>CM062807.1:658192109-659392109 GCA_031772625.1 Pinus tabuliformis
CCCACTTGTGTTATGAGTGGGACTCTTGTGGAACTCACACCACTTCCCTGTGTTCCTTATTCGGCTTCATGGTGTTGTTCTTTTCTTGCGGCTTTGACGGGTTGTCTTGGGTCACCCCGCCTTGGCTTTGTCCTTTGGGCTTCGGATTTGCAGATCCAAAGTCTCGCTTCTTCTGTTTGAACTTTTGCTCGATTTTGACGGCGTATTGGTATGCTGTGCCGAGTGAGCGGGATGTTCAAGAACACACCATCTCTTCCTGGATGTATCTGTGTAGCAGCCGCGGTATTTGAGTACCAGATGTAGCTCAGAATCTTTAATACCCAACTGTGTGCGCAAGGGTATGAAAAATGTTTGTGAACTCCGGCACATCTTGGTCTCGTCCCTGCCGCAGTGTGGTCCATTTGATGTATTTGTCCTCATAGCTTCCGACAGGGTAGTACTGCTCTTGATGGCATCCCGGAAGTCATTCCAAGTGGGTGCGACTGAAAATAGTGAGCCTGTACTTTCATCCTTCTGCTCGCAGTAGGTTTCCCACCCAGTCCTTGACGTGGGGGGCTGCTTTGAGAAGAGCGAAAATAATCTTTTCCCGATTTGAAAATTCAGAACAGAAAAATACCCATCTAGCAGATTTAACATTTATCTACGGCATCTGCGTCTATTTGACCCTCGAAGATGGGATTTCAAAATTAACTTGTACCCTAAACGGTACGTGTGGCGTTTCCAGAGTCGCTGTTGGAAGCCGATGCGTCGCCTCTGGGTAGCCGCTGAAGGATCTGCGCAAAGCTATCCATCATCGCGTTCCTTTGCCGCTCGAGCGCTTCTTCGAGCAAGATTTTGATAGGATCTCCTGCCCCTCGTCTTTCTTCTCATCCGCCATGGGAGGCCGTCGAGATTTGCGAGGCTGGTCTTGGAAAGCTTCGACCAGTTCAAGCCCTAACTCCTTATATCCCGACCTCGTTGGGGACATGCAAAGAAAAAACAGAGGAAAAAGCAGACCGCTCTGATACACTGATCCGGATTTAAACAGGAACGCAATAAATTACAGAGATAACCATAAATACAGAGATGCGATAACCATAAATACAGCGATGCAGCGGAAATAATACTTCATTTCATTACTGTAAAATACTGAAATATGCTTACAACCAGAAATGGAAATAAACAGCTAGGGCGATGGTAGCCTATCTGAAGAGAAGAGATGTGCGGCTACATGCCTCTGAACTGTTCCGAACTGTATTACAATGAGGCTCGAAGGCCTATTTATTGTTGAGAAACAATGGAAAACCCTTCACATACCGAAACCTAACCCTAGAGATGAAACGCCAAATTGTGGGGCCCCGTTTGGGTAAATTGGTACATCAATTTCCCGGGGTCGTAACTTTGGCATACGATCTCCGTTTGACGCGTACGATAGCTCGTTAGAAAGATCTATCCGAGTACTACCACTTTGGGAGGCAACACAGGGCTCGGTCGCCCCAAAAATTCCAAAAAAAAGTCGTTTAGGGCCTCAAAACGGCTCCGGAAGTTCAGGACCCGAAAAACTGCTAAAAATAGTAAGTTGTGCTATAATTAAGGAAACTGAAAAGACTGAAAGAGACAGTTTTGAGGGTCCAAATGGGTTGGTGGGTGGCCACCAACATCCACCTGGTCATTCCTCCCCCCTTAGGAAGCAATGGTCCCCATTGCGTTGGTTCCTCCATCTGCTGAACTTGTCCTGCAATCTCTGATGTGTCCAGTGATGGTGGGAAGCATGGTCGACGATGGTCCACATTGAACATTTGGTGTAGGTGAAGGAATGGAGGAATGATGTGCTCCAAAGCATTGTGGCCCGTAGCCTTGGTACTGGTGTAAGGACCATGTCGGAGTGGTCTGAGTTTCTGATGGTTCTGGTAAGACGTTCTTTCTGTCGATGCAACCAGACTTTGTTTCCACCTGAAACTTGTGTGTGTACCCATGTGGGTGAGGAGAAGTTGTTCCTGTGTTTTGTTATGACCGTATCCGTTTGCTGCTGCTGCTGCCGTGGAGGAACCCTTTGCAGGAGTCATGGATGTAGCAACGATCTTCCCCTTAATTTGGGAGTGAACCATACAGATGAATTTCCTAGTCTGTGATATGAGCTTGCTGCCTTTCTTGGTAGTGATCAAGGATGTGGCAGTAGGTGGGGCTACCTCCGGTATCCTGTATAATGAATTATTCAAAGAAATAATGACAGCACGAGGCCTTGACTCATACAACAGCATGTCGCCTCCACAAGTATGGCTGGCCTAATAGTACATCACAAACATCCAGAGGTGTAACATCACACAATACCTCGTTTGTGAAGGGCTTGATGCTGTAGGGAAGGCGGCACTGCTGGCGAACTTTCAGATCTCGTCCTTTCGTGAAGCCACCCGATACTGTACGGCTGCGGGTGTGGTGTAGTCGGTAGGCCCAACCGCTTCACGACCTCTGCTGAAACCAGGTTCTTTTGGCTACCACTGTCGACAATGAATCGCAGCGGTGAACCCTTCACCCACATCTGTGAGTGGAAAAGACGCTCCCCCTCCTCTGGATCTTCGGGCTCATTTTTCTTGATCTTGGCAGTGGCAACAGTGGCGCTAGGATCCGCATCAATGATCTGCTTCCCTTTCCATTCCCCTTGTCGGGTTCTGGCTCAGGATCAGAACATGCATCTGATTCGGAAGCCTTCAACTCGGCCACCAGCGACTGCTTGGTCCGACACTCACTTGTGTTATGAGTGGGACTCTTGTGGAACTCACACCACTTCCTGTGTCCTTCTTCGGCTTCATGGTGTTGTTCTTTTCTTGCGGCTTTGACGGGTTGTCTTGGGTCACCCCGCCTTGGCTTTGTCCTTTGGGCTTCGGATTTGCAGATCCAAAGTCTCGCTTCTTCTGTTTGAACTTTTGCTCGATTTTGACGGCGTATTGGTATGCTGTGCCGAGTGAGGGGATGTTCAAGAACACCATCTCTTCCTGGATGTATCTGTGTAGGCAGCCGCGGTATTTGAGTACCAGATGTAGCTCAGAATCTTTAATACCCAACTGTGTGCGAAGGGTATGAAAAATGTTTGTGAACTCCGGCACATCTTGGTCTCGTCCCTGCCGCAGTGTGGTCCATTTGATGTATTTGTCCTCATAGCTTCCGACAGGGTAGTACTGCTCCTTGATGGCATCCCGGAAGTCATTCCAAGTGGGTGCGACTGAAAATAGTGAGCCTGTACTTTCATCCTTCTGCTCGCAGTAGGTTTCCCACCAGTCCTTGACGTGGGGGGCTGCTTTGAGAAGAGCGAAAATAATCTTTTCCCGATTTGAAAATTCATGAACAGAAAATACCCATCTAGCAGATTTAACCATTTATCTACGGCATCTGCATCTATTTGACCCTCGAAGATGGGGATTTCAAAATTAACTTGTACCTTAAACGGTGTGGCGTTTCCAGAGTCGCTGTTGGAAGCCGATGCGTCGCCTCTGGGTACCGCTGAAGGATCTGCGCAAAGCTATCCATCATCGCGTTCCTTTGCCGCTCGAGCGCTTCTTCGAGCAAGATTTTGATAGGATCTCCTGCCCCCTCGTCTTTCTTCTCATCCGCCATGGGAGCCGTCGAGATTTGCGAGGCTGGTTTTGCAAAGGTTCGACCAGTTCAAGCCTAACTCCTTATATCCCGACCTCGTTGGGGACATGCAAAGAAAAACAGAGAAAAAGCAGACCGCTCTGATACCACTGATCCGGATTTAAACAGGAACGCAATAAATTACAGAGATAACCATAAATACAAAGATGCGATAACCATAAATACAGCGATGCAGCGGAAATAATACTTCATTTCATTACTGTAAAATACTGAAATATGCTTACAACCAGAAATGGAAATAAACCAGCTAGGGCGATGGTAGCCTATCTCTGAGAAGAGATGTGCGGCTACATGCCTCTGAACTGTTCCGAACTGTATTACAATGAGGCTCGAAGGCCTATTTATTGTTGAGAAACAATGGAAAACCCTTCACATACCGAAACCTAACCCTAGAAGATGAAACGCCAAATTGTGGGCCCCCGTTTGGGTAAATTGGTACATCAATTTCCCGGGGTCGTAACTTTGGCATACGATCTCCGTTTGACGCGTACGATAGCTCGTTAGAAAGATCTATCCGAGTACTACCACTTTGGGAGGCAACACAGGCTCGGTCGCCCCAGAATTCCAAAAAAACGTCGTTTAGGGCCTCAAAACGGCTCCGGAAGTTCAGGACCCGAAAAACTGCTAAAAATAGTAAGTTGTGCTATAATTAAGGAAACTGAAAAGACTGAAAGAGACAGTTGTGAGGGTCCAAATGGGTTGGTGGGTGGCCACCAACATCCACCTGGATCATTCCTCCCCCCTTAGGAAGCAATGGTCCCCATTGCGTTGAGTTCCTCCATCTGCTGAACTTGTCCTGCAATCTCTGATGTGTCCAGTGATGGTGGGAAGCATGGTCGACGATGGTCCACATTGAACATTTGGTGTAGGTGAAGGAATGGAGGAATGATGTGCTCCAAAGCATTGTGGCCCGTAGCCTTGGTACTGGTGTAAGGACCATGTCGGAGTGGTCTGAGTTTCTGATGGGTTCTGGTAAGGCGTTCTTTCTGTCGATGCAACCAGACTTTGTTTCCCACCTGAAACTTGTGTGGTACCCATGTGGGTGAGGAGAAGTTGTTCCTGTGTTTTGTTATGACCGTATCCCTTTGCTGCTGCTGCTGCGTGGAGGAACCCTTTGCAGGAGTCATGGATGTAGCAACGATCTTCCCCTTACTTTGGGAGTGAACCATACAGATGAATTTCCTAGTCTGTGATATGAGCTTGCTGCCTTTCTTGGTAGTGATCAAGGATGTGGCAGTAGGTGGGGCTACCTCCGGTATCCTGTATAATGAATTATTCAAAGAAATAATGACAGCACGAGGCCTTGACTCATACACAGCATGTCGCCTCCACAAGTATGGCTGGCCTAATAGTACATCACAAACATCCAGAGGTGTAACATCACACAATACCTCGTCTGTGAAGGGCTTGATGCTGTAGGGAAGGCGGCACTGCTGGCGAACTTTCAGATCTCGTCCTTCGTGAAGCCACCCGATACTGTACGGCTGCGGGTGTGGTGTAGTCGGTAGGCCCAACCGCTTCACGACCTCTGCTGAAACCAGGTTCTTTTGGCTACCACTGTCGACAATGAATCGCAGCGGTGAACCCTTCACCCACATCTGTGAGTGGAAAAGACGCTCCCCCTCCTCTGGATCTTCGGGCTCATTTTTCTTGATCTTGGCAGTGGCAACAGTGGCGCTAGGATCCGCATCAATGATCTGCTTCCCTTTTCCATTCCCCTTGTCGGGTTCTGGCTCAGGATCAGAACATGCATCTGATTCGGAAGCCTTCAACTCGGCCACCAGCGACTGCTTGGTCCGACACTCACTTGTGTTATGAGTGGGACTCTTGTGGAACTCACACCACTTCCCTGTGTCCTTCTTCGGCTTCATGGTGTTGTTCTTTTCTTGCGGCTTTGACGGGTTGTCTTGGGTCACCCCGCCTTGGCTTTGTCCTTTGGGCTTCGGATTTGCAGATCCAAAGTCTCGCTTCTTCTGTTTGAACTTTTGCTCGATTTTGACAGCGTATTGGTATGCTGTGCCGAGTGAGGGGATGTTCAAGAACACCATCTCTTCCTGGATGTATCTGTGTAGGCAGCCGCGGTATTTGAGTACCAGATGTAGCTCAGAATCTTTAATACCCAACTGTGTGCGAAGGGTATGAAAAATGTTTGTGAACTCCGGCACATCTTGGTCTCGTCCCTGCCGCAGTGTGGTCCATTTGATGTATTTGTCCTCATAGCTTCCGACAGGGTAGTACTGCTCCTTGATGGCATCCCGGAAGTCATTCCAAGTGGGTGCGACTGAAAATAGTGAGCCTGTACTTTCATCCTTCTGCTCGCAGTAGGTTTCCCACCAGTCCTTGACGTGGGGGGCTGCTTTGAGAAGAGCGAAAATAATCTTTTCCCGATTTGAAAATTCATGAACAGAAAAATACCCATCTAGCAGATTTAACCATTTATCTACGGCATCTGCGTCTATTTGACCCTCGAAGATGGGGATTTCAAAATTAACTTGTACCTTAAACGGTGTGGCGTTTCCAGAGTCGCTGTTGGAAGCCGATGCGTCGCCTCTGGGTAGCCGCTGAAGGATCTGCGCAAAGCTATCCATCATCGCGTTCCTTTGCCGCTCGAGCGCTTCTTCGAGCAAGATTTTGATAGGATCTCCTGCCCCCTCGTCTTTCTTCTCATCCGCCATGGGAGGCCGTCGAGATTTGCGAGGCTGGTCTTGCAAAGGTTCGACCAGTTCAAGCCCTAACTCCTTATATCCCGACCTCGTTGG
Source organism: Pinus tabuliformis (assembly GCA_031772625.1). NCBI lineage: Eukaryota > Viridiplantae > Streptophyta > Pinopsida > Pinales > Pinaceae > Pinus > Pinus tabuliformis. The sequence goes on from CM062807.1 coordinate 658,198,499, forward strand.
GGACATGCAAAGAAAAACAGAGAAAAAGCAGACCGCTCTGATACCACTGATCCGGATTTAAACAGGAACGCAATAAATTACAGAGATAACCATAAATACAGAGATGCGATAACCATAAATACAGCGATGCAGCGGAAATAATACTTCATTTCATTACTGTAAAATACTGAAATATGCTTACAACCAGAAATGGAAATAAACCAGCTAGGGCGATGGTAGCCTATCTCTGAGAAGAGATGTGCGGCTACATGCCTCTGAACTGTTCCGAACTGTATTACAATGAGGCTCGAAGGCCTATTTATTGTTGAGAAACAATGGAAAACCCTTCACATACCGAAACCTAACCCTAGAAGATGAAACGCCAAATTGTGGGCCCCGTTTGGGTAAATTGGTACATCAATTTCCCGGGGTCGTAACTTTGGCATACGATCTCCGTTTGACGCGTACGATAGCTCGTTAGAAAGATCTATCCGAGTACTACCACTTTGGGAGGCAACACAGGGCTCGGTCGCCCCAGAATTCCAAAAAAACGTCGTTTAGGGCCTCAAAACGGCTCCGGAAGTTCAGGACCCGAAAAACTGCTAAAAATAGTAAGTTGTGCTATAATTAAGGAAACTGAAAAGACTGAAAGAGACAGTTGTGAGGGTCCAAATGGGTTGGTGGGTGGCCACCAACATCCACCTGGATCATTCCTCCCCCCTTAGGAAGCAATGGTCCCCATTGCGTTGAGTTCCTCCATCTGCTGAACTTGTCCTGCAATCTCTGATGTGTCCAGTGATGGTGGGAAGCATGGTCGACGATGGTCCACATTGAACATTTGGTGTAGGTGAAGGAATGGAGGAATGATGTGCTCCAAAGCATTGTGGCCCGTAGCCTTGGTACTGGTGTAAGGACCATGTCGGAGTGGTCTGAGTTTCTGATGGGTTCTGGTAAGGCGTTCTTTCTGTCGATGCAACCAGACTTTGTTTCCCACCTGAAACTTGTGTGGTACCCATGTGGGTGAGGAGAAGTTGTTCCTGTGTTTTGTTATGACCGTATCCCTTTGCTGCTGCTGCTGCGTGGAGGAACCCTTTGCAGGAGTCATGGATGTAGCAACGATCTTCCCCTTACTTTGGGAGTGAACCATACAGATGAATTTCCTAGTCTGTGATATGAGCTTGCTGCCTTTCTTGGTAGTGATCAAGGATGTGGCAGTAGGTGGGGCTACCTCCGGTATCCTGTATAATGAATTATTCAAAGAAATAATGACAGCACGAGGCCTTGACTCATACACAGCATGTCGCCTCCACAAGTATGGCTGGCCTAATAGTACATCACAAACATCCAGAGGTGTAACATCACACAATACCTCGTCTGTGAAGGGCTTGATGCTGTAGGGAAGGCGGCACTGCTGGCGAACTTTCAGATCTCGTCCTTCGTGAAGCCACCCGATACTGTACGGCTGCGGGTGTGGTGTAGTCGGTAGGCCCAACCGCTTCACGACCTCTGCTGAAACCAGGTTCTTTTGGCTACCACTGTCGACAATGAATCGCAGCGGTGAACCCTTCACCCACATCTGTGAGTGGAAAAGACGCTCCCCCTCCTCTGGATCTTCGGGCTCATTTTTCTTGATCTTGGCAGTGGCAACAGTGGCGCTAGGATCCGCATCAATGATCTGCTTCCCTTTTCCATTCCCCTTGTCGGGTTCTGGCTCAGGATCAGAACATGCATCTGATTCGGAAGCCTTCAACTCGGCCACCAGCGACTGCTTGGTCCGACACTCACTTGTGTTATGAGTGGGACTCTTGTGGAACTCACACCACTTCCCTGTGTCCTTCTTCGGCTTCATGGTGTTGTTCTTTTCTTGCGGCTTTGACGGGTTGTCTTGGGTCACCCCGCCTTGGCTTTGTCCTTTGGGCTTCGGATTTGCAGATCCAAAGTCTCGCTTCTTCTGTTTGAACTTTTGCTCGATTTTGACAGCGTATTGGTATGCTGTGCCGAGTGAGGGGATGTTCAAGAACACCATCTCTTCCTGGATGTATCTGTGTAGGCAGCCGCGGTATTTGAGTACCAGATGTAGCTCAGAATCTTTAATACCCAACTGTGTGCGAAGGGTATGAAAAATGTTTGTGAACTCCGGCACATCTTGGTCTCGTCCCTGCCGCAGTGTGGTCCATTTGATGTATTTGTCCTCATAGCTTCCGACAGGGTAGTACTGCTCCTTGATGGCATCCCGGAAGTCATTCCAAGTGGGTGCGACTGAAAATAGTGAGCCTGTACTTTCATCCTTCTGCTCGCAGTAGGTTTCCCACCAGTCCTTGACGTGGGGGGCTGCTTTGAGAAGAGCGAAAATAATCTTTTCCCGATTTGAAAATTCATGAACAGAAAAATACCCATCTAGCAGATTTAACCATTTATCTACGGCATCTGCGTCTATTTGACCCTCGAAGATGGGGATTTCAAAATTAACTTGTACCTTAAACGGTGTGGCGTTTCCAGAGTCGCTGTTGGAAGCCGATGCGTCGCCTCTGGGTAGCCGCTGAAGGATCTGCGCAAAGCTATCCATCATCGCGTTCCTTTGCCGCTCGAGCGCTTCTTCGAGCAAGATTTTGATAGGATCTCCTGCCCCCTCGTCTTTCTTCTCATCCGCCATGGGAGGCCGTCGAGATTTGCGAGGCTGGTCTTGCAAAGGTTCGACCAGTTCAAGCCCTAACTCCTTATATCCCGACCTCGTTGGGGACATGCAAAGAAAAACAGAGAAAAAGCAGACCGCTCTGATACCACTGATCCGGATTTAAACAGGAACGCAATAAATTACAGAGATAACCATAAATACAGAGATGCGATAACCATAAATACAGCGATGCAGCGGAAATAATACTTCATTTCATTACTGTAAAATACTGAAATATGCTTACAACCAGAAATGGAAATAAACCAGCTAGGGCGATGGTAGCCTATCTCTGAGAAGAGATGTGCGGCTACATGCCTCTGAACTGTTCCGAACTGTATTACAATGAGGCTCGAAGGCCTATTTATTGTTGAGAAACAATGGAAAACCCTTCACATACCGAAACCTAACCCTAGAAGATGAAACGCCAAATTGTGGGCCCCGTTTGGGTAAATTGGTACATCAATTTCCCGGGGTCGTAACTTTGGCATACGATCTCCGTTTGACGCGTACGATAGCTCGTTAGAAAGATCTATCCGAGTACTACCACTTTGGGAGGCAACACAGGGCTCGGTCGCCCCAGAATTCCAAAAAAACGTCGTTTAGGGCCTCAAAACGGCTCCGGAAGTTCAGGACCCGAAAAACTGCTAAAAATAGTAAGTTGTGCTATAATTAAGGAAACTGAAAAGACTGAAAGAGACAGTTGTGAGGGTCCAAATGGGTTGGTGGGTGGCCACCAACATCCACCTGGATCATTCCTCCCCCCTTAGGAAGCAATGGTCCCCATTGCGTTGAGTTCCTCCATCTGCTGAACTTGTCCTGCAATCTCTGATGTGTCCAGTGATGGTGGGAAGCATGGTCGACGATGGTCCACATTGAACATTTGGTGTAGGTGAAGGAATGGAGGAATGATGTGCTCCAAAGCATTGTGGCCCGTAGCCTTGGTACTGGTGTAAGGACCATGTCGGAGTGGTCTGAGTTTCTGATGGGTTCTGGTAAGGCGTTCTTTCTGTCGATGCAACCAGACTTTGTTTCCCACCTGAAACTTGTGTGGTACCCATGTGGGTGAGGAGAAGTTGTTCCTGTGTTTTGTTATGACCGTATCCCTTTGCTGCTGCTGCTGCGTGGAGGAACCCTTTGCAGGAGTCATGGATGTAGCAACGATCTTCCCCTTACTTTGGGAGTGAACCATACAGATGAATTTCCTAGTCTGTGATATGAGCTTGCTGCCTTTCTTGGTAGTGATCAAGGATGTGGCAGTAGGTGGGGCTACCTCCGGTATCCTGTATAATGAATTATTCAAAGAAATAATGACAGCACGAGGCCTTGACTCATACACAGCATGTCGCCTCCACAAGTATGGCTGGCCTAATAGTACATCACAAACATCCAGAGGTGTAACATCACACAATACCTCGTCTGTGAAGGGCTTGATGCTGTAGGGAAGGCGGCACTGCTGGCGAACTTTCAGATCTCGTCCTTCGTGAAGCCACCCGATACTGTACGGCTGCGGGTGTGGTGTAGTCGGTAGGCCCAACCGCTTCACGACCTCTGCTGAAACCAGGTTCTTTTGGCTACCACTGTCGACAATGAATCGCAGCGGTGAACCCTTCACCCACATCTGTGAGTGGAAAAGACGCTCCCCCTCCTCTGGATCTTCGGGCTCATTTTTCTTGATCTTGGCAGTGGCAACAGTGGCGCTAGGATCCGCATCAATGATCTGCTTCCCTTTTCCATTCCCCTTGTCGGGTTCTGGCTCAGGATCAGAACATGCATCTGATTCGGAAGCCTTCAACTCGGCCACCAGCGACTGCTTGGTCCGACACTCACTTGTGTTATGAGTGGGACTCTTGTGGAACTCACACCACTTCCCTGTGTCCTTCTTCGGCTTCATGGTGTTGTTCTTTTCTTGCGGCTTTGACGGGTTGTCTTGGGTCACCCCGCCTTGGCTTTGTCCTTTGGGCTTCGGATTTGCAGATCCAAAGTCTCGCTTCTTCTGTTTGAACTTTTGCTCGATTTTGACAGCGTATTGGTATGCTGTGCCGAGTGAGGGGATGTTCAAGAACACCATCTCTTCCTGGATGTATCTGTGTAGGCAGCCGCGGTATTTGAGTACCAGATGTAGCTCAGAATCTTTAATACCCAACTGTGTGCGAAGGGTATGAAAAATGTTTGTGAACTCCGGCACATCTTGGTCTCGTCCCTGCCGCAGTGTGGTCCATTTGATGTATTTGTCCTCATAGCTTCCGACAGGGTAGTACTGCTCCTTGATGGCATCCCGGAAGTCATTCCAAGTGGGTGCGACTGAAAATAGTGAGCCTGTACTTTCATCCTTCTGCTCGCAGTAGGTTTCCCACCAGTCCTTGACGTGGGGGGCTGCTTTGAGAAGAGCGAAAATAATCTTTTCCCGATTTGAAAATTCATGAACAGAAAAATACCCATCTAGCAGATTTAACCATTTATCTACGGCATCTGCGTCTATTTGACCCTCGAAGATGGGGATTTCAAAATTAACTTGTACCTTAAACGGTGTGGCGTTTCCAGAGTCGCTGTTGGAAGCCGATGCGTCGCCTCTGGGTAGCCGCTGAAGGATCTGCGCAAAGCTATCCATCATCGCGTTCCTTTGCCGCTCGAGCGCTTCTTCGAGCAAGATTTTGATAGGATCTCCTGCCCCCTCGTCTTTCTTCTCATCCGCCATGGGAGGCCGTCGAGATTTGCGAGGCTGGTCTTGCAAAGGTTCGACCAGTTCAAGCCCTAACTCCTTATATCCCGACCTCGTTGGGGACATGCAAAGAAAAACAGAGAAAAAGCAGACCGCTCTGATACCACTGATCCGGATTTAAACAGGAACGCAATAAATTACAGAGATAACCATAAATACAGAGATGCGATAACCATAAATACAGCGATGCAGCGGAAATAATACTTCATTTCATTACTGTAAAATACTGAAATATGCTTACAACCAGAAATGGAAATAAACCAGCTAGGGCGATGGTAGCCTATCTCTGAGAAGAGATGTGCGGCTACATGCCTCTGAACTGTTCCGAACTGTATTACAATGAGGCTCGAAGGCCTATTTATTGTTGAGAAACAATGGAAAACCCTTCACATACCGAAACCTAACCCTAGAAGATGAAACGCCAAATTGTGGGCCCCGTTTGGGTAAATTGGTACATCAATTTCCCGGGGTCGTAACTTTGGCATACGATCTCCGTTTGACGCGTACGATAGCTCGTTAGAAAGATCTATCCGAGTACTACCACTTTGGGAGGCAACACAGGGCTCGGTCGCCCCAGAATTCCAAAAAAAACGTCGTTTAGGGCCTCAAAACGGCTCCGGAAGTTCAGGACCCGAAAAACTGCTAAAAATAGTAAGTTGTGCTATAATTAAGGAAACTGAAAAGACTGAAAGAGACAGTTGTGAGGGTCCAAATGGGTTGGTGGGTGGCCACCAACATCCACCTGGATCATTCCTCCCCCCTTAGGAAGCAATGGTCCCCATTGCGTTGAGTTCCTCCATCTGCTGAACTTGTCCTGCAATCTCTGATGTGTCCAGTGATGGTGGGAAGCATGGTCGACGATGGTCCACATTGAACATTTGGTGTAGGTGAAGGAATGGAGGAATGATGTGCTCCAAAGCATTGTGGCCCGTAGCCTTGGTACTGGTGTAAGGACCATGTCGGAGTGGTCTGAGTTTCTGATGGGTTCTGGTAAGGCGTTCTTTCTGTCGATGCAACCAGACTTTGTTTCCCACCTGAAACTTGTGTGGTACCCATGTGGGTGAGGAGAAGTTGTTCCTGTGTTTTGTTATGACCGTATCCCTTTGCTGCTGCTGCTGCGTGGAGGAACCCTTTGCAGGAGTCATGGATGTAGCAACGATCTTCCCCTTACTTTGGGAGTGAACCATACAGATGAATTTCCTAGTCTGTGATATGAGCTTGCTGCCTTTCTTGGTAGTGATCAAGGATGTGGCAGTAGGTGGGGCTACCTCCGGTATCCTGTATAATGAATTATTCAAAGAAATAATGACAGCACGAGGCCTTGACTCATACACAGCATGTCGCCTCCACAAGTATGGCTGGCCTAATAGTACATCACAAACATCCAGAGGTGTAACATCACACAATACCTCGTCTGTGAAGGGCTTGATGCTGTAGGGAAGGCGGCACTGCTGGCGAACTTTCAGATCTCGTCCTTCGTGAAGCCACCCGATACTGTACGGCTGCGGGTGTGGTGTAGTCGGTAGGCCCAACCGCTTCACGACCTCTGCTGAAACCAGGTTCTTTTGGCTACCACTGTCGACAATGAATCGCAGCGGTGAACCCTTCACCCACATCTGTGAGTGGAAAAGACGCTCCCCCTCCTCTGGATCTTCGGGCTCATTTTTCTTGATCTTGGCAGTGGCAACAGTGGCGCTAGGATCCGCATCAATGATCTGCTTCCCTTTTCCATTCCCCTTGTCGGGTTCTGGCTCAGGATCAGAACATGCATCTGATTCGGAAGCCTTCAACTCGGCCACCAGCGACTGCTTGGTCCGACACTCACTTGTGTTATGAGTGGGACTCTTGTGGAACTCACACCACTTCCCTGTGTCCTTCTTCGGCTTCATGGTGTTGTTCTTTTCTTGCGGCTTTGACGGGTTGTCTTGGGTCACCCCGCCTTGGCTTTGTCCTTTGGGCTTCGGATTTGCAGATCCAAAGTCTCGCTTCTTCTGTTTGAACTTTTGCTCGATTTTGACAGCGTATTGGTATGCTGTGCCGAGTGAGGGGATGTTCAAGAACACCATCTCTTCCTGGATGTATCTGTGTAGGCAGCCGCGGTATTTGAGTACCAGATGTAGCTCAGAATCTTTAATACCCAACTGTGTGCGAAGGGTATGAAAAATGTTTGTGAACTCCGGCACATCTTGGTCTCGTCCCTGCCGCAGTGTGGTCCATTTGATGTATTTGTCCTCATAGCTTCCGACAGGGTAGTACTGCTCCTTGATGGCATCCCGGAAGTCATTCCAAGTGGGTGCGACTGAAAATAGTGAGCCTGTACTTTCATCCTTCTGCTCGCAGTAGGTTTCCCACCAGTCCTTGACGTGGGGGGCTGCTTTGAGAAGAGCGAAAATAATCTTTTCCCGATTTGAAAATTCATGAACAGAAAAATACCCATCTAGCAGATTTAACCATTTATCTACGGCATCTGCGTCTATTTGACCCTCGAAGATGGGGATTTCAAAATTAACTTGTACCTTAAACGGTGTGGCGTTTCCAGAGTCGCTGTTGGAAGCCGATGCGTCGCCTCTGGGTAGCCGCTGAAGGATCTGCGCAAAGCTATCCATCATCGCGTTCCTTTGCCGCTCGAGCGCTTCTTCGAGCAAGATTTTGATAGGATCTCCTGCCCCCTCGTCTTTCTTCTCATCCGCCATGGGAGGCCGTCGAGATTTGCGAGGCTGGTCTTGCAAAGGTTCGACCAGTTCAAGCCCTAACTCCTTATATCCCGACCTCGTTGGGGACATGCAAAGAAAAACAGAGAAAAAGCAGACCGCTCTGATACCACTGATCCGGATTTAAACAGGAACGCAATAAATTACAGAGATAACCATAAATACAGAGATGCGATAACCATAAATACAGCGATGCAGCGGAAATAATACTTCATTTCATTACTGTAAAATACTGAAATATGCTTACAACCAGAAATGGAAATAAACCAGCTAGGGCGATGGTAGCCTATCTCTGAGAAGAGATGTGCGGCTACATGCCTCTGAACTGTTCCGAACTGTATTACAATGAGGCTCGAAGGCCTATTTATTGTTGAGAAACAATGGAAAACCCTTCACATACCGAAACCTAACCCTAGAAGATGAAACGCCAAATTGTGGGCCCCGTTTGGGTAAATTGGTACATCAATTTCCCGGGGTCGTAACTTTGGCATACGATCTCCGTTTGACGCGTACGATAGCTCGTTAGAAAGATCTATCCGAGTACTACCACTTTGGGAGGCAACACAGGGCTCGGTCGCCCCAGAATTCCAAAAAAACGTCGTTTAGGGCCTCAAAACGGCTCCGGAAGTTCAGGACCCGAAAAACTGCTAAAAATAGTAAGTTGTGCTATAATTAAGGAAACTGAAAAGACTGAAAGAGACAGTTGTGAGGGTCCAAATGGGTTGGTGGGTGGCCACCAACATCCACCTGGATCATTCCTCCCCCCTTAGGAAGCAATGGTCCCCATTGCGTTGAGTTCCTCCATCTGCTGAACTTGTCCTGCAATCTCTGATGTGTCCAGTGATGGTGGGAAGCATGGTCGACGATGGTCCACATTGAACATTTGGTGTAGGTGAAGGAATGGAGGAATGATGTGCTCCAAAGCATTGTGGCCCGTAGCCTTGGTACTGGTGTAAGGACCATGTCGGAGTGGTCTGAGTTTCTGATGGGTTCTGGTAAGGCGTTCTTTCTGTCGATGCAACCAGACTTTGTTTCCCACCTGAAACTTGTGTGGTACCCATGTGGGTGAGGAGAAGTTGTTCCTGTGTTTTGTTATGACCGTATCCCTTTGCTGCTGCTGCTGCGTGGAGGAACCCTTTGCAGGAGTCATGGATGTAGCAACGATCTTCCCCTTACTTTGGGAGTGAACCATACAGATGAATTTCCTAGTCTGTGATATGAGCTTGCTGCCTTTCTTGGTAGTGATCAAGGATGTGGCAGTAGGTGGGGCTACCTCCGGTATCCTGTATAATGAATTATTCAAAGAAATAATGACAGCACGAGGCCTTGACTCATACACAGCATGTCGCCTCCACAAGTATGGCTGGCCTAATAGTACATCACAAACATCCAGAGGTGTAACATCACACAATACCTCGTCTGTGAAGGGCTTGATGCTGTAGGGAAGGCGGCACTGCTGGCGAACTTTCAGATCTCGTCCTTCGTGAAGCCACCCGATACTGTACGGCTGCGGGTGTGGTGTAGTCGGTAGGCCCAACCGCTTCACGACCTCTGCTGAAACCAGGTTCTTTTGGCTACCACTGTCGACAATGAATCGCAGCGGTGAACCCTTCACCCACATCTGTGAGTGGAAAAGACGCTCCCCCTCCTCTGGATCTTCGGGCTCATTTTTCTTGATCTTGGCAGTGGCAACAGTGGCGCTAGGATCCGCATCAATGATCTGCTTCCCTTTTCCATTCCCCTTGTCGGGTTCTGGCTCAGGATCAGAACATGCATCTGATTCGGAAGCCTTCAACTCGGCCACCAGCGACTGCTTGGTCCGACACTCACTTGTGTTATGAGTGGGACTCTTGTGGAACTCACACCACTTCCCTGTGTCCTTCTTCGGCTTCATGGTGTTGTTCTTTTCTTGCGGCTTTGACGGGTTGTCTTGGGTCACCCCGCCTTGGCTTTGTCCTTTGGGCTTCGGATTTGCAGATCCAAAGTCTCGCTTCTTCTGTTTGAACTTTTGCTCGATTTTGACAGCGTATTGGTATGCTGTGCCGAGTGAGGGGATGTTCAAGAACACCATCTCTTCCTGGATGTATCTGTGTAGGCAGCCGCGGTATTTGAGTACCAGATGTAGCTCAGAATCTTTAATACCCAACTGTGTGCGAAGGGTATGAAAAATGTTTGTGAACTCCGGCACATCTTGGTCTCGTCCCTGCCGCAGTGTGGTCCATTTGATGTATTTGTCCTCATAGCTTCCGACAGGGTAGTACTGCTCCTTGATGGCATCCCGGAAGTCATTCCAAGTGGGTGCGACTGAAAATAGTGAGCCTGTACTTTCATCCTTCTGCTCGCAGTAGGTTTCCCACCAGTCCTTGACGTGGGGGGCTGCTTTGAGAAGAGCGAAAATAATCTTTTCCCGATTTGAAAATTCATGAACAGAAAAATACCCATCTAGCAGATTTAACCATTTATCTACGGCATCTGCGTCTATTTGACCCTCGAAGATGGGGATTTCAAAATTAACTTGTACCTTAAACGGTGTGGCGTTTCCAGAGTCGCTGTTGGAAGCCGATGCGTCGCCTCTGGGTAGCCGCTGAAGGATCTGCGCAAAGCTATCCATCATCGCGTTCCTTTGCCGCTCGAGCGCTTCTTCGAGCAAGATTTTGATAGGATCTCCTGCCCCCTCGTCTTTCTTCTCATCCGCCATGGGAGGCCGTCGAGATTTGCGAGGCTGGTCTTGCAAAGGTTCGACCAGTTCAAGCCCTAACTCCTTATATCCCGACCTCGTTGGGGACATGCAAAGAAAAACAGAGAAAAAGCAGACCGCTCTGATACCACTGATCCGGATTTAAACAGGAACGCAATAAATTACAGAGATAACCATAAATACAGAGATGCGATAACCATAAATACAGCGATGCAGCGGAAATAATACTTCATTTCATTACTGTAAAATACTGAAATATGCTTACAACCAGAAATGGAAATAAACCAGCTAGGGCGATGGTAGCCTATCTCTGAGAAGAGATGTGCGGCTACATGCCTCTGAACTGTTCCGAACTGTATTACAATGAGGCTCGAAGGCCTATTTATTGTTGAGAAACAATGGAAAACCCTTCACATACCGAAACCTAACCCTAGAAGATGAAACGCCAAATTGTGGGCCCCGTTTGGGTAAATTGGTACATCAATTTCCCGGGGTCGTAACTTTGGCATACGATCTCCGTTTGACGCGTACGATAGCTCGTTAGAAAGATCTATCCGAGTACTACCACTTTGGGAGGCAACACAGGGCTCGGTCGCCCCAGAATTCCAAAAAAACGTCGTTTAGGGCCTCAAAACGGCTCCGGAAGTTCAGGACCCGAAAAACTGCTAAAAATAGTAAGTTGTGCTATAATTAAGGAAACTGAAAAGACTGAAAGAGACAGTTGTGAGGGTCCAAATGGGTTGGTGGGTGGCCACCAACATCCACCTGGATCATTCCTCCCCCCTTAGGAAGCAATGGTCCCCATTGCGTTGAGTTCCTCCATCTGCTGAACTTGTCCTGCAATCTCTGATGTGTCCAGTGATGGTGGGAAGCATGGTCGACGATGGTCCACATTGAACATTTGGTGTAGGTGAAGGAATGGAGGAATGATGTGCTCCAAAGCATTGTGGCCCGTAGCCTTGGTACTGGTGTAAGGACCATGTCGGAGTGGTCTGAGTTTCTGATGGGTTCTGGTAAGGCGTTCTTTCTGTCGATGCAACCAGACTTTGTTTCCCACCTGAAACTTGTGTGGTACCCATGTGGGTGAGGAGAAGTTGTTCCTGTGTTTTGTTATGACCGTATCCCTTTGCTGCTGCTGCTGCGTGGAGGAACCCTTTGCAGGAGTCATGGATGTAGCAACGATCTTCCCCTTACTTTGGGAGTGAACCATACAGATGAATTTCCTAGTCTGTGATATGAGCTTGCTGCCTTTCTTGGTAGTGATCAAGGATGTGGCAGTAGGTGGGGCTACCTCCGGTATCCTGTATAATGAATTATTCAAAGAAATAATGACAGCACGAGGCCTTGACTCATACACAGCATGTCGCCTCCACAAGTATGGCTGGCCTAATAGTACATCACAAACATCCAGAGGTGTAACATCACACAATACCTCGTCTGTGAAGGGCTTGATGCTGTAGGGAAGGCGGCACTGCTGGCGAACTTTCAGATCTCGTCCTTCGTGAAGCCACCCGATACTGTACGGCTGCGGGTGTGGTGTAGTCGGTAGGCCCAACCGCTTCACGACCTCTGCTGAAACCAGGTTCTTTTGGCTACCACTGTCGACAATGAATCGCAGCGGTGAACCCTTCACCCACATCTGTGAGTGGAAAAGACGCTCCCCCTCCTCTGGATCTTCGGGCTCATTTTTCTTGATCTTGGCAGTGGCAACAGTGGCGCTAGGATCCGCATCAATGATCTGCTTCCCTTTTCCATTCCCCTTGTCGGGTTCTGGCTCAGGATCAGAACATGCATCTGATTCGGAAGCCTTCAACTCGGCCACCAGCGACTGCTTGGTCCGACACTCACTTGTGTTATGAGTGGGACTCTTGTGGAACTCACACCACTTCCCTGTGTCCTTCTTCGGCTTCATGGTGTTGTTCTTTTCTTGCGGCTTTGACGGGTTGTCTTGGGTCACCCCGCCTTGGCTTTGTCCTTTGGGCTTCGGATTTGCAGATCCAAAGTCTCGCTTCTTCTGTTTGAACTTTTGCTCGATTTTGACAGCGTATTGGTATGCTGTGCCGAGTGAGGGGATGTTCAAGAACACCATCTCTTCCTGGATGTATCTGTGTAGGCAGCCGCGGTATTTGAGTACCAGATGTAGCTCAGAATCTTTAATACCCAACTGTGTGCGAAGGGTATGAAAAATGTTTGTGAACTCCGGCACATCTTGGTCTCGTCCCTGCCGCAGTGTGGTCCATTTGATGTATTTGTCCTCATAGCTTCCGACAGGGTAGTACTGCTCCTTGATGGCATCCCGGAAGTCATTCCAAGTGGGTGCGACTGAAAATAGTGAGCCTGTACTTTCATCCTTCTGCTCGCAGTAGGTTTCCCACCAGTCCTTGACGTGGGGGGCTGCTTTGAGAAGAGCGAAAATAATCTTTTCCCGATTTGAAAATTCATGAACAGAAAAATACCCATCTAGCAGATTTAACCATTTATCTACGGCATCTGCGTCTATTTGACCCTCGAAGATGGGGATTTCAAAATTAACTTGTACCTTAAACGGTGTGGCGTTTCCAGAGTCGCTGTTGGAAGCCGATGCGTCGCCTCTGGGTAGCCGCTGAAGGATCTGCGCAAAGCTATCCATCATCGCGTTCCTTTGCCGCTCGAGCGCTTCTTCGAGCAAGATTTTGATAGGATCTCCTGCCCCCTCGTCTTTCTTCTCATCCGCCATGGGAGGCCGTCGAGATTTGCGAGGCTGGTCTTGCAAAGGTTCGACCAGTTCAAGCCCTAACTCCTTATATCCCGACCTCGTTGGGGACATGCAAAGAAAAACAGAGAAAAAGCAGACCGCTCTGATACCACTGATCCGGATTTAAACAGGAACGCAATAAATTACAGAGATAACCATAAATACAGAGATGCGATAACCATAAATACAGCGATGCAGCGGAAATAATACTTCATTTCATTACTGTAAAATACTGAAATATGCTTACAACCAGAAATGGAAATAAACCAGCTAGGGCGATGGTAGCCTATCTCTGAGAAGAGATGTGCGGCTACATGCCTCTGAACTGTTCCGAACTGTATTACAATGAGGCTCGAAGGCCTATTTATTGTTGAGAAACAATGGAAAACCCTTCACATACCGAAACCTAACCCTAGAAGATGAAACGCCAAATTGTGGGCCCCGTTTGGGTAAATTGGTACATCAATTTCCCGGGGTCGTAACTTTGGCATACGATCTCCGTTTGACGCGTACGATAGCTCGTTAGAAAGATCTATCCGAGTACTACCACTTTGGGAGGCAACACAGGGCTCGGTCGCCCCAGAATTCCAAAAAAACGTCGTTTAGGGCCTCAAAACGGCTCCGGAAGTTCAGGACCCGAAAAACTGCTAAAAATAGTAAGTTGTGCTATAATTAAGGAAACTGAAAAGACTGAAAGAGACAGTTGTGAGGGTCCAAATGGGTTGGTGGGTGGCCACCAACATCCACCTGGATCATTCCTCCCCCCTTAGGAAGCAATGGTCCCCATTGCGTTGAGTTCCTCCATCTGCTGAACTTGTCCTGCAATCTCTGATGTGTCCAGTGATGGTGGGAAGCATGGTCGACGATGGTCCACATTGAACATTTGGTGTAGGTGAAGGAATGGAGGAATGATGTGCTCCAAAGCATTGTGGCCCGTAGCCTTGGTACTGGTGTAAGGACCATGTCGGAGTGGTCTGAGTTTCTGATGGGTTCTGGTAAGGCGTTCTTTCTGTCGATGCAACCAGACTTTGTTTCCCACCTGAAACTTGTGTGGTACCCATGTGGGTGAGGAGAAGTTGTTCCTGTGTTTTGTTATGACCGTATCCCTTTGCTGCTGCTGCTGCGTGGAGGAACCCTTTGCAGGAGTCATGGATGTAGCAACGATCTTCCCCTTACTTTGGGAGTGAACCATACAGATGAATTTCCTAGTCTGTGATATGAGCTTGCTGCCTTTCTTGGTAGTGATCAAGGATGTGGCAGTAGGTGGGGCTACCTCCGGTATCCTGTATAATGAATTATTCAAAGAAATAATGACAGCACGAGGCCTTGACTCATACACAGCATGTCGCCTCCACAAGTATGGCTGGCCTAATAGTACATCACAAACATCCAGAGGTGTAACATCACACAATACCTCGTCTGTGAAGGGCTTGATGCTGTAGGGAAGGCGGCACTGCTGGCGAACTTTCAGATCTCGTCCTTCGTGAAGCCACCCGATACTGTACGGCTGCGGGTGTGGTGTAGTCGGTAGGCCCAACCGCTTCACGACCTCTGCTGAAACCAGGTTCTTTTGGCTACCACTGTCGACAATGAATCGCAGCGGTGAACCCTTCACCCACATCTGTGAGTGGAAAAGACGCTCCCCCTCCTCTGGATCTTCGGGCTCATTTTTCTTGATCTTGGCAGTGGCAACAGTGGCGCTAGGATCCGCATCAATGATCTGCTTCCCTTTTCCATTCCCCTTGTCGGGTTCTGGCTCAGGATCAGAACATGCATCTGATTCGGAAGCCTTCAACTCGGCCACCAGCGACTGCTTGGTCCGACACTCACTTGTGTTATGAGTGGGACTCTTGTGGAACTCACACCACTTCCCTGTGTCCTTCTTCGGCTTCATGGTGTTGTTCTTTTCTTGCGGCTTTGACGGGTTGTCTTGGGTCACCCCGCCTTGGCTTTGTCCTTTGGGCTTCGGATTTGCAGATCCAAAGTCTCGCTTCTTCTGTTTGAACTTTTGCTCGATTTTGACAGCGTATTGGTATGCTGTGCCGAGTGAGGGGATGTTCAAGAACACCATCTCTTCCTGGATGTATCTGTGTAGGCAGCCGCGGTATTTGAGTACCAGATGTAGCTCAGAATCTTTAATACCCAACTGTGTGCGAAGGGTATGAAAAATGTTTGTGAACTCCGGCACATCTTGGTCTCGTCCCTGCCGCAGTGTGGTCCATTTGATGTATTTGTCCTCATAGCTTCCGACAGGGTAGTACTGCTCCTTGATGGCATCCCGGAAGTCATTCCAAGTGGGTGCGACTGAAAATAGTGAGCCTGTACTTTCATCCTTCTGCTCGCAGTAGGTTTCCCACCAGTCCTTGACGTGGGGGGCTGCTTTGAGAAGAGCGAAAATAATCTTTTCCCGATTTGAAAATTCATGAACAGAAAAATACCCATCTAGCAGATTTAACCATTTATCTACGGCATCTGCGTCTATTTGACCCTCGAAGATGGGGATTTCAAAATTAACTTGTACCTTAAACGGTGTGGCGTTTCCAGAGTCGCTGTTGGAAGCCGATGCGTCGCCTCTGGGTAGCCGCTGAAGGATCTGCGCAAAGCTATCCATCATCGCGTTCCTTTGCCGCTCGAGCGCTTCTTCGAGCAAGATTTTGATAGGATCTCCTGCCCCCTCGTCTTTCTTCTCATCCGCCATGGGAGGCCGTCGAGATTTGCGAGGCTGGTCTTGCAAAGGTTCGACCAGTTCAAGCCCTAACTCCTTATATCCCGACCTCGTTGGGGACATGCAAAGAAAAACAGAGAAAAAGCAGACCGCTCTGATACCACTGATCCGGATTTAAACAGGAACGCAATAAATTACAGAGATAACCATAAATACAGAGATGCGATAACCATAAATACAGCGATGCAGCGGAAATAATACTTCATTTCATTACTGTAAAATACTGAAATATGCTTACAACCAGAAATGGAAATAAACCAGCTAGGGCGATGGTAGCCTATCTCTGAGAAGAGATGTGCGGCTACATGCCTCTGAACTGTTCCGAACTGTATTACAATGAGGCTCGAAGGCCTATTTATTGTTGAGAAACAATGGAAAACCCTTCACATACCGAAACCTAACCCTAGAAGATGAAACGCCAAATTGTGGGCCCCGTTTGGGTAAATTGGTACATCAATTTCCCGGGGTCGTAACTTTGGCATACGATCTCCGTTTGACGCGTACGATAGCTCGTTAGAAAGATCTATCCGAGTACTACCACTTTGGGAGGCAACACAGGGCTCGGTCGCCCCAGAATTCCAAAAAAACGTCGTTTAGGGCCTCAAAACGGCTCCGGAAGTTCAGGACCCGAAAAACTGCTAAAAATAGTAAGTTGTGCTATAATTAAGGAAACTGAAAAGACTGAAAGAGACAGTTGTGAGGGTCCAAATGGGTTGGTGGGTGGCCACCAACATCCACCTGGATCATTCCTCCCCCCTTAGGAAGCAATGGTCCCCATTGCGTTGAGTTCCTCCATCTGCTGAACTTGTCCTGCAATCTCTGATGTGTCCAGTGATGGTGGGAAGCATGGTCGACGATGGTCCACATTGAACATTTGGTGTAGGTGAAGGAATGGAGGAATGATGTGCTCCAAAGCATTGTGGCCCGTAGCCTTGGTACTGGTGTAAGGACCATGTCGGAGTGGTCTGAGTTTCTGATGGGTTCTGGTAAGGCGTTCTTTCTGTCGATGCAACCAGACTTTGTTTCCCACCTGAAACTTGTGTGGTACCCATGTGGGTGAGGAGAAGTTGTTCCTGTGTTTTGTTATGACCGTATCCCTTTGCTGCTGCTGCTGCGTGGAGGAACCCTTTGCAGGAGTCATGGATGTAGCAACGATCTTCCCCTTACTTTGGGAGTGAACCATACAGATGAATTTCCTAGTCTGTGATATGAGCTTGCTGCCTTTCTTGGTAGTGATCAAGGATGTGGCAGTAGGTGGGGCTACCTCCGGTATCCTGTATAATGAATTATTCAAAGAAATAATGACAGCACGAGGCCTTGACTCATACACAGCATGTCGCCTCCACAAGTATGGCTGGCCTAATAGTACATCACAAACATCCAGAGGTGTAACATCACACAATACCTCGTCTGTGAAGGGCTTGATGCTGTAGGGAAGGCGGCACTGCTGGCGAACTTTCAGATCTCGTCCTTCGTGAAGCCACCCGATACTGTACGGCTGCGGGTGTGGTGTAGTCGGTAGGCCCAACCGCTTCACGACCTCTGCTGAAACCAGGTTCTTTTGGCTACCACTGTCGACAATGAATCGCAGCGGTGAACCCTTCACCCACATCTGTGAGTGGAAAAGACGCTCCCCCTCCTCTGGATCTTCGGGCTCATTTTTCTTGATCTTGGCAGTGGCAACAGTGGCGCTAGGATCCGCATCAATGATCTGCTTCCCTTTTCCATTCCCCTTGTCGGGTTCTGGCTCAGGATCAGAACATGCATCTGATTCGGAAGCCTTCAACTCGGCCACCAGCGACTGCTTGGTCCGACACTCACTTGTGTTATGAGTGGGACTCTTGTGGAACTCACACCACTTCCCTGTGTCCTTCTTCGGCTTCATGGTGTTGTTCTTTTCTTGCGGCTTTGACGGGTTGTCTTGGGTCACCCCGCCTTGGCTTTGTCCTTTGGGCTTCGGATTTGCAGATCCAAAGTCTCGCTTCTTCTGTTTGAACTTTTGCTCGATTTTGACAGCGTATTGGTATGCTGTGCCGAGTGAGGGGATGTTCAAGAACACCATCTCTTCCTGGATGTATCTGTGTAGGCAGCCGCGGTATTTGAGTACCAGATGTAGCTCAGAATCTTTAATACCCAACTGTGTGCGAAGGGTATGAAAAATGTTTGTGAACTCCGGCACATCTTGGTCTCGTCCCTGCCGCAGTGTGGTCCATTTGATGTATTTGTCCTCATAGCTTCCGACAGGGTAGTACTGCTCCTTGATGGCATCCCGGAAGTCATTCCAAGTGGGTGCGACTGAAAATAGTGAGCCTGTACTTTCATCCTTCTGCTCGCAGTAGGTTTCCCACCAGTCCTTGACGTGGGGGGCTGCTTTGAGAAGAGCGAAAATAATCTTTTCCCGATTTGAAAATTCATGAACAGAAAAATACCCATCTAGCAGATTTAACCATTTATCTACGGCATCTGCGTCTATTTGACCCTCGAAGATGGGGATTTCAAAATTAACTTGTACCTTAAACGGTGTGGCGTTTCCAGAGTCGCTGTTGGAAGCCGATGCGTCGCCTCTGGGTAGCCGCTGAAGGATCTGCGCAAAGCTATCCATCATCGCGTTCCTTTGCCGCTCGAGCGCTTCTTCGAGCAAGATTTTGATAGGATCTCCTGCCCCCTCGTCTTTCTTCTCATCCGCCATGGGAGGCCGTCGAGATTTGCGAGGCTGGTCTTGCAAAGGTTCGACCAGTTCAAGCCCTAACTCCTTATATCCCGACCTCGTTGGGGACATGCAAAGAAAAACAGAGAAAAAGCAGACCGCTCTGATACCACTGATCCGGATTTAAACAGGAACGCAATAAATTACAGAGATAACCATAAATACAGAGATGCGATAACCATAAATACAGCGATGCAGCGGAAATAATACTTCATTTCATTACTGTAAAATACTGAAATATGCTTACAACCAGAAATGGAAATAAACCAGCTAGGGCGATGGTAGCCTATCTCTGAGAAGAGATGTGCGGCTACATGCCTCTGAACTGTTCCGAACTGTATTACAATGAGGCTCGAAGGCCTATTTATTGTTGAGAAACAATGGAAAACCCTTCACATACCGAAACCTAACCCTAGAAGATGAAACGCCAAATTGTGGGCCCCGTTTGGGTAAATTGGTACATCAATTTCCCGGGGTCGTAACTTTGGCATACGATCTCCGTTTGACGCGTACGATAGCTCGTTAGAAAGATCTATCCGAGTACTACCACTTTGGGAGGCAACACAGGGCTCGGTCGCCCCAGAATTCCAAAAAAACGTCGTTTAGGGCCTCAAAACAGCTCCGGAAGTTCAGGACCCGAAAAACTGCTAAAAATAGTAAGTTGTGCTATAATTAAGGAAACTGAAAAGACTGAAAGAGACAGTTGTGAGGGTCCAAATGGGTTGGTGGGTGGCCACCAACATCCACCTGGATCATTCCTCCCCCCTTAGGAAGCAATGGTCCCCATTGCGTTGAGTTCCTCCATCTGCTGAACTTGTCCTGCAATCTCTGATGTGTCCAGTGATGGTGGGAAGCATGGTCGACGATGGTCCACATTGAACATTTGGTGTAGGTGAAGGAATGGAGGAATGATGTGCTCCAAAGCATTGTGGCCCGTAGCCTTGGTACTGGTGTAAGGACCATGTCGGAGTGGTCTGAGTTTCTGATGGGTTCTGGTAAGGCGTTCTTTCTGTCGATGCAACCAGACTTTGTTTCCCACCTGAAACTTGTGTGGTACCCATGTGGGTGAGGAGAAGTTGTTCCTGTGTTTTGTTATGACCGTATCCCTTTGCTGCTGCTGCTGCGTGGAGGAACCCTTTGCAGGAGTCATGGATGTAGCAACGATCTTCCCCTTACTTTGGGAGTGAACCATACAGATGAATTTCCTAGTCTGTGATATGAGCTTGCTGCCTTTCTTGGTAGTGATCAAGGATGTGGCAGTAGGTGGGGCTACCTCCGATATCCTGTATAATGAATTATTCAAAGAAATAATGACAGCACGAGGCCTTGACTCATACACAGCATGTCGCCTCCACAAGTATGGCTGGCCTAATAGTACATCACAAACATCCAGAGGTGTAACATCACACAATACCTCGTCTGTGAAGGGCTTGATGCTGTAGGGAAGGCGGCACTGCTGGCGAACTTTCAGATCTCGTCCTTCGTGAAGCCACTCGATACTGTACGGCTGCGGGTGTGGTGTAGTCGGTAGGCCCAACCGCTTCACGACCTCTGCTGAAACCAGGTTCTTTTGGCTACCACTGTCGACAATGAATCGCAGCGGTGAACCCTTCACCCACATCTGTGAGTGGAAAAGACGCTCCCCCTCCTCTGGATCTTCGGGCTCATTTTTCTTGATCTTGGCAGTGGCAACAGTGGCGCTAGGATCCGCATCAATGATCTGCTTCCCTTTTCCATTCCCCTTGTCGGGTTCTGGCTCAGGATCAGAACATGCATCTGATTCGGAAGCCTTCAACTCGGCCACCAGCGACTGCTTGGTCCGACACTCACTTGTGTTATGAGTGGGACTCTTGTGGAACTCACACCACTTCCCTGTGTCCTTCTTCGGCTTCATGGTGTTGTTCTTTTCTTGCGGCTTTGACGGGTTGTCTTGGGTCACCCCGCCTTGGCTTTGTCCTTTGGGCTTCGGATTTGCAGATCCAAAGTCTCGCTTCTTCTGTTTGAACTTTTGCTCGATTTTGACAGCGTATTGGTATGCTGTGCCGAGTGAGGGGATGTTCAAGAACACCATCTCTTCCTGGATGTATCTGTGTAGGCAGCCGCGGTATTTGAGTACCAGATGTAGCTCAGAATCTTTAATACCCAACTGTGTGCGAAGGGTATGAAAAATGTTTGTGAACTCCGGCACATCTTGGTCTCGTCCCTGCCGCAGTGTGGTCCATTTGATGTATTTGTCCTCATAGCTTCCGACAGGGTAGTACTGCTCCTTGATGGCATCCCGGAAGTCATTCCAAGTGGGTGCGACTGAAAATAGTGAGCCTGTACTTTCATCCCCTTGGAGGAACATCATCCTTAGTGTTCTATATATGAACACAAATTCAACAACAATATTTATATACACATCTATTTATATTTGCATTTACATTCACATTTTCTTACACAACAAACAAAAATGGGTAAGATGAGTCATTTGATCAACCATTTTTTGAGTGGCCTCACTTGGTCAATTGTGCTTTGTTGCACCTTGACCTATTGATTACTTGATTTCAGAGTGCAATATGTTTCCAATTTCCAACCATGCTTTCCACTATTTCTAGTGCTCCTTCAGAGAACCATTTTTTCCATTATTTCCCTGGACAAACCTGATGCAACTATGATCCCAATGAGTATGCACATGACTCCTTAAAACCTAGTTCACTTTCCAAGTTTTGGCATCCCCTTCTCTGCTTCATCAGTTCCTTGGGCAATCCATTTCCTCTTCTATGTAGTTACTCACCTTTCAAGTTCAGGCATCCTCTTCTTTTCTTCCTCAGTCCCTTAGGAGATCCATCCCTTGGTAAGGCCTCCTCGCACAGGAAACATATTTGCAACCAAGGCATCTCATACCTTTCTTTAATAACAAAACTTATTAGTCATGGCATACCCCATGGTGATCAGTGTGTCTTACAGGGTTCCAGTGTCACCACGATGGCCTAGTTCTTGAAGTTTTCAGCTCCATATTGTCATTGCACACTATGATATCATTAAGTTGATGTTGTTTTCCTTGCTATTAGCCCCATATACAAGTTGGACATTTCACTGGTTCTCCTACATCATAAACATGAGTTTTATGATAGTCATCATAAGATTTTTTAAAATCAATTTAAAACATGTTTTCATCAACAAATTTATTTATGAGGTTAACCATAAAATTTTAAATCAATTCAATCAAATCACTACCACAAATCCTTGTGATTAACTTCCTCTTTAGCTCCCTTTTTTGCTTCCACTGATTGTTTTAGTGTATTTTTCTCCACCTTTTTGAAAAAATCGGTTCTATTTATCAGGATGAAGCTATTTTTGGTTTTTTGTTGCCGATAATAGCTAGTCGGCGGTAAATATCACTAACTTTAGCACTGATGTAAACACCCAATTTAACTTGCTCTTTAGCTCCTAATGTAGCTTCACGTATAAATTATTGTGTAACATCTTATTTTTCTCCTCATTATGGCAATGTTTTTAGCGTTTGCTTTAGGTTCCTTTTTAGCTTCCATTTGAGCTTCCTGTTTAATGTCCTATTTTTCTCCTCCTTATGGAATCGTTTTTAGTGCCCACTTTAGCTTCCTTTTTAGCTTCCATTTTAGCTTCATGTTTAACTTCCTATTTTTCTTCCTCATTTCTTATAAAATCTTGCCTTGAAACTCTTTCATTCATATCACATGATGGCTATATAGAGAGGTTAATTTTTTCTCCTTATGATGCAATTAAAACACATATACATTACTTGTTTTCTCTTCTATGTGAAGTGGTCCAATATTTGTAAGATTTGCAAGATTTTCTCATTACATTTATGATCTGAAATCAGTGATTAAAGATATGCTCAGTATACTTATGATATGAAGTCAGAGGTTCAATATTTACTCATAATACTTATGATATGAAGTCTGATATCTGTGGCATATATATTGGTTTGAGACCTGATCTATTTCTCTGAGATCTATGGCATATATATTGGTTCGAGATATGATTTATTTCTCTTAGATCTGTGGCATATATATTAGTTTGAGATTTAATCTATTTCTCTAAGATCTATGGCATATATATTTCTTTGATATCTGTGGCATATACATTGGTTCAATGTCTAATCTATTATGTGGTATAGTGAGAGGATCAACCTTGTGTTTGTGACCTTGTTGGAAGACTTTGTGAAGAGGATCTTAGCACTTGTGGAAGCCATATTGTGGTATTAATGTGCTATTGAAGGATCTCTCTCAGGAAAGGAAGATATTTATTTTTTAGAACTTGGGACCACCATTCATAGGGTTCTATTAATAGCCTCCAAACCAAGTTTTTCCCTAAAGATAATTGCATGCAAACATGGTCTTGTTGTAGCTGCTTCAACCCCCCAAAAGTTTTCCCATGCATTGATTTTGGAAACTTCCTTCAACCATAAGCACTATCATTTGAACTTGTGTCGAGTTTTCTTCTTGTTTTAGTAGGTGCCACAATGACTCATTCTTTCATGTTAAGCTTGTGATGTCTTAACTGTGCTTCCCTTGTAACAACTACTCGATACCTTTTGATCACAGTTAGTCCTTTTCGAGAGTAGTTGGTTAATCTTCTAAAGATAGACAAAGCACCTTTTGTGAACACAAACTAAGTCTTGCCTTTATGACATTGATTACATGCCATGCCTTGAAAAACTACATAATCCTATGTCATAGTGAACTGTGCAACTCCTTGTTGGAGTGAATTGCGAAATACCTTGAGGCATGAAGCTACTATGAAAGTAATGTGTGCAACATTATGTGGAAGAAAAATGAATTCCACTAAGGAAGAGAACTGCGCAACTCCTTGTCCCAGTCAACTGCGCAATCCATTTAATTAGTTATTTGCACAGTCTCGAAGTTAACTGTTTTAACATTCCTACAAAATAGGAAGTGTGCACTTCCATGCAGTGGTTTGGCATATATTCCTATTTTTATCTTCCAACATATGTCAATTAACTAAGAGTCACTCCTAGATTTTAAGCATACATGTCATAATCCCTAGCCCTTTTCTTGTGAGTGCTCATATATATAAGAAAGACATCATAGAGCTCATTCTCACACTTGTCTTTAGAGCTCTAGTCATTCTCGTGAGCACAAGGAGCTTTGGATTCCATTTGCACTGCTTTTCTGGGTAAGTTTCTCAACTATCACTTTTGCTTTCGCCTTTGTTTCTTTTTCTTTTGCAAGCGTCATTTTTCCCAACTTTTCTTATAGCAACTGTTGTTCTACTATTATTAACTTCTACAAGTGTCGTTTCATTATTTTGAGCTTCTTTTCAAGTGTCGCATCACATTCCTTGTCTTTTCACCTACCAGTAATTATTTTTGTTGGGTGTATTTATGCATGCATGTCCTTTTCCTTTTAGTATCTTGTTTGCTCAATGTTAGTGCCTTGATTAGATGATTGTCAGTTTGATCCACATCCTCCTTGTTACAATTAAAATATATGGAGATAGGCCCCTTGTTAGAGAAAAGTGCACAATCCTTAAGGTCTTTCCTCCCTCCTCAACTACACATTATGCAATTCCTTCTGGAAAAGGCCTACCCTTGCCATATGAAACTATACACTACATAATCACTTGGATCCCTAGTTGCGTATTGCATAATCATAGTCAACAAAGGAGCCTCCTTTTCCTCTGAAACGACGCATTGCCCAGTCAAGGCCTCTCTCCCTAGTAATAACTATGCATTGCGCAGATCTAGTCCATAGTCAGGCTCCCCTTGCAATAAAAAATTGCACAATCTACATAGTGCACATTTCCAATGACCAATGAGGTCATTTAGCCTCACTTGTGCTCTAGTATTGTGGAATCCCTCTTCTCAGTATCTATCTTATGCTTGTGAATTGTTCTCTTTTGAGGAGCTAACTTGTATCACCATGAGAGCATATTGTTTAATAAGTACTGCACATCGAGGACACATTAGTCTCTCATCTTCAAATAGCACCATGCCTACAAAGAAAGGATCATCAAAGGAGGTTATAGAGAGAAAAATTGAAGAGGAAATTGGTAGTAGCTTGACAGGAGTTGCTATCTTGTCGAGCACCCAATGATTTTAATAAACAGGAGTCACTATCTTGACATGGCTCACTAGAAAAGCTGTATTCAATTCAAATGAATTCAGAGAAGATCTGGAAGTTTTTGAGAATATCAAGAGACTGGTGTTCTACAAATATGCCTACAGGTATATTGTATTACCATGTGCCAATGTCATCAATTGGAGGTATAGACACCAAGAACATGGTGTTAAGCAGTGTTAGTGGGTAGTAGCTTGCCTCTTATTAGCCACAAGGAATTCACTTATATTATAACTTTCTCAAGCTTGAGCAACATCTGGATTCTCGATTCTATGCAACTTGGAGTTATCTGAATACACAAGGGCTTCATTGGTGGAGCAATACCATACCACGTGGGTTCATATTGGGGGATATATAATAAGGAAAATTTGACTTAATATATTGGGGGATATATAGGGAGTAAGGGGTTTTTATATTAGAAAGTATAAAAATTGGAGTTCAAAGTTAATGAAAAAATATAAAGGGGTATAAAAAATTTTAATGAAAAAATTGATACCTACAATATCTAGTGAAAGTAGGGGTTATTTAAATTGGAGAGGTGTATTGGGTTCATATTGGTAGGGGGTTAAATAATGTGATTTTTAGAGGTATTTTCCAATATGTAGTCCAATTAGGGGTATTGTTTAGTATGCCATGAACACACATGATATGTTAGAGGTTCATTGAGAGAAGTCTCCGTGTCTAAATACCAAAGAAGTGATCAAGTCATGGTGGTAGGAACCAACTAAATTTCACAAGAAGGTTGATATAACTCACAAGACCAAGTATCTCAGAACAATTTACCAATACTTAATGGCTATGTGTTGTAGGATCTATGGATGAAGGAATATTTATTCCTTCCTTGAAGGGTGGATCTACATGTTGTATGATTGTATCCAATCATAACATAAGGGAAGGTATTCAATTGGTCACATCTAGTATCCCAACAACTGCAGATCAATTTGAATAAGGTGAAGAATCCACCTCGAGGCTAGAAATCACAATTTTACATGTCTTTCTACTACTGGATGGAATATGTGCTCGTCATGAATTCCCAAGTCACGAATGGAAGTGGACCCGAAGAGAGCTCCCTATCCATGTGTATTGAGGATTGTTGTCAGAGTACAATTATAGAGGAGTGTATGAGAACCTTGTTGAGCACTTCTTCAGGGTCTTATACTAGATGATCTTTGAGGAGGAATTCCTTTGCATGTCCCATGAGGATATGAAGACAGTGGCAGAGATAATAGATTGGTTTACCTCACCTTAGGGGACATACCTCAGAGTATTTAATTGTTAAAAGCCTCCACATATTTTTCCAAGGTATGTGACATATAAAGTGGTTATGTAGGGGTTTGCTTATCATCTTAGGATGAGTTTGTCTCAGGTGCTGCAGAGGAAGAAGAAGGCACCTTGGCCTTCCTTTCCCTTGCAGGTGGGATCCTATGAGCTCAAGACTTAAATATTGTAGAGGAGGAAGTTGATCAACTTATCAACTTTAAATTTGGTGATATGAGATTTCATAGGTATGATCCCAGAGGAGTGTGAAAAATACATTGTGCTAAGTTGCATTTTTCTTAGACTTATGAGTCTTATTCCAGGAAGGAGGAAGAAAAATTAAAGAATTGTTATAATGCCTCTCGAGCACATGCACTAGGCAATGAGGCAAGCCCTTATAGTGCAATTCAAGAAGAATATGTTGTTGAAAAAGAAAAGCAATAGGAAGAACACACTCTAGTTAGTATTTCTAAGTATAAGAGGAAAGTTGTGCATAACCCAAAAGCGGAAGCCAAAAGTTTAAAGAAAATCCTATTATTTTGAGATCAACCTTTGCAGCAAAAAATAGGAGAAAGCAATCAAAATAATTAAAGAAGAAGCAATATGAAGAATAAAAGAAATAGGAGGAGGAATGAAAGGAAGAAGAGGAAGATATACAAAAAAAAGAAAAGGAAAGGACAGAAAGAGAAGATATGAAGGTACAAGGAGAATTGAGAAAAAAAGAAGCAAGAAGAAGAGAGACAAAAACTACTTGAGGAAGAACAACAAAAACAATTGGTGGATAAAGAAAGAAGGAAAAAGCAGGATGAGAAATTTGCAAGAGAAATTGAGGAGAAAATACAGGCCCAAGGCATGGAGGTTGAACCAGAGAATTGTAACCAAGAGGCCAACATTGTGCCCATTGCATAAGAATACAACAATCAGTCATCACCTCCTCTTATTAGTGGTCACATCCCATTCAACGAAATGGGAATATGTCCTCCAAATGATGATATGGTCTTGTGTCTTTCCAACTTGAATTTTGATCAGATAAAGAAAATAATAATACAAGAAAGGAAAAAATATTCTCCTGATGACCTAGTTCATCCTATTTCCATTCATACAGAGAGGGTGATTGTGCCTAATACTAGGAAGAATTTTGAGGAGCAACAAATTTATCCTTTGCAGGAGTTGCAAAAGTAAACAAAAATTTCTTGATGGAGGAAAATAAGCAATTGGAAAAGTATCTAACTGCTACAAGACAATAAACTGATCATCTCCTAGATGATAACCAAAGGTTTTAGTCCATTGATTCTCACTTCAAGGATTTATCGCAGTGATATTTGATGAAATTCAATCATTGGGAAATACCATGAGACAACTGTATGAAGATGTGATTTACGGGCCTTCAAATTAGACATAAATTAAGCCCTATCTAACCATCCTTCAACACATTAAACCTCTCTTATTTCATTATATGACATATTTTAAAATTTAATATGTTCGTAGGAAGGTTTAGAGATAATTTCATATTTGTGCCTAATATTATTTATTTTTGTAAAATATTGTGAGAATATTGAGCAGATTATGAAGATTTGGAGGAGGATATAACCTAGGGACTTGATCCCTACTATAGGATGGACCAATATTGGATAATAAATGAACAAAATATCATGAAATTATTGACAAATTCTAGAGCTCCACTAATTGAGAAAATCTAGGAATGTGTTCCTTGTCATTTAATGCATATTCCTAATGTTGGGAACCAGATCCACTATTTGAGGGATTTTGGAGGGGAAAGCTTCCTCCTTTCAAGGAGAATTCTTCCTCATCACTTTTTATAAGTACCAATTCGAATTTTCCTCTAGGGGCAGGTATTTTTTAGTCTTCTTGTGGAGAAACCTTGCTATTTATCAACTCCACTTTCATTTCTAGCTGGGATGTACTTGGATTGATTCAAATAATGAAGTTTAGTGCCATTTTTAGCTTCTAAAGCTTGTTTTCCTTCATAGGACTCTAATTTTCCTTGGGCTTGTCCATCCCAGGAGCCTCAGATCCCTCTTGTATAATTTATTTATGTCCTTTGAATGTCTTTTTCACTTACATCTCTTATTTCTACATTTACTATTCATGCTTCTTTTATTGAAGGTCATATTCGTTAAATGATTGAAGTGAGTTGTTTTTAATGTTATTTATAAATTCACAAGAATCATGCATCCTTAGAACATATTTGAAAAGTCATATTCATCATTGAACTACTTGGATTGGTCTACAAGTTCACAAATCTAGAATTTCTGGAAATCCCTTGTAGTAAAATAGTAGTAATTTTTTCTTATTTTTTAGAACATGTTAATGAACTTCATTTGAGTTGATTCCACTTTTATTGGGTGATAAAAACATTCAAGTTAATAAAAAAATTTACCCCATATTATTTTCACTTGATTATGTTAGACATTTGGTAGGTTAACTAGCTCACCAGTTATTGAGTTTTGAATTTTTAGAGTAATAATTGTCTGCTATTTTTTAGCATGAGTTAACAAGGGTATTTTGAAGTGATTCCACTTGGAATGGAGTCCTAAGACATCCTACTTAATAAAAAAAAATTTCCCATCCCATTTTCATTTGATTTACTTGGGAATTCGGCAAGTTATCTCACTCCTATAGAAAAAAGGGCCTCCAGTAGCACCTCTTGTAGCACTCATGTAGCACGTGTAAAATTGACCAGATCTACTCCAAAAGTTTGGTTTTTGTAATAATGACCCCTAGGCTCCAAAACCATGATTAAGTAAGACCAAAAAACTCTTAATACTTGCCTCTTCTCCATTGCAATTCACCCCTGTAGTTATGGTTGGTGGACAAATTCATGACTTGAAGAGCATAATGATGATTTTCATGACTAATTTATGGAGAACCTTATGAACTTTGTTGGAAAAATCTATCTTGAATACATTGATTGAAGAATGATTTCATTTTGTTTCATACATATTAAGCTATGGGTTCCATTCCAACATTGTTATTTCTATTGCATGGACTAGGCTTCCTTTTGATGTACCATTTACACTCTGCAAATAGGTTAATGTTTACATTTTTGCAAATCGGATTAACATTTACGTTCAAACAAATTAGAATAGCCTTTCCTTTTTGCAAAAGTAACTAGGATTTCCTCTCTGCAAAAGTAATAAGGTTTCATTTTTGTAAATAGAGTAATATTCCAATTTCTGCAATTAGTTTAGCTTGGATTTCATGGCATTCACTTCATTGCGTCAGATCAATGAAAGAAGGACACATTGCATGTTTCACATATAATGCCAATACCTCTTAATTTTGTACAAACCCCGTGTTGATTATTTAAGTTGGTAACCTTGGGATTTGCATTATTCTTATTGCAATATTGAGGCTCATCAATGATCAATCTTCACAAGGTAGTAGTGCCCTTGCATGTAGCACAAAAGTGATCATGGGATAATGTGAAATTTCTAAAGGTAATTCATGCAACCATCAATGTGATCAAGGAATGGGGAACTAAGTACAAGAATACACTATCATAGTTTGTCAGAAGAACAAGAAATTAAGAAGAATTTAAAAGGGGCGAGGTTAGAATGCTTTTACATAGTAACAAGTAGCTTAATACATATGTGGCCAACACTATAACAACCTATTCACAAATATACCATAGTTTGGAATCCTTGGTAAGAGTGCACAAGATCCATTCTATTGGAGCATTTGTAGAAACACAGAGCAATAATGTTATCAGACAACAAATTCAAGCATACTTGGACAATTTGAGCAGGTTACCACTAAAGAAGATTTAGAGACTACAACGAAGAACATGCAACACTATATAGCCAGACCTGCCAAGGTAAACATGAATTTGTTCTTATTATGGAATGAAGCTCAAACGGGTTCAAAACCATCTATTCAGATTCTATGGAGGCAAGAGTCAGATATAAGCTAGATCTTACATCAAAGTTTGAGGACATAACAACATAATGCAAAGCTTGGTACCAATAACAGAGCTACAAGTGGAAGTTGCTGAGCTAAAGTTTCCTCAAACTCAAGCATAATTTACAAAGCTTTGTCTTACTAAGCTCTAACCACTTTTGTCTTATGTGGTTTTGTATTTAGTAAATAATAAGAAATGTAAATGTAAGTGCAAGTCCAAGAGTCAAATATGGAATATGAAGGGTTATTAAATAACGTAAAGATAAAAGAAGTCTAAGAGTCATGAGGGAAGCTCAAAGGTCATAAGGGGAGATGAAAGGTCACCTCATATGTTATAAATAAACCCTCATAACTCAAGAAAAAGGGCTTGGAACTTGAGATTTGTAGCCTTGGATTCTCTAGTCTAGCATAAGAGTGAGTATCATTCTTTTGAGAAGCAAGTGGTAGCTTCATGTTCCACTATTGGGGCTAGCATTATATAATTGTATTGTATACATGGAAATTTCACTTAATGATCAAAAGCTCTCAAAACCAACGCACTTTCATGCATATATCTTGGATGTTGTAAGATTATTCTTCAAATGTTTATAGTGCATGTTATTTCATTCATGCTAATTCCAAAGAACTATTTTGTTAACTTTAGTATGCATCTCATTGGATGTGTGTTGTATGTTGAAAATAACAACAATAAATGTCAAAAATAACATCAAGAAAAATCCCAATTTAATTTTTCCTTGAATTAAATTGGGAATTAAATTGGGAATTAAATTGAAATTCCACATCTCATGACAACTTGTAATAGTTAACTAAGTTAATTTGACTTAGTTGGCTCAATTAATTCGAGTTGAGGGTCTAACTAGAGTCATGTAGAATGCCTCCTACAATTAGGAGCACTAGTCGAGTTTATTTTGAGTTGTAATTATTTAATTCAGTCTAACTCAGTTAAAGTCAGTTAAACTAGTTCCAACTAATGGAGGAATTAGTGGGAGGTCCAGTAGTGGGGTGTAACCTACAGTAGTGGGGTGTAGCCTACAGTCAAGTGTGGTGCTTCTTGTCGAACAATGGGGTGTAACCTGTAGTAGTGGGGTGTAACCTATAGTAGTGGGGTGCAACCTGTAGTAGTGGGGTGTTGCCTATAGTAATCAACTAGTAAACAGAAGATTCACTCATAATTAACTCATGTAAGTTAGATTAGAGAAAGACCCAATTGAGATTGGAGTTCGTGGAAAATTTAATATCAGTTGTAAAATCATCTAAATTAAATCGATGGTGCATGAAGTCATAGGAAGGCCTATGAGGATTGCACAATTCATAATTGAGGAATTTCCCCAATAAATAGGGGATACTTCCTGAGGGAACAACACAAGGAAGTAGGAGCTTGGAAGGTTAGGAATTTGGCTAAGTATTGGCCAAAGGCAGTAAGTCAAGTAGATGATAGGAAAAACTTGTGTAGGTTGAGCTAAAGGTTGAGCAGAGCATATTCTATTCATTTAAGGCTTTCCTAGGAAGCAGTGAGATAGATAGAGATAATGTAGAGGTTGCTCGAGTTTGAGCAAAGCATCGTAATATTCTAATATTTTTTTATTAATGAAATATATCAATAGCACGGGTTTTTCATTGTGGCTTTCCCCAGAAAATCATTGTATTATGTGTGATTGGATTCTTTTCTTATATGCTTTGTGATTTCCTTGATTGTTTATTGTTTTCGTTGATTGGTAGAATAGATCCAAGTCAATTATTTTAGCATATTACAATTTGCAATTTGAATCTACAAGGAATTTCTCCATGGTACCAGAGCTATATTTGTACAAATTTCTACATTGTATGTTCTTTCATGATTGTTATTATATTGTGAACTAATTTGTAGGTTAATTAACGATTCTTTCATATGTGTGTGCATATATTTTAGGATAGTACTATTACTTTTCTTCTAGAGGCTCTCCCTTTCCCTTTGCATGAAGGAACCTCTTATGCATTACAATAGATATTCCACAAATTTTACTTAGTTGCTATAACCAAAGTTATGTGTATGTATCCTTATGTGTTTATTGTAGCCAAGGCAAATCTTTGAGACCACCATTATGGAAACCGATTGTATTTCCAGTTTCGACTCCCACTCCAAGTGGTGTGGGGTCTAATTGGGACTTCACATTGGGGAGACCTCCTTCCCTGTTGGTTGCATCCAACACCATCAAAAGGTGCTTTAAACCCATACCCCCTTCCTCTTTTGAGCTTTTAATGATGCCCCAATTAACTAAGTTTATTTTTTTCATTGTTTTTTCACCTTTCCACAAAACATTTCTTATACACCTACTAATCTGATCCAAGATTCGTTTAGGGGCAAAGAGGATTGAACCCTGAAATATATATAAAGCATGCAGGATGTATTTTACCAAGACCACTATGCCAAACAAATTTAGCCAACTAGTACCCCATGAAACCATTTTATTTTGAATTTTTGAAACAATGTTATGTTAGTGTTTAGTAGTGGTCCCTTTCAAAGAGAGTGGAATACCAAGGTATTTAAACGTATTGCAGTCCTTTTCATAGCTAAAGCCTAATATATCATAGAGTTGATTGAGCTTTTGAGGAGTGTAATATCATCCATAAATTCTACATAATTATACAATACCTAACCTTAGAATATAACTTTGCATCAAGATTCATAAATAATAGTGCAAGGTGAAGCAAAACCTATACACAAATTTCATACAATGCAAGTTGAATCAAAACTTGGAATGTTGTATGAAATATGAAGAAAAATTATTTAAGGATCAAAGTAAACATATAATAATAAAAAAAATGGGTAAAATAATTAAATAAATAGTCTACAATTTGAATCAATTAGATTGGCCAATAAATGAAGCCTTTGCATGCATTTTAGTGAAGCAAGGTGATTTTGGCCTACTTCACAAAAATGTAGGCCAACCTTCATTAAAAGGCCAAATTGAATGATTCGGTTTGGAGAGTACTTTTTTACTAATAATTAACATTAATTTTGCACATAGAAATTTCTGTTGTGCAAGAATATGCCAAATTGGATCAATTTCGTAGGATTAAAGTTAGGGTTTGTGTACCTCAAATAAATGCACAACAAAACATGTACCTAATTGAATTTTCAATAATGGTAATTCTAATCTAAATATAAAACCATTTTATGCCACATACCATTGTCATTTTCATAAAGGAAGTGTTATACACCGAAATCCAAGTCTGCTAGAATAACAATCGATCATATCTTTCAATGATCATAGTCAGAACAAATATGCACTCCCATGCCAAACTAATTACACTCTCGGTAATGAAATTTGAAATGGGACATGATTGGACAATTCCTAACCTTAGGATATAACGTTGGATCATGTTGGAAAAATATCCTACGTAACTATGTTTTCCACTTATACACAACTTTCACATAAGACAAGTCGAAGAAAAACTTTTGTATGGAATTTGAAGTATAAATATTTAAGCTCAAAGTAAATATATAACAATGTAAAAGTGTGTAAAATAATTAAATAAACAATCTACAATTTGAATCAATTAGATTGGCCAATAAATGAAGCTTGGGCGTGCATTTTAGTCAAGCAAGGAAATTTTGGCTTGCTTCATGAAAATGCATGCCTAACCTTCATTTCCAGGCCAAATTAAATGATTCAACTTAGAGAGTATTTTTTCACTCATAAGTAACATGAATACAATCATTTTTTTTCTAATTTAGTGATTGAGAAATCGTAGTTCATGGTGTCTCGCTAAACGTGTCAAAAGTTTGTGAATAATATAAATTCTACTGGAAGCAAATTAGTATGTAAAACTAGTAATTAAATAGTATACAATTTGGATGATCCAGATGGATATTGGTGGCCACCTGCCTCTTGGACCCCCAACACTGTCTCTTTCAGTTTTTCGGTTTCCTTAATTGTAGCACAGTTTACTATTTTTGGTAGTTTTTTTAGGTCCTGAACTTTCAGAGCTGTTTTGAGGCCCTAAACGAAATTCGTAAAGAAAACAGAGAGACCGAAAATGTTCCAAACTAGCTTAGTTATTTATTTTCATCTTTCTCTTCAAGATGTTTGAAACGAGGTATTGTGATAACTAAACGAAGATCGTATGCCAAAGTTACGACCCTGTGAAGTTGATGTACCAATTTACCCAAATGGGGCCCACAGTTTTGGCGCTTCATCTCCTAGGGTTAGGTTTCTGGATGTTTAAAGTTTTCCATTGTTTTTCAATAATAAATAGACCTTTGAGCCTCATTGTAACACAGTTCAAAGGCATGTAGCCACCACATCTCTTCTCAGATATAAGCTACCATCACCCGAGCTATCTTATTTCCATTTTGTTTGTAATCATAATTTAATATTTTTCTATTAATGAAATGAAGTGTTTTTCTACTGCATCTCTATATTTATGATTATATCAGTAAGTTATTGCATTCTTGTTTAAGTTCAGATCAGTGGTATCAGAGCAGTCTTCTCTTTCTTTGTTTTTCTTTTCATGTCCCCAACAAGGTCAGGGTATAAGGAGTTAGGGCTCAATCTGGTTGAACTGTTGCAAGATTAGCCTTGCAAAACCCGACGACCTCCCATGGTGGAAGAAAAGAAAGACGAGGGGGCAAAAGATCCTTTCAAAATGTTGCTCGAGGAAGCCCTCGAGAGACAGAGGGATGCAATGATGGATAACTTTGCCCAGATCCTTGGATGGTTACCCCCAAACGATGCATCTTCATCCAACATCCACTCTCAAGGCACCACTCCTTTTAAGGTACAAATTAACTTTGATATTCCCATATTTGAAGGCCTGATAGATGCAAATGCCGTAGATAAATGGTTAAATCTGTTATAAATATATTTTTTAGTTCATGACGTTTCCAATTGGGAAAAGATTACTTTTGGACTTCTCAAAGCCACCCCACACATCAAGGACTAGTGGGAAACCTACTGTGAATAAAAGGATGAGAGTGAATCCTTGCTGTTTTTAGCCGCACCAACTTGGGATTCTTTCTGAGACACCATCAAGGAACAATATTATCCTGTCGGGATTTATGAAGATAAATACATAAAGTGGACCATGCTACGGTAAGGAAGGGAACAAGATGTGTCAGAGTTCACAAATATTTTCCATACCCTTCACACAAAGATGGGTATCAAGGATAATGAGCCGCATTTGGTGCTTAAGTACCGCGACTTCCTAAACAAGTACATCGAAGAAAATATGGAGTTCCTAGACATTTCCTCGCTCGGCACGATGTAGCAGTATGTTATCAAGGTTGAGCAAAAGTTTAAATAGAAGAAGCGGGACTTTGGATCTATGAATCGAAAGCAAGGAAAAGACACCCCAAACCACATAACAAGGGACCAAGTCAAGGAGGGGATACCAGGACAGCCCGTCGAAGCCACAAGCAAAGAACAACACCACGAAGACAAAGAAGGACACAAGAAAATTGTGCGAGTTCCATAAGAGCTCCACTTAGAATACAAGTGAGTGTCGCACCAAGCAATCACTAGTGGCCGTGTTGAAGGCTTTTAAATCAGATGCATGTTCCAACTCTGAATCAAAACCCGATAAGGGAACTGACAAAGGGAAGAAGATCATTGATGTGGAGCCTAGTGCCACCGTGGCCACCACCAAGATCCAGAAGATTGAACCTGAATATCTAGAGGAGGGGGAATGCCTCTTTGAATTATAGATGTGGGTGAAGGGTTCTTTGCTATAGTTCATTGTCGACAGCAGGAGCCAAGAGAACCTCATTTCAGCAGAGGTTATGAAGTGGTTGGGCCTAAAGACTACAACACATCCACAACCGTACACTATCGGGTGGGTTCACCAAGGATGAGATCTTTGCGTCATACAATAGTGTCGCCTTCCCTATAGCATCAAGCCCTTCACGGATGAGGTACTGTGTGATGTTGCTCCTCTTGAAGTTTGTGATGTATTGTTAGGACAATCATACTTGTGGAAAAGACATGTTGTATATGAGTCTAGACCTCGCATTGTGATTATTACCTTGGCCAACAAGTTGTACAAGATACCGGAGGTAGCCCCGCCTATCGCCATCTTTTTTATCACTACAAATCAATGCAGTAAAACCATTTCCTAGACCAGGAAATATGTTTTCTTTATGATTCACCCTCAGGGCAAGAAGAAGGTTGTGGCCATAGCTTCTAGGCAAGGCTCCTTTGCACAACAACAACATATGGACAAGGTTGTGGAGGAGTACAGGGATATTTTCACCTCACCTACAGGGGTACCTCTGCACTTTCAGGTCAAACACTCCATTGATTTGACCCCAGATGCGCCACTACACAATGGATTGATCTATTAGTGCTCTATTCTGGAGAACGATGAGATCAAGAGGCATATTTAGGAACTATTGCAGAAAGGGCACATTAGGCCAAGCTCATTACCCTGTGGGAGCCCGATTGTATTGGTACAGAAGACGGATGGGACTTGGAGGCTTTGTATTGACTACTGGGCATTAAACAAGATCACTGCCTGAAATAGGTACCCAATCACGCGGATTGATGACCTTCTTGACCAGCTCAAGGGGGCTAAATATTTCAGCAAGATTGACTTGAAGTTAGGTTATCACCAGGTGCCTATCGAACCCTATGATGTGTGAAAGACTGCCTTCAAATCCAAGGAGGGCCTTTTCGAATGGTTGGTCATGCCATTCAGATTGACGAATTCCCCTCCAAACTTCATGAGACTGATGGCTGACATCTTGCGACCCTTCACCAATGCATTCATAGTGGTGTATTCAGATGACATCTTGATCTTCAACCAGAGTTGGGATGAGCACCTCCACCATATTTGATAGGTCCCTGAAACCCTACGCCAACACAATATGTGTGCTAACTTGAAGAAATGCAATTTTGGCCTAACCTAGGTTCAGTATCCGGGGTACATAATTAATGAGCAGGGTGTACATGTGGACCCATCCAAGATATAAGTCATTCAGGATTGGCCAACCCCAAACACTCTAAGAGAGCTCTACAATTTTTTGGGTCTTGCTAATTTCTACCATAGGTTCATGTTGGGGTTCTCTCATATCAGTTGGCCTTTAAGTCAAGTCACCAAGGGCAGATCGAAAGCACATTTTTTTGGTCTGAAACCAAGCAACAAGCATTCTCTGAGTCGAAGAATCACCTCTGTTTTGCACCAGTGCTCACATTACTGGACTTGCAACAACCATTTGAGATTGAGATAGATGCCTCTGACTATGCTATTGGTGCAGTTCTTACATAGCATGGGAATCCAGTGGCTTACCACAGTGAGACACTTTCAGACACAATCTAAAAGTACCCCACTTACGACAAAGAAATGTATTCCATTGTGCAGGCCTGTCGTCAATGGAAGCATTACATTGTAGGGAAGGAAACGATTATCCACATAGACCATTGACCTCTACAGTTCATACAGACACAAGGGAAGTTGCAAAACGATCGCCATCGGAAATTCTACCTACCTGCAACAGTTCCATTTGAACATTAAGTATAAAACAATGTAAACTTTGAAATGGGAATTGATACAATTATCTGTTTCGTAGAGGTAGCAAAAAAGTGACTTGATTATGAGAAGTGGTGATGTAGAATACACATATTTTTTTTTAGCATTGTTTTTGACACATTCATTTTTTTATGTACATTAGTTTTTTGAATGTTAGTGATTTGCATGCTGATTTTAAAAAGTGTTGATTCTACATCAGGCCCTTTTTTAAAAGAACTATTTTTTTATTTTAAATTTTCTAAGGTATTAAATGTGAATAATTATTTTCTAAATTTAACAATTTTTGAAGTGGTTTTCTTCTTCATATTTGCTTTTCTTTTTTTTTTTGTAGGGAGGTTTTTATTTTTTTTGCATAGTTAAAGAAGAAGGTCGATATTTTAAAGTTTCGATATTCTACATATTTATATATCGTTAATTAATTTTTCAATGCACATCAAATAATTGTCTCTAAAAAATAATAATTTTTAACAATTGACATAAAAATAACCATTTTTAACATAAATATCACTAAAAAATTACACATTTTGATAACTTTTGGCTAGAAATACATGTCAAAATCACAATTTTTATAAGGAAAATTTAACAAAAAATAATTAAATAATAGTTTTTTTTGAATTTCATGTCAAATAATAATAATAATAATCATTGTTTTTTTTTTCAAAAAATAATGATTCACATAAAAATTGAAGAAAAAATCACATAATACAAATATTGAACACATAATAACATTAATTGAATGCTTATTCTTCTCATAAAATGTCAAAGTAAAAAATATTACTAGTATAACTACCTAATAGTTGTGAAAAATGAGCTTGATTTCCAAGCATAACTTAAATTTAATCAACAATATCACGTAATCCAAACTCTTCATCCTCTAGAGTTTCATCATTGTCTTCTCCCACAATATTTTCTTCTTCATTTTGCTTGTCTTCCTTTTCTAATGGATCTATGATGTCTGCAAATCTCCCAATGTATGCCTTTGCAATCATTCCATGTAATGGTGGTTGATGTTCCTTTGCCTTTTTTGCCACATGTTTCACTAAAATCCCCTTTCTACAACCTAATTTCTTGCATTGCATTTGGAAGAAAATGAAGAACATTAATTCTTTGTTGAATAAATTTGCACTATACTAGATCTTTTTCAACGGAAATGCAATTTCTTCCTTTTTGTAGGCAACATTCTAGTGTTGTACCTAATTATCAAGCACAAAAGAAATAATGAATTAAATTAGTATAATGACATATAAATTAAGAAAGAAGATATTGAAATTCAATTATATATAATAAAACTTACCTGAGTTAGAAAATAAATCCAAAACCTAATCTCCTTCATTTGAACATATATCTATAAGATAGTTAACCAATGACTGTGGTTTTTGATAAACATTAACTATGACTCCTTTTGCTTCTTTGTCTCCATATGTTAGTTTTTTCACAACAACATCATAAACCAGTACTTCGCTATGACTCTTTCCATCTACCCAATTAAAAAGCATAGACATATAGCTATCATCTTTTGCCCAACTATCAATATGGGTGAACTCACAATCATTTATTAATGGTTGATCTTCATGGTTAAGAAGATTTGACTTTTCCCTGTAACATGAAATAGTAAAAGCTCAATTAACTTGTACATAAATGAATTTTTTAACATTAATCAAACATACATTTTCAATGTCTTACCATGTAAGATGCATCATTGAGTTTGTTTTTCCATTGAATCTTGACAATAAAATTTCCAATTGTGTGTCTAAATGAAATGTCACAAATCTCCATAATGGTGATGTTGTGACTTATACAAATTCCGTAACCACTTTACTAAGAGATTGATAAGTATAAGGGTCACTATTATAGTCAATGCTTGGGATATTGAAACCATGAGGAATATCTACAATAATGAGGGAATAATCCCTTTTAGGTATGAGTTTAGAAATGTCTTCATAGTCGCCTTGTATTATTTGATATTGAATAGTGTCAATCCCATTCCAAATGAAATGAGTAAGAGTTGGATCAAGTTCAACATTCTTAAGACGCTGCTTCTTCAGTCTTTCGATCTTAATTTTTTCAATAGATGTTCTGAAACTATCTGGTGCTCCATTTGCATCCTTCCTCATCTTTAATAAAATAAAAAAAATATATGTATAAGTTATAAAATAAAAATAGTATACAGATAAATAAAAATGAATGTATAAATTAACATACCTTTTTAAATGCAAGATAAAAATCTTTTAGTGTTGATGTAGAACTTGAATCTGGATAGTTTCATACAACATCATCCCAACTATCTTCATTCAACAATTTAACCATTTGTTCTTGTATTTTCATGTAAATTTTGTGACTAAATAGATAAAGTAAAAAAAGTTAATATAATGATATGTGTAACAAATACTACCAAGAACAATATGTTGTATTTAACAGAAAATCATAATGTAGAAATAAGTAAACGTAATTCAAAAAACTTACTTTTGAAATTCCTCAGACATTTCCTCCAATGATAATTCCCTTGACCTCACATGACATAATATTGATTTGACAAGTTTTTCATCCTTTTCTCCTTGCATTTCTCTCCAAGGTGTGATAGTCATATCTTCTAGAAGCTACTTCATTTTAGGACCTGATTTATTGTTGCTACATATCAATGGTTTAGAGATTTTGACCTTCTAGTTTTTAATGCCAATGTTCTTCCACATGCTAAAAATATCATTAATCAATTCCTGTATCTCTCCAGTTCTAAATGCCAACTGGGAAATGTTATCAATACCTATGAATATATGAGTATTTACTATGCCACCTTTTGAAATGTTTTTCTCCTCAATTTGATAGCCTAGTTCCATACAACATTCCTTTTGGAAATCTACAGTAACATTTATCTTATCCCCACCACATTTTTCTTCAAATTCACTATGAATAAATCTAACCCTTTGGATGAAAGTCATAGACATCCTATATTCATTATCTGAATTATGATCCCATGCCAATAAATTTGCTTTTGTATCTGATAAACCAACATAAATGATACATTTCATTGTTTCAAAAC
Source organism: Pinus tabuliformis (assembly GCA_031772625.1). Taxonomy (NCBI): domain Eukaryota; kingdom Viridiplantae; phylum Streptophyta; class Pinopsida; order Pinales; family Pinaceae; genus Pinus; species Pinus tabuliformis. Next base: position 658,239,271 of record CM062807.1, read on the forward strand.
ACAAGTTATTGGGATATTCCTCCATCAATTTCCTTTGAGCTTCTACAAAATGGTTCCCCTCAAGCACATAATAATTGTATTCAAAACATTTTGACTTATCAAATGCTTCTTTGTTGGGAACTTGAACTAGATCAACAAGAAGCACATAATTAACCACATGAGCATATGGATTGTACCTCATCAATGTCTTCAGGTTGTGAACATGCAGGTGGTGTGGCTTTCTGATTTGATATTTACGTTGTCCTTCACTTGCCTTATAGATTTGTTTCACATGAAGCTAAAATGTATGACCACCCTCAATTAAGTTTCTCTTTGACAAGTTTTGTCGAATGGCATTTTGTTTTGTTTTAATAATGCCATCATCTAAATCAGCTCTTAGTGTAATCATTTCCCTGCTTTCTTTTGAAGTTTCACTAGGATCTTCACTATTGGTAATGACTACTTTAGAATGTTCAAATTTACTTTTCTTCCTCCTAATATTCTCATCATTAATTAGAACAGAGACATTCCTGGGCATTGTTACTTTTGGTATTTTATGGCTCTTCTCTTTTCTAACATCAGTTCCATTGTCATAATCAGCAACAACAACATATTCTTCAGTGTCAGTTTCAAATTTCTCATCTTCAAAAGTAACCTGTCTACCTTTGCTAGGTTTATCTACAAGAGGAATTTTTTTATGATCCCTTGGATGTAATTTTGTAGCATCATGAATTACTACATTTTTCTTGTTTTCCATATCTTCTTCTGACCCTGAGTAGAAACTGCTGAAAACATTCATAATATATTGCTTTATGAAATGAATGCCTCCCAACATAATTGAAAGACTTTCAACAAAATTCTGTCAAACAAAATATCATATGTCAATAAAAACTAAGTTATAAAAATATAATGAGACAATTATAATAACGCAAAACATAAATATAAATAACAATACTTATGATATCTTGTGCAATCTCATTTACAATTTGTTTAAATAACTTTGTAAATACCTCTCTCATGTCATACAATGAATATGATAACTGATATTTAATCTTGTCATGTGACTTGGGTGGTTTTGTAAGTATATAAACAACTTCAGTGTCCGGTATCAAACACATGTCTATGACCTTTCCCAGCACCTCATAAATTCCACTATCATTAGGGATATCAATATATAGATATATCTACACATATTCAACTTCTCTTTCTTTCACATACCATACATTTTCTGGAAGTTTCATTTCTTTTGATTTCTTCCAGTATGAAATTGTCTTCTTATTATTTGAGACACTTGATATATTTGTAGCTATCATCTCAGGTTTGGTTCGTTCGACAATGCTTTTTGAGGATCCACCTTTAATTTTAACAGTCTTTGGTCTAGAAAGATTCACAAAAATATTCTTTGATGCCATTTCCTACAAAAAATATACATATATATAAATCAGTAAATTACAAAAAAAAAAATAGCTTAAATTAAAAAACAAAACGATAAATGATAAATAATATTGTAAAGCATAACCAGTTAATTTTTTATTTTTTTTATTTTTTTTAAAATAAGAAATTAAAAAAATGTAGCCCCTGCGGCCCAACCCCGCTAGAGGTGGCAGGCCGATTGCGCCCAGCCCTCCGCCCCACCTCGACCGAGAGTTGGGCCGCCGAGGTGGGGTAGGGGGTTGGGTACCAGCCCCCCTGCCGCACTACAACAGCCCAACGGTCGACTGGGGTGGAGCAGGGGGCTAGGTGGTCAGCCCCCCCCGGGTGCTCCCCCACGGGCCCATTAGGCTACCGAAGAGCACGATCAGGCCCACCACGCCCACTGTGGAAGTAGTGGGTAAATCTGTCTCATCTAAATTTTTAATTTCTAAAAAATAAATAAATTTCATTAAACCTATTGAATTTTAAAACTTGCACACAACAAAAGGGAAACTAACCTTTCAAATGTGATAATCTTCCATTGAATATGTTGTTGATAGCAATGTAGCTACTTCACAAATTCACACCAAGTATTTTAAAGAACCTCGAAAAACCTTGATGTGATGAGGAATACTGATAATGAAATTTATGTTATAGTGGAAATTACGGAATTGTTTTAACGCACGGTTAATGTGGGACTAATTTAATTTTTATAAAAACTTTAACATGTAAATTTTGTTATGGTGATGTAGGAAACTATAATAAAACGAACATTACGGAATTTTTTTACCACACAGTGAATGTGGGATTAATTTATTTTTATAAAACTTTTAACATATAATTCTTGTTATGGCGATATAGTAAATTATGATAAAAGAAACATTACAAAATTGTTTTGCCACACGATGAATGTGGGATTAATTTGTTTTAGAAGATATAATAAAAATAAAATAAAAAAACATTCAATTGTCTAGTAAATATTATATAGTTTAAGTAAAAAATTAATTTGGGTAAAAGTTTTAGTTGACAATTTTAATTTAAAGATTTAGTTTAAAATATTTATTTCATAAGAAAATTTTAGGTAAAATTTTTCAATAAATTGTAGGAGAAAATTATGGAGGAAGATACATGAAATAAAATTTTTGGAGGGAAAGTTTGGAGGGAAATTTTCATTCTTTAAGCTATATATTATCATTAGGAGAGAGTGCATTTGTATCATTCAACCCCTTCTATTTGAAAGGCATGGATTCTTCTGATAGTGAAATTTCACTTTATGAAGCATCAACATCTTCGTCGTGTAACAAATCTATTCATATTGACGAATATAATGAAAATTCTTCCACTATGAATAGAGAGTCAAATCTTCCACTTAGTCCTAATCCTAAGGAATATGAGAGCAACACTGTTGAAAGACATGATTAAAAATTTAAAATAAATAAAGAGTCATGATTTCCACTGAGTCCTAATCATATAGACTATGAGAGCAGCAATGATGAAGAGCATGATGAATATTTTCAAATAAATAAAGAGTCGTGGTTTCCACTTAGTACTAATTCTATGGAATATGAGAGCAACAGTGATGAAGAGAATGATGAATAATTTCAAATGAATAGAGTGTCACGGTGTCCACTAAGTCTTCATCCTATGGACTATGAGAGTAGTAGTGATGAAGAGAATGATGAAGAATTTCAAATGAATAGAGTGTTACAATGTCCACTTAGTCCTAATCCTATGGACTATGAAAGCAGCAGTGATGAAGAACATGATGAAGAATTTAAAATGAATAGAGTGTCACGGTGTCCACTTAGTCCTAATCCTATGGACTATGAGAGCAGCAGTGATGAAGAACATGATGAATCATTTCAAATGAATAGAGTGTCACGATGTCCACATAGTCCTAATCCTATGGACTATGAGAGCAACAATGATGAAGAGCATGATAAAGATTTTCAAATAAATAAAGAGTCGTAGTTTCCACTTACTCCTAATCCCATGGACTATGAGAGCAGTAATGATGAAGGCCAAGATGAATAATTTCCAATAAATTGAGAGTCACATTTTCCACCTAGTCCTAATCCTAAGGACTATGAGAGCAGTAGTGACGAAGGACAGGATGAAGCACTTAGTCCTAATCCTAAGGACTATGAGAGCAGCAGTGACGAAGGGCAGGATGAAGAATTTTCAGTAAGTAAAGAGTCACATTTTCGACATAGTCCTAATCCTATGGACTATGAGAGCAACACTAACAATGCACATGATGAAGAATATCCAATAAACATCGAGTCAAATTTTCCATTTAGTCCTAATTCTAAGGACTAGGAGAGTAGCACTGAAGAAGTGAAAGCTGAAGAATATCCTCTAAGTCAGTATTTCAAAAGCATAACTAATTATGGTGAGGATAACATTCCTCATAATGATGATGAAAATGCTTATACAAATGATGATCCAATGATGGAAATGTTGCCAGGAAATATTGTATTAAAGAGTAGGAGTAGATTGTTTTGTATCAATCCAAGATGTTCTAGTTATACATGGGGTAGAGCGGAATATTTGACGAGAAGAAGTTCTATTAGCGCTCTCATTTCGAGTGAATGTTTTCAAAAATATTGCTTGAAACATATGGATTTCAAGTTTGCATTAGAGAAAAGGAAGAGATATTTGTTAATGAATAAAAGCATGCAAAATTCATATTTAGTGGGATGCACGTAATTTACATTGTCAGGTTATGATTATCATATTGGGTCTCTATTTATTTGTAGAAAGGATTTGAAAATGTTTCATTTAATGGATAATTTTTGTCTGTCAAGAATCCAAGAAAATTTGGAAAAGGATCCCACATTTTATTTAGAAGTATGTCATAAACAATAGTTTGGGCCATTATCAAATACTACAATGTCATGGATAAAATATTTCTTTTCAAAGCATGGAAAGTGTATGCAAAATAGAGAGACAATACATATTCCAGATAATTTCTTAAGACGAGAAATCTACAACTTATACAAAGAATATGTAGAAAGTGCTGAGGGACATAGTCGATTTATTACATATCGATATCTTGTGAAGATATGGAAGAAAGAATTCAACAATGTCTGTATTTCTAAGAAGACAAGGATGGAGAATTGCAGTACATGTGCTTCTCTTAAATAAAAAAAGGGATAAATGTGAAGGTTCAGAAAGAGGTAAGCATTCATAACTTTAACTTTTAAAATTGTATAGTCATCAACTATGAAAACATATTTCTTAATGACTTTCTTTTATGTTGTGTAGATTCCATTTTCAAAGCACTTCAAGAGCATCGAGAACAACAAACAAGTGAAAGGAAAAAGTTGTACAAACATTGAAAGAAGTGTTATGATAATCCAAAGAAATATTTGGGTTTGATAATTAATGGTATGGACAAGAAGAAAACACTTCTACCACATTTTGTTTGCACACCAAAAAATTTACAGGAGGAAAATTTTATTCAATATCACTTGGTTGGTTGTATGGTCTTCAATGGGAAAATGTTGCCAAGGGTATACTTCACAGCTCCAAATATTCATAATGATGAAAATATGACAATAACCATAATTCATTATGTGCTTTCTCATTGGTCTAGTAATCTTCCTGAAGTTTTGTATCTACAATTGGACAAAACTTGTGAAAAAAAAATCAGATTGTTTTTGGATATCTAAACATGCTTGTTGAATTGAGAGTTTTTCAGAAGGTAAAGGTTTGTTTCCTTCTTTTTGGGAACAATCATGACCATATTGATCAGATGTTCAGTCATTTTTCAGTCACATTAAGGAGGAAGGAAGTTGGGAGCTTGCCATCATTAATTGAATGTATTAAGAAATCATACATGCTAGAGCCTACTTTTGATGTGTTGGAAAAAACTGTTGACATGCAAAGGTTTATTCTAGGAACGCATGGTGAGGAGAAATGCATTGAACAAATTAATGACATTAGCTTCCAACATCAATTTCGTATCAAAAAATTGATGGGAAAGCACTAATATGGGGCAATAAGTATTCAACTACTGTAGAATGGGAACCGTCATCATGTTTGGCATTTTTGAAGTTCATTCTAGATCATCCAATATTTGCATCAAATATATTGTTATTACAATTAGTTGTTGAAATTCATAATGCACACAGACATAATAGAGATATAAATTATTCTGATTGCCTAGAATAAATTAAAAAACATATTAGATATACACATGAGTACTTTGATATTGTTGATTTAGTTTGGTGGGAGCCGTTTTTCAATAATCAAAGTGATATCATTTCAAGAACAACAAATGAAGACATACCTTTGAAAAATCGATTTATTTGGCCAGAAAACGTGTCAAATGAACATGAGGAAAGAAACATTGTTGAACAACAACAATCTCAAGGTATTATTAATTCTTCACAGGCATAGGAAAGAGAAATGTATATTGGGTCCAAAATATTTCATGCACAACATGAAGCCATGGAAGACCTTGACAGGGGTTTAGTACAAGATATTAAGGAGGGTTGCATGATCGTAGTGTTAGCAGATGGAGATCCCAATGGCTATCCATTCTAGGTTGCTAAGGTTATAAAGGTCATTACAGAAAATGAAGATGTTGTAAGTGTTGAAGTACATTGGTATACCACAAATACACACCCATTCAATGTTTTGTATAAGCCAAAGATAGTAGTTGATAAAAAAATTGGCGGAAAGAGAAAAGGAAAGGGTACAAATATAAATCGTCACCGCACAAACCTCTTACACTTGGAGGATGTTGACATACTTGTTTATGACTTCAATTTAACAAAGAGAGGAACTATTCACTTCAAGACGATAGAGATTCTGAAGAGGTTGTTACCAAAAGGAACAATGTTGAAATGGGAGTCTGTTGAAACCAGTCATATATCCAGAAGAATTTTGAAACCTGAAATGGTGGCCATGCATGTGGACTCAGATGGGGCACTAGTTAATGAAAGAGAAGAATATGGAACATCTTCATCTGCATCCACTCATTCATCTGAAGATGTGAATTCTAATGGTTTGTGAGAAAGTATGAATGATTTTGAATAATTGTCTAAGACAATTTATATAACTGATGTTTGCATCTTATCTTGAAATAAAAATTTTGATTTCCATATGGTGTTAAATGAAGTTATGAGCCATTTTTATGTTTGTTGGATTATATGTTTTAATTATGATGATTTTTATTGTTTAGAATATCTACAATGCAACAATAACTTAGAGATATAATGTATGTTTCATTCAATCTACAAGTAATGATATTTTGATTAATTTAGTCATGTAAGTTGTTCATAATGTCATGGTTTTTTAATTTTATGGTTGAAAATTTTCCAATTATTTTTGTATCTTTAATGTTATCGTTGAAAACAATTAGAATTTTAGTGATCTTTAGTGTCATGTTGTTATATGTTTAACAACATGGATGAAAGCTGATAGAATTTTAATGTGTTTCAAATCCCATTATTTTATCTTTATCGTCATTACTAAAAAATGTTGAAATTATACCTAGGAAAGAAAAATATTATTCTACCAAAAACATTAGCATTCTTTTTTCCTCAAAGACCATTGTTTTTTGCACAAAAAAATCAATTTTACTGCCATTTTTTTAAAATGTTGAAAATTGACCCTAAAAAGAAAAAACATCGTTCCAGTATACACACTTTTCGTTTTTAGCACTGTTTTCATGTTTTTTTGGGGTTTCTTTGCCAGAGTTCCCGTTTTGAGTTTATAGTTCTCGTTTCAAAGTTAACATTGTTATAAGAAGGGCAGCACCAATAATGTTGCTGATTGCCTTAGCTAACCATTGGTCATGGTGCTGATCACTGTGCTCAACTCCTGTGGGAACGAGACATCGGGGTTGCCACATCTTTACAACAACAATCCAGAATTCGACAACACATACCATACACTCCTGGAAGGGAAGCAAGTTCCGAATTTTCACCTTCAGGATGAAGTATTATGCCACCTGGGACACATCTTTGTTCCTTCAAGCGAGCATGCCAAGATGATTTGGGAGGCACACTACAGTCGAGTCGCTAGACATTTCAGAGTAGAGAAAACAGTGGCAGTATTGCATAAGTATTTTTATTGGCTGAAACTTCGTTAGGATATTGGGAAGTACATTAGATCCTATACCACCTATGCCATTTCCAAACAAACCATCAAGAATCAAGGCATGTATGCTCCTTTACCTACTCCTAGTCGGACTTGGGAATCTGTCTCCATGGATTACATGTTGAGCCTTCCTTCTACTAAGCATGACAATGATTGTGTTTTCGTGATCATTGACAGATTCTTTAAGATGACCATCATGGCAGCCTGCAAGAAGAGTATCATAGCAAAGGCCACTGCTAAGCTCTTCTTTGAGAGAGTGTGGGTACTCTTTGGGATCCCACAGTCCATTTTCTCAGATCGGGACAAAAAATTCTAAGTGCATTTTGGTGAAGTCTATGGTTGATGTTGGATACAAAAATTACTAAGTCCACTACTTTCAATCCCTAAACTAATGGCCAAACAGAGGTTGTCAACAAGATACCCGTACGCATTCTACACATTTACAACTCGAAGCATCCACGCACATGGGATGAAAGCCTCCCTTATGTCCAACACAACTACAACAAAGCTCTCCATAGCTCAATGGGCCATAACCCCTTTCAGGTAGGGTTGGGATTTAAGCCATTATGTCCCATTGATGTGGCCATACCATTTGCAGCTACTCAGGCAGATTCAGCTCATGTCCAATCCGAAGATGACAGGGCTAACAACTTCATTGAGCGCATTCAATACATCCACCAACAGGTCCATGATATATTAAACAGAGCCAATTCTAAGTACGAGAAGCACCATGATCGGCATTGGGTGCCACATAAGTTCGAGGTGGGTGACAAAGTTTGGGTACATGTGTAGAAGGAGTGCCTCGCTGGACCCCACCGCAAGCTTTGCCCACTCCGATAGGGGCCATACACCATCACCAAGGTTATAAGGGACAATGCCTTCGAGCTTAGCATTCCACCGTTCCTTGGTCTACACCCAGTGTTCAATGTAGACCACCTTTGGCCATACTTTCCACCATTGCTAGACACATCCGACATTGTAGAACAACTCACACCAATAGAGCTAAACTCGGACTACATGGAACATGCCACCACTGATCAGATAATGGACATACATATTAATAAAAATCACTAGTAGAAGATCCAACTATATCGGGTTGTCAAAGTTGGCCAACTCCTTCACCAAGCAAGTGGCTCACCAGGTACCAAGTTCAGCAGATGTTTCCCCATCTCATGGAGGCACTCAATGCAATGGGGACCATTGCTTCCTAAGGGGGGAGGAATGATCCAGGTGGATATTGGTGGCCAGCCACCTATTATATTCGATGAAAATATAATAAGAAGAAGAATTTGAGAGGGCTTTCCCCACAGTGAGTTTTTCCTTGGTCTCCAACCAATCCTAGTGTCTCTATGTGTAAATTTTTTTCTACTATTATTCTTTTATGTTCCACTACATTGATTATCATGTTGTTATTTTTATATAATTTCATATGTTGCTAAATAATGTTGTAAAATTCAATAATGAGATGATGCTATGGGGTGAATTTAATATGTGAGTTAATAAATGTAATTATCTAAAGAAAAGAGAAATATAGCCCTCAAAAAAATTAACATGGGATCAAATTTGGGCTGAAGAAAAGTCATTGAAAATCACCCCTATGAAGACACCTTTGTTGGAAGTAAGAGAAGATGGTGGAGACCTAAAAGAATGATAGGGTTTGAAGAAAACCCTAGGAAATTTGTGTATTAGGGTTTGATGGATATTATGAGGTTAGGGTTTGGAAGAAACCCTGGATTATGACAAAGACTTGAGATATCAAATCTAGAAACCCTAGCATGATCAGTGTGAAGATGTTCAAGCACTTGCGACAGGTTTGATGTAGCCATAGATGTGATAGTCTCAATTAGGCCTGGTTGTTGATGAAGTTGGTTGAAATATATTGAAGGAAACAAGCATTATATGGACAATGGACAGTAATGACCCTTGAACGCTGGTTCAAGAGGGAGTTGATCTCGTCTCGTTAAAAGATAAGTACCTTTTAGATTTATGTTACCTCTTTGTGATTCTATTCTTGTTTGGGTTTATTTCTTTAATTATTACTTATACTTCCTGCATTTATATGTGAGTATTTGGATACTTCTAAACCTATTGATGATATGTGATAAGTGGATCCTTCTTTATGATCATTTTAGGTGTAGGAAAATATGGCTAGTGTAGGAAGAAAAGATCTAGTGCTGGAAAAGGAAAAGAGGCACTTAAAGAAAAGTTGACAAAGTGCTCCAACTGCCAATATCAAGGTGAATAGGTATTTGAATACTACAAGGTATGTATGGTGTATTGTTTCAATGTTATGTTTCAGCTGCAATATTGGATGGCAAGGTAATTTCTAAGGTATGCTGAGAATATCACCCTCACAAATAGCTGCATACATAATAAAGTAACTTTGATTTATTGTACATGTGATATATTGGTATACTTTATATTTTTCAAAGAATCTCACATCATAGACATGATGGATTTCCTGATTTCATAAAGAAGGTTAGCACATTGATTCTTATATATGGTAGCTTGATACTATTGATAATGTTGTGATAAGAATGGTAACCTTGATGACACAAGTGTAACAATAAGATTGATATTTAGGATCTTCTTGTTGACCTTGGTTATATTTTGATAAGCTTGCTAATTTTGACAATATAGTAAATCTGGATGCCCTGATTTGATGGATTGAGTTATGTGATAAAGAAATGATGTTGTATACTCATATTCATTGTTCTAATTATTTTACTTTAAGCCTTAATGAAAGTTTGATTGTGATGATGAAGTAGTTGATTCTGACATGTTATGACCATGATGAATATATGTGTTAGAACCTGATATAGTTGGATTTCATGATCTAACAGTTTTCCTAATGCATGGTAGTATTATGATAGACATGTCGATTTCTTGAATGAGGATGACTGAAGTGGCTACCAAATTGGAGGGAGAAATTGTTCTATGAGATTTTGACACCTATTTGCATTAAATGTATAGAAGATTCTTTATTGTTGAAGTAAGATTTTTGACATAAATAGACAAATATCTGATATTGTTGGTTTGCAGCAAGTTATAGTCTAAGAAAAGAAGGTTTTGCCTAGTCTATGCCCCAACCGCTGGGAGAGAGGCTTAATAATGCAATTATAGGCCTCCCAACCACATGGAAGAAGGCTTATGGGTGCGGTTGTGCCTGTAGCACACACAATCTAAATCCATATGCATAAAACTTGGAGTATGATAGTACTACAAATATGGAGCAGACAATAGAAAGTTGTATGAGCAAGGAAGATTGAATAGAGAATGTGAATGTGTTGACTAAACTTGTGTTTGCAACAAACCAAAATATGCATATTAGTATGCCATTTTTGATTTGATCGTAGAAGCTAGTATATGACAATAATTGATAACAATTGCAAGGGTTTGACAATATTTGGCTAGATGAGAAGCATTGGAGTTTTTACATGATGCTTGATAGTTCATAGATATGTTTTGGCTTATGAATTGATTGAATTCATTGCAATTACAAGTTAGGGTTTGATTTGGTACTTGATAACTGATGACTTTCCTTGATGACAGTTTTATGTGGGCATAGTGACTTTTAGTGACTAATATTGGTATTCAATAGAAATTATGTATTGGCATCATTGGATTTGACACATTGGTTGAAGTATAAACAATTGTGACTTATCCTTGGTATATGTGTTTGAATATAGTGACATAAATGATTTAAATTATGATCATGAGGATGGTTTGCTGGAGTTTGAAAATGCTTAATGATAATTTTTTGACATGAAAATAGATGAAATCATAACTTGGTATTTGGATGTGAACTTTATTTGTCACCTGGTCTAAAGAGTTTGTCATAGGGATATTGGAAAAAACTTTTATGACTTTGATATTAGCTTTGGTTAGGCATCTAAGGCTTGATAAGAAAACTTAATTGATTTGACTACATAGTGTTGATTTGTGTGAGGCTAAGTATATTAGTTTGATCAGTATAATGTTTTCAAAAAACATTGTATGGTTTGAAAAAAACTTCCTGAGCCTGGTATGTCCGCATTGAAAGTTACCTGGTGAAGCCAGGAAGAGGTACCAATCCAAAAATCTACTTCAAAAGTGGTCTAAGGTATGAATTTGATTTTGGTTTTATATACTGATGGTATATTCTTGACAGGTAATGAGCCTCTAATGATAAAAGTAAGAGGGAGTTGGCCTCTCAAGTTTGAAATGAATAATCATGGCATGATGAATTACTTTTTGAAGTTTGGAAAATAAAATCTATATCGTGAAGCTATTGAAGAGTTTTTGAAAAGTGGAAATGCAAATCCTTGGACACACCAATTGAATTCAAGAAGCTATGAAAAGATATTGTTGAACCTAACTTGGAAACTGATAGTTGATTGAAGCATTAGTGTTCCATGTGAACACCTGTCTGTAAATATATTTTTTGTATAGAACAACATGAGTGAATTCATGATTGAGCCGCTTCATACACATTGGGTTATTGCTAAGCACATTTCAAGATATTTTCATGGGACAACCAATTTTTTGGTTTGAGATATTCTTCCTATGCTATGTGACAACATAGATGTACTAATGCTTTTTGGGATCTTTATTGATGAGATGAGCACATCTGGGTGCTACTTTAGTATGAGATCTGCCATGATATTTTGGATGAAAAGTATGTAGTGTTAAGCACGACTGAGGTTGAGTATGATGTTTCTAGAATTGCTAACTATGAGGCACATTGTAGAAACTCTTTGGAAAGCTATTTTGAATAGGTTTTGGATGTGATAGTGATACATTGCGATAATAATGAGTGGGATTTGATTGGAAAAGAATCATGTATATAGATGGGACTAAGATACCTTCATATATTGAGACAATGCTCTTGTATGAAACAAGCTTAGGCTTGTGGTTGCCACATCCGTGAGAGGGAGGATAAATAAGGTATCCTTTTAGTGATATATATTTTTTCTAATATAATATTTGATTTGATTTCCTACATGAATAAGAGACTACTTCTATTGAGACATTATGATTGAAATCTTTAGTGAGTTATTTAAGATGATACCAGATATGAGCATGATGATATGCTTATGATCTACAAAGTGCAGGAATGATCGAGGACACTGAGCCAACTCTTCCCCCCCTTTCTGATCTCCTAGGGTGAGGAATTGAGATGGAGGGCTCTTGGGGTTGAGGGATCTCTGGAAAATAGGGTATCACCCCTATATATTACCCATACGGTTGGAGATGTTGCTCCCTTATCTTGGTCAATGCAAAGTATATCCCATTTGGCATCATACCCATAAGTTGGGCACTTTGGGAATACCACTCCTTGTCTGGCCAATGGGTTGAGAGAGTTCTTGGAGGTGTGTCATCCAAGATGATTATGATGCAGGTGTTCTACCACATAACTCTTGAAGGCCATTGTTGGAAATATCAGTGGGCAATAGGATTGATGATACGTTGCATTGACACATGGTGGAAGATGGTTGCTTTCCTATGAAATGACTCCTATTTCTCGACACAGGGTGGAAGATGTTTTCTCCCCTATGAGATGACTTATGGTGAGAGTGTCCAATAGGACCTTCCCAACAGTCATGGAGATAATGTTAAAATTATGGAATTGCAATAAAATTCCACTTTGGACAACTCATATGATGAAGATAATAATTGTGATAGATTCCTCTTTTTGAGAGGACCAAAATTGACCTAAATATCACCTCATTTGGACAAGAATAAGTTGGTTTTTGAACTTATGTTCACACTCATGTATATTGGATCAGGTCGACCCTATGCATATGCACGATTGGAAAGATCATAAACATCAAGTGGACCCTCATGGAACCCTATTAATAGAAGAGACCTCAAGCTCATTTGGACACGTTGATCAAGTTGTCTTCTCTTCTCTTCTATTGTCTTGGTTCTCACAGGTCTGATGGAGAAAGTCCGCACAAGGGTTTGAAACTACAGGGTTGAAGCTCACACTGATCTAGGTTTTATGTTTCTTGATATCTCACACGTAATTGAGTAATTTTTACCCTAGGTGTATGCATAGAGTGGTCAAGGGTGTGACTGGGAAGTCTCATATGCTCGCACATAGGCTTGAAGGGAGCGTTTAGGCTTTATGAAGCATATAGGGAAATTTGGTCCCTAGACGCATGCAAATAGTGATCAAGGGTGTGATTGAGCAACCTTATTCGCTCACATAGTAGCCTGAAGGGTGTGTCTAGTGGTTTGAGGAACATACGAGTTTATTTTTCCCTAGTTACACGCATACAGTTCACCAGGGAGCATCTAGGACTTCCACAGTCACTCACACAACTCCTCCTCCGTGCGACTGGGACTAAAGGATGAAATTTCAGTATTTTGAAGACTCTGCTTAGTGAGAGCGGTGTTGAATAGTTGACTACAGACAATGACAATACATTAGAGTCCTCATAATTAGGGTTTTGAGTATAAGCATGATTAGGTTCATTTCATGGATGTCATAGTTTTTTAATTGGTTAGTTGCATAGACGAAGTCATGGATCATTGTACTCTCTTTTGCTGAATCATTTGATGATGATCTAAGAAGAAGAAGAAATTACAAGGGTTTTCCCCTGGTCTCGGACCAATCTTGGTGTCTCTATGTGTGCATGCTTTTGTTTCTTTATGTTCCACTGCATTAATGATAATGATGTTTTTCTTTCTACATAGTTGCATATGTTGATGAATAATTATGTAAATATGGATAATGTAATGACTATATGGGGTGAACTTAATGTGTTAATGAAGAAATGCACTTATCTAAGCAAATACCAATATATCCTTACGAAAAATTAACAAATAAAGTGAGAGTGTCTAGTAGGACCTTCCTCATTGTCATGTTAAGTTGAGATTGAAATCCCCGATGAGGTTCCAAGTTGAGCAAGTCTCCCTGATGATACACTCTCTGATGTTTCCCTAGTTGTAGCATTGGGATACCCATTGGTAGTGATTCTGGGTGGTAGAAGTGGCTCCCGATGGATAAAGAGTGGTAGCTTAGGCTCCCCTTCGATGTCAAATTATTCTTTTTTTAGATTCGATAATGTTCAACATATGAGTAAGAACAATCAAGATATGAGAAAGAATAAGCAGAGATGAATCAAGATGAACAATGAGGACATTTGATGATGAGATACTTGATATAAGATATGATTTGATGACATGTTATTTGCGATAATTACGTGATGCAGTTGGAATTTCCCCATAGTTGAGAAGGAGTGTTAATTTGGCAGCCTAGTGACAAATTCCAATCATGGGAATAGATTCCTCTTTTTGAGAGGACCAATTTGGACTACTGAAGTGCTCAATTTGGACAATGGAAATTGTACTTTTGAATTAAAGACCACATGAGCACAAAAGGACAGGTTAGACCAAAAGATAAATTAGATACCCATGGATGGCTATAAATACAAGTGACCTAAACCTCATTTGGACAATCATCATGAATCATTCTTCTATTCTCTTCTTTGCTTTTGGCTTGCACAGGTCTACGGTAGGCTTGCAGAGAATTGGTTCACATGAAGTTGAAATTGTAGGGTCTAAAGTTCGCATTTACGTTTTATGGTTTTTGGTCTAAAAACTCGGCTGCTACCACACACAGGTTGGATCATCCATGTGATTGAAGCTTTTCAGATGCATGAGCAAATCATCTTTCATGCAATTGGAAAGTAGGGTTTGTTTTTGACATTTGTTACAATTGACCACAGTTGACCGCTGATGCCTCAAGTTGAACACAGTATGGTGAAGTGATATTTGATCAGTGCACTTTCTAGAATCATCTCTTGAATGTTATTTAGTTGTATTTTTTTACTAGACAGTTGTATAGATGAAGATATAGATAATTGTACTCTCTTTTTCTTAATCATTCAATGACAATCTAATAAGAATAAGAATTTGAAAGGCTTTTCCCCATAATGGGTTTTGCCCTCGTCTTCGACCAATATTGATGTCTCTATGTGTGAATGTTTTATGTTCCGTTGCATTTATAATGATGTTGTTCTTTCTATATAATTGCATATGTTGCCGAATAATGTTGTAAAACTGAATAATGATATGATGCTACGGTGAATTTAATATGTAAGTGAATAAAAGCAATTATCTAAAGCAAAGAACAATATAACCCTTAGAAAAATTATCATATTTTTTTTTATCCTTGTGGTCCATCTCTAGGGGATGTGGAAGGGAAGAATGTAAGGATGACAGGTATGAACCCTCAAAGCTGATTTTCTATGTGGCTTAATTTATTCCCTTCTAAGGTTAACAACTGATTTTGTCTTCTCATTTCACTTGGTATGGTTTGCAATAGGTCTTGGTCTGCTGCAGAGATAATCAAATATTAACTCTATGGATTCTTTTCAGCAGATAAATATTCTTTAAATGGGCCTTGCCTTTTATAGGTCTCGACTAAACCCATTTCTCTTTGTATTGACAGGTTAGTGAGTGGATAGCTCTTCTGTGCATACACTTCGACTTATTACTATCGAGGGTTTCAGGTTCTGTTATTAACTCATTTCCCCTTATATCTTACAGGTCCCATTTAGAGACCAAACCCTATCGAGGTTGCAACTAGTCTTGATTTATTTCTAAGTTAATGCCAATGCCCAAGCCTTATATCGTGAAATTAATATGATTTGATACATTCTTCTCAGGATTAATAATCCCTCAGATTCAATAGTTAAACTATATCTCTTGAATATTTTTCTATGGTATTAGATTATGGCCTCATGGCTCTACAAATACTGTGCAAGATACTCTATAAACGTATATGAGGTGACTTATAATTACCAGCTTGACTGTTTACTAGTTTAGGAATTCCTTGATGGTTATATAATCTATAAATTGAACTTAAGTTTTTGGAAGGAATCTAGTCCTTATGGTCTCGATGCATCATGCATGTATCAATAGTTGATTTTCCTTGCTTACTGTAGATGCAATGTGTTCACAAGTGGAAATAATTTCTGAGTACTTTCAGGTTGAAATACGATGGGTATTCATAGATTTCTTTCTTTTTCACTAAGTATGACAACCCTACTTGGCATTAGTTTTATTTCCATATTCGTCGTACATACATCACTCCTTTTTGGTATTAATCGAGTCATGTAGTTCCTTGTTCACATTATTTAATAGTAGGGTTTCATCTTTGAATTTCATGATTTCTCTCGAGAAATAGTTCCAGTTCTTCTTGATTATTTCTATTTGAAGTTTTGTAAATTACTGAATTCAATTGGCCTATATTTTCATGGTACTTCGTCTATAATTTTTGCATGCAACTTATTTTACAGTTATTTATAAACTCTTTCTAATTCTTACACCTTTCTGTGACTCCATTCCCATCATATCATTTCTTCCCTAGTCGACGAAATTAATCCTTGCAGGGTTCTTTATTAAGAAACAATGCCTTTCCTGTATTTTTATATTCTAATATAAAAGAATGTATTTTACAACTCCTCTTGTCATTTACATACTCTTCTCTTCTAAGGAAGGAATTTATGCATTTCCAGTGTGCAGTTCTTTTCATAATTTATTATTTGTTATTTATTTAAAGTTCTTCCAGTCACTCGTATTATCATTATTATCATCCATCCAGGGAATGGGCAGGACCTGATTCGTTCAGGACCTGCCTCGACCCACAAGATGTAGTTACTTATACTGTACATAACAATGTTCTGGGTGGCAACTTGCTGGTTGTCCTCGGGAACTAACCTTAGTGTGCTACTAATTACTTATTCACCATATTTAAAAATAAATTATTCTTTTTCCCGACATTGTTTTTCATTCTTAAGAAAAATAATTCACTGTGACCTTCATCATTCACACAACATCAACCATAACAATTTGTACAAAACCATCTCACTACTTCAATATAGGAACATTACCATTCCAAAACATTATCCATTTATCCATTTGCAATCATGATATTTCATTCCACAAAATATCAATAATAGTATAAGTTTTGGAATTGTAATTTGTATAGAATTATCTCACTTCAACATAGGAACATTACCATTCCAAAACATTATCCATTTGCAATTTGCAACCATGATATTTCATTCCACAAAACATCAATAATAGCATAAATTTTGGAATTGTTAGAAATACACATTTGTTAGTTTAGAGGACCAAGGAATTTACAGAAGAGAAAGATCACTCCTCCTCACCAATGAGAATGGAAATCATGTCCATTTCTCCTCCCAAGCCTTTTCACTTTTAGAACAATAGTTAACAGTGACCCCACAGGGTCTATTCTTAGGCATCAAGACTCTACAGTCCAACCTAGAAAGTGGCAGACTCACAAATCTATCTTAGGGATTCCATTGGTCACACACTATCTCAAGAAAACCCTAACTACAAGCATCTTACCCTTCCTCAACACCATCATGTTCGAGGAATCAAATACTCCTCAGCCTCAAGAAAACCCTAACTACAAGCATCTTACCCTTCCTCAACACCATCATGTTCGAGGAATCAAATCCTCCTCAGCCTCCCTTCTCAAATGCATTAAGTGTTTTCTTCTCTTACCCTCTTGGCTTCTATTCCCAAATGAGATGATTTATCTCTAGAAATGAGAATATCTGTCCTCTAACTTTTCTAGTAAATGTAAATTTTCATCTAAAATCAATTTCATGTAAATTCCATAGCTTGCCATAACTAACTTTTAAATAATATTAAAATACCTTAATATTTAAATTTCCCACGAAACTTTCCAATAACTCATGGTTTACCAAATAATTACAATAAAGTAAATTAAATATTTATTTTTCACTTAGACGTATTACAATTACATTGGATTGGAATCATTAAACCTTTGTTCCAAGGAATTATGCTGGTATAAAAAGGAGAATGAAAATGTATATTTTATATTATTTATAATAGGATTATAATAACATAAATGTTGTTGACTGACGGTAGGGAGTGTTGTTTTCTTAGTAGTATATATCGCACCGATAACGTTTCATATTTAATGATCTCTTCGAATTTTGAGAATATATAATGGTTAGAAATCACAAAAATCTATGGGTGAAGTACATAAATCTTTGGTTGGAATAGTGTTTTTCTAATAGATTTGATTACGTATTAATAGTAATTATTTCAATTCCGAGATATGTATTAATAATATAAGATTATTAACAGTGATTGTTTTAACTCCGATATATTTCATAATAATAAGATTAATAATTTCAATATTACTAATAATAATGATAATAATAATAATGATAATAATAATAATAATATTAGTTGCTTTATAAATAGAGGGGTAATAAAATTAATTTTGAATCTAGTGATTTAAATAATAATAATAAAATTATTAAATTTAACTTTATGAATAGTGATAAGAGAATACTCAGATTTATACATGATAATAATGATGATGAAAATAATATTAATAATATTAATAATGTTATTAGTAATAATAATATAAATATTAATAATAATTATAATATCAATAATAATAATGCTGGGTTTCCAATTTTAAAAATGATATTAATTATCCTAATAACAAAGTAGTTAATTTATCTAATTTTTCTTTTTCTTTTCTTTCTCCACTCTTCAATCTTTTAGAGGGATTGAATTTTGCCTTTGCTCCCAAAAAGATTCTGATGGCTTATATTATGTCTGACGTTGAATTTGGGATTAAAGGTTTACCAGATAATCTTAAAGATATTATTTGGCAAGACTGCACTATTATGCTTAGAAAATAAAAGCCCCCTAAGAATAACATCAACAAAGATGAGTTCGAAGCCCTAAAATCCTTGAATAGGAACCAAGACATCGTCATTTTAAAAGTTGACAAAGGTGGGGCTACTGTTATCCTTGATAAGGCATATTATCGGGAGGAGACGTTGGATCATCTAATCAATAGTGGAAGCTATAGAAAACTTGAAAAGAATCCCTTGAAAAATATTTCTAAGACGGCTGCTCTTGCTATTAAATCCAGCATCACTGTTGGCTCCTTTAGCCATAAGCTGATTGAAAGTAGCCCTATCACTCCCAGGATCTATGGGCTTCCCAAAATCCATAAAGAAGGAGTCCCCCTTAGACCCATTGTCAACACCATTGGTGGGCCAACCTTCCTTTTAGCTAAGTATTTCGCAATGAAGTTGAAGCCCTTGATGGGGCAGACAGATTCCTTTGTCAAAGACTCATCTTCTTTTGTTAGAGAATTGAAGGATATGAAATTTGAACCGGGTGACAATCTTGTTAGTTTTGATGTTGTTTCCCTATACACTAGCATCCCCATTAAGGAAGCCCTTGATGTCATCTTTTGTCTTACTGATCTCGACACGGCTAAATTGGTTGAGATCTTCCTCACCTCCACTTTTTTCTGTTTTGAAGGTGTGTTCTATGAACAAACCTGTGGGGTGGCCATGGGTTCCCCCCTGTCCCCTATCATTGCTAACCTTTTCATGGAATATTTTGAATCCAAGGATTTATCCTTTACTTTATTTAAACCTAAGCTTTGGAAAAGATTTGTTGATGACACATGCACCATATGGCAGCACAGGCCTGATAAATTAGATCTCTTTTTCCAACATCTCAATAATCAGTCTAATTCCATTAAGTTTACAATGGAGCGTGAAGCCAATGGTTGCCTTCCTTTTCTTGATGTTCTCATTTCTGGGAAAGCAGATGGATCTTTCTCCCATGAGGTGTATCGAAAAAAGACTCATACTGAGCAGTATCTTCATGCCAATTCCCACCATTTCCCTGCTCAGAAGATAGGTGTTCTCAACATGTTAGCCACTCATGCTCTAAGAATTTCTGATGGCGACCACTTTTCTAAAGAAAAGTCCCATCTCCTTAATGTTTTTGTCTAGAATGGTTATAGTAGGCAGCAGGGTGTCCAAGCTTTCCTCAAAGCGAGTAAGGGTCCCAAGGTCAAGAAAGAACCCATTGATCGTAGTTCAGGAGTCCACCTCCCCTTCATCCAAGGGACGACAGACAAGATTGCGAGAATCCTGAAAAAGCATAATATTCCCTCGACCTTTAGACCCCTCAGCACCATTAGAAGCTCCCTAAAGACTGTCAAAGATAAGGTGAACCCGATGGATATGAAAGGTGTTTATATCATCCCTTGTTCTTGTGGAACCTCATACATCGGTGAAAGTGGGCATTCTATTAACCAGAGGATTAAGGAACACACGACTGATATCAAGCATGGGAGGACCAAATCTTCGGCTTTGGCCGAACATGCAGAGAAGACCAAGCATCATATATGCATTGAGGAGGCTAGGGTTATCGCTAAGATTCCTCATTTTCATCATCGTAAGTTTAGGGAAGCCATTGAAATTGAGAGGTATTTTAGTAATATTAATAGGGATGACGGCTGGAAAATTAGTAGCTATTGGATTCCCCCCTCTTCTTAGTTTTCCTCCGTCTTTGTGTGTTTGTGTCTTAACCTTTTGTCCCCCTTTTCTTAATTAGAATACTAATATTAATATTTGAATTATTAGTATTACTAACATTAATATAAATAATTAAGATTATTATTAAGTATTATCATTAGTAACATTAATATTAATAAGACTATTATTATTAATATTAATAATGAACATTAGTTTAATAATCATAAGCTAAAAATTTGGTCATATTAATAATACTATTAATACTAAATACTAATATTAATATTAATAATAGGTAATACTAATAATAATACTTATTAATATTAGCATTAGTGATATGAATATTAGTTTTATTAGCATTATTAATATTAATATTAGTATTTAGTGATATTAAAATTTATATCTATTATTGGTAATATAAATGATAGTAAAAAAAAATAAAAAATTTATATATATAAGTAATAAATAAAAAATAAATATAACCATTGAGTATATATATATATATATATATATATATATATATATATATATATATATATATATATATGAGATTAACAATTAATAAATTAATTAAATTTAATTAAATAATATTAAACTTTTCATTTTCCTCCATTGGTGAAATACAATTGTTTCCTTCTAGCTGTTAGTTGATCTATCTCCCTATTTAACCTTCTTCCTAGATCTATTTCTTCATCGTGTACTAAAGAACCACACTTGTTGGTTTGAAAAAATATTTGATACATTATGATATAGATCACAGAAGCTTGAATTCGAATACATATTTTATTATTATATTCAAAAACATTTTTTATAAATTAATATAATGTTTAATTTTTATATAATTAATATTAAATTAAATAAGACTAATAATATTATTGATATGTTAATTATAAATAAAATATTTCAATAGAATTTTTTGATTTTTTTTTTATTATATTTAACTTTGTAAAAATATATATATATATAATTTAATAAAATAATATATATTTTATTTAATATTATATATTAGATAACACTAAATTAAAAAAAAATATTAATAATAAAAAATATTTCAAATTAATAAAATTTTAATAGTTTCATAAAAAGAAATGTACCCACAAACTTATATTCATCTATCTCATTAATTCTTCTAATTATTCTTTTGATTTTAAAAGAAAATATAATTTTTATTTGATTTAGGTTTTATTATTGAGTTTATATGGGTTTTGATTTAAGGTTTATTAGAATTAAAGTATTCGAATTCAAGCTTATGTGATCCATATCATAATGTATAGAGAATTTTTCCGAAGAAATCATCACATTGAAGATTTTGATCTGTCTCTTCATTGTCTCCTAAAGATGAACCACACTCGCTGGTTTGAAAGGCGTGGACCAAAATCTTCAATGCGATTAATTAAAGTATTTTAATAAAATATTTATTAAAATACTAAATATTAAATATTAAATACATATATAATTTTGTGAATAGGTTTTCTGGTTTTTTTAAATATTTTAATATTAGAGAGATAATAAATTTTTAAAAGATTGATGTAAAGTTGGCATGTAATATTGAAAAAAGAATTAAGGTTAATAATAAATTATATAGTTTAATGTTTACATTAAATAAAATATTTCAATATTAAATTTGTATTTAAAAATAGATAAAAAAAAATTAAAACGAGACAAATGATTAGACAAAAAAGCCTAAATTACTAATTTAAAAATGATAAAAATAGGAACAATATAATATGAAATTTGAAGCTCTCTTATCTTCGTATTGTTCCAAAAAAAATAGAAACAATATAATGTGAAATTTGAAGCTCCCTCATCTTCATATTATTCCAAAAATACCCCATAACTCTTATTGATATATTATGCTCACTAAATCTCCATCATTTATCATACTATATAAAACCCCATTATTTATATATTGGTTGATGCTAGTCCTATTCCAAATTTCAATTGTAAATATCCTAATGGTATAATGAAATCCTTGCATCCACCCTAGATGGAGTGACCAACATGGCATAGGAAGGGAGGGTGATGCCACCACCCCACCTAGAAGACACACGAGGAGACATGGAAAAGACCCCTAAGAAGGTGTAATAAAGAGTTTCCACAAAGAAAGGTCTGTGTTTGTTTGTGGGTTAATGAGGTTGTTAATGGAGTTTAGTGTGTAAACAACAAATGGAGAGACGAGCTAGTGCACTAGTGTGGAATTAATGAATGGAAGCATGGTGAACATCCTATTAAATTGCTAACATAAGAGATATTTGAAATAGTCTATGGAAAAGTGTAAGATCAAGGAGAAGGTTAACACCCTCTTGGAAACAACAATTATGACTGTTGAGGAGCTAGGAAGAGTGGATACTTGTGAAGTGTAGTAATCTCCATATCCATTGCCTTGGAATGTGCATGGACAAAGAATTTTGTTCTAGAAGAAAGGGGACTATAGTATTCCAAAAAATTTAGAGTTGAAGCTTTTCAGAGCGAAATTTTATCCTACGCTTCAGGAGATGATACAACAGGTAAGAAATTCTTCTGTGTGCTTGGTTGTTGGTCTTGGAATTTTTTCTTCCCCACTTTGCAAGTCAACCAACCTAAACTGAATGCAGGGATGGCTCGTGGTCTTGGTATGGAGCAGTGAAGTGAGTGGTCAATGGCTACATGGAGGTTGCATTGTTATTGTGGGCTGAGCTAGACAAATACAAGGTGGTTTCTCTTGCCCTACTTGTATCTCCTTTGTGTTTGATATTGAGGGAAACTTTGTTCCCCTGAATTTGACAAGGCATGTTTTGGTAAATTTTCAATGCATGTAGTGGTATAGGACTGCTAGGAATTATGAGAGGGTGAGGAGTTTGAATTGTGTTATCCTGTTCGTATAATGGTTAGTGTATGTCTGTAAGAGTGTGGGGTACTCTAGTTTTTGTCTTCAAACTCTCCAATATTTAAATAGGAGAGGGAGGGATTCCACTCCAGCATGCTGTAATTTTATTCAATTCTACAATTTCAGTGTTCATTTATATGTTAGAGGAGTGAATTTGGATGCATTGACCTTGGGTATGTGGGAAATTTATTTGTACTAGTTAATTAATGTAGCCATCTCCCTAGTAAGCAAGAAGGGGATGAAGACCATTTTTATGATTTGGTGATAAGATCCAAGTGTTTGGAAAACTTTTCTGACTCTGTAGACAAAGAATTTGGAGACGGGGAATGTCTTAAAGAGCACCTATCTGGGTTAATCCTATTGCAGGTGGATTATGGAACCTAGGTTATAGGACTAATATGATTTTTTGCTAGCAGAATTGACTATCATTTGGAAATCATTCTCACCTACAATGCCTTGCCTTGGATAAGTTACGCATGAAACTCTTAAAACCGACTCACCAGCATCATGGAATTTTTTTGAGTCTACGGTCATTCCTGTTGAATGACAACAGAGGTGATATCGTTACTAAGAATAATTATGTGGGCTAGAAGCATAGGCATCCCTTGCACACTTGGAAGAGGGAGATTGGAATATGTTCTATGGAGCCTTTTGTCTAAAACATGACATTTTTGAGGGGATTTCAGAGGTTGGGTACATCATTGGGAGCTAGATCCTTATACGTGGTAAAATATTTTGGATCAATCTATTTTAATCAAGATGCCATGTCAATGGGGAAGATTTTGTAGAGGGGATAATTACTATCAACAGAGAGCTCAAATGGGGAAATCTAACAAGAAGCATAAGTTGTAGGACTTTGGAGGAAACTACACGAAGCTTACGCATAATCCTATTCAGGAAGAAATGAGTAGAGCTGAGAGCGAGTCCCCCTCTCACAAATCCTCTCTCTTTGAAACAAAATTAATGGTGGAATGGGAAGATTGGATCCCAGATATAGGTCACACTAGAGGAATATTCACCTAGTACATGCAAATCATTATTTTAAACTAGAAAATGAAGTTTATTCTATGGAACACACTAATAAATAGACAAGAGCATAGGGATGATGTCCTCCACTCTTTGGAGCACCTCCACAGTTGCATGAACACCATGGATCACATACTGTATCATATATAACAACACTTGGGCTTACCGATTATGGAAACACTACTTACGAGAAGGGAAAACCACCTATTTAGATTATTGTTTCTGATTTAGAGCCTTTAGAGTAAATTTGCGTCTTTTATTTTCTTGTTTTCTATTGTTTGTCTCTTTTGTCAGTGCATCTCAAGATTGATATTTGGGTATAAGGAGTTTTCTATATTCTCTTTTTTCTCTGTAGTATCTCAGTCCTCTCTTAGGAGGATTCCTTTTCGTTATGGTTAAGACTCCTTAGTGAGAGATTGACATTGAATATCAATTTTATGGTGTAATATCTAGTATTATAGTTAATATAATATTCACCTTACAAAAAAAATGAAAGCCTTCCATCCCTGGAACACTTGGATAAGCATTAAAGCATTTTTTCAAAATGTCAGTTAACATTTAATGAGTTGGTTGCAAAAATCACATAAATATTCACATAACATTTTTGTCATTGGTGTGAATAGTTGGAGCAAATAAACAAAGATGGAATCATCAAAGGTCCCAATCAAATGGAATATTTTAATGAATGCTCCAAGTAATTTTTTTTATAATAATATTAATATACAAGCCAATACATTTCAATCTCTTCTTATTTGAAAATTTGTGTAACATGTGACTTTGAAATAAGTAAAAATATATGATATAAAATATCTTATATGCAATAGGTGATGCATATTGCCCTACATATAAGATTGAAATAATGCCATAGAACTTAGAAAATTTATCAAAGAAGTACTAGAAAAGAAGAAAAGTACTTTTTTTAATCATATTTTTAACTTATCCCTTTGTAGGTTTACTCAAATTTAAAGTGTATATGTTGGTTGGATGCAAAATTAGATTTCACATCCAATGAGTACCCAATCAACATACTTTTGAGAAGATCCACACTCAGAAAAATTAAAAATACATGAAAAATGTGTTTTCATGTATTTCAATTTTTTATTGGTGTGGATATACTAAAAAATGTGTAGAGTGGATAATCGTTGGATGTGAAATCTAATTTTGTATCCAAGGAGTGTACACACTTGAAATTCGAGTAAAACTACAATGAGATAAGTCAAATATACAATTAAAAATGCAATTTTCTTAATTTTATTTTAACAATTCATAACTCTTGTTTTATTATTTTTATTATTATTTTCTTATTATTTTCCTTAGGAGGACCATTTTAGACCTCAAAATTACCTTAATGGTTGTACCAGTAAATATTGTACGATAGACTGGATTGAAACCAATAAATTCAGGGCCAAAAAAAATCTGAATAGAAGTAAGAGAATCAAGAAGTACCCCAATGGTAGCTTACCACATTGCCCAAGCCTTTGAATGCTACAAAACTGAAGATGGGAAGGTGACCACTACGATAGGAAACACTAGCTTTAGAAGAGACTACAACATCCATTGAGAAGTCCCATGGTATAGCTATAATATCCCATTAATTCACATCCCTCTCTCTCTGCGAGCACCAAGCCACATAGAATCCATAAACTAGTCTAGGGGATAAACAAAACCAGACCATCGCAACTCCAAACTGGAATAAGCGAGCACATTTTAGGAAAAAGTAAGAAGGGATTCATAGTGATTACATGTAAATCGCCATGCATAAGCCCCTCAACATTGAAAGTCCCTAGAAGTAATCCCATATTCGATGGGGGAGGGACCATAACACACCATAAAATCCACATAGGGGAAGCTCTACAAACAGAGTTGAGACAAGAGTGAAGACTTCCTATGTTCATAAATTTAGAAAGGAACACTTTCATGCTTGGTGCATGGGGTGTGTTGGCCACTCCACCACTCCTCTTAAATGAATTGTAAGGTGGCGGGGTGGAAGGATCACTCCCAACCTCCTGCGTACTCTTATTAGCCACCCCATTCGACAAAATATTAATAATAACATTATTACTATTTTTATGCTCTTAATATTAATGCTAATGTGATTACCTAAATGTTATCAATAATAGTAATATTAAAATACTATTAATGTTATTAATAACATGGAAGAGCAATATTATAGTATAATGACATCATTGGAATAAGATGAATTACTACATGCAATATTACTATTATATCTAATTATAATATTAATAATGTTGTTATTAATGTTAATATTAATATTATGTTTCTCATATTATTATCATTATTGATATTAATGCAGTATTATTTAAATTGATTGATCATTTTTTATTATTATCGATATATAGTTTTTATATAAAATTATGAGGCATTGATTCAATTGGGGTTATCTTGGATGGTTGGAAGGAAGAAATGAAATCCTCCTACCCAGGTTCAATTCTAACCAGTCACATGACAAATATTGACAATATTTATAGTATTAAAAAAAATGTGATACACTTAATATTCATATTTTAAAAACTATAATCATAAGAAAAAAATACCACATTATGCATTTAACAACATAAATTTTGTATAGTAAATTTACCTTGTATTTCATTTTAGTTGACTTTCAAAGCAAGCATGGTCAACAGAGTCCTTTAAGGATTCCCAATGATGTTGCTTCTTATGCAAGAGACAACTAATTCAACATTTCAATATGTGAAACCCTCTGGCAGCGCAACCCGAGTCAACTTTTTATCCCATTTCCATGGAAACTAATAAACAACTAACACAACCACATTAATAAATGACTTTTGGAGGCATCATCAATAGATGACTATGGAGGATTCTGTTTTGGGGTATCATATTTTTCTTTTCCTTTACCCCTCTTTTTACCTTTTGAGGCTTTGTCTGTCGCAATAGACTGAATGACATTAACCTCAGAGGTTTTACTAGGATTGTCTGAAGGAAGATTCGATGCAGTATTCGAAACAGATTTTTTCTTCAAAGAAGATTTATTGGAAGTTTGAGACATTGATCCAATAATACAATCGAGAGGTGGTGCATTCGGAGATTTAGAAGATACTGGATCCATGGATGGCCTTGGAGCATCAGGCAAGAGATCATATAACATGCCAGATTGGGAATACACCAAATCTTAATATTGGGCACGGGCAATGGCTTGATCTTCTCTAACACAACCTCACATTGCTATGTCTGTAGCAATGTTTTTGATGAATAATTTGGTAAACCATTCAGTTGACAACTCATCAGGTATTTCAAACTTGATGAGGTGATGCCGACGTCTCCATTCATGGATGTGATCGAAGATGTGGGTAGAAATATCCTTTTTTCAGAGATGTAAGCAAATGGGTAGCAATTCCATAACAAACTAGTAACTGAAAGTGAGTAAGGAAGGCCATGGCCAAAGAATTGTAGTCTTGAAAGGCACGTTAAGATAACAAGATGTACCATTTTGCGACAACAACCGTCAAGGTTCGCTGAAATAGACGAAGATGAATAGATTCGTCAACCCAGGAATTGGATGAACACCATAAGTGGTAAGTCATAACATGGCCTGGGGTCTTCTTTATCTTTTCCTTCGAATTTTGGAAAATCTCTAGGAATCTTAGTGGGAACGAGAGGCCGATAAGGTGAATGAAGTATTGGATAATTAGTGAGCCTTAACACATCGAAAGTTCCAATGTGGTTATGGCAATTATGGGTTGAAAGGCATGGAAGGCCTTTGATAAGGCCCAATTTGTAGATTCTATCCTTGCTAGTATGGGTTTTGCCCCTAAAGTGGTAGATTTTGACCATAAGGAGCTTGATATTGCCCCCATTGAGGGGTACCTTAACCATAAGGTGGATTATGCCCCCACAAAGGTGGGTTTTGACCAGGGTAAGGTTGATACTGACCTTCCATAGGCCGTTGAGAACCATAAGGTGGATAAATAGTTTGCACAACATATGGATTATAAGGTTGTTTTTGCAACTGCTGGCCCTAGTGATAAAATTGTTGGCCCTGCTGCTACAGGGGTTGACCTTGTGGCTGCAAGGGTTGACCTTGTTGATATAAATGTTGGTTTTTCTACTGCAAGGGTTGATGTTTCTGCTGCAATGGTTGTTGGTAAGGCCCTTGCTGTACATAAGGTCCTTGTTGAACGAAAGGTTGATGTTGTACATAAGGTTGCTGTTGGTAAGTTCCTTGTGGAATTTGGTGAGTTCCGGTCTAGTACTGATAAGTTCTAGCTTCACTAGCTACCCCAAATGAGGGATTTGAATCAGGCTACATTTGGGGGCTCAGCTGTTGAGTAAAGGGTGGATTTTGAGGCTGCTGAGAGCCATACAAAGGGTATAGTTGCTGGTAGGGTATCTGAGCTAGAAAGGGTTGTTGATACAGGATTTGGCCTTATCTAGATGGAATTGATGATCCACTAGGATTAGGTACACTACCAACATTCTGACTAGCTTCGGTAGTGTGAGTTTGAGATGCACTCACATTGGTCCACCTGAAAAAGGAGGTAAATAAGGAGGAGGTGGCTGTTGCCCCCTAGGAGGTGGAATAGGTGGTGGAACGTATTGCCTACTTAATGGATGACCTTGGGAACTTATTGGGACATTGATTGCCCCAATCGTGACCATAGGTTGTACTAGAACTAACAAAACTACAGTTGGTATAGGAATATCAGAGGCCACGTTTGAAACAAATAGACCTAAAGTAGGCATGGCACCCGATGACCAAATAGGATTGTGATATAATGAAGACACACTTGGAGTACCTGAAACTAATTGAGCCAATGACATATAACCGGTGGAAAAATAGGTCCACTGCTTTTAGAGGGTGGTGGAGGTGCAACACTTCCCACAAATGGATAGCCTTTAGGTGGAAAGGAATATTCAGAATTGTTATCAACACCAGGAGTATGAGGCTAGAAACTCACCTTCCGAAGCCATGGGTGGAAACAGTTGGCAAGGAGGAATCCTAGATGGTCATGGAGATAACTCTAAAGGAACACCAGGTTGATTGTATGGACTATAAGGTTGTTGTGGAGATATTACCAACGACTCAAAAAGTGAATTCAGAGGGAATAAAAGAAACCTCTGTGGACTCTCAGGAGTTTTGGGATCAAATTCCTGAGATGATGATGAGTATTGAGGTGGAGGATGAGAAGTAAGGGGTTAGATGCTTGGGATAATTCCAAGTTCAAGACCTTAGGCTTCAAGTGAATATGAGAACTTAGTATGAACTCCTTGTGATGACCCTTTAGCATCATATGATGAAGGGGAAATGTAAGGTGAACACAGTGGTTCAACCACGATGATTTTTTTTCAAAAGCATAGGAGAAGTGATGATTTTGTTTAGGGATTTAAAATTAAAATTTACAAGGAATTACTCAATATGAGATCAAGAAACAACTGCATGGGTTTGACATGTTATCATGGGCAGTTAAATTTTAGAACTTAAAACAAGAAATAAATAAAACAGGGTGTACTAGGCAAGAGGGTTTACCAAGTATCTGTGAACTGTTATATACACCTTAGCCAAAACCAACGACTTAATATACGATGATAGATATACCTGAATGTTGTGTTCGGTGTATCATGCTTACAAGGCAACTGAATCAGTTACCTGTGGCTAAAAGATGGCAACCTAGTGGGGTCTCCCAATATATACTCGACGGTATGGGGAGCACAAGTCTATGTTAGAACTATCTAACGCATAACCATTCGATGAGAGCGCTCCCATATAGTTTCCATATTAAAGTGCCTCTGATATACCTGAAAGTACTGGAGAACCTTCGATATACTTCCGTACTGGAACATGATTTCACCCCTGGGATACAATGTAGGCAGTTAACAACATCTGCTAGGTTTATAGACACCATAACACGTCTCTATCTTAGACCTCTAATTGTTTGCGTTAAGTTCCAAATGCTTTAGTAAACTTTAAAGTTTTTCTTGAATTAGGTTTCAATTTTGGGCTCAAATGATGTCACCTAAATCCTAGTATGCAACTATATGAGAAAAATGAAACCTTTCATTTCAATGAATTCTATGCTATCGAGGGAAGAGAGTACAAGAAATCAACGCATCAAACAATATAACTCCACTAAAATTTCCAAATGCAAAAATTCAAGAGCAAAACTAAACTTCACTTTCACTAATGAATATGAAATATATTGAAAGAAAAAAATGATATTCATTTCACTAAAATGCACATTTACTTATATGATGCTCTTTGATTTTCAAATGTCTATATGCAACTAAGCTTCAACTTAAAGCAACAATGAAGATTTTATTAAAAAATGCTCCTAAGTGCAACAAGATATTAATCAAAATAACACCAAATCAAAGCAGTTAAATGAAATGTCTTTGACTTTCTCTTTCAAAATAGACAATAAACAATGTTCAATCCAGTTTGAAAACCAGAAAATGTAATCTATGCTTGTTAAGCAACAAAGAGGGATTTCAAATGCTATATGACCTAATACACATGAAAAACCACTTTGCACAAGAAAAACCAAAATTGGTGCAAGTCGACGTTTCAAATGATTTTACCAAATGAGCATACCTAATCACCAGCAAACTAGAGACCCAAAGACACTTACAAGTGACAAGAGGAAACCAATCCAACTACAAACCATAAAATAAATAAAATTGCAGTCATATACTTGAAAGCCCAAAGAAGCAAAGATTCACTAATAAAACAAGGTAATCAAACAAAACATCAACCAAAAGCAATCATATAGGACAAAAACAAGATTTCACAGGATCAAAAACATTGGGGTTTGATAGAGAAACCCTATTTTTTTCCAATCTCAGGGATCAACACAACTGTCAAGGTTAAACAGGCATTGAACATGGGATAAGCATTACTGTTTTAAGAAAAAGTGCGCTAGTAGAATGACTGTCAAATTAGAAAATGCGTTGGTTGAGGAAAAAAGAAAAAAAAAAAATAATTTCACAAACTTGGCCAGACTAAGCACTCCAAGGAAGTAAATTGACCTCTTTCTGATGCTATGATGTATTCCTGTGTTGGAGATCCTAATCGCTTGCTCCCATAGGCTCGATCCTTGTTGCTCATGATGTTTGAATACCTACAAAAGATACCAAGAACACAATGAAGCATAAAAGTGCAACCAACATAATTCAAATGTAATCCACTTAACAGATCAAGGAGCATTAAGATAAATGAAACACCAACACAAACATTTATGGAAAGTGAACCAACATTTGTATATTTTAAGAAACTGAAAAAGGAAACATATAACCTATGCCTTGATGTTGAGGCCTTCCTTTGGGTGGATGTCCAAGTCCAAGCAAAGAATCTTCAAGCACTCCTTCTCCAAGCTAGAATTGGGAAGCATGTAAGAATAATCTTAGCACAGGGATGTAACAATTAATGACCAACAATTTAGGAATGGAAGGGGGTGAATTTATAGGAAGGGAGAGGGAGTTAGGACCTCACCAAAGATAGAGGAAGGTCCACATATCAAGGAGGAATCTCATAGGGATAATACCAAAGGGTAATATTGGTATCATTCAACCACATCCATAATGAACAACATCCAACTCGTTGTTCTAGAAGCCTATAGATCACAAAGCTTCTCCTCCAGTTTGGGAAAACCTGCCCGAAGGAGGCCAATGCAAGCATATAACTGAGCAACCTACCATTAGCACAGGAAGGTAGTGGAGCTAAATGCCCTGATGCCAGAAATTAGGTTTTAAGGCAATTTTCTCCAGAATGATTTTAGTGAAGTTTTCCTTTGATTCTTAAGGAGGTTTTGGTCTGTATATCATGATGGATATTTTGCACAGAAGTCAATGTTTTGGCACTCTGGGATATGGAATTGGAAGTGAATAGGAGACATGACAAAATACTATGTAACATAGACTTTGAGTGTGATTTCTTCATTTAAAGTCTATTTTTCTTTTTATTTACACTTGTTTTAGTTTAATAGTTTGCCTATGTTTGATTAAGTTTGTGTGTTAATAAACTTTGTAAATAAGTTTTTGTTTTAAATATATTAATTACTTAGATTAATGAATAAAATAACCCCGATACCAAGATGTGTGCATAGGCTTTAAACCTCATTCGTTAAACAATGCGGCATATTGATTAAATATATATCAAAGCTTTTGGGTATTGAGACTTTGATATCAGAAGAATCCTTTTGGAAATCTCTGATACCCAATCCGATCCATCATATTAATGTGTTTCTTTTCAATAAACGTATATTATAAAGTGGCTAGGCCATAAAATAGATGATAATTAGCTGTCGGATTAAAGGACCCACATTTCATGTCATTGTCTTTGCTCACGCATATCAGAGTTAATTCATATCAGGATTTCATTTTGAAACACATTTAAAAAAATCTAATAACGTCATTCCCTAATACTTTGATATGGTTCCTCACCAATATTCCGATATGCCAATTCATCGATATGCTGATACACCTTGCCTCTTCGACTTCTGATAATCATATCCCTCCGATCTCTGATATTCCGATGGTCATGTTCACCGATACTCTTATATCCTCATATCTTTGATCTTCGATATTCCCAATCCTTTGACTCTCCGATAAACCCCTCCTATCCATATTAGAACTTCGATATTAGAACTTCCTATCGACTGTCACTCTTTTCAACCCCCAATATCAAATCTATGATACAAGACTTCTGATATAATGGACCCATTAAAACTATTAAAGGGAGTTGAATGTGATATTGGGTCTGTTCCATATCAAATTTGTCCAATATCGTAACTATTTTGTTTTGTCTCATTTAAAAAGTTCCGATGAGATTACCTCTGATACCACTCTTCTCTTTCCATGTATAAGTAAAACCCACTTAATTAATTTAAAAAAGTCTCTTGGTATAAGTATATTTTAACGCACTTTTATAGTTTAATCTATGTTTTCACTATTTTAATAAAAATCCAACTATTTACCATTGAATCCATTTTTTGTTTGACAGAGAGGTTTCCAAGGCCAAAGAAGAAACATATCCAGTCAAAGAAACTCCTCCAGGTGGCATAAAGCAAACTTAAAATGAAAAGGGGTGGTTGAAGATGTTACTAAAAGATCACCATGCCTGTGAATTCTACCTATTAGTGTAAAGGAAGCTATACAATCTTATCACTTATAGTTTAATCTATTTTTCACTATTTTAATAAAAAATCCAACTATTTACCATTGAATCCATTTTTTGTTTGACAGAGAGGTTTCCAAGGCCAAAGAAGAAACATATCCAGTCAAAGAAACTCCTCCAGGTGGCACAAAGCAAACTTAAAATGAAAAGGGGTGGTTGAAGATGTTACTAAAAGATCACCATGCCTATGAATTCTACCTATTAGTGTAAAGGAAGCTATACAATCTTATCAGAGCGCTAACCAAACTAGGTGATATTCTTAACAATCGTTAATTGTGCTAGTCTATATTGTTCCAGAAAGTTCCAACTACAAAAAAACAACCCCATTCATTTACTTTTATTACTGTGTTGTTGAGAGAATCAGGGGATACTATTAGCTCTGTAAATCTTTCATAAATACCCCTGAATTCGATGCAAAGGGGGAGGTCGCAATCCACTCAAGGGAGATTCTCTGTAGTTGTTCAATTTTTTCAATAGCACTACTATTATGTACAAAAAGTTTTATTATAGATAAAGCAGAGGGTTTCTGGCTATGTTCTCATTTCTTAGCACTATTGCAAGTAATGCAATTATGGGTCTGAGCTACTCCAGGACTGCATATCTTGTAATAAGCTAGGGAAATGTTTAATAGATTTCCATTCTTGTGTACTATTACCAGAATGATGAATTTTCATATTTTTGTCAAAGTTTTATAATTGATTTTGGTCTACATCCTAAGTAGTATGTTTCTTTGATCTCTAACACTATTGTTGAGTCATATTGTGATATATTGTTGAACTCTCATAGGATCTATCTACAAGGGGCAAAATGAGATTGAAATAATACCTAATTAATTGAATTATACTTGTGGTGAATGATAACTATTTATTATTCATTTACATTTGTGTTTTTATTTTATGTGCATTAATTGAAATGAACTATTTCTTTTGATTAATACAATTTTTATAATGAATTATGTTTAATATGAATTCAGGCTTGTAGGTGGACTTACCTTAATAACTATCTATTAAAGTATAGTCATTTACATAGTTGTTTTAACCTTTTATGAGTTTACAAAGTATTTTGGAATTCATTATCGAATATTAATTTTAGATTCATTCATAAACCAATCCTTCCCCCTGTTTTATTTAATTTTCTCTCGGATTGGGAGAGGGCTATCCCATTCTAGTTCGAGATAGGTTTTTCATGTTTTAGATTAGTTCTGCATTTACATCTTAGTTTGAATCAAATCCTCTCTTAAAGAGGAAAAAAATAATTTAATTATGGTTTGATCAACCTTTTTAAATCAATCAAACCTTTCTTTTAATTTACTTATTTAACCCACATATTAAAGATCAATGAAAAGGAAATGTAACATGATGTAATATATGTGTAAATATATTAATTATTAGTTTAGATTATATAGTTTTATATTAGATTAGATTTATGTTTAAGGATAACTGGACCATAACTAGTTAGAACCACCAAATTCAACAGATAAGGAGCTTCTTTAAGTTCCCGACCGAGTAGTCTCCCCTGATGTTGACGAAGGACATTTTTTCCGATCAACATTTTTTTCGCTAGGAGGGCCAAGGATTAATTTTTTGATTGGAGTTTTGTTCTAAAAATCCTTTAACTAATCATGGTTCCCTTATGCATTTCTATGTTGGGTCATGCTTGCAGCTCATGTAAACCTACTAGGGGCATGTCCAAGAAACAGATTGAGTCCTTGTCTAATTTGAAGTATGATGGTGAGAATAAAATTTATGCCTTCGATTATCGTTGTAATTTTGTAGATAAATGTGAGTCCTATAATATTATTAATGATAATGAGATCTGCAGGTTGTTTACTCTGAATTTTCAATGACGTATTTGCAATGGTTCAAATTACTTCCAACAAGATCAATTCATTCATGGAATCATTTCATGAAGGTATTTCTAATCACTCATCAAAATTATAACTATGACAATTTGTGTTTTGAATTGGACAATTTGTACATGTATGAAGATGAAACTTCAAACAAATTTTACAATAGATTTTTAGCACTTTGTTATAGATTCCATCTCAGTGATTTAACTTCAAGTGAAAATTTGAATTACCATTTTACTTATCTTGTTTCTTTTAATAATGAAGAACAAGATACATCAAGTTCATGAGTTAATCTTGAATTTGAAACTATTGAGCCTCTAAATAAACATGAAAATACATCACAATTATTGTCTTCAAGAAACTATTTTGATTTCTTTCCAATATTTGAAATTGCTTATACAATAAAATCTGAAGGTGAAGTTCAAACAAATAATTACTGTAAACATCAAGAAAGCCCAATAGAAATTAATCAAGAACAAGATCTAAATAATGAACACGTAAATATATCTTCTCCCAAGTTAAATTCAGAACTAGTTTATACCTCCACAACTAAAAGGGATTCATTTAGCCAAGATTATAATGCTGATAGTAATGTTATGAATTACCAATATGAACATGTTTAGAAATCATTATATTCTGGCAATCATTATTTTCTGTATCCAAATATCTTTTCACATCAGATTACATTAAATAATGGCCTTCATAATCCTTCGGTTGAAACTAGATCCATAACTAGTTCTGAACACCTCGAGATTTCCATTCATTCAGATGATAATTCTTTGTTCGCTAACACTGTTACTGAAATTTCCTCCCACGTTTTCAATGATGCGATTAATTCAGATCAATTATATAATTCTCAAGAAAGGGAAGTAATATATGATGATTACCCATATGTTCATGACAAGGATCCTCATGTTTTACAAAGTGAACAATTTTAAAAACATATTTCAATCAAGAAGCTTTACACACTTTAATTTTGTCTCCTCTGGTTGAACATTAGTCAAATTATGAGCATTTTGATGAAACTGATTTACAAGTTTCCAACGTAATTCATTCTAATTCTTCTTTGGGAACTTATTTTGATGAAATTTTGTTAGAACACTCTTATAGTGGAAAACCTATTTGGTTCCAGAGTTTTCTTTGTAATTATAATATAAGTAGTGATTGGTTAGATTTTTCTTCTTCTTTTATATTTTCAACTCTTTGATATTCTATGCTGGTATGTTAAACTACTTGATATTGCACACACACGAGATACATTAGTAGAAAAGGATAAATTTGAAATTCAAAGCTTTATTTATGAATATCAAGAGCCATTACTCTTCCAATTTTTCCGATGTTCAACTCATATCAATTTTATTCTCCTTATCAAAGGCATTTCCAACAAAAAAATGTACTCAAGTGTGTACCTTTACAACATGACCAGCCATCTGACACCATTAATGTTCTTCCATCATATGTACATAAAAATGACAATTTGATGTAGGTCATTGCATTTAAAAGAACATTTGCACAATTTGATGTATTATCCTATTCTTCAGACCGCTTCCAATCTCTAACTAATATCCATCCATATTATTATGGTCCCATGGAGATCTGGTTGGAAGAAAATAACTAAGACAGGGTGAATGTAAATAAGTTACTTCTTGTACATACATTAACAATAGTTGTACATAATTTTTTCAGATTTATTTCTGTTGGTTCAAGTAGATTTATAATTTTGTTACTAATGTTTGATGTATATATTCATGTAGAAAATAAGATGTTTGAATGGCTTCATTGGAAGTACGATTTCACTTAGTCTTAGTCTACTTTTTAGATTAGGATTAGGACTAGTTTAGAAATTAGTTTAAATTGAATAAGAAGATGGTTTTGAACTTTGATTAATACATGGGAGAAAATGAAGATTCATCAGGTAAAATTATGATCGAATTCTTCCAAGTACACATTTATA
Source organism: Pinus tabuliformis (assembly GCA_031772625.1). Taxonomy (NCBI): domain Eukaryota; kingdom Viridiplantae; phylum Streptophyta; class Pinopsida; order Pinales; family Pinaceae; genus Pinus; species Pinus tabuliformis. The sequence goes on from CM062807.1 coordinate 658,276,966, forward strand.
TGTTCATCCTCATCTGGTTTGAGCTTTATTTCAATTTTTCTTTTCTCTTTTAATCATTATTTCTTTCTTATATTTTGTTGTTCTTCTTGCAAGTTCCCATGGATTTGATTTGTAGATTCAACTTTGTTGGAAACTAACATTTCAGAAGAATAATCATCATATGACATTAGGGAGTTTTCTCTTTTCTAATTTTGTGTACATTTTGAAATTGATTGTCAGTCTTATTCTTAAAATTGAATCTATAAAGACTCACAAACTATCTTTAAGCAATATTTGAAAAAGTAAGAAAACCCCTATCAAAGCATACAACAATAACTCTAAATCAATAACTATGCTTTCAAACAAAAGAAATTTATTAATAAATCATAATACAAGATAAAATCAACATAATATCATTTTTATGTTAATCCTCTATTTATCTTGTAAGATGTATCTCAAGGTTTGTTTTCTTGATTGCCTTCTTTCTAATTTGATAAGAATTTTAGGCTTAGCTGGATTGTCTTTTCATTTCATTTCACAATAAAATGGAGTAATTTTTTCTCTTTCAGCTTAGCATAATCATTGGGCGAGTAATTTTTATGCTCTAATTTATATTAACAGAACCTAATCTCTAAGGATCACTTCAATGAAGATGATTTCATTTATGTTCATTTTCATCTTTCCTAACCAAGTAGAGTCCCTGGTTTATTGTTCTTTGATTTTAAATCTTTCCATTATTTTTTAATGAAATATCTTTAACCCCTATCTTTAAAGAAAATAAAACACATTTAACAACATTTACTTAAGGTCATGAGTTCTTTTGGTGAACAAGTTTAGTCAAGTGAATAGTAGTCAACTTAAATCTTTTTATGCCATCGATTGATCTTAAGGAGTAATATGCCACCCCATATATTAAGTAATCTCTATGATATTAACAATAATCATAGTTAAACATAAAAAAGGATGGTTAAGTGAAAGATAGGAGGTCTCATCATGAGCCAACCTACCATGATCATAAGTTCTAACATTGTGACATTACCATTATTGGTCACCAAGCCAAGGTAATGGCTTTTGACCACAATGTTGAGAGACAAGAGGTCTCATCATGAGACGACTTGTTCACCATGTTAGATCTTGTGAATGGCATTGTTGTTAGCTAGTTCCCAAGCCATGACAATGAACTTCAATTGGAATTCAAATAAGTTTAAGATGATCTTTCGCAATTATCCATTTATTCTTAATAGATGGGACACTAACACCTAAAAGGTTTAAAATGAATCCTTGTCGAGGCTATAGATGCCTACTAGCAGTAATGGCCACACCTATGGTATGGAGGTTAAATTAATACTATGTTTTCTTGATTAGCTTGTTTACTCGAAAACTAATGCCCAACTAAGCTGACTGTTGTACATATAAATTTACTGAAACATTGAATTCATGGGGTAAATTTTTACAAGTTCATGAACGATAATGGTATATCTATTTATTTGGAAACATATAATAGGGAAAAAAATGGTTAGGATATTTAAATTTGAGCACTTCAAATTGTCTAGTTATAATTCCTGCATTTTTAAACTAGATTGTGTATCTTTATGACAAAGATAACTACTTCTCCCAGTGTGTCGTTATTATTGTAGTGAAAACAATGTTGGGTTGTGTTATATTATTTCCATGACTACCCCATATTTGGGGGGGTCATAGGTGGGCAGTAGCCCCCTTGCACGGGTCTAAAGAAATGGCCCAAGAAATTTTTTTTGGACCCAATATTAGGTGGGCAAACATACCTATGGTTTTGTGCATGGATTTCGCACATGTTTTTGGGCATGATGGTTTACTGTCCATGGTATTTTGTATATCCGGTCAAGGGAACTACTATTATATTCTAATCCAAGGTTAATGGATTGGGGTTTACAGATGCTTTGACATGTATATATATTTATTGTAACATTGAAAGGAACATATTGAAAAATCAATCTAGTAGTCCTGGTTTTGGGATCTAGGGGAAAATCTCTGTGTATATCTGTTTTATGGTTTATGCTCTCACCATTGTTTATTTTTTGTTTTTAGAGTTCATATGTAGGTAATTTATGTACATGGTTAAAACTTACATTTGGTATCAGAGTTGTTTTTGGCTTCAAGGGGATGCCTTTACTGTTGAGGGGTTTTTGCTTGGGCCTGTGCTAGACCTTATTTAGTGGGAGATCTATAGGATCGATTCTTGTGATAAAAGAAGATGTCGAGCAGTGGAAAGATAGAGATAGAGAAATTTAATGGTTAGAGTTTTGAGTTGTGGAAAATCAAGATGGCAGATCTTCTAGTGGATATAGATTAGTGGATCGTGGTAGATTCAGGTACTAAACCAAACACAATGTTAGCTGAAGACTGGGTGAAGTTGGATCGGAAGGAAAAGAGCACAATATGATTGTGTGTCTCAAATTTCGTATTGCTGAATGTATTAGAGGAAGCTTCGAAGAAGGATTTTTGGGAAAAGTTAGGGAGTTTGTACCAATCTAAGTCTCTAGTGAATAAATTGTTCCTATAGAAAAAGTTGTATAACCTGAAGATGAAAGATGGAGACTCAGTGACAGAGCATCTGAACACATTTAATATTGTGGGAAGTCAGTTATTATTTGTTGATATTAAAATTTTAGATGAAGATAAGTGCATTAGTTTGTTGTGTTCTCTACCAGATTCATGGGATAGTCTGGTTATTGCAATAGGTAGCAATGCAATTGACTTACAATTTGATGAAATAGTCTCATCCTTGCTGTCGGAAGAGATGAGACGGGAAAATATGGAGGGAAAAAATGGTGATGCCTTGTTTGTACGAGGACGATCTAAGAAAAGAAATAAAAATAAGTCCTCGAGTGGGAGATCTAAATCTATAGGGAGATCTAAATCTCCAAGAACTTGTAAAGGTGTGCTAGAAATGAAGAAAGGAAGGGCACCACAAAAGGTACTGTAAATCTAAAGCTCCCGAGAAAGGAAGGGGTCTGATGATTCTCCTTCTGCAGAAGGGAAAACCACCTCAGATGAAGGTGGGGATGTGTACTTGGCTTCTTCTTTAAGTGCACATGTAGATCATGAGCCATGGTTGATTGAATCAGGTGCATCCTTTCACTTCACACCCCATAGAGAGTGGTGCTGTGAGTATGAGAAATATGATGGTGGTGATGTCTTATTAGGGGATGCCAGGAATGTTAGAGTCATTAGTTGTGGAAAAGTCAAGTTGAAGTTGCAAGGTGGAAGGATTAGAACACTTCCAGGTGTTTTGGATATTCTTGTATTGGCCAAAAATCTAATTTCTGTAAGCAAGTTTGATGATGCAAGTGTAAAAAAAGTGTTCGAGAAAGATATCTGCAATATGGTTCGAGGAGCACTAGTATTGATGCGGGGTGTTTGGATTGGAACTCTGTACAAGCTTCAAGGTAGCACTGTTATTGATGGGTGCAATAGTTTTGTGGTTTCTAAAAGTGGAGTAGAAAATCTAGTGGTCTTTAGAGAAAAGACCATGCTATGGCATAAGAGGCTTGGACATATTGGAGAGGAGGGCCTTTGAATACTTCATGGTAAAGGTATGATAGAAGGTATGTCTAATAGCTCTCTGGATTTTGATTTTTGTGAAAATTGTGTATATGGGAAGCATAATCAGGTTAGTTTCCCCTCTGGTGGTAATAGGGCAAAACATATATTAGAGCTTGTGCACAGTGATGTGTTTGGACCTGTGAAGGTTCCATCATTGGATAAGTCTGTGTACTATGTATCATTTATATATGGATTCTCAAGGAATACATGGATATATTTCCTCAGGAAGAAAGCTAAAGTATTTGACAGGTTTAAAGAATTTAAGGCACTAGTGGAAAACCAGACATAGAAGAAGATAAAGGTGCTAAGGACAAATAACGGTGGAGAGTTTTGCAAGAAGGAATTTGAAGAGTTCTGTAATAAATGTGGTATAGCACAGCATAAGACTACTCCATACACATGTGAGCAAAATGGAGTTGCAGAAAGAAAGATCAAGATGTTTATGGAAAGGGCAAGAAGAATTCTCAGTGGTGTCGAGATAGGATAGGAATTCTATGTAGAGGTGGTGGAGATTGCATGTTACCTGGTCAACATATCACCTTCATCAACATTGGAGGATAAGACTCCATAAGAGGTACGGACTGGTAAGAAACCCTCTCTTTCACATATGAGGGTATTTGGATGTGATGCATATGTACATGTTCCAAAGGAGAAAAGAACAAAGCTGGATAATAAATCTAAAAAGTGCATCTTTATTGGATATAAGGATGGTTTAAAATGTTATAAGCTTTGGAACCCAGAAACAAGGAAGGTTATGTACAACCAAGATGTGATGTTTAGAGAGGTGAAAGATGTTATTAAACATGAATTCCTACCAAAGGAACCTGACAAGATAGATTTTTAGCTAAAGCAGGAAGAATCAGACTCTAAATCAAAAGAGGAATCAGAAGATGAAGAGCCACAAACTTCGGCTGTGAGAAGATCAGTTCAAGAAAGAAGGCATCTAGAAAGGTATGGTCCATCTGTTTTTTGTTCAAATTTTGCTTTATCTATCACTGATGATGATCCTAGAACTGTGAAGGAAGCAGTAGATTGAGAGGATGGGAAACTCTGGAAAGAGGCCATGGTTGATGAAATGACATCTTTGCAAAACAATGAGGCTTGGGCTCTGGTGGAGTTTTCATCCAGAAGGAAACCTATTGGAAACAAATGGGTGTTTAAGAAGAAGATGAATGCAAAAGGAAAGGTGGAGAAATACAAAGCTTGGTTGGTAGAAAAAGGTTATTCCCAAATGTCGGGAATTGATTTTGGTGATATTTTTTCTCCTATTGCCAAGGTATCTTCTATTGGATTACTTTTATCTGTTGCTACTACTTTTGATTTTGAGGTAGAATAGATGGGTGTGGAGAAAAAATTTCTTCACGGGGATCTGGAAGAAGATATCTACATGAAGCAACCTGAAGGCTTTGTGGTGAAAGGTAAGAAAGAACTAGTATGCAAGTTAAAAAAGTCTATGTATGGGTTAAAACAGTCACCAAGGATGTGGTATCAGAAATTTGATACATTTATACGGGGACTTGGTTTCACCAGAAGCAAAGAAGATCACTATGTATATTTTAAATTAATTGGTGACCGTGTTATTTATCTGGTCTTGTATGTGGATGATATGTTGGTGGTTGGAAATGACAAAGAAATATTATAGGTTTTGAAGACCCAATTGTCCTCCAAATTTGACATGAAAGATCTTGGTGCTACAAACTCTATTTTGGGCATGGAAATTAAATGAGATCAAGTGAAGAGGAATCTTTGGTTAAACTAGAGGAAGTATGTTGAGACAATACTGCAGAGGTTTAATATGCAAGATAGTAAACCAATGAAGGTTCCTATTCCTGTGGGTGTAAAGTTATTTCCTAAATAGTGTGCCAAGGCACAAGAAGAGGAGGAGGACATGTCCCATGTTCCATATGAAAGTGTAGTTGATAGCCTGATGTATGCAATGGCCTGTACTAGACCAGACATTGCACATGCAGTGGTAGTATTGAGCAGGTTTATGTCAAAACCAGGGATGGAGCATTGGACAAAAATGAAGTGGTTTTCAGGTATTTGCATGGAACTAGTGATTATGGTTTGTGCTACCAAGGAAGACTAGGATTGGAAAGAGTTTTGGACATCCTTGGCTTTGTTGATGTAGACTGGGCTGGAGATCTTGATCATAGAAGATCTACAAGTGGGTATGTGTTTAACCTATTTGGAGGTGCGGTTAGTTTGATGAGTAAGAGACAGTCTGTAGTGGCACTTTCAGCTACAGAGGCAGAATACATGGCAACCAGTCATGCAAGCAAGCAATTTGGTTGCAGATATTGTGTTCAAGTCTGGGGTTAGTTCAATGAGCTATAAGGATAGACTGTGATAGCCAAAGTGAAATTTTCTTGGCGAAGAACCCTGCTTATCATTCAAAGACAAAGCACATTGATGTTCAGTATCACTTTGTGAGGGATATGGTTGAGGACAAAAAGGTTTTGCTGGCAAAGGTGGAAACTTTGAAGAATAATACAGATGCATTGACAAAGTCTATGAGCACTGAGAAGTTCTCTTGGTGTAGAGAAACAATGGCCATTGCTAGGCTGGATCAATGACTAAGCTCTCTCGTGGAAAGAAAACAACAAGTGGGAGAATGTTGGGTTGTGTTATATTCTTTCCACGACTACCCCACGTGCGTGGGGGTGGGTGGGGGGGGGGGGGACAACACCCATTGTACGTTGCACTGGGCAATGTCGGGGGGGTAAGTAGGGGGGCGATAGCCCCCCTGCACAGGTTCTGGGGTAGCGCCCCAGGAATTTTTTTTTGGTTCCTATATTAGGTGGGAGAACCTACCTATGGTTTTGTGCATGGATTTCGCACATGGTTTTGGGCATGATGGTTTACTATCCATGGTATTTTGTAGATCCGGTCAAGGGAACTATTGTTATGTTCTGATCCAGGGTTAATGGATTGGGGTTTACAAATGTTTTGGCATGTATATATTTATTGTAACATTGAAAGGAACATAATGAAAAATCAATTTGGTAGTCCCAGTTTTGGGATCGAGGGGAAAATCTCTGTGTATATCTCTTTATGTTTTATGCTCTCGCCATTGTTTATTTTATGGTTTTAGAATTCTTATGCAGACATTGCATGTAGACTTTGAGTGTGATTGCTTCATTTCAAGTATAATTTGATTTTTATTTACAATTGTTTTATTTTTATACTTTGCCTAAGTTTGATTAAGTTTGTTTGTTAATAAACTTTGTAAATAAGTTTTTGTTTTAAACATCTTAATTGATTACATTAATGAATAAAATAACCCCCAAGACCAAGATGTGTGCGTTGCTTTGGGGTAACATCGGATGTGATCTAGGCCTAAAATTTTGCAGGGAGGCTTGGGCACATGTATTCCGAAGAACCCAGAAAGAGTTTTGGGAAATTCCACCCATAAGTGATTTTATTAAAATAATTAATATTTTTAATAGGGTTCCTAAGTCTAAACTTAGGAAACATAAAATATTAATGGGTATTAGTCTAATCATGGGTGAAAATTATAGAAAAAGATATAGGTCAAGTCAAAATTATCTCAACCTTAGATTTATATTTAATCTAGGCTATTGGTTTCCCAACATGAAGATATAAGAAGGGGCTTGAGGGTCATTTGGAAAAATACACTGAGAGATCAAGGAAATCGATTTTTCTGAAGTGAGAATTTCTCAAGAGGAGAATCGATTAAGAGGATTTCTTGTAGCAGATGGGTAGTGAGAATACAAAAGAAGGAATTTCTGGAGAGTACGAGGCAGAGAGAGGACAAAAACATTTCCAGAGGAACGCTGATGCTAGACCACACAGTGCTGACATAGAGGCAGTGCAATCCTTAAGGGGAAGTCAAGTTTCCTGCTAGGGAAAGTCAAAATTAAGTTACCGAAAGCTAGGGTGTGAGTCCGAGAGGCACAATATCAATTTTCTTAGCCAGTAGAGGATCCAGAAGAGGGGCAATGTAATACCCAGGAGGGGTGACACAGAAACTGTTGGGAGTGATGCAGTTTTGCGCAGAAACCACACAAAGGGTGATGTAGAGCCTCCCGTTCAACAGGATTAGTCACTGATTCTCGTAATGACAAGATGAAATCATTTCACCAGTTTTTTGTTCAATATTCTCTATGTATTGGATTTCTAGTTGAGAATACTAGAATTGTACTGAGATTTTCTCTTGCATAATAATAAAACCCTCAAAGATGCTACACCGATTTTCCCGCATTGGGTTTTTTCGGGGACACTTGTCCAAAAATAATGGTGTCCTATGTGTTTCTATTTTCCTTGCTTAGTTTCTATGTTTCACAATCATATTTAATTTGGTGTAGGCTGCTTCAGTAATTTACTTCAACATTTCAAGAAGAAATATAAAATAAGCTTGTAATGTAATTTACAATCTAGGTGAAGCAGACTCAATTAGTTGCAGCAGGATTCCCGAGATTGTTAGATATATGAATTTTCACAGTATGCATATGATTTAAGCCTTAATCATTAAATAATGTGGCATATTGATTAAATATATATAAGAGATTTTGGGCATTAAGCCTTTGATATCAGAAGAATCCTTTTGGAAATCTCAAAAACCCAAAGTTCAACCCATCATATTAATGTGGCTCTTTTCAATAAACATATATTATAAAGTGGCTAGGCCATAAAACATATGATAATCAATTTTCATAGTAAAGGACCCACATTCCATGTCATTGTCTCCGCTCCTGCATATCAAAGGTAATGCATATCAGGGATTTCCTTTTGAGATACATTTAGAAAACTCTAATAACACCATTCGCCAATACTCTAATATGGTTTGTTGCTGATATTCTGATATGCCAATCTACCGATATGTCGATACACCTTGCCTATCTGACTTCCAATAATCATATCTCTCTTATCTCCGATATTTCGATGGTCATGATCACAGATACTCTGATATCCTCATATCTATGATCTTTTATATTCCCAATCCTTCGACTCTCTGATAAACCCCTCCTATCCATATAGGAACTTCCTATTGATTGTCACTCTTTTCAACCCCGATATCCAATATACGATACAAAAGATCTGATATAGTGGACCCGATAAAACTATTAAAAGGAGTTGAATGTGATATCCCATTCGCTCCATATCAGAGCCACCCAATATCACAACTATTTCGTTTTATCTCATTTTAAAAGTTCTGATGAGCTTACCTCTGATACCACTCAGATCTTGCAACATATAAGTAAAAGCCACTTAATTAATTGTAAAAGGTCTCTTGGCATAATTACAGTTTAACACATTTTTATAGTTTAATCTATGTTTTTACTATTTTAATAAAAAAGCCAACTATTTAACATTGACTCTATTTTCTATTTGACAAAGAGGCTTCTAGGTTTGAAGAAGAAACAAATCCAGTCAAAGAAACTCCTCCAGGTGGCATAAAGAGAACTTAAAATGAAAAGGGGTGGTTGAAGCTATTACTAAAATATCACCATGCCTGTGAATTCCAACTATCGGTGTGAAGGAAGTTGTGCAATCTTATCAAAGTACTAACCAAACTAGATGATCTTCTTAACAATATTTAACTATGGTAATCCATATTCTTCCAGAAAGTTCAAACTACAGAAAAATGACCCCATTCATTTTATTTTACTACTCTATTGTTGAGAGAATCGGGGGATATTGTTAGCCTTGTAAATCTTGTATAAATACCCCTGAATTCGATTCAAAGGGGGGTGGGCAGGGGGGTCACGATTCACTAAAGGGGGATTCTTTGTAGTTATTAGATTTGTGCAATAACACTAATGTTATGTACAAAAAGGCCGATTATAGAGAAAACATAGGGTTTCTCACTTTGTTCTCATTGCTAAACACTATTGTAGGAAATGTGATTATAGGTCTGAGCTACTCTAGGACTGCATATTTTGCAATAAGCTTTGGCACTATTTAATAAATTTCCATTCTTGTGTACTATTACCAGAATGATGAATTTTCATATTTTTGTCAAATTTTTATAACTGTTTTTGATCTACATCCTATGTAGTATTTTCTTTGATCTTTAACACCACTGTTGAATCATATTGTGATATGCTGCTGAAGTCTCGTAGGAGCTATCTCCAAGAGGAAGAATGAGATCGAAATCATACTTAATTCATTGAATTATACTTGTGGTGACTGATAATTATTTATTATTCATTTACATGTGTATTTTTCTTTTATGTGTATTAATTGAAATGAACTATTTCTTTTGATTAATACAATTTTTTTTATAATGAATTATGTTTAATACAAATTCGGGCTTGTAGGTGGACTTATCTTAATAACTATTTATTAAATTAGATTCATTTACATAGTTTTTTTTAACCTTTTATTAGTTTACAAACTATTTTGGAATCCATTATCGAATATTAATTCTAGATTCATTCATAAACCAATCCTTCTCACCGTTTTATTTAATTTTGTCTTGGATTAGGAGAGGGCTATCCCATTCCAGTTCAAGATAGGTTTTTCATGTTTTAGATTAGTTCTGCATTTACATCTTAGTTTGCATAAAGTCTTCTCTTAAAGAGGAAAATAAATCGTTTAATTATGGTTTGATCAACATTTTAAAATCGATCAAACCTTTGTTTTGATTTACTTCTTTAACCCACATCTTAAAGATCGATGCAAAGGAAATGTAACATGATGTAATATAGGTGTAAATAGATTAATTATTAGTTTAGGTTATATTAGTTTTATATTAGATTAGATTTATGTTTAAGGGTAATTGGGCCTTAACCAGTCAGAACCACCAGATTCAACAAATAAGGAGATGATTTAAGTTCCTGATCGGGTGGTCTCCTCTGATGTTGATAGAGAACATTTTTATCAATCAAAAGGTCCTCACATAATCAATGCTTTAGGCCATTCTAATTTATTAGATTTTGGTAATTCCTGCACCTAAATTGGTTTGGAAGAGTTTAATTTGAAAATGGAGAGATTTCCTTTGGCGGGGCATGAAGAAGGAGAAATGGTGGTCCTTGGCGGAATGGGAGACTCTGATTCTACCAAAGTGGGATGGAGGATTGGGTTTACATGAATCAGAAATACTAAGTGTCACCTTAGGGGCTAAGATATGATTGCGGTGGTTCATAGGTGGGCCAAACTCATGGAAGGATGTATGGTTGAGAAATTATGCTACTCTTTTTTCACAAGAGAATTTAAGATATGAGTTTAATGGTGATGGACCAAGCATATGGAGTTGGGCTCTAGAAAATCATCAGAGGGTGAGTAATCATGATTTTTGGGAGATAGAAAAGGAATATTCACCCCCATTTTGGATGGAATATTGGAAATAGTTACCACGAATTACTGAGAGATAAGATTTTCACTTGTTGCAATTTTTTAAAATTGGTTCAGGAGCGGTGCGGGTTAGAGACTATTAGCAAGAGGAGTTATATGCCAAAATTTTGAAGAGATGGAAAATTAAGGAAGATTGGCTCCATTCTTGTCCATATTTTCCATGGGATGAATTTCAATAGGAATTAATAGAAAGGAAAACTTGACTCTCTCAGGACAGAGATATACTGTGTTGGGGTCATACGCCTACATGAATGTTTACTTTAAAGGAAGGCTATTCCATTTTGGTAGGCCATGATAATTTAGGGAAAAATAGTATTTGAAGTAAGGTATGGTATGGGTTTCACTAGAAAAATATATCTATTTTCCTATGGTTTATTACAAGGCATAGGTTAGTTACATGGGAATATATAAGAAAAATGGTTGTTAAAGGACCATCCTTTTGTACTCTTTGGTCAAAATGCAGAAGAAACTTTGGAGCATTTTCTTAGTTCCCATATTCTTGAATAAGGAGTGTGGGCTATACTTCTCTTTGTTTTTATTGATAATATTAGGAATCAAAATAATTTAGTATAATCATTAGCTAAACGGAATTGGTCTACATTCAAAAATTCTATAGTTAATAGAGTTTGGATTATAGCTATAGGTTTTGTCCTATGGAATTTGTGGCAGGAAAGAAATGCATGAAATTTTAGGAATAAGAAGAGATTAATTATAGTGATAAATGAAATGATCATACAAAACATTCGAGAAACCCTTATTATTGTCTCTGGGCCATAGGATGATTGGAAGGTAGATGGTCATGAAGTAGTAATCTTGAAAATATTAAATTTGAATCAAAACATGAGCATCTTCATAGATAAGCCTCCTTAGGAAATCACTTCTTCATCAAATAGTTTGTTCTCCCCTCCCCCTTATGGTTTTATTAAATTGAATTTTCATGGAGCTTCTAAGGGTAACCCAAGAATTGCTAGCTTTGGCAGAGTCTTTCATGATTGGAACACATCTACATTGATACATTTTGCACAAAGTTGTGGGTCAAATAACAATAATCTGGCATAGTTTTTAGCAATGGAAAAGGCATTATGATAACAATTCGTGAGGGTTTTCTTTTGTTGTAGATTGATGGAGATTCAAAAATTGTCATATAGTGTATTCACCACCTTTTATATGGACAACCTCCAGGAAAATTAGTAAGGATTTGGTGATTGGAAGGTGTTGTTAGGTGTATCAATGCTTTACTTTGTAAGATAGAATATGTAATAGTCATGCATTCTAGGAGATCCAGAAATGGGGTTGCATATTTTTTGGAAAATATGGGCTGTAGATTTTGAGAGATAATATTGGATGATGGTTAGCCTCCTTCTGCTCCAATTAATGATATTGAACAAATCTAGGATTTGCTAGAGAATGATAGATAGGTCTGTAATGGGGGTGCTAATTAGGGAGGCATTAGGGCTTCTTTGGAAGTCATTCCCTATTCATAGGTGTCCTTATCTGGTTATGATGCGACAGAGAATCATTTTTGGGAGTTATATTTCGAACCAAAGTTATCATCATTATAAATTCATAGTTAAGGCTGCGGGGTGGTGAAGGTACGTGCATTTTCGGAGTGGAGGTGATGATTTATCATCAACCTCCTTCACCTGGTTCCATTTGGGGTTACTACACTTGGTTTCTTACTTGCATGTTGCAGAGATTGGGCTTGCTTCTGAGCTTGCATCAATACTTTCAATTCTACTCTTTTTGGATAGTTTGAAAACAAGTGTAGAGGTATTTATTATCCTTTTATAGCTATTATTTTTGTTTGTTGTGTTTCTATTACAATGTTTCATTGAACTTGGGAGGATTATCGCTTTATCTGTAAAATTGTGGTATATTCAAAGGGTTTTTTTTGGGTGTTCTTGGTTTACGTTTCCAGAGTACTTTGAGTCTTTGTATTGGGGCTTCACTCGGTTAATTCAAGTGCAATTCTATTTATTTATTCAGGGGTTCACCTTGTTGGTGACGTTGTTTACTTTGGGTGTCAGAATTAATCTAGTCGTTAGTCTGGGTATCTGGAGCTTTCATGGTTTGGTATGGATCTGAGGAATTCAATGTACTATGTATCTACACTATGGTGAATTTTGAATTACTTGAATTTGTTCCTTTGGTGTGGTAATTAGGAGATGATTTGTTAGATTTTGGGTCAGGGGTTCAAGGGTTAGTGTTCTTTCCATTTTCTTGTTTCTCAAGTCGAGGTTCTCTTAGTGGTTGTATCCATTGGTCCCTTTCCACTACTATCATGTTGTCTCATCATAGAATGATGAACAAGAGAGGTGGCATAGGTAATGTTAGGTTCAAAAGAATTTGGCCTTTTACCTATGACTGAGTTGAAACTTTCTTTGATGTTGTTCCTATTGAGGTGAGGAAAGAAATTTTATTGCTGGAGTCTAAAGAAACATGGGAACACCCTTATCATTATGATTTGGAGGTGGAAAGTGAATATATGAAATGGGTTCTAGATCTGGGCAGATTCCAGAAAAGGTGACTTCATTTCCTACATTCTTTGGCTTTGCATCAACAAATGGATATACTTTTGCATTTAATTTTTAAAGACAAGAAAGTTAAAAAAACATAATATGTTATTCAGATTGGACGACATCAAACACATGTTATGGAACTAAATATTCTGTCTAGATAATGTGGAATCTCGATTGGCTCAGATGGAAAGCTTTATGGTGTCAAAATTCAACTTCTAGTGATCTTACAGATCCCCTGGTGATCCCACTGATCTGCTAATTCACAATGATTAAGATCTCTTCTGATTAGGATTATAAATTGGTCTCAAGTCGTTTTTGTTTTTGTTTTTTTGTTTGTTTTTTTTTTTTTTTCTATTTTGATAATCTTGTTCCGGTGTTGTAGATGGTTTTCTTGTTTCTTACAACATGGGCTTGCTGGGTATGACATGGTTTTTGTGGCCTTCCTGGACCTTTAACAATTTTGGTGCAAGCAGGAATTTGAATCTCATCTATGCTCCTAGTTGGTGTTATGCAGGTTATTTTTATAGCTCAAATTTGTTTGGAGCTTGTATGTAACAAAAACAATTTGTTTTATACCCGTTCTTTCTTTGTTCTATGCATCCTGGGATAGTTTTCAATTTTGTCATGGACATTAATAAATGATGCTTGGTGTGTGCACATGCTGTATATGGATTGGATATGTTACTTGTCATTGGTGTGAATTTGGTCTGCCTCGTTGCGCATTATATCTTTGGTGTGTTAAAATTATGGCTTTGAAGTCTTGCCAAACATGGTACTATGGCTATGCATTTTTTGGTAACACTGCCATCTACTAAACAGTTCATGGAGAAAAATGAATGCTATGTTGTAATAGAGATTCCTTTTACTCTCAACTACAAGGGATATGATCCAAACTATCTTGTTATTTCTAGTGTTGTCTCATCTTATTGGAAAATGGTCTATCGTCTCACGCTGTCATGATGAGAAGTTTATTTATCTATCTCTGTATTTATTGCTACCAAGACCGTATGGTTATATATGTGATCACTATGTAATCACCTTTTCGCTAATGAATATCAATTGCTACGATTAAAAAAATTACCCCAAAAAAAAAATGTATATTCATTTATCTCATGTAATTCTTCTTATCATTCTTTTAATTTTAAAATAAGTAATTTTTTATTTGATTTATGTTTTAGTATTGAGTTTATATGGCTTTGTCCCAACATGTGTATGGAGATAATTTAAGGTTTAATATACTTAAAATATTCTAATAAAATACTTATTTTACATATTATATATACATACATTTTTGTGAATAGTTTAGTTTCATGTTTTGTTTGATTAGTTTCGTTTCATGTTTTGTTTGATTAGTTTCGTTTCATGTTTTGTTTAATTCTTTCTTGGTTTTTTTTCTTAATATCAAAAAGATGATTGTTTTTTAAAATATTAATGTAAAATTCACACATAATATTAAAAAAAAAAGAAATTAAGGGTAATAATAAATTATACATTCTAATGTTCACATTAAAGAAAATATTTCAACACCAAACCATTATTTAAAAAGCACAAAAAAATAATTAAAAACTAGAGAAATGTTTAGAGATCAAAGCCTAAATTACTAATTTAAAAATTATAAAAAAAGCAATATAATCTAAAATTTGAAGCTTCCCTATCTTCTTACTCTTCCAAAAATACCTAAGACCTCCTATTGATACATTGTATACTCACTAAATCCCCAACATTTAACATATTATATAAAACCCCATTATTTATATATTGGTTCATGATAGTCTTGTTTCAAATTCAATTGTAAATAGCCCAATGATATAATGAAATCCTTGCATCCACTTTAGATGGGGTTACCAACATGATGGAGGGGGGGAAAAGATGCCATCACCCCACCTAAAAAACATGTGAGGGGACATGGCACCGCCCCCTAGGGAGGTGTAATGAAGAGTTTGCATGAACTAAGGACTGTGCTTATGTGCAGATTAATGAGGCCACTAATGGAGTTTGGTGTGTGGGAAGTGGATGGAGAGACACGCCAGTGAACTTATGGGGAATTAATGAATGGAATCATGGTAAACATCCTATTAAATCCATGGGAGAAGAGAGAGTTGAATTAGTTTGTGGGAAAATGTAGAATCAAGGAGAAAGCTAGCACCCTCTTGGCAGAAACAAGTTTGGTTTCTGAAGAGATAGAAAGAGAGGATACTTGTGAGGCACAATCAACTCCATCTCCATTTCCTTGGAATTTGCATGTCCAAAGAAATTTGTTACAAAAGAAAGGGGACTATAGGATTCTAGAAAAGTGAGAGTTGAGGCTTTTCAGAGCATCTTTTTATCCTATGTTTTAGGAGACGATACAATAGGTGAGAAATTATCTTTTGTGCTTGGTTGTTGGTATTGGAATCTTCCTTCCCCCACTTTGCAAGTCGACCAACCTAAACCAGACATAGGGATGGCTCGTGGTCTTGGTCTGGAGTAATGAAGCAATTGGTTAGAGGTTATGTGGATGTTTCATTGTTACTGTGGGTTGAGTTAGGTAGATACAAGGTGGTTTCTCTTTCCCTATTTGTATATCCTTTATGTCTGATATTAAGGCGAACTTTATTCCCTTAGATTTGAAATGATACATTTCGGTAAATATGAATGTAAGTGATGGTATGGGATTGCTAGGAATTCTAAGGGGGTGAGGAGTTTGAATTGTGTTATTTTGTTCTTAGAATGGTTAATGTATGTCTGTAAGAGTGGGGGTACTCTGTTTTTGTTCTTCATACTCTCCAATATTTAAATAGAAGAGGGAGGGATTTCACCAACATGTTGTAATTTTATTCAATTCTATAGTCTCATTGTTCACTCATATGTTGTAGGAGTGAATTTGAATGCATTGACCTTGGGTAAGGGGGGAATTTCTTTGAATAGTGAATTTTAATAGAAATATACCCAGTAAGAAGGTAGGGGATGATTCCCCTTTCTAGGGGGAAGAAGACTAGTTTTATGATTTGGTGAGAATATCCAAGAATCTGGGAATTTTTTTTGACTCTGTAGACAAAGATTCTGGATATGGGGGAGGTCTCGAAGCAAGCTCGTATGGATTAATCATATTGCAGGTGGATTGTAGAACCTATGTTATACGACTGATATACTTTTATGCTAGTAGACTTGATTATCATTTGGCAAGCATTCTCACCTACAATGCCTAACCTTGGATAATTTGCACAAGAAACTCTCATAATTGGCTCGCTAACATCGTAGGATATTTCAGCTCTTCGGCCATTCCTGTTGGATGACAATAGAGGTTGTATTGTTACTAAGAAGAATTAAATGGGTTAGAAGCATAGATGTCCCTTGCACAATTGGAAGAGGAAGTTTGGAATTTATTTTGTCGATCCTTTTGTCCAAAACATGGCATTCTTGAGGGGATTTCAGGAGATAGGTGCATCACTAGAAGCCAAATCCTCAGATGTGGCAGAAGTTTTGGGATCAATCTATTTTAGTCAAGATGCCATGTTAATGGGATAGATTTTGTAGGGGGGCCACTTATTATTAGGAGAGAGCTCAAAGGGGACAATCTCATAAGAAACATCAATTGCAAGAATTTGTAGGGAACTTCTGAAGCTTACTCATGATCCTATTCATGAAGAAATATCTAGAGTTGAGAGTGAGGCCCCCTCTCACATATCCTCTCTCTTTGAAATAAAAGGGTTGACTGGATCCCAAATACAGGTCACACCAGGAAGATTCACCTTGTACATGAAAACCATTAATTTATATTGGAAAATGAATTTTATTTTGGGGCACACAGAAATAAACAAACATGAATATGGGGATGATGCCCTCAACTCTATAGAGTGCCTCCATATCCACCTGAACACCATGGATCACATATTGGATCATATAAAACAACACCTGGGCTTGCCTCTCTTAGGAAGCACTACCCAGGAGAAGGGAAAAGAACTTGTTCAGATTGTTGTTTATGATTTGGATCCTTTAGAGTAACTTCACATGCCTTTTATTTTCATGTTTTTGTTTTTTATTTGTTTTTCAGTGCATCTCAATAATGATACCTAAGTATAAGGAGTCTTTTGAATTGTATTTTTGAATGGTCTCTTAGTCCTCTCTTAGGAGAATTCTTTTTTGGATATGGTTAGGACCCGCTAGCAAGATAACTACATTGAATATCAATTTTATGAGGAAATATCTAGCTTTCTAGTTAATATAATATTCACCTTAACAAAAAAAAGAAAGATTTGCATCCTTGGAACACTACGATAAGAATAAAAGGGTTTTATTAGGATCTTAATTGACATTTAATGAATTCATTGCAAAAATCACATAGGGGTTTGCAGGACATCTTGGTCATTAGTGGGAATAGTTGGAGAAAATGAACCAACATGGAATAATCAAAGGTCCCAATCTAATGGAATATTTTGATGAATGACCTTGGAAAAAAATTATAATAATATTTAATTTACAGGTAAATATATTTTAATCTCTTCTCATCTGAAAAATTGTGTAACTTTCCACTTTGAAATAAGTAAAAATATATGATGTAAAATATCTTACATGCCATTGGCATGTGACCCTACATATAAAATTGAATGAACACCATAGGACTTAGAAAATTGATCAAAAAGGTATTGGAAAAGAAGAAAAATACTTTTTTTAGTTGTATTTTAACTTATCTATTTGTAGGTTTACTCAAATTTTAAGTGTGTATGTTTGTTGGATGTAAAATTAGATTTCAAATGCAACAAGTCCCTACTCAACATACTTTTGAGTACATCCACACCGAGAATACTTTTAATTTATTTTGAATTTTTCTTGGTGTGAATGTACTCAAAAGTATGTCGAGTAGGTACTTGTTGGCTTTTTAATCTAACTCTACATGCAACAAGTGTGCACACTTGAAATTCAAGTAAACCTTCAATGAGATACATCTAAAATGCAATAGAAAATGTAGTTTTCTTTATTTTCTTTTAAAAATTCATAACTTTAATTTTATTATTTTCCTTAGGAGGCCCATTTTATACCTCATCTCAAAATTACCCTAATGGTTACCAGTAAATAGTGTACAACAGACTAGACTAAAACCAATAAATTCAGGGCCAAAAGAAATGTGAATAGATATGGAGAATTGGGAAGTGCCTCAGTGGTAGCATTCGACATTGTCCAAAACTTCAAATGCTACAAAACTAAAGATGGGGAGCTGACCACTGCAATAAAAAACACCAACTTCGGAATAAACCACAACATCCAGTGATAAATCCCATAGGCATAGCTAGAATTTCCCACTAATTCACCATCCCACTCTCTCTACGAGCACCAAGTCGTCAAAAATCTATAAACTAGTTCAGGGCACAAACAAAACCAGACCACCCCCACTCTATTATCTGGCATAGGAAAGCATGTTTCAAGAAAATGTAGGAAGGGATTCACAATTATTACATGTAAATCACCATGCACATGCCCCTCAATGCCAAAAGACCCTAGAAGTAATCCCGTCTACAATCGGGGAAGGACCATAACACACCATAAAAGTCACAGGGAGGAAGCTCTATAAATAGAGTTGAGACAGGAGTGAAGGCTTACCATGTTCATAAATTTAGAAAGGAACACTCACATGTTTGGTGCATGGGGTGTGTTGGCCACACCTCTGCTCATCTTAAATGAATTATGAGGTGGGGCGGTGACGGGTTCACCACAACCTCCTGTGTACTCTCATTAGCCACCCTAGTTGGGAGAATAATAATAATAATAATAATAACAACAGGAAGATCGTTCAAATAAGATAAATTGTTACAAGTAATAATGATATTCAATAGTTGTTATTAATGTTAATATTATGTTTTTCATATTATTATTAACATTAATATTAGTAGTATTTTTTTTTTTTAAGAAATAACCCCTAGAATGTCGAGAAAAATTAACCCAAGATCTTCGACCATTGAACTAACCGTAAAAATTATATTTGTAAAATTATTAATATTAAATTAATAATATTAATTTTAATATAATAATTTATTAATTATTTATTTATTTTTATTGATAATTAGATTTTAATCCATAACTTTTTAGCTAAAATAATGAAATACTTAATGATTTAGAATTACCTTAAATGATTGAGAAAAAAAAAAAAAAAAACATAAATAAAAAATATGGTACTTAAACTACATTTTTTAAATTACTATAACCATAGTAAAAATCGTTGTATAACGTATTTCATTTGAGTTGACTTTCAAAGCAAGCATGGTTAACAAAATGATAAATCCTTTAAGAATCCCTAATGATGTCGCCCAGAGACGACTAATTCAACAGTTCACCACGGGAAACCCTACGACAGCGGAATCCTACTGTTTTATTGATTATTGATTTTTTTATTGTTTTATTCCAATGCTGCAGGTAACCACTACGACTTGTGGCAGCGAGGAGAATGCAAGGCCGAGAAGGTTCATTACACCAAGACAGGTTTCACAAACCACGTTAGCCAAGAGAATGCCAAGGGGGGGAAGGTTTTATATATAAAGCAGGTTTCACAAACCACGTTAGCCAAGAGAACGGATAAGGTTTTATGTACCAAAGCAGGTTTCAGAAACCACGTTAGCCAGAGAATGCAGGGGGAGGAGGTTTTATATGCCAAAGCAGGTTTCAAAAACCACGTTTCAAGGCAGGTTTTACAAGTTAGGTTTGAAATCCACCTCTCATTAATTCATTCTGGTGGTGAACAACTAATTCTTGTGGTTAGCGACCAGCATCACTATAAATTTTATATTTAGTAAATGTAGGCATATTTAATTCTCATGATTAGAATCTATAATGAAGAAACAATTATAACATAATTTATTATTATTATTATTATTAATTTATTTTTTCAAATTGGTTTTATTATTAATTTATTTTTTTAAGTTGGTTTAATTTTTAGTTAGCCGTCAAAATCACTTAAAAATCTTACTTAACTTTAACCACATCAACCTTTAACATAATTGAATTTTTACCTATTAAATTTCAAACAAATAACATTCACATTACATAATAACTTCAACTTATTATTATTTTTAATTTATTAAATTTCTTTAAATTATAATCTAATTTATTATATTATATATATATATAAATCATGATATTTCCTCCCATATAACAGGTTCCTATTTTGTAAAATATCATATTGTATGTGTAAATATCATGAAACTGATTTACTAAAAGAAGCATATAAAAAAATATTAATAATAATCATCTTCTCAGTATGACCACCTAGGCTTTGCAACCTACAGCTCCACTTTGAAAGCACATTTTCACTTACGTCAAGTAATTAATGATATATTTAAACTCGTTAACTATTTAGAGTGAATCTGATAATCCAAAAATCAAACCTCACTTAAAATAATATTTATCAAAATTATGAAAAAAATGAGGGCCGTTGCATGGCAAATTTATCTTATGAATGAAATTGACATTAATGATCGTTGAATTTTCCTGTATAAATCTGCCCATATCAGATATAAAGCTTGTTAATCAGAATGTATCAGAGACTTAGCCTGTCAATACATAAGTTGCCTTGTCAATACATAAGTTACCAAGGCAGCAAGTTCTCGCTATTAACGTGAACACTTATTACCATTGTCATGTTTACAAACTATAAATTTTGAACACTCTAATTATAATGCTGATTATTGAAATTATAACATAGATTATTGAAAAGAGATGTACATTTTACAGTTCCGTATAGTGTTATGTGTTATTTCTTTCGGGTTTAATATAGAGTTCACATATACTCTTCTTAAAATAAAAATAAAATATTTTTCTTAAAAATAAAATATTTTTTAAATAGAAAAATGATCTCAGCTATAATTAAAAGAAAAAAAATATACATGTTTAATTGACTTTAATTAAAAACAATATAAAATATTAATAATTCCAATTTTATTGTGGTCACTCTATTTATTGTGGATATTGCAACTTTAAAGTAAAAATATTTTACTCTCTTAATCATAAATAACATATTTCATTATCCACTAGTCATAATATAATTTCATATATACTTTTCAAAAATATAAACTATTTAAAATCTATATTAACTAATTTATGTCCACATCAACTACATAGATATAAACTATAGAAAGAAAATGTTAATAAAAAATGTTTTATTATTGTATATAACAAAATATTCAATTTCCAAATAAAAATAGAAATTGAATGATAAAAATAAAATAAAAACAAGTATTGTAGTCTCTGGAATGCAAATTTGCAAAAATATGTTACTTAATTTTTAATATGAACCAAGTGATTAAAAAACATTTAATTTACTACTCCCAACACCTAGTATGAGGACATGTGTAAGTATGTGAGTGTCCAATAAACTAATAAAAAAAATAATTTTGGCCCAAAAAAATGAAAATTACCATAGATAACAATTCAACACAGAATCGAAAATCTTGCTTCAAAATCTTTTAATATTTATTTTAATTTAATATTTGTAAAATAAATCTTCAGAAAGAAAAACCACATCTTATGGATATATTAAAATATTTAAAGACATAAATATTTCCACGTCAAAGTTGTAATATTTCAAAATATTAGTTTGATATAGTTTTATTATAAATTTTGTTATCATGTTATGTAAAAAACATCATTAAATCTAATATTAATATGAAAATATTAATATTAATATTAATATATTATGATATTAATATTATTATATTTCACAATTATGGATTAATAATTTGAGGTAAGGTCAGAATCCCAATGGATTTGATCTTTCTGGGGGCACGATAGCTCTAGAGTAAGATGGATCTGGTGTATGAAGTTACATGAAGTTATATTAATCATTTTGTGTAGTTGATTTACATATAACACAAAAATATATTATTTTATCCTTAACCAGGTAATTACAAAAACATTTAATTTAATTCATGTATGACATACATGAGTTGAATCTTTATAACCTTATCTTAATGATTTTGTGTAATTGATTTGGACACATCTAAATAAACTTAAACCTAAACTTGAATTTATAATTAATTATCTTCATAAAAATATTGAAATAAAATTATGTCCTATTAATTATCCAAAACAATATCACAAAGGAAATAACAACTTTATATTTTTTTAATATATAAGAAACAATAATATACTTTATGTTTTTTAAATATATAATAAACAATAATATATAAAAATAATGAAATGACATATTTTAAAATTTTCATATATAAATATAAATATAAATATAAATATAAATAAATATATATATATATATATATATATATATATATATATATATATATATATATATATATATATATATATATAAAGTTTTAGTCACACTACATTATCATCATTTTCAATGAAATTGAACATGTGACTTCATATCATGGAGTGTTTTAGTAAAGCATGCGATCACCATCTATCCAAGACCCATGAACAAATATTTATATATTTAAAAAATAAAAAACTTATTACAATAATTTTTGTAAATAATTTTTAAAAATAAAATTATTATAATTTATTTTATGTTTTTATTAATAATTTATATAAATATTAAAAAATATTATAACTAAAATTTTATTTCGTGATTATTAATAATTTTTGTAATGGAAAGAAAAGTGAGTTGGAACCTAGTTACGGAGCCTTGGCGACAACTGATAAGAGCTAGGGTTTACAAAAATTATTTAGGCGTTGAACGCCATGGAGGGGCATAAAGGGGGGAGCTCCACTCCCTCCTACAGTCAGGCAGTCTCCAGCTGAGGCAAGAAACCGCTAGAGGTTGAAAAAGGTATTTTAGGAGGAGGGAAAGGGAACATCGACAATGCACAGGAGCAGACTAATAAAAGGGAGGAAGATAGAGCAAAAGAAAAAGAGGAAGAGAACAAGAAACAGGAAGTATAAAACAAAAAACAAAAGGGTCCATGTAAGCCTAAGACCGCGGTCACACCCAGAGTGGTATTAAGTGATCCAACACTACAGGCACATAGGGATCACATGAGGACTTATGCTGTCATTTATAAATTCATGGGGTTGTGGCCCACAAAAAAGGCGCTACAGGCGTGGATTAAATATCATTGGAAACCTAAAGGGGATATAGACCTACAACTTGGGTCAAAGGGTTTCTTTACTGTATTCTTTACTAACATCGAGGATAAAGATAGGGTGTTTGAAGGAGGACCCTAGTTCTATGCAGCTGCAGGCCTCTATATGCGGCCTTGGATGATGAGTTTTGTCCCAGAGTGCGAGACTTTCACTTTGGTCCAGGTTTGGGTACGACTCTACTCCATACCTCTAGATTATTGGCAACCAGAATCTTTTTCCGCAATAGGAAATAAATTAGGGCATTTTGTTAAAATATCCGAGGCAACCAGAAGGGGAAAGTACACCTCCTTCACCCGTATATGTGTGGAGATGGATCTCTCTAGAGCTTTACCGGATGAGGTGATCCTGGAAGTTTTTGATGAAGAATGGGTGCAAACAGTGGATTATGAACATATTCCTTTTAGATGTCGCAAATGCCATGAACATGGGCATCTATCCAAGGAATGTCCTCTCAATAAAACAGAGAGTGGAAGTAAATCTACAGTAGGGAAAGACACTAAGATCTTTCATTAAGTGTGTAATAAAGGAAAAGGAGGGAAAAGGTTGCAAAAGAAAAACCACACAGAGGGCCAACAAGCAAGTCTGAAAAGGTACAAAGGACTAGAAGAAGAGGAAGAGGTAACAATGGTAGATCAGGTCATGGAAGGTAGCCCAGGGGAGAAGCAAAAGGAGGAAAATAGTGAGAAGACACAAGACATCAACCAGTAAAATGGGACTATGTTGAGCAACATGGAACTGGAAATGGACCAAGAAATGAGCTCAAGTGAGGTGGAAATGGAGGATCATGAACTGCAGGATATTCTCGAAAGAGAACACCTAGATCTGGAAAGATTCTTGAAACAGGGGACCATGGGAGGTGTGGATTCACTACCTCAAGAGGAGTTTAATAGAGTGCAGTAGTTGTTTCTATGGAGAACTCAGGCTAAAGGGTTGGGAGGGAAAAGAAACCTCAAAAGGCAGGACAATGAAGGGGTGAAAACCATGAAAACCACACTAGGACTTGCTCCCAGAAACCCAGGAAGGAAAAGGGGCAGAAAAAAACAAAATGAGCTACTGATGGAATGTGGAAAACTGATGATAGATTCAGGTAAGATGAAAGATCTAACCAACTACTCCTTTACAAATCTTTCTTAATGAAGTTCACATCTTGGAATATTAGAGGTCTAGGAAGTAAAAGGAAACAAAGGATTCTTAACAACAGAATGAAACAAGAAACTCCTGATATGATTTTTATCCAGGAAACTAAATGTTCAATTCAAAAAATAAGAGAAATACACAGTAAATGGCTCAATAGATATGAATTTCTAGAAGTCAAGGCAGACAAAACAACAGGAGGCATTCTTACAGTTTGGAACCCCCAACATATTTGCATAGTGGATGCAAAGGCATCTAGGAATTACTTATCAGTGGTTATTCAGCCTGTGGGAGATAGGGAGATTTATTTAATCACAAAAGTTTATGGCCCTCAAAGACCTGATGATAAACTCAGGCTACTCACTTCTCTAGAGGATCTAAGAGATAGACATTTAGGAATACCATGGATTCTGGGCAGGGATTTTAACATGATCAAATCCCTGTTAAAAAAAGGGTGGGACCAGAACTATAAGCAAGGACTCTATAGCATTTCAGAATTTTATAGACAATATGAAGCTAGTTGACACAGATATAAGTAATGGCCTCTTTACCTGGAACAAAAAAAGAGGAGGAGAGTCTCAAGTAGCCTCAAAGTTAGACAGGTTCATAATCTCAGAGGACCTTATGCTCACAAGCCTTGTTATGACAGTGAGAATTCTTCCCTTCGGTGGCTTGGACCATTGGCCTATTCAATTTGAGGTTACTAGCATTGGAACCCCAAAGAAAATACCTTTTAGACTTGAAAATGTCTGGCTCACCCATCTAGAATTTATTAGCAACGTTGAAATATGGTGGAAAGAAGATCTGCAGATCCGGGTAATCAGAATGTTTCTATTACACAAAAGATTGAAACACATAAAGCTCAGGCTCAAAGATTAATATAAGAATGAGTTTAACAATATTTTTGAAGTGAAAAAAGTTGTTGAAAGAAAAATGCAGGAACTTAATCAAACCCTTATTACAAATGACTTTGATGGGGAAAGAATTGAACAAGCCAACAAGCATCAACAGGATTGGGAGGAATTATGTAAACAAGAGGAAATATTTTGGAGACAAAAATCAAGAGTTCAATGGCTAAAAGAAGGGGAGAGAAACACAAGGTTTTTCCACAGATCTACAATGGAGCATAGGTCTCACAACAAGATCTCAACAATCAAGGACTCTAGAGGCCAACTTCCCAACACCAATAAAGATATAGAAGCTGTGTTGGTTCAACATTTTCAATGCATAGCAGAGGAACCCATCTTAGATAGATCACAATTTATCAAGGACTTCACAAAGCACATCCTTAAGCTAGTAACAAGAGAAGATAATTACAATCTTAATAGGCCGGTGAATGAAGAGGAGGTTAGTGAAGTCATCAAAGAAATGCATAATGGAAAAGCACTAGGCCCAGATGGTTTCAATGTAGATTTCTTTAAAGCATGTTGGAATATTGTCAAGCAAGATATTTTGAATGTAGTGGAGGACTCCAGGAATAATAGAACCATATTGAAGGTGCTCAATACATCCTTCATCTCCTTGATTCCCAAACAAGACAATGCTATGACTCCAGACAGATTCAGACCTATAGCTTTGTGCAATGTGGTGTATAAGATAATATCCAAAATAATTGCCAACAGACTTAAACCCCTTCTTCCTACTCTGGTTTCTGTGGAGCAAACGGGATATGTGGAGGGCAAACAAATTCTCAATAATATCATTCAAGCACATGAGGTGGTTCATTCATTGATGAGTAATAGGCAGGCGGGAATGATTATGCAATTGGACCTAGAAAAGGCTTATGATAAGTTAAATTGGACCTATATTAGGAAGGTCCTTCTAGCTTTTGGATTTGACCACAACTAGGTAAGATGGGTAATGGCCCTAGTGACTTCCTCTAGTTTTTCTATTCTGGTTAATGGTTCTCCATCTAAGACCTTTAAACCTTCAAGAGGCCTCAGGCAGGGAGATCCTCTCTCCCCCTTTCTCTTTATTCTCATGATGGAAGGACTTGGACGAACCATCAAGTCCTCTAAAGAAGCAGATAAGATCCATGGCCTCAAACTTTCCAAGAACGGGTAGGCTTTGACCCATCAATAATTTGTAGATGATACCATGCTACAGGGCATTCCCACGGTCAAAGAAGCACTAGCTTATAAACAAATCCTGAGTGACTTTGCTATGGTGGCGGGTACAGAGATAAGCCTCTCCAAATCAAAGATTTTCTTTTTTAATACTAAAATTTCTATTCAACGGAATATCTCCACAATTTTGGGCTTTCAAAGAGATATGCTACCTTCCAAATATTTGGGAGTACCGCTTACAGACAAACCTCTGAACAAGACTGTTTGGGAGCCAGTGATTAATAAGCTGTAGGACAAGACTCGAAAATGGACAATCAGATCTTTGAACTTGGCGGGCCGACTGGTGCTTACAAAAGCTGTCCTTCAAACAATCCCCATATTCATGTTTTCAGTTCTTCTAGCTCCAAAAGGAGTTATGCAAAAATGTAGAAATATTCAAAGGGATTTTCTTTGGGGTAAAGGGGAGGAGAGGAAGAAATGGGCCTTGGTAGCTTGGGAAACAATTTGTAAATGAAAAAACCACGGATGTCTTGGACTGGATGATCCTGAAGTGCTAAACAAATTTTTAGGGGAAAAATTATGGTGGAGATGGATAAAAGATTCAGATGCTCCGTGGGCTCGAATTTGGAAAGAGAAATATGCAAGTAATTGGCATAACAAGGACCACATAAGGATGTCTGGTTCCATAAAAGGCTCCCACATCTGGAATAAAGCTTGGGAGAATAGAGGCATCGTTCAAAAGAATAGCTTCTAGGAAATTAGAGCGAGACCTGGCATGGTTTTGGGAGATTAAATGGCAACAGGAACTGTTAACGCTGCTACAAACTTCAACATTTGAGGGTAAAATATAGGTCTGGCTGTGTTGTTGTGTTTAAAGAGGGCTCACATCAGTCATCTTTCTCATTCTCCTTCACTCCGCTTATACTCTTATACCTCTGTGATCTTTGTTTTACCTCTGAAACCCTGTATAAACCCATATTCCCTCAGGTCCCCCAAGCGCGGAGTTTAAACCATCATATAATCGTGATCACATGACCGCACATTTTCACAAGCCCTTTCCCTGTCACATCCGACGAAAACATGTACAATTAAACCCCTGCTGTCCGATCATCTACCGCGCGATCCAATGGTTTTCACTCCTCCCGCACCCGCACTGTGTGTTAACTCGCGATCAAAGTGGTTTTGGCCCCTCCCCGTCTGCCACACATCGCACGATGATTGTGATCGCGAGCCCTTGTACCTTTAGTGCTCACCCCCCAAAAGCGGTGCAATCAATACCGCCCACCGCTGAAACTGCTGTTCCCCAGCAGTTAACTCCCACGCATCTCCTCCGCCCAATGACCGTTGGATCTGCACACCTGAGATCCAGCGGCTCACGATCATCCTTCTCCCGCTTTCTCCTGATACCTCCTGCCGAGCGATCTCTGCCATCCATACATTTGATCCAACGGCTGATGTCTCTCCTCCACCCTGCTTGTACATCTGCCATGCAGTCCACTCACCCCGATCATGCCACGCACCTGAAGGACGAAGGCGATCATCTACCTGTACCTGGTGTATTTATTCCTCAACCACCACATTCAATAGACTGTACACCCGAGAAGAAGAAGGACAAATCTCGAGCAGAGCAATGCATTTAACAGTTATGGAACTTCTTCCATATGACACTCTACCTGCCTGAGAAGGACAGCAGAACACCTGAGAAGATCAGATTTGTTCACCTAAGCAGGAAAATTGCATTCAGAAGCTCTGCCAAGTAGTTAAAATGGTTGGTGGTCAATTATGACCCCTCCATACTTAGAACAGCCGAGTGCCTCTGTAATTCAAACTCTATATATACCCAGAAACAAGATGTAATCAGGGTTGATGGTTGTTGTTTTAATGTAAGGTTCAACTTCTGGAGATTGTAACTGCTTTGATACTTGCAGTGTCTCGTCTTCATTTTTAGCTAGTACAAGCTACTTTTGCTATTAATTGCTTACTTTCCATTTCTACTCTATTCTAGTCTGTGCCTGTAATGCAGTTTTCCTGAACTCTTGATGTTTAGCATTTGAGGAGCTGTCATCCTACCTCTGTGTTAAAGTCCTGTATGTATTAGTGAATATGTTATTCTGGTTTCTTTTTACTTAATGCCAGAGAGTTGTCATCTTGTCTGTGCATTAGGGAATAAATTTGCAGACTTCTTTACTGGTTGCAGCTGGCCATCACAGGGTCCTGTGTATCTGCTGGTGTGGTCAGTATTCTCCTTATTCACCCAGTCCTTAAAACTGTGAGTAACTGGTGGTCTAAAGCCTTGTAGTCTAGGGGTGTTCATGCATGTCTGGAGTCAAGGAAAGTAGGAGTGGTTATCTGGCTTGAACAAGCATCATTCCTTCCATTCATTTATTTCCAACATTAAGTTGAGTTTGTGATGTTCCCGAGCATCTCCGAGATACAACCTAGGAGAGTTTCTCGGGGTGATAAAATTAATTGGTGCCATTGCCGGGGAGAGGAGATTGAAGCTCAGCTTCCCTGGGAGAACGACACAGTTCCAGCTTTGATGATAGACAAAGTTTGGACACATTTTTGGTTGTAATCATCTATCTAGCGACTTACTGGAGGACCAACCTTTGGCGACTCCAAATTACAGTTCTGGCTCAGTTCGTGAGGCATACCTAGAGAAATCCTCAGAAATCACCAGCTGACCCAGTGCCTGACCCTAGGAAGATTGTTAAGCAGAAGAAAACATCACAGAAAGGAGCATCAGGATCAGGTAAGCTTAAGAAATCTTACGTGTCTCTGCAGGAGAAGATTATAGCTGAGAATGTGCATTTTGAAGATCTAGAGCCTAACATTGTTAGTGAAGAAATACCCTAAGAGATTCATAAAGCTCCTTGTTCTTTCAGTTTCCCTTTGGATCTCAGTCCAAAGAAAGTCTCCCATACAGTCCATCATATTCCCTTGTCTCTGTCATCCATTTCATTGCTCCCCACCATTCAATCTGCCAGTATCCTTCCACCTACCCCAGTCATGGCAAGCCAACAAGCACCCACAAAGATGGAAAGAATCATAGCTGCTAGGTATGGACCCTTGGTCTTGCCTGTTCCTTTGAATGCCATGCCTGCAGGAGAATACCAAAAATACATGCCTAAATTCACTGGTACAGAGGGAGTAACAGTTGAAGAACACCTTGAGTCTTTTTATAGTTATGTTGATAACCTGGATATTAGTGAGGATGATGCGTGGATGAGAGTTTTTGTCTAGAGCCTTGATGGAGAGGCTAGAAAGTGGTTCAGAGAATTGGCACCTAGGTCTATTGCTAATATTTAAGCCTTACATGATGCTTTTTTAAAGCATTGGGGAGATAAAAAAGACTTGTTATATTACCATACTGAGTTTGGTAACCTGAAGAGGGAGAATGGGGAATCTCTGCCTGATTTTAATAAAAGATTCAATCATATGTATAGTAAGATACCAGCTGAAGTAAAGCCAACCCCCACCTCAGCCAAACTCACCTATGCCAATGCTTTTGACTCTAATTTCTGCCTGTTGTTGAGAGAAAGAAGATGTGCCACTCTAGCTGATATGCAAGATGCAGCCCTAGAAGTAGAATCTAATATCATGGCTGCAGAAGAGCTCAAAATTCATGCTAGCAGAAGGAGCCAGAGAGGTGAGGCTTCTTCTTCCTCTGTTTCGTCCTTAGAGCCTAAATTAGATAAAATGACCAGAATGATAGAGTTATTGGCTGCTGAGATATCTAAGCTGAAGGTTGAACAGAACTCTGGGAAGGCAAGGCTTCCAAACACATTTGCTCCAAGGAATCCAAATCCATTTAGAAGAGAAAATGAACAATTGCAAATCATTCAGAGGGGTAAAGGAGCAAATGAAGAACAAAAAGTTAAGGCTCCTTTTCAAAACGTAGTCATGGAGGAGGAGCAGTTTGAAGAAGAGGATGAAATTCATTGCATGGAAGATAAAGGCAATGTTGCCTTTTTGACATTGGCTGCATATGAAGAAGCATTACTCCTGGACCAAACCAGTCAAGAGTGGGACAGAGAGGCTGTTCTACAAACTGATGAACAACAAAGATATAATCTAAGGTCAAAAGTAAACAATGTCAAGGAGAATCCTACCCAAAAAGCTGCTATCCCAACAGAGCCACATAAAATTAGATAGAAAGGACCAGCAGCTGACCCAGTCATCCTCAAAGCACCAGCTCAAGAGGTAAGAGGTCCCGACAAGTCCCCTTCCCCTTTCAGCTTTGAATCAGAAGTCGAGAAGTTAAAATTATCTGTACCTCTGTTAGAACTTGTAAAGAGTGAAGTGTTTAGGAAGCCTATCCTTGAAGCTCTTGAGCTGAAAGCCACACAAATCTCCACTGGCTGTGTCAATTTGCAAGATGATAAACCTGTAGTTGTGCTTAGCCCAATGACTGAACCTGTTGATGATAACTCTCCATATTTTTATGTCTCCTTGACCATTCATGATAAAATCCTCCACAACTGCCTGCTATACACTGGGGCTAGCCACAATATGATGCCAAAAGCTGTCATGGAAGAGTTAGGCATTGATATCACCGGACCATATCATGATCTATTCTCCTTTGAATCAAGAAAGGTAAAATGCCTAGGATTAATCAAAGACCTGGCCATTACCCTAACTCAGCTACCCATGAAGAGCATGGTGATGGACATTGTGGTAGCAGATGTCCCTCCTAAGTTTGGCATGTTGTTGTCTAGAGGATGGGTTAAGAGACTAGGTGGGACATTACAGAATGATCTATCTTATGCCACTGTCCCAGTTTTTGGAGGGGAAAGCAGGAGATTTTATAGAGAAGCACAACTGGCATACATCATTAGTGATGAAAATAACCCTTCCAATCATCCCATTTATGTTGTGAACATTGATTTTGGAGCATGTATTGTCCAAATAGAAGAATCCTAGAAGGTCTCAATGCAGATCAAGAAACAAATAGTTCAGGCCGAGGAAGAGCAAGGAAGTCAGGTTTCAGAGATGTTTTTTGATGGAACATGTTCTAGGGAGACTGCAGGAGCAAGGGTGGTGCTCATTTCTCCAAAACAAGAAAGCACACAACTGTCTTTTAAGCTAGCCTTCCAAGTCACCAACAATATAGCAGAGTATGAGGCTCTGATATTGGGTCTTAACGCAACAAAGGACAGAGGAATCAAGAACATAAAGGTGTGTGGAGATGCTGATCTGATCATTTAGCAAGTGAACAGAACTTTTCAAGCAAAGCACCCAAGGCTGAAAGCATACAGAGATGAGGTATGGAGACTCAAAGACTCTTTTGATAATTTCTATATCTCATATATCCCTAGAGTCAAAAATTAGCTTGCTGATTCCCTTGTTGTCTCTGCTAACATGTTTATTCCTCACATGCCTCCCAGACTAGTTTATGAAGTTCAAATGAAATATAGACCATTTTTGCCTGATAATGTCCATCATTGGAAAGTTTTTGAAGATGATGATGAAGTGAATAGGTTCTTGCAAGTCATTGATGAATTTTCTGAAATGAAAATTAACCAAGAGAATGAAGCCTTGGAAGAAAATCCCCAATCCCAGCTTAGAAATAGAATTGGTAAAGATAGCATTGTCCAACTGCCCAACAATCATATACCTAAGGGCCTGGTTCCTTTAGAAAAGCTGTTTGACCAGAACGATGTGCCTTACAAGGTTGCCCAAAAAGAAGACCAATATGCAGTTTGTAGGCATAACATAGGAAGCCCGGAGCAGCCAAGATATATAAATTTGTCCACCCATCGGTCTGCTGCTCAAAGCTCTGAGTATTGCAATTTAATGAAGCGATTTGCTGATGTCTTTGCTTGGGAATATAGTGACTTGAAAACATATGACAAAAAGATCATCCAGCACAAAATTCCTTTAGAGAAAGACACCATCTCTTTTAAGCAGAAGCTGAGACCAATCAATCCTTTGCTTCTCCCACTGATTGAAAAATAAATCAAGAAGTTACTGGCTCCCAAAATCATAGTCCCTCTCAGATTTTCAAAATGGGTAGCCAATCTGGTAGTTGTAAGGAAGAAAAGTGGAGAAATCAGACTCTGTGTCGATTTCAGAAACTTAAACAAATGCTCTAAGAAAGACAATTATCCCCTACCCAAGATGGAGCATTTGATGCAGAAGGTATCAGGAGCCAAAGTGATGTCTTTCTTGGATGGATTTTCAGGCTTTAATCAGGTTGTTGTACATCCAGATGACCAAGAGAAGATTGCATTCACCACTCCTTGGAGCACTTTTATGTATTCCAAGATGCCTTTTAGGTTGATGAATGCTGGAGCCACCTTTCAGAGAGCTATGGATATAGCATTGGTGGGAGATAAGGATAAGTTTGTCCTTATATACCTTGATGATATTATAGTATAATCTAGCAACCATCATGACGACTTGCAGCATTTGAAGAAAGTGTTCCTGAAGTGTAGAAGGTTTGGGGTTTCAGTCAATCCTAAAAAGTCACAGTTTGCTTTGGAAGAAGGCAAGCTGTTAGGACATGTTGTTTCTACTGCAGGTGTCCGGATTGACCCAGAAAGAGTAAAAGAAATACAGACTTTGTCTGTCCCGAGATCAAAGAAGGATATCTAGTCCTTTCTGGGCAAAATAAACTTTGTGAGGAGGTTTATCCCAAATTTGGCAGAACTAGTGAAGCATATTACCTCCATGTTGAGAAAGGGGTCAAAGATCAAATGGACTGAGGCAGCAAGAAGATCCTTTTAGTCCATTGAGAAAGCCATTATGGAAGCTCCCACTTTAAGCATTCCAGATTACAGCATGGAGTTCCATATATTTTCATTTGCCTCTGATGACACCCTTGCAGTAGTTTTAATGCAAGTAGATGAAGAAGGTTTAGAGCATCCAGTGGCATTTTTCAGCAAAACATTAAGAGATGTTGAACTGAAGTATGACATCATTGAGAAACAAGCATATGCTCTTATCAAGTCCTTGAAAGCTTTCAGAATTTACATTCTGCATTCTAAGGTAATTGCATATGTACCCTCTGCTTCAATAAAAGATGTCCTAACATAGCCTGATGCTGACGGAAGAAGAGCTAGATGGATTGCAAAGCTAATTGAGTTTAATATAGAATTGAAGCCCACTAAGCTCATCAGACATTAGGGCCTTGCCAAACTATTGGCTGAAGAAAATTGCAGAACATTGGACATAAATCTCATGGTCTCAATTTCAGAAAATAATCGGACAGAAGAAGAAGAAACAGTTGAACCAGAAAAGAATCAGACATTGGTCGAAAATCTAGCTTCTTGTGATTGGTACTATGCCATAGCTCAATTCTTAACGAAGCTAGAAGTTCCTCCAGATTCTAGTTCAAGACAAGCCACAACTGTTAAGCTCAGAGAAGCTAAATATTGCATTTATGAAAATCTGCTCTACTGGAGGGACCCATCTGGGTTGCTTTTCAGATGTTTGGACAAAGAACAATCAATGGAGGTTATGCAGCAGTTTCATTCCAGCATGTGTGGAGGACATCATTATTGGAAGACTACAGCCCACAAAATCCTCAGAGATGGGTACTATTGGCACACCTTATTTTTTGATGTGTTTTCATTTGTTAAGTCTTGTGACAAGTGCCAAATATTTGAAGGGAAACAACAATTGAAGTCCCTGCCCTTAAAGCCTATACATGCTAGTGGCCCTTTTCAGCAGTGGGGCTTGGATTTCATTGGAGAAATCAATCCACATTCTAGTGGCCAACAGATGGATCCTAGTAGCCACTGATTATTTTACTAAATGGATTGAGGCCATTCCTACCAGAAAGGTTGATCATCATGTGGTCATGAAGTTTTTGATAAAGAATATCTTCACTAGATTTGGTTGTCCACATAAATTAGTCACAGATAATGCTGCAGCCTTCAGGGTAAAAGAATTGGTGGACATGTGCAATTCAATGGGCATTAAAATAGTTCATTCCACCTCATACTACCCTCAAGGCAATGGTCTGGCAGAGTCTTCCAACAAGAATCTGATAAGGATAATTAAAAAAGTTGTTGGATGACAATAAGAAGAACTGGGATTCTAAGCTCAGATATGCACTGTGGGCTGACAGAGCGACCACTAAGAGATCCACAGGGAATTTTCCATTCAAGCTGGTATATGGCACCGAGGCTGTGTTCCCAATTCAGTTAACCCTCACCGTGGAAAAGTTCCTACAAGAAGAGCAAAATGAGGAAGAAGATATGGAAAAAAGGATCACTGATTTAGCAGAGGTACATCAAATTAGAGAACAGCTGGTTGAAAGGTCTATAGTACATCAGAAGAAGATCAAGGATGCTTTTGACAGGAGGACAAAACCAGATAATTTTCAGGTTGGAGATTTGGTTTTGAAGTGGGATGCACCAAAAGAAAAGAAAGGCAACCATGGGAAGTTTGATGCTTTCTGGACAGGGCCTTTTATCATTTCTCAGATTCAAGGGAACAACACCTTCATGTTAAAAAGTATGGGAGGAGAAGCAGTTTTTGATGGTCTAGTTAATGGGCGTTTTTTGAAAATTTATGTTGTTTAAGGTCTTTGGCCTTAAAATTGTAAATATGTTTTTTTATGAGTTTTAGTGTAAGCTCAGTTAGACTCCATGCCCAATGGAACTCTAGGAAGTTTTGCTAATTTGTTTTTCATAGGAAAGGCATTGATTTGCAAGTTCTTGAGACCTCACAGGGAGGATCTCATCCCCAGAAGGAGCCAGTGTTAGCGCTGCTACATAATTCAACATTTGAGGGTCAAATACATGTCTGGCTGTGTTGTTGTGCTTAAAGAGGGCTCACATCAGTCATCTTTCTCATTCTTCTTCACTCTGCTTATACTCTTATTCCTCTGCGATCTTCGTTTTACCTCTGAAACCTTGTATAAACCCATATTCCCTCAGGTCCCCCGGGTGCGGAGTTTAAACCATCATATAACCGTGATCACGTGACCGCGCATTTTCACAAGCCCTTTCCCTGTCACATCCGACAAAAACATGTGCAATTAAACCCCTGCCGTCTGATCATCTACTGTGCGATCCAACGGTTTTCGCTTTTCTCACGCTCGCAAACCGCCTGTGCGTTAACTTGCGATCAAAGTGGTTTTTGTCCCTCCCCGTCTACCATGCGTTGCACGATGATTGTGATCGTGAGCCCTCGTACCTTTACCGCTCACCCACCAAAAGTGGTGCGATCAATACCGCCCGCCGCTGAAACCGCTGTTCCCTGGCCGTTAACTCTTGTGTGTCTCCTCCGCTTGATGGTCGTTGGATATGCACACCCGAGATTCAATAGCTCACGATCGTCATGCTCCCACTTTCTCCCAATACCTCCTATTGAGCGATCTCTGCCATCCATCCGTTTGATCCAATGGCTGATGTCTCTCCTCCACCCTGCTCATACACCCGCCATGCAGTCCACTCACCCCGATCATGCCACGCACCTAAAGGACGAAGGCGATCATCTACCTGTACTTGGTGTATTTCTTCCTCAACCACCGCATTCAATAGACTGTACACCCAAGAAGAAGAAGGATGGATCTCGAGCAGAGCAATGCATTTAACAGTTATGGAACTTCTTTCATATGACACTCTACCTGCCCCAGAAGGATAGCAGAACACTTGAGAAGATCAGATTTGTTCACTGAAGCAGGCAAATTGCATTCAAAAGCTCTGCCAGGCAGTTAAGGCAGTTGGTGGTCAATTATGACCCCTCCATACTTAGAACGGCCGAGTGCCTCTGTAATTCAAACTCTGTTTATACCCAGAAACAAGATGTAATCAGGGTTGATGGCTGTTGTTTTGATGTAAGGTTCAACTTCTGGAGACTATAACTACTTTGATACTTGCAGCGTCTCGTCTTCATTTTCAGCTAATACAAGCTTCTTTTACAGTTAATTGCTCACTTTCCATTTCTACTCTGCTCTAGTCTGTGCATGTAATGTAGTTTTCCTAAACTCTTGATGTTTGGCATTTGAGGAGCTGTCATCCTACCTCTGTGTTAAAGTCCTGTATGTATCAGTGAATGTGTTATTCAGGTTTCTTTTTACTTAATGCCAGAGAGCTTTCATCCTATCTGTGCATTAGGGAATAGATTTGTAGACTTCTTTACTGGTTGCAGCCGGCCATCACAGGGTCCTGTGCGTCTGCTAGTGTGGTCAGTATTCTCCATATTCACCCAATCCTTAAAACTGTGAGTAACTGGTGGTCTAAAGCCTTGTAGTCTGGGGGTGTTCACGCATGTCTGAAGTCAAGGAAAGTAGGAGTGGTTATCTGGCTTGAACAAGCATCATTCCTTCCATTCATCCATTTCCAACATTAAGTTGAGTTTGTAATGTTCCCGAGCATCTCCGAGATACAACCTAGGAGAGTTTCTTGGGGTGATAATAGGAACCTAAACTATTAAGAGAGGACTTTGTGGATCTCAAGAATGATACTGACACCAAAGGGTTACTAAAGGTAAAATATTTTTGGGATCAGACAAATAGTGAAGGAAAATGGAGAACCTGGAAGAAAATGGAATACAGGGATGATAGCCCCTTGAAAGCAAAGGCTGATGCTCTAATAGAAATTTTGGATCAAAGAAAAATTCTGATATTAGCTGATCATGACCAATTTAGATGGGGCAATAACAATGAAGGCACCTTTAACCTTAAAGAGGCAAAGTGCTTAGCCTTGGAGCTGGATTCTATAGAACTGGATTGGGTTTGGAAGAATCTCTGGAAGAACCAAGGATGGATGAAAACCAAACTGTTCATGTGGCTGGTACATCATAAGAAAACTCTAACTTCAGAGAACATCCAGAAAAGGAGTGTTTTAGGCCCATCCAGATGCCAGTTATGTGAGTCACAAGAGGAGACAATGGAGCACCTCCTCAACACTTGCATATTTACGTCCACTGTGTGGGATGGCATTGCCTTAATTTTTAGCAAACAGATAGGGACAAAGGAAGCATTACCAATACCCTTAGCAACTGAAGAAGAAATTTCTATGATTGTGAAACGATAAACAGAGCTTCGGCTTTAACTCCAAGCTTCCTAATATGGAATGTCTGGAAAGAGTGCAACAATAGCATCTTCAAAAATAAAAAAATTTCCTCCTAGAGCATCATGGAACAGATCTTAAGACAGCTTAAGGAGACGGTTGGGATTTTAGTGCAAACATCCCCTAAAAATTTCCCTTCAAATGCTGATATGTAGATACTTCTTCAGTTGGATGTGCAGGGGCTTATTCCTCAGGGCAAGAACAGGATGGTAAAACAATTGGTCATTGAGAAAGACTTTTGGCATCCTCCCCCTCAAGGATTTATGAAATGTAACATAGATGGGGCCTCAAAAGGAAATCCGGGTATAGATGGTTATGGTGGTGTGTTAAGGGATGAAAAGGGCTGCATACAATACATTTTTCATTTCAATTTGGGAAGAGCCACAAACAATATGGCGGAGCTAATAGTACTTGAGCAATGTTTAGAAATCCTAAAGCACGACAATCTTCAGAATATCATAATTGAAGCTGATTTTGAGCTGATCATCAATTTGGTCAAGAGAATCTGTTGTGGTTCGGCTCCGGAAAAGGTCTCGAGACACTGGAGGCTGCTTCAGGTATATCAAAGAATTCATCTCCACCTTCAGAACATGAGAACCTTAAGTTTCACACATGTGTGAAGGACAGCCAATAAATTGGAAGACATACTTGCTAATAAAGGGGCTCTCTGCACTAAAAGCAGCAATAAATATAGATGGCAAGAGGTTCCATAGGGCAGGTTGAGGGATGATTGTCTAAACCAGGCGAATGAGGATCGAGAGATATATCAGCACAGAGATTGTCAACAGTTGCAGAGGCTGGGTTTAGTCAATACACATTTAATATGAAGTGGTTTTCTAGAGGTAATTTTGAAAACAACACATAGGCCTTTGTTAGCTTTTTCAGCCCAGAACAACTCAAACATAGAGTTCTTGGGTGGAAGTTATTCGACAACTTGCGGATTTTTGCTAAACTTTTTCCTAATACAGATCATCTTAGTTTTGCTCGATGGGAAGAGGGGATGA
This sequence comes from Pinus tabuliformis, assembly GCA_031772625.1. Classification (NCBI taxonomy): domain Eukaryota; kingdom Viridiplantae; phylum Streptophyta; class Pinopsida; order Pinales; family Pinaceae; genus Pinus; species Pinus tabuliformis. The sequence goes on from CM062807.1 coordinate 658,315,668, forward strand.
AGAGCCTTCAGTTAGAAGGTACAACAGAGTCCCACCATAGGTGCATACTTGTTGGTAATGGTTATAATGAACCCGTGTGGTCGGTCTACAGGTTTTTGAGTGCTCGGACGAAGGGAATCCCTCTTGATTTTCTTTAAAAGGAGACTCCTCCTACCCGTTGGATCAAGTGATTGAGGAGCAAAGGTGGAGAGTCAAATTGCAGTTCAATGGGTTCAGGCCAGAGTCTTTACTTTCTCAGCAAACTCGAAAGTTTCCTCATTACAACTTGTTGTGTCAATATCGCCATCAAGGTGGTTTATGGATTATCGGAAGCTCTCAACACTGGGAGTGGTTTCACTGATTTAAGCCCAATGCCATTCAACATGCAACACGTGGATACAGTAGGAGAGAGAATACCACCCTCATCAGGTGGGTATTCTCTGGGCTTCTTTTCCATCCAATATGTCCCTCAATCATTGGATCTGGTGAGGCAGATCAACGGCCTAGATGCATCATGCAGGTTGGTGGGTCCGGGTCTGAGGCATGTCTCTCTATTATCATCCGTGCTTATCTAGCTTCGTGGCGGGCATCAAGGAATTTCTGGCAGGCCACATATGCATTGATTATTCCCTTTTTGCGGACCCAAAATCTGAATAGTTGGGGGTTTAATTCCTTTTCGGGTCCGGCTATAGTTCCATCTTGTTTGGTTTTCTTGCGCTCCATTGTAACGGATTATAATGCATATGTTTGGTGAAGGACCTTTTGTTAGGGGAGTGTACCCATGGCACAATGGTTGAGCCTTTGGTTAGTTGCCCCATACCCTGGGGGGAGAGTTAATTCTTTGTCCCAAGTTTCCTTTGGGGTGGTTGTAATTTATGTAATTAATCCTTTTTGGTTATTTTGAATAGAAGACATGACTCTTGCATTAGCCAAAAAACTTTTGTAATTAATTTTTTAATAATTTTTAAAAATAAAATTATTATAATTTATTTTATGTTTTATTAATAATTGATATAAATATTAAAAAATGTAATAACTAAAATTTAAAAATATATTTAAAAAAGTTTATGATACAGCTAAAAGAATATTGAATTATAACCCCAAAAAAATATCAAGTTAAAAATATAGTTTTAAACAACCCAATAAGTCCAACTAATAGGACGAGCTATGGTATAACTCAAAAAATATAATATAGTTTTGAACAACCCAATAGTGTATAAAACTGTTATAACTCAAAAAAAAATATATAATATGGTTTTGAACAACCCAATAATGTATAAAATAAACTTATTGTAATTTATTTTATGTTTTATTAATAATTATATAAATATTAAAAATGTAATAACTAAAATTTAAAAATAGATTTATAATATTAATAAGTAAATTTTTTTTTATGATATAGCTAAAAAAAAATTAAATTCAACCCAAAAAATATCAAATTAAAAATATAGTTTTAAACAACCCAACAACTACAACTAATAGGATGAGCTCGGATATAACTCAAAAAAATATAATATAGTTTTGAACAACCCCAATAGTGTATAAAATAAGTTGTAATCTTACATTATTGATATTTTCTAACAAGTGTGAACAATTAAATTTGAAAACCATGAAACTATGGTAAATCATTGCTATTTTCCAATACCACAACAAATATGGTGAATTGTTATTACAAACAAAAATAAAAAGCACAGATGCCACTAGTATCATACGAGGCATTTGGACAAAGTAGGGAAGTTCTATTTCAAAGAAGCACAAATGCCACTAGTATCATACCAGAAATTTGGTACAAAGCATGGAAGTTCTATTTCACAACATGCTTTTAAATTTGTAAATTTACAAAAGTGAAAACAATAATCTACGCGAAACTATAAAAAGTTGTACTTTTCGCGGAATAGACAAAGTTAGAAATCAAGCGTCATATATTTAATAAAATCTACACAACTTGTTACCGTGGTGCACACTTCATCAAAACCTGAAGGCCAAGTGTATAGCCCAGAAATCAACTACATTCTCATGCTGGCATGCGTCTTTGTCACCATTTCTTTCCAAGATGCTACCAAGATCGGCAATGCCTATAGTATCTACGTACGATTGGTGTTAAATTAAAATATATAACTTAACCTTGCATTTAAATTGTATTTCACAGAAATTGATGTCACTGTGGTTATTTGTTTCAACAACAGGTTGGAACATGTAATCTTATTCATACCAACATTCAGTGGAACATGCAATCTTATTCATACGTAAACTATTTATTTTTCCTATTTGAAATTTTTTGATAATGTAATGGAAGTCAGCATTAGAAAATATTGTTAATATCAACATTATTTTTCTTGTGTTTTATTATTTAATAACTTATATGCTAATTTTTTATAAAATGAAAATATAACTATATATTTAGAAATGTAATGCAATTGATATTAGAAATTTTAATAGTTAATGGAGAGGATCTTATTTCATAATTTATATGATAATTTTTTTTTTATGAAAATAAAAAAATAAATATATATTTAGAAATGTAATGTATTTTATATTAGAAATTTTAATAGTTATATATATATTTTTTTTTATAATGACGGTTAATGTATTTATTGCCAAAAGTGGAGCAAGCTCCTATTACAATGGACAATAGCTTTTAAAAACTGAGCAATGAGAATGAGCTGATGGTAGTCCCTTCTCCTATGCTTATATTCAAAAGTTCTGTGAGTTCTTTGGTTACTCTTGTTTTCTGACTTACATTTTATCTCTAGAAGTGTAAATTCTGTGACCTTTTCCTTATGCTTTTCTTTTTGCTATTCCTTAAGTTTGTCGTTCTTTCTGCTATTTTTCCTTCCTGCTTGCTGTTCCTTTGACCTGTTGTTCCTTCGGCCTGCTCTTCTTTCGGATGCTGTTACTTCGATCTATTGTTCCTTCGCCTTGTTGTTCCTTCGGCCTACTGTTCCTTCTATTGTTGTTCCTTCGGCTTGTTGTTTCTTCATACGTTGTTTGTTCTACTTGTTGTTCCTTTTGATTGCTGTTCTTTCTCTCGCTGTTCCTTAAACTGCTTGTTGTTCCTTCTGCTGCTGCTATTGTCCCTTCAGAAGTTGTTCCGTTTGCTTGTTGTTCCTTATGGTGCTGTTCCTTGTGCTGATGTTCATTCTGGTTGTTGTTCCTTCTGTGGCTATTCTTTTTAGCATCTGCTGCTATACATTCTGGTGTTGTTTCTTCTGCTTTATAGTCCTTATGCTTGTTGTTCCATCTGCTTATTGCTTGGCGATCCCGAATGTGACTTTCAAGGTACCAAATACCACTCTCTCTCTAAAAAACAAATCTACCTTCTAAAGATTGTCTAAGGCAAAGGATGAATCGAGCGGGGTCCTCCATTAAGGCTAAGGTTACCTTGAGGCAGCACGAAGGCTTTATTTGCCAGCGAGTCCGCTTGTTTTTTAAATCCCACAAAATATGATATGAAATGACTGTGTCAAATTCTTTCAAAGTGTTTCGAATTCTCTGCAAGGTTTTGTTTAAAGCTAGGTTACTAAAATAATCTTCGGAGTTTAAAAGCTTTATAAGAAGCTCTGAGTCTCTGAATATTTGGATTGATTTGTAATCTAACTCCTTCGCAATCTGGAAAGCTTTTAGGAGGCTGTAACTCTCTACTTGATTGTTCGAACTTATGCTTAGGCCCCAACTGAAACTGGTTTTTTTCGATCTGTCTAGGGAGAGAATCAATCCCCCTATGCCTGCAGTGCCTGGATTCCCCTTGGACGCTCCATCAAAGAAGATAGTGGCTTTTGGGGTCCCCTGCCACCACTTAAGAAAGTCACCTGCAGTGAGATGCAGGCACCAAGTAGGATTTTTCATCGGTTTGTTGATTGAATCTTTCCTTTCTCCTGGCACGAAGGGTCCTAGTCACGCAGAGACTTCTGCAGATAATATAAAGGCAAAAGATGATTTATCTATTATTTCCAACAATAGAGCTTTTACTTTGGTAGCCACTTCCACTGATTTCAGGTTCCTGTTGTTAAAAACACACTCATTTTGAGCCAACCACACTTTCAACCAAAGGAATTTTGGAATAGCTTGCCAAATGTTTTTCCAACCTGCATTTTTATATTTTTCCTCAAGGTTTTGATTTGCCCAGGAGGTGTAGAGAGTAACAACTGAAATTTGGGAGGGGGTGTGTACGCTAAGTCCGTGGAGGACCATCTTCCAAACTTCTTGTGTGAAAACACAGTCAACCAATAAATGGTCAGAGGATTTGATAACAGAAGTGCATAGGTAGCATCTAAAGGGCCCTGTGGAAGCCTCTTTTATTCAAATTTTCTCCTGTTAGTGCATTTTTATGCATGAGTAACCAAGTGAAGAAATTCACCTTTGGAAGGTAAAAGGGAGATCAAACGGATTTCCAGAGCTTCGGAGTCAGCAAATATGCGTGTGTGGCTTGTAATGAGGAGAATCCTTGCGCCGCTGTAGAAATTCCGGTTCTTCCCCACCCCCATTTATCTTTGGATGTACGATGGACAGGGGCAAGGCCAGAAAGTGCTGCACAGAGCAAGTTTTTTTTATGGTTCCAGAGGGTTAGGAACCCCTGGAAAAGTCCATCTTGCCCAATTCCCTTTGCTGTCGCAAGAACATATGTCTGTAAGTCGGAAAAGTCCTTTATTCACTAGCTAGATTTTTAAATCGTTACAGGAATTTAGGGTGGCCAATGGGGCTTTCCCTTGAATGATGTCCTCCCAAAGTAATGTTCTCTGCCCATTACTCAGTATTTTGTATAAATGATACTGTATATGGTCGATGCTTCTTCTAACTAAATTCCATATTGCTGTTCCTGTTGGAGTAGAAGCAGTTGTGAGGTTTCTCAGGGAGCCTCCCTTTAGGTATTTCTTCCAAAGGATCTTGCTGACAGGATGATTTTTATTTGCATACAATTGCCATATGATTTTTCCACCAAGAGCCAAATTTGCTAAGCCTGGATCCCGTATCTGTAACCCACCTTGCTAGAGTGGTCTATTCAAGATATCCCATCTTACCAAATGTAACTTGCTCTGATTTCCCTTGCCCCCATTCCATAGGAAGTCCCGAAGGAGTTTGGAGATCTGTTCCGTGATAGACTTAGGAGCTAGCAGAAGGGAAGACTAGAAGATGGGAAGGGCGGAGAGGACTACCTTTATCAAAACCAACTTCCCTGCCTTTGTTAGCCATTGGCCTCCCCAATATGCTATTTTTGCTTTTATCTTGCTAATTACTTCAGTCCATAGGGAGGGAGGGCTTGGTCCCAAGTTTAAGGGAAGGCCTATATATTTGATCTTTTCCCACTTGTCATACCCTGGGAATCCCAATATGCAGGAAATTTGAAGGATAGTTGGGTGATCTACATTCCAGCCATAAACCTCAATTTTTCTTTTATTGATCAAGGCTCCTGTAATTAAACAAAAGTGTTGAAGGATTTCTTTGAAATCCTTTGCTATCTTAATTGAGGCCCCTCCCAGAAGGAGAGAGTCATCCGCAAAGAGGGCGTGATTTATAGGGTCCACCCCTCTTGCTGCCTTGATACCTGGGATAGTGCCTACTTCCATTTTCGCTGTCAGCTTTCTACCTAGGGATTCTGCCAATAAGATATAAAGAAAGGGTGAGAAAGGGCATCCTTGGTGGAGCCCTCTAGAAGCTTGGAAGAAGTTAGAAGGTCTGTCATTGACCAGGGGGCTATCCAAGGTCTGTAAGTGCAGGCTTTTACTAAGTTGACAAAATCAACACTAAAATTGAAGGAGAGGAGGATTTTATAGATAAATGAGAGTTTAACTCGGTTAAAAGCATTTGACATATCCAACTTGATGAGCATACCTTTTTCCTTTCGAGAGTGGCTAGAGTGGAGGGCTTCTTGCACATGGATCACATTATCTATGGGGTGCCTACCTTTGGCAAACCCGCCTTGCAGAGGGGAGATCAGGTTCCCTAACAGAGGCTTGAGTCTATTGGCTAAGAGTTTGGCAAGGATCTTGTAGGAGGCATTGCAAAGAGAGATTGGCCAGAATCTATTGAAAGTCTCAGGGTTAACTTCTTTCGGGATAAGGGCAAGGAAGGTGGAGTTGGTGCACCCTCCCACTTTGGCTTTCTTTTGGAAGGATTTTACCATTCTGAGAAGATCAAGTTTTATTACATTCCAGCAAGCTCTGTAGAAATGTATGGTGAAGCCGTCTGGCCCAGGCGCTTTATCCGGCTGCATTGACCAAATGACTTCAACTATCTCTTTTTCAAAAAAAGGCTTCATTAACCCAACGTTTACATCTGCAGTGACAAGAGGGGAGATGTTTGACAGAAGGTCGGTAGCCAGGTCGTCATCGGAAGAACCATCATCCTAGAACAGATTCTGATAATGGGTTGTGGCTGCTTGTTTTATGAGAGACTGTCCTTTGATAACTTCCCCCTCCCTGTTGGATATTTCAGAAATGTGATTTCGAGAGAGACGGGCTTTGCATTGTCTATGAAAGAAATCTGTGTTTCTGTCTCCAACTTGGAGCCAGCGGCTGCGAGACTTAAGGGACCAGTATTCCTCTTCTTGTCGAAAGGAAATAAAGGAATTGAACTAGGCATTATGTTCGATGAACAACTATGCTTTGGTGATTTATGATCCTTCCATGCTTAGTTGAATGATGAATCTCAGCTAGAGCCCGGACTGTCTTTTGTCTATGGCTCGTAGGAGTGGAAAGGGGTTTTCTTTTTTGCCTAGACTTTTAAAGCAAACTTAGTGTGTTTCAGTTTTTGTTCCCACACGAAGCTAGGGGATCCTTCAACTGGTTGCGCCCAAACGTCAGCCACTATGTCCATAAAGCCCTCTCTCGATACCCAAAGAGGGTTGAATCTAAAGGGAATAGGGCCCAAGTCCTCCTCTTTCTCTATCAGCAGCAAGATGGGGTTATGATCAGATGTTATTTTGGGCAGGATTTTTGAAGAGATTAAATGCTTCCCCTCCAACAGAGTACTTTGAACTAGAAACTGGTCTAAACGGGTAGCAATGTTGGCATTACCAACTCTATTGTTGGTCCAAGTATAGCGACCTTTCTTAGGTTTGTGGTCCAGAAGGTCCCATTCGAGAATCAAAGACTCCACCGAGACATGGAAGGGATCTTTACCCCATACTCTGCCTTTTTTCTCATTTGGGTCTAGAGTGATGTTGAGATCCCCCGCCAAAATGATGCTTTTGCGGGTATAGATTTCTAGGAAGTCTGAGAGAGAATTACAGCAGTCCTTCTTTTCCAAAAAATTAACAAGAACATAAAGATTAAAGAGAGCTAGAGAAATATTACTTGGGAGGTGAAGAAGATCTGTATATATCCAGTGTTGGGTTGCAAAAGGGCTTTTAAGCTGGAACTTATCATTCAACCATAGGGTTGCAAGGCCCCCTGAGGTACCTCTGGCACTGACTGCTTTTCTTGAGTTCTTTTTCCATTTGGTTTGACTTAAAGATAGAAGAGCATCTTCTTCTATCTTTGTCTCTTGGATCAGGAGAATGTCTGAGATTTCCATTCTTAATAAGTCTTTTACTGCTTCAGCTTTCAATGGGTTTCCCAGACCCCTGCAATTCCAAGAGACAATCTGCATTATTTACTAGAGGGAGGCGGAGCAGACCCACCCTTTGGGGGTCTGGTCCTTGTGTTCCTGCCTAGTGACATTTTGATAGTGGACTGACTGCCTTGCATCTTTAGTCGCTTCGCCTCTTCTTCTCTGATCTCCTTGTGAGACTTCCTTCCTGCCTTTTTGTTGGATTGCTCAAGGGGTTCATCTTCGAAAGAACTAGGGCTATCTAACAGCTTTTTCTTTTTGGTCATTTCTGCATAAGAGGGTAGGGAAGTGGTGCCTACTGGAGGGCCTTGATTTTCCTATTGGATTGCATCTATACAAGGGGTTTCTGAAATGGCTTCTACAGTTTGCTCCTGAGATCTTGAGTTTATTTCTGCGTCTTCTGTCTGTTCCATATTCTGTTGCACCTCTCCCTCTTCAAGTTTTGGTTGGTCTTCTGGAGGGTTTAGAGTAGCAAAAGGATTTGTTGAGATGGTGGCCTTTGTTGTGGCTTGATCTTCGGTTAAACTCTTCCCAGTAGAGGGTCCTCCGGTCTCTAGATTCCCTCCTTTCCTTTTCGCTCTGATGGTTTGTTTAGTTGTGGTGGTTTTTCTAGCTTGTGTCCACTGTTCGCCCTTTTCTTTTTCAGATTCTTCCTCGATTTTCTTCTTGCAGTTTCGTGCGAAATGGCCATAGCCATGACAATGTCTGCACTTGAAGGGGAGCTGTTCATAATCTAGTTCCTAGATGTGAGACCAGCCAACTATGGTCAACTTGATCGCCTCAGGCAATCCTATCTCCAGATCGACTTCAACACATATTCTGGCACACGAAAATTGTTCTCTCCTTTTAGCCCTATCTATGTATTTTCCCAATTTGTTCCCGATTGTTTCCATAGATTCCAGGTTCCAGCAATAAAGAGGAAGATGAGGTAACCTTACCCAGACAAGGACGACTGAAGGAGTGTCTTGGGAAGGATCAAAATCCGACATCCATTTATTCAGATAGAGCCCTTGGGGGCCTATGAAATATGGACCGTTTTGGAAAATGAGATCTCGATCTTCTGCTGATTCAAAAACAAAAACATAATAACCTCTGCCTACCATGTGGCTTTGTATTCCTTCAGAGATAAGGGGCCTCTAGTTTCGCTGGACCCATCCTTCAATAGCTTTGGGAGAGGGCCAGAGACCCGTGAATTGTCCAATGAGCCCTCGTTCAACCAGGTTCAACACAGTCCGGCACGAGTGTTCTACAGGCAGCTCTACTGAAGGGATGGATTCGACTTTCTTAACAAATTTCTGCTGGTTCGAGTTTTCTTTCCTCTTGCCACAGGAGGCTACCAATCTCTTGAAGGCGGCAATCTCAGGAGGGGGGGGAAGGGGGGCCCCCTCTGACTTCCATATTGGTTGGACTCAAGATTTTGATGAGGAGGCTCACCGTGCAGAGCTATCTCCACACACTGGATGGTCTTAGTAGTGGGAGGCTGCCGAGGGAGCTTAGCAGGAGTGATGACGGCTATGGGCGTGCTTCAGAGTTGAACCCTAATCTCGCACGAATGTATCTAAATGTGTAAATTTTTTAAATAATAAATAAATTTATGATTAATGTTTCAAAATAAAAATAATAATAATAATAATAGTAATAAATATTGATAAATTAGTAGATTTTGATCACCTTCTAGTAAAAAGGGCAAGCTTACAAATCACATAATTATATTCAACTCCACTTATGAAATAAACTTAATGTTCCAATGAAACAACTTAGATTCACATATCTTCTTAATGCATTAAATCCAACAAGCCATGGATGCTTTAGCATATTAGTTATTAACAAGTCACAAGTAATTTATTTCAAAGTACTCTAACAATGTCACAATTTAACTTTGAAAATAATCAAAATTTTGGTAAAATTTGGACAAAAATCTGGTTAAAATATTTGGAAATATGGATTATAGTGATCTAAGTTTAAGATTTCGAGTGCATCAAAAGTTTTTGATTTTGATATTCTAAATCCATTTTCACTGTAAAAAAATTATTCGTCCTAATATATTTCTGAAAAATGTCTGAACAAATAAAATTATAACCCCAATAAAATTATTCCATTAATTTCTTTGTTTTATTAATGCTTGAATGCATCTTACCTGAAACGCAGGTGAATTCTCCCAAATTTTTGAATGCTGAGCAGATGTAGTCTCCTTTGCCTTATGCCGCATGACATCGACATTGCGAGTCCGTTACAATTTGAGAGTTGCACTCGCCAGACATTAGAGGCCGAATAAGCGTTTCTTGAGTTGGAAGTCATGATTTGATAGCAAGGTCAAATCAATGAAATTCGTTAAGATAATTTGAACATTTTCCTGTGAATTTTGTCCCTTGATGCGGGTTTACACCTCCATAGAAAAATGTTAAAGTTTTTTTTTTTAAGCTGGAATTGGAACGAGAATCATACATTTTGCTTCTACAATGGCAGTTGGCGCTTAGATTATACTTCAAAAAGCCCCTAGTTCTGTAGATTTCCTACCACATTTAGCAAGAAAACATGACCAACCGATCTGCAGACACAAGGGGCGCTAGTCATTGTATCTATAAGTCAAAGATGGGCTGCCCCACAACCATATCTGGGCCCTTATGAAACGTTGGATTGTTCGTTTCTCAAAACTCTGAAACATGCACCATAATAGGAAAGGAAACACCGTTCTCGTTTTTTTTTTCTGACAACTCCATCCGCGCAGCTCTCAAATCTCTAGTTTTCAATCAACGCTTGTCATTGGTTCAACTTTGAACTGCCTGGTGAAATTTAAAATACCTGGCTAGCCTAAGCATAGATTTTGCTCCTATGGACTGAATAATTTTTTTTTTCAGTTTAGCAAACTACTTGATCAGTCCCTATGCTCAACCTGCACACGGTTGAAAAGATCTTTGGGATTGTTTTCTTGATTGACTTCTGCGAAGGAGCTTCGCTGGGCACTTCCTGTTGCCAACTTGGCTCCAGAAGAATTTGGTCTCGAATCCTAGCATCTTGTACAGAACAAAACATTATGCATATTGTATAAAACAGTATTGTTCCGAGTGGTTACTCCATTCTAATTTTTCAATAATTCCCAGATATTTGAAAAAAAAAAAATACCTCATAAAGCACTGTAAAACAGTTACATTAATGAATGTCAATCGAAATGGTTAAATTAACAAAGCTCCCCTGCCCTGAGGAAAATGCAGCTGCAAAAATCTATTACTTCATTATGCTTCATAGCTCGTGTTATGAAGATGGAAATAAGATTTTCAAATATAAACCAATCTATATATATATATATATATAAAATTAATTATATATATATATATATATATATATATATATATATATATTATGAAATTAAATATTAGAAAATATATTGGTCAAAGCTCAAAAAATCTGTAGTGGAAAGAAAATCAATTATTAAAGTCTTGTTTTGGTAAGAACTAATAATAATAAGAGGAAGATGTCTCATTCATTTAATTATTAACATAAAATTAATATAAAAATTCACAATAATAAAAAATTTAATACACAAGATTAAGTAATATTAACAGTATACTTTAATATATATATATATATCCACTTTAATGTGAGAAACTAGTCCAAGATAAAATGTGTCAATGCATATGATATTTGAAATATTTTAAAGTCATATATATATATATATATATTTTAAAAAGTATTATGTATATATCATATAAAATAATTGAAAAAAATATTCTTTTATAGTTAAAGCATTGATGTATTATCACTATTTCATATTGTAATAGTCACATCTTATAAATTTTAAAAAATAACACAATACATAAAAACAAAAATGTTTAACATGAAAACCTTGGTTATGGATATATATTACTCTGCGTAAAACATTAATGTTGATTAATGTCGCCATAACAATGGACAACTCGCATTCATAACTCGTATGTGCTTAATATTTGCACAGTCCACAGTGTTTCTAAGGTGGCCAGCGTTAAATGTTCACATGGCCTCTGGTGTTTTAGCCATTACTGCCCAGCCTTGGGTTAGTTGATCCTTGCACGGTGGGACATGCGGCGTGATCTCGACTGAGGTTGTTGAATGCATATGCCATCTGGTTCTACTCTCCTATGCCATTTGTCTTGCTTCATCTCCGTCAATTCCTGCCTGGTGACCCAACGGTGGCGTGGGTCTAGGGTTTTACCCCCTAACCACTTTCTCGCGCCCAATACTCGGTGGGTTCATTGTTACTATCGACCCGAGTTTTCTTGCTATTTTGCAATGATGGTTTGGTTTGTTGAAGGTTTCAGACCGACAACTACTCCTCCTGCGGCTTGCCCTGGTTATGATGTTCAGTCTGGAGAAGGCAAGTAACCTTGATCATGTGGTTTCAAGCAAAGTCGATAGTTTCCCTTTTCTATGTGTCTTTGGAAATTCGCCCGATAATGAGATTGACAATCTGTCGCCTCTGTTGATGGTATATCGAGGGTATATCAAAACTATGGGAGAGGTTCTGCTCCAGGATTTGGATGGTAAGCTCATAAACCTCGAAATATTCTTGAGTAATGGATAATATTTGAACTTAGAACTATTCATTGAGGAGGTTTGATGTGATTTCAGGTGGTCACTTGGTGAGGAAACCCTCCAGTTTTATGTATGACTCATTCCTCTTTCTAGTACACGAATTTTGTAATTTTCGCTATCAGATAACCTTATATTAACTCCATACTTGTTTGTGCTTATTGGTAGGTATTTTCCCCTCTCTGCTTCGTTCGTGCAAGATTGGAACATGCTCTTAGGAGTTTAATGGCTTACGATTTTATTGGTCATTTCCAGGTTGGCACTCTGGTTCACAACTGTTTAGTTTTCGAAGGGATTATTGCTCCATTGAGCTGAGCATTAAACATTACCTAGATTTCCCTTTCTTCTTAATTAGTTAGTTGTTTAAGAGAGCCGACAGGCTCTGTGCACAGCTTGAGCAATTGGGGAAAATATCAGTCCCTGAGTCGACCATGAGTTTTTATGGACATATCTATTTTGTGTCTTATTCTTTTTGTGTTAAGTTATCAGTTGAAAAGAACTCTGCGGGTTTTGGTCATATCGACCCAATAGAGTTATTCTTGAACTGTAAGCTATTTTCACAGTGAAAACATATATATATATATATATATATATATATATATAGTGTATTTTCAGTTTTGAATGATACTCTTGTTATGTCGTTTCAAATATAATAATGGGCCAAAGTTGCCTCTGTTCTACTACTCAGAGTATTAAGATTTATTGACTTGATATAGTTCGCTCGGTCCCTCTGGAATAATTGGTTTAGTTTGGGTTTATCCTATGAGTCAGCTGGGTTACTTCTAGATAGAATTATAGTCTTTCATGCCTTCCATTTCTGCCATAGGCCTATAACTTTTCGCATGGATGATTGCTGAGAATACACCTCTACTCATTCGGTATTCCCAAATAGTTCTTGTTGTTATTGAATTTTACACAGGGTAACTAGATTATGTCGTGTTAATTAGAATGTGTTTGATTTTGAAAGCATAATACGCAAATGGATTTGGTAGAAAACCTGTAAGGTTTTGCACAGTTTGTTCCGTTGTTTATTGAATGACAAGTACAATGAATATTTAAGAGCATAGGCTAGTTTATGTACTGTGTGAAGTCATTATTCATACTAAAAGTACTTGCTAAATCTTTTTCATAGTATCATTAAATATTTTCTATTGTTTTATTTACTGAGAAAATAGGTAATCCATGTTTGTTTTTTTTAATGTACTTTTAAAGGGCTTCTTTGTTCAATCGTTCTACATACAGAAAATTCAGCTAGCATTAAATTGAAATGAGAATTCCTATTTTGTCATTTAAATCATTATTCCATAGTCCAGCATTAATTCCTAATTAAAACGTTTCATGGTACTTATTTGTTTAGTAATAGCACCCGTAGTAATCAATCCTCTCTGGAAAGTCTCTCCTCCCAGCCACGAGTCTGGAAATTATGTCCAGACCCTCCCCCGAGCATTTTATTTGGTTCACAGTTAATTATTTCCAGCTACAGTCAAGTACGTTGAGCCTCTGGATTCCTGTCCCGCCTCAAGTCCTGTACTTTTTTCTGACTGTTCTTAGGAATTCTCCCACTAGTTTATTTCACCCAGCTCAAGGATCTCCCCTGGATTCTTTTTCCCCCATTTAAATCTCCCTTCAGGGAAGATGGGTAACTATCTTTTGTAACTGTTTCTTTTAATTAATATAAACAATTTCTATTTTTGTTAAAATATCATTACCAATAATTTAGGTAACCACAATATATATTTCTTGGCTTTCTAGCCTCAGTCACTTATTGTTTAGCAACATAATGTAATAAAACTTAAAGTAACAAATAGTAAAGATCAACTTAGTAACCTAAGTAATTTTATGCATTTTGGAGTGTTACATCTTGCCCCCCATATGCGGAACATCATCCCTGGTGTTCTCTCAACTTTCAGAAAACAACGCCGGATAAGCTTTCCACATAAATTCCTCTTCTCCCCAGGTGGCTTCATCTGAGCCAAAGTGCTTCCACTGCACTTTAACTTGGATGATGACTCGCTTCCGCAAGGTGGTTTCTCTCTGATCAAGAATATGAAGAGGCTATGCTAGAAACTCTCCTTCCGGTTCGACCTGCACAAAACAACTCATAGTCACAACCTCTTTTTTTTTTTAAATAGTATATCCAAAATTCATATATCCCACTTAACCGTTTACTTGAATATTTTCCCAGTTAATGATATGTTGAGGGTTATACACATATTTTTTTAGTAAGGACACGTGGAACACATTGTGGACCCGAATGTGGCTTGGTAGCACAAGCTTATAGGCCACCAACCCAATTCGTTCCAAGACTTGAAAAGATCCATAGTATCGGGGTGCTAACTTAGCACAACCCCACCATTGTAAGGAACTTTTCTGGGGCTTTACTCTTAAATATACGTGATCTCCCGGTTGAAATTCTCTGTATGTCCTATTTTTGTCTGCATACACTTTCTGTCTATCTTGGGCCACCCTTAGATTTTGTCAAACCTTCTTAATAGTCTCCATTTCTGCTAGCATGTCAGGACCCAATGCTAGCATATTAACTGGGTTATTCTAGTCTATGGGCACCCTGCACTTGCTTCCATACAACACCTCAAAGGGGTTCATGCCTAGTGATTCATGATGTCCATTGTTATACGCAAATTCCACCAGATGGAGATAATCCTCCCACTTATGTGGCTACTGCATCACAAACATGCGTAACATGTCCTCAAACACTTGATTTACCCGTTCGGTTTGTCTATCCGTTTGGGGGTGATAGGCAGTACTAAATTGGATCTGAGTACCCAATCCTGAAAAGAGAGTTTTCCAGAAGGTGGATGTAAATTTTACATCCCTATCGGAAATCACCACTTTGGGTATTCCATGTAAGCGAAAAATTTCCTTCATAAATATGTCTGTGATCTCCACAGTTTTGTAAGTGGATTTCACAAGTATGAAGTGAGCAATTTTACTCAATTTGTCTACTACCACCATAATTGAGTCATGTTGCTTCCTAGTGCGAGGTAAGACGGTGATGAAATCTAGAGATATGGTCTCCCATTTCCATTCCAGAATGGGCAATGGTTGCAACAAACCTACATGATGCTGATGTTCTGCCTTCACCAGCTGACACTCCAAACATTTGGACAAGTACTATGTGACATCCTTCCTTAACCCAGGCCAAAAATACCCTTTCTTGATGGCTGAAAATAGTTTTTGGTAACTTGGGTGGCCAGCACATGGTTTTCTATAAAACTAATCTAATATCAATTGCTTAACTGAATTTCGGTTAGGGACATAAATTATGCTCTTAAAAGTAAGAGAGTTGTTGGAATTTATTTTGAAATCTGATGTTTCCTTTTTCATCAGGGCTTCCTTTGTCTATTGCCAATGGAAAGTATACTCCAGATCTTTGATAGATGCTTCCTTTATGATTTCAGGAATATTTGAGCTTACTTGACTATTTGTCGGAATTTATTTCGAACTCTGATGTTTCCTTTTTCATCAGGGCTTCCTTTCTCTGTTGCCAATGGAAAGTATACTTTGGATCTTTGATAGATGCTTCCTTTATGATTTTAGGAATATTTGAGCTTACTTGACTATTTGGACCTCATAAATACAATGTACCTTTCTGCTCAATGCAGCGGCCACACAGTGTTCCTTCCCTTTAAGATGTTTCATGTCGAAATCGAATTCACTTAAGAATGCTATCCGTCTAGCCTGTTGAGCATTCAAGCTAGATTGGTTGAAGAAATTGGTAAGGTTCTATGATCCGTTACTAGCAGAAATCTCTTCCCCAATAGGTAGTGTCATCACATTTTAAGAGCATGCACTACTGCTGTCAATTCAAGGTCATAAGTAGAATATCGTTGTTCATACTCCTTCAACTTCCATGATTCATAAGCAATAACCTTTCCTTCTTGTGTCAGCACTCCGCCAACACCCTCTTTACTTGCATCTGTGCAAACCACGAAAGATTTTTCTGGGTTTGCCACTTTTAACACTAGTGCGGTGGTAGTTAGGTGTTTCAGTTTTTCAAAACTTTGCTGATACTCAGTTGTCCATTGGAAAGCACACCCATTTTTCTGTAAGGAGGTCATTGGGAAGGTGATTTTTGAAAATCCCTTAATGAACTGACAATAGTATCCAGCTAAACCCAAGAATGATCTGATATCAACGAGATTCTTTGGGGCTATCCATTCCATGATTGTTTTGATCTTCTCCTAGTCCACCGCTATTCCATCTGCTGATATAATGTCACCCAAGTACTGAATCTGATCTTTGAGAAAGTCACATTTGTTGATTTTAGCATATAACTGATTTTCTCATAGCGTTTGCAATACTATTCTCAAGTGTTCTTTATGCTCCTCTTGGTTCTTAGAGTATATTAAAATGTCATCAATGAAAATCAGTACAAATTTATCAAGGTAGGGCTGGAAAATACCATGCATCAGACTCATAAAGGTGGTTGGGGCATTTGTGAGGCCAAATGGCAACACCACGAATTCATACTTACCATAACAAGTACGGAATGCTATCTTGTAAATGTCCTCCTCTTTTATTCTTATTTGATGGTAGCCAGATCTTAAGTCGATTTTCAAGAATACTTTAGCTCCTTGCACCTGATCAAATAGATCATCAATACAGGGTAAAGGATATTTATTCATAATGGGTAGTTTGTTTAATTGACGATAATTGATGCATAATCTCAGTGTCCCATCCTTTTTTTCTGTACAAATAATATGGGAGCTCCCCAAGGGGGCACAGTAGGGCGGATATTTATTTTGTCTAGAAGCTCATGAAGCTGCATTTTGAGTTCTGTTAACTTAGGTATGCTCATCCAATAAGGGGCCCTGGATATAAGGGTTGCACCCGGAATTAGCTCGATGGTGAAATCAATATCATGCTTTGGTGGTAAACCTGGAATGGATTCTGGGAATACATCAACAAATTCCTAAATGACAGGAATGTTTTCCAAGGAGGTCATTTTATTTTTGGTATTTGTAAACCCCACCTGAACAACATATATTTGACAACCTTTTCTGATACATTTCCCTAACTGATTAGCAATAATAGGATGTAACTTGGTATTGGTTTTAATTCCTTGGAGTTCCTTCCTTTGGCCTGATTCAGCAATAAAACTGATAGTTTTCTGTTTGCAATCCACTAGGGACCAACATTTTTCCAACCAGTCCATCCCGATTAAAATGTCATAAGAACCCAAAGGAAGTATATTAAGGTCAACATAAATAGGTTGCCCTGAAATTGTTATGGGACAACGTTCTGTTTTTGCAATTACCCTTCTTTTTGTCCCAGTGGCTAATTGAACTAGCCATGGTTTTGAAAACTTACTGCTCTGTAGTTGACACTTTTCTACCACCTTAGGACTAACATAGCTTAAGCTAGCACCTGGATCAAATAAAATAGAGATAGGTTGCTTAGCAATCATACCTTCACATTCGATCATGGTGGGCTGAAATTCTGCCTAATGATCATCCAGAGCAGCGTTAATTCTGGGCATGCTCCTTGCCACTTCCCCAATCGTGGATGCTTCTTGCATATTTGTTAGTTGTTCTATCATTGCCTTATACATAATTTTTTTGTAATAATGGGGTTCTCCACATCCCCAGCATTGCAACGACGGTTTGGAGTGCTGGTCATTAATAGATCTAGTGACTCCTTCTACTGGTCTATTTTCAGAATATGCAGCTTTGGGTTGATTCCTCGCTGGAAACTTGCTAAGAGGTTTTTACTGTACATTCTCACCACTAGAAAATTTTGGGTGTTTGTTTGGAATCAGGCTTCTACCCTTCCTATTTAACCCCTTTTTAGGTCCTTCATTCTTCTGTTTCATTTGCTAGTAGCAAATGTGGGCTTTCCGCACTGCATCATCCATTGTCATGGGGTAGTCAAATTCTAGTTTTTCCTTCATAAATTTGGGTAAACTACTGATGAAGCACTGAATTTTTTCCTTTTCCTCTTGCATGTAAGGCACATAACGCAACAACAAAGTGAATCGTGTCACATATGCATCCATGGTTAAGGCTCCTAATCTTAACTCATGAAATTTCTTTTCTTTTTCATCATAATAGCACTTAGTTAGATACTTGTCTTTGAAATGTTTTTGAAACTCATTCCATGTAACTTGCTCTTCGTCAATTTTTCTTACTATCTTGATTTCTTCCCACCAAAGGGTAGCCTTACCCCTTAGCTGATAAACTTCCAATCGTGCCTTCAGTTTATCAGTGTACTCATAAATCTGAAAATACTTGCCCATATCGATTAACCAGGCCTCCGCTGCCTCTTCAGATTCTCCTTCAAAGAGTAAGGGTTTAATTTTTTTTAAATTCTCCTTGTAATTCAGATTTTTGTCTTTTGATTTTGTGCTAGTCGTAGACATTGTCCAAATGTCCCTCTTCATCTTCCCCTTGTTTTTCAGTTGACTCAACATCTTCTTCTCCATGCTGAGCCATTGGGGTCTTCTCTCGGTCTTCTGCACTAGGGTATGGGTGTTGTTGATTCTATCGATTAGACAAACTTCTTAGAATTTTCTCTTGTTCTAAACGTAGCCATTCATTATCTGTTCTTAAAATTGTCATTTCAACACGCAGCGGCTGAACAATTTCGAGTAACATCGCATTAGCTTGATGGGATTCCTCACCCATTTGTATCCAAATGTTCGAATTAGGATTGACATACATTGTCCCGGGAGATTCAGGTGGTCTGGGGCTCCTCTACATTCTGACCTTTTCTTTATTGTTATGGTCTCTGTGTTCACACATACATTTACTTAGTTAAATGTTATATATATTTTTATAAAAACAACACATTTGCTTCAGGTATATTTATACATATATCCCAGAGAGTCTCAATGTACGAACTTGAGCTCTGATACCATTTGTAATAGTCATATCTTATAAATTTTAAAAAATAACATAATACATAAAAAAAAATGTTTAACATGAAAATCTCAGTTATGGATTTATATTACTCTGCGTAAAACATTAATGTTGATTAATGCCACCGTAACACCAGACAACTTGCATTCATAACTCATACGTGCTTAATATTTACACAGTCCACAATGTTTCTACGATGGCTAGCGTTAAATGTTCACCTGGCCTCCAGTGCTTTATCCATTACTGCCCAGCCTTGGGTTAGCTGGTCCTCACACACTGGGACACGCGATGTGATCTTGACTGAGGTTGCTGAATGGATATGCCATCGTTCTACTCTCTTGTTCCATTTGTCTTGCTTCATCTCCGTCCATTCCTGCCTGGCGATCCAACGGTGGTGTGGGTCTAGGGTTGTACTCCCTAACAACTTTCTCGTGCCCAACACTTGGTGGGTTCATTGTTACCGTCGACCCAAGTTTTCTTGATGTTTTACAATGGTGGTTTAGTTTTTTGAAGGTTTCAAATCGACAACTACTCATCCTGCAGCTTTCCCTAGTTATGATGTTCAGCCTGGAGAAGGAAAGTAACCTTATTCATGTGGTTTCAAGCAAAGTTGATAGTTTCCCTTTGCTGTGTGCGTTTAGAAATTCGCTCGATAACGAGTTTGATAGGCTATCGCCTCTGTCGAGGGTATATCAAAACTATGGGAGAGGTTCTACTCCAAGATTTAGAAAGTAAGCTCATAAACCCCAAAATATTCTTGAGTAATGGATAATCTTTGAACTTAGAACTATTCATTGAGGAGGTTTGATGTGATTGCACATGGTCGCTTGGTGAGGAAACCCTCTAGTTTCAAGTATGATCCATTTCTCTTTCTAGTATACCCATTTTGTAATTTTCACTATTAGATAGCCTTATATTAAATCCATACTTATTTGTGATTATTGGCAGGTATTTTCCCCTTTGCTCCGTTTGCGCAAGCTTGGAACATGCTCTTAGGAGTTTAATGGCTTACAATTTTATTGGTCGTTTCCAGGTTGGAACTCTGGTTCACAACTGTTTAGTTTTCGAAGGGATTATTGCTCCATTGAGCCAAGCTCTGAACATTACTTAGATTTCCCTTTCTTCTTAATTAGTTAGTTGTTTAAGAGAGTGGGAAACCTCTGTGCATGGCTTGAGCAATTGGGGAAAATATCAATCCTTGAGTTGACCATGAGTTTTTATGGACATATCTATTTTGCATCTTATTCTTTTTGTGTTAAGTTATTAGTTGAAAATAACTTTGCAGGTTTTGGTCATCTCGACCCAATAGAGTTATTCTGGAACTTTAAGCTATTTCCAGAGTAAAAACATACATATATATATGTTGTGTATTTTCAGTTTTGAATGGTACCCTTGTTATGTCATTTCAAATTTAATAATGAGCCATAGTTGCCTCTGTTCTACTACTTAGAGTATTAAGATTTATCGACTTGATATAGTTAGCTCGGTCCCTCCGAAATAATTAGTTTAGTGTGGGTTTATACCAGGGGTCACCTAGGTTACTTCTAGACAGACTTATAGTCTTTCATGCCTTCCATTTCTGCTGTAGGCATGTAACTTTTCACATGGATGATTGCTGAGAATACACCTATACTCTTTCGGTATTCCCAAACAATTCTTGTTGTTATTGAATTTTATATAGGGTAACTGGATTATGTTGCATTAATAGGAATGTGTTTGATTTTGAAAGCATAATACACAAATGGATTTGGTATAAAACCTATAGGGTTTTTCACAGTTTGTTCTGCTATTTATTGAATGAGTAGTACACTAAATATTTAAGAGCGTAAGCTTGTTTATGTACTGTGTAAAGTCATTCTTCATATTAAAATTACTTGCTGAATCCTTTTCATAGTATCATCAGATATTTTCTATAGTTTTATATACTAAGAAAATAGATAATCCCTGTCTGTTGTTTTTAATGTACTTTTAAAGGGTTTCTTTGTTCAATCGTTCTGTATACAGAAAATTCTACTAGCATTAAAGTGAAATTAGAATTCCTATTTTGTCATTTAAATCATTATTCCATAGTCCAACATTAATTCTTAATTAAAACGTTTCATGGTACTTAGCTGTTTAGTAATAACACTCGTAATAATAAATCATCTCTGGAAAGTCTCTCCTCCCAGCCACAAGTCTGGAAATTACGTCCAGACCCTCCCCAAGCACTTTCTTTGGTTCATAGTTAATTATTTCCAGCTACAGTCAAGTACCTTGAGCCTCTGGACTCCTGTCCCGCCTCAAGTCTTGTACTGTTTTTTGACTGTTCTTGGGAATTCTCCCACTAGTTTATTTCACCTAGCTCAAGGATCTCCCTTGGATTCTTTTTCTCCCATTTAAATCTCCCTTCTGGGCAGATGGGTAACTGTCTTTTGTAACTGTTTCTTTTAATTAATGTAAACAATTTCTATTTTTTTTAAAGTATCATTACTAATAATTTAGGTAACCACAATATATATTTCTTGGCCTTCCAGCCTCAATCACTTATTGTTTAACATCATAATGTAATAAAACTTAAAGTAACAAATAGTAAAGATCAACTTAGTAACCTCAATAATTTTATGCATTTTGGGGTGTTACACATATCTTGGTAGTGGGTATATTTTTAGTTTTGTTAATTTTCCTTGCAATTCAGTAAAGAATTTTTGGACTTACATGTTTTAGGTTATGTATTGTATAGTATTCAAAAACACAATTTAAACAATGAAAAATTAGTGATTGAGCCCAGAGGCTCATTCTACAATCCAGTGCAAGGGGAAGTGTAAATTTGTCCATCAGTTTATGGCCCTTTAAAATAAAAATAAAAATAAAAATTATGTTCTAAATAGAAAAATAATATCTGCTATAATTAAAAAAAATGAATATGTTGTAAATTAATTAGAAGTAAAAAAAATGTGGTCTTATATATATTCTATTTAGCATTCAAAAATACAATTTTAACAATGAAAAATATACATTGTATTTTGCACTCTAAAAATGTTTGCACTTGAAGAAATTCGATCCCTCTCAGCTCATATTATATCCGTACTTAAGATAGATTTATGTTGGTTGTATATATATAAAGAACCAATATAAATTTATTGGGATCTATGAAGAGTTGATAGGGATACAATTTCTTTTTCAAAATTTACACTCTAAATTGGGACAAGATCCCTCCTATCAAGTCATGATCACTATCCATATTTAAAATAGATTTATACTAGTATGTTATTACCATCAATTAAATCGAGATCAGAATATTTACGCCGATATGTGTTTCCTTTGCTAGCTTTGGGCGGGCAAACACTGTTCACCCAGCTAATCATAATGCTTAGATTTTTCCCTTCTGGCCAATAGAATCATGACATGTGTTTTCCCTTCATCTTTCCATCTGTCAAAATGTCAAACTACGTTTCTGCACCATTTATTTCTCCTACAGAATAGAAAGGAAAACTATCAAACTACATTTCTACACCATTTATTTCTCCTATAGAATGGCAAGGCAAACTATCAAACTACGTTTCTGCACCATTTATTTCTCCTGTAGAAAGGCAAGGCGGGGTTTTAGTATAGTAGGCCGACCGAAGTGAATATGTTGGAACAAACACCTGTAGCTTGGAACCTTGACGAGCATTCCCTGTAGCTTCATATCGATGACCATCCCTCGGAATTAATGTTACCTGCACTTTTTCCACCTTGTATCTTGACGAGCATTCCCTGATGAAGGCTTCTTGGCAGAAATTTGGGGCACAAGTATGAAATTTTAGGAAATATTGCTAAAATTTGAAGCTGAGACTTGCGATTTGCTATAAATTGTACGCCATCCCAACATGGAGGGTTCTTATAGACATTTATGTAATTTTCCTGCATAATACATGCATCTCTATCACACCTGCATGGAGCTGAAGAAGGTCCAAGAAAAGTCTTATCACACCATCCCAACATGGAGAGAAAAAAACTCTTATAATGTAATATGTTACAACTTGCAAGTAGTTTATGACCCAAATAGTTGATAGGAAGAAGACCTGTAGTGTTCGAGTTCAAGTTTCACAGCATCCGCCGGACTACTTGCTTTCTTTCTTTCCAAAAAGAAGAGGTACATTATGTCTCTTTCAATGCATATCTTTTTGTTGCTCTGTTTCGATTCACCCTACTAGATTAAAATCAGAAAATGCTACACAACAAAAAGCATGGCTAAGCCTGTTCTCTCTCCAAAGAAGAGCACAACATTCTTCAGAGCCCATCTTCTTTCAAGAGTTAAAAATTCCGAGAACCAATTCCTGAAGCTTTGACTGCAGAAGTGTAAATCCATCTGAATTTGCATTTGATTCCTAGGTACAGATTGCATGGACACAATATGTAACAACAAGTTGGTGACGCACATGATCCTAGGAAAAAATATTGTCATTAGGAGTATAATATTCATATAGCACATCTATCAAAAGTAAGATGGCATCTGACAGACAATCCGTGCATTTGCCTGAACCTGCAACACCACTCAATCTAGCGATCTTCATCTACTCCAAGAGAACTCTTGATCTCTCTAATCACAAATTTAACCCCTCTCAGAGTATTCAAAAGTTCCTCTACAATTTTAACATCACCTGGCTACCAATGATTTTGTCCAACTGACAGAGATCTTGTCATTGCCTCCATAGCCTTGTGAAGTTTTTCACTCTCTATATAGGCCTCGAAAAGGCTTTCCCGGGTAATGGCATTTTGTTTTCCTCCATTCTTCATAATATGCTAAAGGGAGACTTTTCTTTTTGTAAATACCCTTATCTGATATAAGCACGAGACTATGAGAGATACTTCTACTACTCTTCCATCCATGTAAATGCACTATGTTGTTTGTCACTAGTGCGATCCTTTTCACCCATAATCGATGAAATTCATTTTCAGTTAGTCACTCCTCCTCTTTTACCTTCAATAGAGATGTTTCTAAGTAGCAAAGGAATGAAAATTTGAGAGAGCGTAAAAGGTCATTGATTGTGTGTTTTAGTGGTGATTTGCACACATCCCACGTTGATGACAACATTCAAACTGAAATTCATATTGTGTCATGGTACTAGAAGTCATGTTTTTTGTTGCATACACAGCTAACACGTATAAATGAAAACACTTCATTTACAACCACTTAAGTATAATATGTGTCACATAAACAATTTTCATTTCGCTCTTCCTTATATAAAAGGAATGCATATATGCTTATTTTTAGTTCCTTTATCCTTCCATTACGATCTTTCCAACTTCTTTAGAAGCCTTGCACAGTCGTGGAAAAATCCGTCTTCAAAGACCTTAAAGGATTCAATAGATATTACATAGGAAATTAGAGTTTTAGGTATGAAATTTGTCGAGATTTGTATGTCTCCCATCTCCCAGACCAGAAATCTCATTTCCTCCGGGTGGTTTTTGACACTTCCCTCTGTAGTATTTGTTTTGGAACATGACACTTCCCTCTGTAGTATTAGTTTTGACTTCCTCAGTTTCTTTAAATTTTTCTAGCACGTTTTATAGTACATATCAGAATGTCTTTCTAGTTCCCAACCTTTCAACAACTGTGACTTGCCAGTCTAACATTGGAATGGACATAATATTTTTTCGAGCATGTTTTATAGTACATATCAGAATGTCTTTCTGGTTCCCAACCTTTCAACAACTGTGACTTTCCAGTCTAACATTGGAATGGACACAATAATTGCATGGTAGTTTCTGATTATGTCGTTGCAAGAATGACAAATCTTCACTATTTTGATCATTTTCTAAGGTTCCATGGTAACATTGAGAACTACAATGGAAAAAATGTTGCCAATGTAGCATTGTATATAGTTTTATTGTCCTCCATATGATTTGATATAATGTTTGTTTCAGGCAAATACCTATATTATTTCATCCATATTTGTGTGCAAGGCAACAATATATTAAAAGAATGAGCTTCTCATTTGAAATGAAATGAAAATCGAAGCTGGAACCTCTTCCAACTTATTAAGTGAATGGTTCGTTTAAAACCCATTTTGATTTGAAATGAAAACTAGAGCTGGCACCTCTTCCAACTTATTATGTAAATGGTTTGTTTAGAACCCATAGATGAGTAAAAACATGGATTGATAATTAATTTGTATTTCAGATCATGAAGATGAAAGCAGTATAACTAATATTGTAACTATTATTGTAGAACAGGGTGATGAGAAAAGAAATGAAAGGCATGAGCTTCTAATTTAAAATAACATTTGGTGTTGGTACATCTTCCAACTTGAGGAGAGGCTACTATTATGTGGATGGTTTGTTGATAATCTTCCAATAGCTAGCGCACCTCCTCACAGAGAGGGTAGAGAGAGTTGGAGCTGGCCTCCTCACAGAGAGGGTAGAGAGAGTTGGAGTTGGCTTCTTCCAGCTGAAAGAGAGGGTATTATGTGAATGTTTTGTTTAAAATTTTCCAACTTAAAGAGGGTATTAAGTGAATGGTTAGTTTGGAATCAAGTTGATGGCGGATGGCATCATAGATAGGCACAAGGTAAAACCAGAGACAAATGTATATTCTCAAGTTGCAGGTGTTGATTATTTAGATTTTTACTTGGATTATTAACACATTGCAAACACATTGCAACAGTAAATAGTAAAGACAACACAAAATCAAAGCTAGAGCCAAAACAAGTGTTTCTGAGCATTAGCTTTTTCAAATCAAGTGTTTCTAAGAATTAGCTAGGCTAGAGCCAAAAACAAGTGTTTATAAGCATTAGATTTTGCAAATCAAATGCTTCTAAAAATTAGCTTTTGGAGAAATGATAGACATGGAGGTGGATATGAATGTGGTCTTTCAAAGAATTCAAGCCTATGAATTTGAAGGTAAAATGGAGCCAAAAAAATAAAAAGACTTTTAGACTTCGGTTTTGTAATCCAAAGATTCTGGTAGTAAATGTTCTTACAATTCAAAGAATCTAGTAGTAAATGTTCTTACAAAAGTTTTTCTTGTCATTAACTGATATAAAACACACTCCATTGATACAAAACCTACTCTACATTGGTGCTTCATGTTTTTGTAAAACCTATTCTACATTGCTGCTTCATGTTTCTATAACAAAAATTTACTAATGCAATATGTTTCAGTCATTCATGGAATATTATTAAACAAGAATTTCATTTAACATTATTACACAAAAATTTCATGGACTTGGAAAGCCTTTAGTGCTATAATTTGGAATTTTGGGTGCTCTAGGAAACTAGAAGAGAACAGACTTCGTTGCCTCTCAGATATTTCGGAATCAGATAATCAAATGGAGATCTTAAGGATTCAAGCCATTTAGCCATTCAGATCTTATATGTCAAACCAATAGCCCCTATATCTACTAAAAATTTATGCAGATGTCGAGAAGATTAAAACACCATTCAAAACAACAAATTCCATTTCTAAATTTTACAAAATGTATCCAAGTGAGTCCTGACCAGTGAAAAATACGCAACATTGACATCATTCTAGAAACATAGTCACCATAAATGGAAATTCTAGTAAAATTTGATGTGAATATAGAATTACTTTACTTAATCAAAATAGATCTTAAAAATTCAATAGACATTAATGCTCTTTGATCGATATTTCTCTGAATAGTATAAATAGATCAAGTTGTATAGACAAATGCTCTCTATTTAATATTTCTCTGAATAGTCTAAATAGATAGAGCTATATAGACACACGCAAGCAAACATAATGGGATTACCATTAAAATAAGAACACTTAGTACATACTGTCAAGAAATAAAAATGGGATTAGAGCCTCCACTGTTCCACAACACTTTGATGCATTTTCGGGTACAATAATCCTAAGGCATATTGAGGTCTATACCAATAAAGAAGCCATGAATAAGTTGTCTAGATCCAACCCACAAATAGAATTTGTGATACTAAGGCTTGATAAAAACCCCTGAGTCTGACCATAACACTAGCAAACCCATTTTCCACTAACAAGAGCATTACAACATCTTCAACTATCCAATGCATTTGGTATCAAGCATGCATTCAAAATAGGACTCCATATCCATTGCACTAAATACTTCCTCCTGATGCCATTGAAATTGTAATTAGCCCTAAATTTGTTTGTCAGGACTTGTCCAATGTAAGATCCACCTCCTTGAGTCACATAAAGACCTTCACAAAGATATGCAATCTCAGTAGGAGAAGTAGGATCCTCACCATGATACCAGGCATTGATCAGGGGATTTATGGGCAATCACACTTATCATCATATCGATACCAACTTCCCCATTAGGTGCCTTCAATGCCTTCATTCTAGTCATGTAGCTTGGCACTGCAAAAGGATAAGCACAGATTTCCAGGCACTATTTTCTAGAATTCCCAATCCATGCATAAGGCAATGTGTATCCTACAATGGATGGGAATGTAAAACAATGAAATCCACAGACTTCTCTACAGAAGTCCTAGACAACAACATCACCAGAAGTGAGGAGGAGGTAAATACCATTCTTGGAATCAATGGGAAGGGGAATACTCTTGGCGGTTATGACATTCTTTATCACTTCCTGAATAGTAAGCCTACTTAGTACCTTACCATGGGAGTAATAATCATCATGCTGACTAGTAATCACTATATTTATGCTAATATTGGCACCAGTTTGATCAGTATATAGCTGCAATGTTTACCACCACTGACCCACAGAAGGGCTCTTTGTATTATTAGAGATAGATAGAAGAAACTCATTGATAACCCTCTTCTCCTTCTTACTCTACCTGCCATGCCAAATTGTATGGACATTGATAGCATAAGTCAACACAGGCCCCATGTGGTACTTCATATTCATATATAATGAGGACCCTTCATTGTTATTCAAAGTCCCAAACTGCAAATCTGCCTTATTGGGCTGTTGTCCCAGTCCCAAAGCAGTAGTATTCCAATTGAAATATTGAGTCCATGGCCTCCATGCTTTAACTGAGGATAATACAATGTAAAAAAACAAACCCACACATGCAAACACACCCATTTTCTCTCTGGAACAACACACAAAGCAACAATGTAATGGATACAATGCAATGAGATTCAATGGTTTCTTCTCCATAACATGCATGGATGGGAAATACATGTACCCTGTGCTTTATGTATATACAACAACATCCAAGTTCCTCCTTTGACCTATTTCTTTAATTTCTTTATTCATCTTAATTATGTTCCAAGCAATTACCAGCTGTGGATGCCATGTTTGTTGTTGCATAGACAACTAACACATATATATGAAAACACTTGGAAGCAATTTCTCGACTTCATATTGATAGCAACATATTTCCGATGGGAGCATGTGTGTTGCTACCTTACAAACACTAACTATAAATTTCGAGATTCAAAACTAGAACACTTACTTTGAAACATGACCAAAAAATCCTCTAGAAAGGTTGTCTCAATATAATACTCTTTGTTGTATTAGGAAAATATCTCCAAACTTTGTAGACAATTTTCATAGCTCCCCAGACTGGAGATAGAAATTTCCCACAAACTTTCCAACAGTAGTGACAGTCATGCTAAAATAACGTCTCAAAATAATTCCAACTATGTTTTTCTGGGCACAAGGATATTATGTGGAGACTAGAGAGTCCAAGTGCTTTTCACAATAGACAAAATATTAGCCTTAGTGAGTACTAGAATTTCATGCTTCTCATGTCACGACATGTCTCCTAATTGTTAAATACAATAGCCTTGATGAACAACATATTACTAGTGTCCGATCTATGGACATAAACATAAATTTGAATCACTTGTGTATATTCATCGCACTTTTGTTCCATATTGACAAATGAATATTTCTAAAATGTATTATTCATAGTGTTCATGCCCGGAAGAGTTCGTGCTAATGAACAAACAAACCAGAATGTTATCTGAACCCCATATCCATCTAAAATCCATATGTATCATGTTGTAGATCATATCTTGTGTTAAAAATCACAAGAGGTGCTATCATTATATATCAGAGATAATGGGCATATTTAAAGCCCATGTCACAGTAATATTTTAAAGCATAATTAAGTCTAAATATTAAACTAATTATAATAATTGTGCTACCAATTTCATCCTATAGTTATAAACAGAGCACAAGAGGAATTAGAGGTTAACTTTGACCTATTACCTGACATCTAGAAACAAAGCACAAAAAGAAATAGAGGTTAACTTTGATATATTACCTAACAACTAGAAACAAAGCACAAGAGGACATAGAGTTAAGGTTAACTCTGACCTATTGAAGGAATCAGACTGGCCCAGTGAAAGTGAGGATTGAAGACCTAGAATTGATTAGACTAACTATAAATCTAAAGCAATATTTGAAGAGCCATGAGAGAGGATTTATTAAAATCCTGCAACAAATTATTTCCAGCAGTCATTACAGGTAACAAAATTCTTGCAAGGATAGAAATTTATCATTGAAGTAGAAAGTTCGAGATAGCTGTCAAGGGTTGAAAAAAATCCCTCATTTGGCATCATTTACTTTGTGTTTAGAAGTAGAGAGTTCGATATATCTGTCAAGGGTTGAAAATTATTGATATTTGTCTTTCATAAAATTACTATTGTATTTATTTTAAAAAACATCTTGTTGTTATCTTGATGGTTAACACAATTTGTTAGACAAGGAATCCTTTTGTTCCCCTTTGCATACAGATGATCCCTCTTCATATTGTTCTTTTACAACTTCAATTCTTTTGGAGGAACAATTTTCTACTACTTTTCAAATTATTCATGGTATTTTACAGATGTTACAATTAGAGGCATTACTTGGCCAAACTGGTTCCTTGCTAGTGCAACTAGAGATAACTCCTTTACTCATGCTTGATACTTCGTTGTTATTTCACATTCTCACCTCAGATTTTAGTGATTCAATTTTTTTTTTTCCTTTTCAGTGATAGTTGCTACAACCATCATTACTACCATACCCATTTATTTCTTTCTTATGCTATATTGCAACAAAAGTTGATTCTCTTCACTTATTTTTTCAAATATTTCCTTAATGAAATTTGCATTTCGTTTATCCATACCATTTTTTTCCCTACATTCATATGCATAATGTTCAAACCTTCTACAATAATGAGATTGGACATTGCATTTGTCATACCTTTGAGAAAAGATCCCAAGTGACTTGCCACTATGTCTTCCTCTTCCATGTGATTCTAAAAGGATAATATGTCCTCCTTCATTGCTCTACTAATTAAAAAGGTCCTCACATCTTGTTGTTAGCTTCATAGTTAGCACAATTTGTTGGACAAGGAATCCTTCTATTCCCCTTTGCATACAACTGACCCCTTTTCATATTGTTCTTTTATAACTTCACTTCTTTTGGAGGAAAAAATTGATGCTACTTTATAAATGATTCATGGTATTTTACAAATGTCGCAATTAGAGGCATTACTTGGTCAAACCAGTTTAGTCATTTTCCTTGTCATTTTTAAATACCACTTACCTAACACAAATCTATTTTGACTTGGCAGGATATCTTGTGCTATTCCCTGCTAAGAGGTACAAGTCTTTGGCTTTTCCTCTTTATTGCATTGCTTTTTTACATATTGACAGTTATGCATGTACACTTTTCCTATCCTTAGGAAATTATTTTAACATTGCTTTTCCCCTATTGTGGAAGTTTTTCCTTTATGGTTGTTATCTCTTATTATGTTACACTATTTATGGTTGCTATCTAACTAGTGTTACATGCTATTTGGAAACACATCTTATTCCATTATTTGTACCCTCTATTTTCCTTCTCACTTATTTTTTTCCCAGAATGCCTCATGCTCTTTTATTTTTAATATAGTCAGGATTTTTTTCTCGCAAAAAAAGCTAGCGTGTCTTTTTTTTTTTACTACTTTTATTTGCTTGCATCCATAGATCCATTTCATCTGAAAAGTTGCAAGGTCACTTGAATAGGGTGCAAAATTGTAATTGCCATCAGTCCAGAAAGACACTTTGCTTTACACACAAAAACCATAATCAAAACAATGCTTCCTACTTTGCCTTGCTACTGCCAAACCTCTTTGTTTGAACAAGCCCTCAATGTTTGCTAGGTATCTCATTCAAATTGCCTACCCCTTCCTCTCTTCCTTCCAAAACTGTCCTTCACTCAACAAATAACAATATCATGGTGGGTGTTGTTTTCTTCTTGCTTTTCTTTCTTACCTGTGAAACATTTAACTTTGCCACATGAAAATTGCACAAATCATAAGGACAATAGTCTAGCTATCTATTAATTTCTTATAACGCACTTGTTCTTTCCTGTTCTTCCTTCCCCCTCATGTTTTTTTATCTTCCACACTTTTCCCTTCAATTTCTATTGTTGCTTCATCTCATTTTAGATAAACTCTTTAACCTTTTCCTTTCTTTTTACTACACAAATTGTTCTTCACTTTTGTACACTTATAATTGATATTCTCTTGCAACACCTTTCTTTCGACAACAAAGCCATATCACCATGGAACCAACCTTGATTACCAATGCACTTTCATTGTTGTTCACTAGCTCTATCGAGATGCAACCATTCCTCTAGGTTGTTGTTGTCGAAGAAATATGCACTGCTAGGATGTCAACCCCTTGCTACCGTGTCTCCCTTTCTGATGGTGTTCATAGCCATGCGGTCTTGCTTCCTTATTCACATGATGCACTTGCAAAAAACGAATACTTGCAAATAGGATCTATCGTGCTCTTAAAAAAATTCTCATGCACATATGCACATCATACTATATATGTTGCGCACAGGGAATCTTGCATAATCTTTCCTGGCTTTCCTCGCCTTTTATGTATGCTTTAGAATCTATTTTCTTTTATCATGTTTTACTTCCCCTCTATACTCACATATGCTCTTTCTTGCAGGTCACTTTCTATCCTCGAACTTGAAATACTCCATCATGTGACAACTTTGATCGGTGAGCCAATCCCTATTATTCTCTCTGCTGAACAAATTCTCCATGCGCCCTCATCCTCATCCATTGTCTCTTCCCTTTCATCAACCGCCCCCCATTGAAAGAGAATCCACCAACTTCAAAAATTTTCTTGCTTCATCTGCAACAACACTCCCTTTTAAGGAACTTACCCCAACCCATACATTTTGGTCTAGCCAAGGTAGAGTTCTCGCAAAACCAACCCTTCGAGCATACACCAATGCATGTGACTCTGGGAAATCCTTTCGGTTTGACCTTGTTGATTGTGATGGTGAAAAAATCCATGTATCTGCATTTAATGACTTGGCAGTCTCACTCCATGCTCTCATCCAGCTTGGCCAAATATACACAATTTCGAATGGCTCCATAAAGGTACCGAACCCTACGTACAACCATCTTAAACACCCTTTCGAAATCCTCCTCTTCTCCACATCAAATGTATCTCACCTTTTAGATGGAGATCAAACAATACCTTCCCATACCTTCCATTTTGTGCCAATAATTTCACTCAAACTTGCGCCTCTCAACTCATTTGTTGATGTTATCGATGTCATTAGCTCAACCTCCTTCCTCGATCATTCACATACATGATGGTTTTGAAACTACCAGAAAATCTATTTCCCTGCGCGACAAGTCTGGTAGTAGCATCGATGTCACCTTATGGGGAGAACACTGCCACACCAAAGGACTCACACTCTCTAAACTCCACATGGAATGTACCATCCTAGTCCTTGCAATTAGAGGGGGCCAGCTTGTCGAGTTCAATGGGCGAACTATTAGAACTATGTCGATGACTTGCCTTATTATAGATCCAGATATCTATGAAACACACCAACTCAAGAAATGGCTTCAAGAAGAAGGCATCAAATCTTCCTCTCCGTCACTTAGCCAGAAATACACTGGCACAGCCAACAGGCCAATGCAAACAAAAAAAATTCTGCCATTCTTGCAATGCCCGACGTTGAAATGTCAGCATGGGTTGCCCTCTATGTTATTGTTACAACAACTGACTTGGACAAATTCTACTTCCTCGCATGCCCCCTTACCATTGATGGGCTACAATGCATGAAAGAAGATGTTCAACAACCTGACAAGACATGGCATTGTTCAAAATGTGAAGGCTCCTTCCTCGAATGTGACTATCGCTATGTGCTCTAGCTTGAATTGCATGCCCACACTAGCCAACTCAAAAATGTGTTTCTTTTGACGATGTTGCCCTTGGCCTTTTGGGCATATCTGTAAAGGATTTTTTCCTCCTTTCAAGTGAGCTAGGAGTTGTCAGATACATATCCAATGGGGTCACATCATGTCGATTCCTCTTCACACTAGGTGTCAAAACATAAACTTTCAATGGCATTGAATGCCTCCACCCAACCCTCATGCACTCTAAAGAACTCCCTTATGCCTCTATGTCAGCTTTCCTCTTGCAATACCTTCAACCCACTCCTCCCCCTCGAAAAAAAATTCCTGTTGCCTATAAACATATATTTGTCCCCTCTCCCTCGCTATTCCCCATCTCTTGCTATATACACCCTTTCCCTTTAACACTTTTCTTCCCATACTCCCCCCCCCCTTCTCTATTGATTCCCATCCTTAAATTTATAAACACTTCCCCTATTATGCCCCTCCCTTTCCCGATTGCCAACTCCTTTCCACTCTTCACTCTCATTAAGCCCCAGTTTCCCTTTTGCACCTTATTGAACCCTCTTGTCTGCAATTCAAACTTTACTTTTTCTAGACCTCATCTTCAACAATGCTTCGGCCTTTTGTATTGCTTTCTCATTACTATATGCACCCTCTCTCAAGTGTATTGGTTCTCATGAAAAAATGGGCAGCCACTTTTTTTTTCTCGCGTGCATACATGCCCATTTTCTCACTTGTAATGTCTCTTCTATATACATGGCCATTCACTCACTTTCTTTTCACGATCCTTGTTCATCATGTAAGCTTATTTGCAACACATACACATTATTCATATGCACATATGAATATGATATGCTATATATGAAAAAAAATACGCACATAATGCTTCTAATTATGGTCACATGCACAAATGGGCTTCCTTTAGTCTAGGCCAAATATGCATCATGTGGTTGCATTTACAATTACTAATAATCATTTGAACATCCCAGGATGGATTACTTTACTTCGAACAAGTCTAACAACCAAACAAAACAAATATCATTCTCTCCTGTCTTCGTACTACACTTGCAATTTGCATTCATCATGTTACATAATGCATACACTTTCCCTAAAAGAAACACTCGCACCATATATATGCTACTATACTTTGTAATGCAAAACAAAACACAACAAAAATAAAAAAATAAAACAAACACAACTTTAAATAATTAGGAAGAAAGAAAAACTTGTCATGCATGCTTTACGTGCCTTTGCTCCTACTTCACTTACACCTCTGATTTTGAGACAAATTGTCTTGTTTGAAACAGCTATGCAACCCACCCTAGTGAATAATGCACAGAAGGAACAACGACGACACCACTAGGAACTTAACAAGGATAAAATAAATGCACGTCGTTGTCTTCTCTACAACAATCATCGATTCAACCTTCCCTCTCAAACCAACCCAAACCGAACGCCTCTTCCTTCCTAGGTTCATCTCCCTCCCCTAGCATCCACCTAAAGTCTTCAGCTTTCCCTTCCATGTCCAATCGCTTCCCAATAAATTCCAATCGATGTCATTTTTTCACCTACCACTTTTCATGTGCAGTGATCCCCCCATGTGGATTCCTCTTCAATTCCAACCAATGCCCTTTTGTCACCTCCCACTTTCCATGTGCATTCATCCCCCCTTGTGGTTTCCTCTTCAACTACTCAACAATTCCCTAACAACCATCTCCATCATGCACATCGTCGCTTTCATGAAATAATTGATGCACTTAGCCCCATACAAGTCTACTCCACTTGTCATGAAGCTTACCCATCCATGAAAACAAGAAAAAGAAATGAGAACATTGTTTGTTCTTGTTGTGCCTCTAAGCTACCTATCCATCACTTCTCCTCCTCAAAAAACATAGCCCCAGGCAACCAACCCCATGTCCTCACTTGCCTAAATAAAGTTGAAGAGATACTCATTTCCCGTGTCAACCCCGTTCTTCAAGTAACACATGCATGTGGAGGGAAATTCAAATATTCCGGCCATACTGTTAGCTTCCGTCAAAATATAACTAACATTGTCACCTCCCTTCCTCACACGCTCTTAGAAATAGACATCCTTGTTGTAAATAAAACCAACAATGACCACATATCCTATGAATTCTTTGTCAGTAGATCACATGTTCTCGTAGATTTACAGTTCAAGTTAGCAAACAACCCATACTACAAAGATGTAAAACTTAACCCGCTTGCACTTTCCTCTTTGCTTGATTCCCCTTCAGACGTTTTTGGTATGTTACGTCATCTCTCCCCTAATTCTATTAGACCCCAAGAAGCCCTATCTGAAAATCTTGAGCATGAACTTCTCCACCCAAACTTGTCTAACCTTCAACCATCCTCCTTTGTTGCAACTTTACCAAATTCTCATACATAAATTGATTAGATACTTGCCTACATATAATCCTCCAATTCCACACCCACCCATTCACTTCAATGGCCCATCATTGACCTTTCTCCAGCCAACGAATACAACACAAAGGACCTCTTCTCCATGGCCTTCCCCATCCTCTTCCCCACTGAAGATGCCATGATTAACCAACCAAGAATTGCAAAATTTGATATGCAAGAATATGCTTTTCATCTAATGCGCTTCCATGACAATCACTTTGGCCAACACCCTAGTTTTCGATATTACCTATACAACCTTATCATGTGACATCGAAACCAGGAAACTATTTATGTCTTCATTAAAAGGGAACTTGTAAATACCTTACCAACAATTGTAGTAGACCTTCACCTCCACCTTCATTAGTTTACGCCTTCAACAATTCCAGACCAGATTATGCTCTTCGATTCATCCCTTCATGGGAGCCATTCTTTTCGGACCAATGCTAGAGGGGAGCTAAGTGACATGATCATTAAATACGGTAACCCTACCTTATTCTTTGCACTAAGTGCAACTGATACCAAATGACATGACTTGCATATGGCCATGCCTTCGAATCCTCAATCTAATGCACAAGATCTGTCTTGATGGAGAATCCAAAACATTGTTACAAACCCACATCATGCATCTCAATACATCCATTGCAGATTCAAAATATTCTTATAAGAGGTTCTACAAAAGGATTCCTTGTAAAGGATTTTTGGTGTAGATATGGCTCTACCATTTCTTACACTTTAGTTTTCTTTTCTTTTTTCACTTTTCCTTTTCATGCATCCCTCTTAATTTTTTTTCGTCTTTGTTACTAAGGTATGAATGGAAGCATAGAGGCTTTGCACATGTACTTGGGTTTCTATGGTTCGAAGACACACCTAATATGGATGCCCTTAATTGGGCTAGCATTGCAGACATTCGTGCGGCCAAAACATTTTTCGATACCTACATCACTGCTTGGAACCCTCAGCCTCTCCAAAACATGACTCTGTGATTGCATCGCTCATTTATACATGATCCATGCCTCGCGACAAATGAAATATTTGCATCAAATGAACTCCAAGACTACGAGGAACTTATGAACTACGTCCAAAGGCACACAAAATTTCATTCCTCTACATTTCTTCACAAAAAAACAACTCTTTTGCTTGCTGCTATGGAGCCCCTTGGGAATTGTGTGAAAATTCTTCTTTCCAAATTGATGCTTCCGGGTGGAAAAAGTACACTCCTGCTAGAAGTGATGACAAGAAAATGTGCACAACTCTCATATGCTTGCAATTTGGAGGGCCAACATTGACTTCCAACCTGTTTTTTCGCACCATGTTGTATTCAACTACATTGCAAAGTATGCAGCGAAAGCAGAGGCAAAATCTGAAAGTTGCCACCAAATTCTTGCACAAATTTCACAAAGTTCCCCCTCTGACGTGCCTACTATGTCTATCCTCCATAAACTCATTACCAAACTTATTGCTAATAAGGACATTGGTGCACAAGAAACATGTCATATGCTCCATAAACTACCGCTAACCCAATGAAACTATTCTTTTGTCTCCCTTAATGTTAAGAAAAAAAATCTGATGTGTTTCAAACAATTTAGAAGCCCATCTTCCAACAACACCCTTCATCACCTCACACATACAAAGTCCTCATTTACTAGAGTCATTTCCACTTATTGAAGTCACACGGGACTGGTGATTCTCCTCTCGTGGGAAAACATCGTCGTGGAAGCGCATTTTCCCTCCCATGGCTGTGCGCATCATTCCTTGATACACTGCAATCTCAAATAAAGATTCGACATCCTATGTAGACTTTTACTGGAGTGAACTACTCTTGTACTTACCTTTTCATAGATTTCCTAACGACATTGGCGAAATCGATGAGGCAATTGTTTCTCATTGGGAGAAAATTTCCAACACGTATCAAGCATGGCATGTTCACCGAGATCCGTTAGAAACACCCATGTTTGACTCTAACGATCACTCCCCTGATGCAATGTACCCCCCCTCCCACCCACCACATACATGGAAGAATGGAAATTCCTTTCTCAACTCCACACAGGTAACAACATCCTCCTTGATGAGCTTGACATTCTTGGCCATCATGACTTCGATGCAAACCATAATTGGGACCACTCTCTTATCCCTTCGCACTTGCAAGAAACGACCATTTGCTTCATAGGATTCAACTGCTCTTCCACAACACTCCACCAAATTCCCTCTCCAAATCCACATTCCCTTTCCTCCTTGTACCCAAACCAACTCATGGCATTCAATATCATTTTTTCCCACTTCTCCAACAATGGTTCCACCAGACCATTAAGGATGCTCATCCAAGACATTGCTGAGATTAGGGGAATTTTGAGGTCTAAAATGGGCCTCCTTAGAAAAATGTAGAACCAAAATAAAATTTATAAGAACCAATAGGATTTAAGATGATGATGTCAACCATGTGGGATGATTCACCATTTTTGAAGTAAAAAAGTATAATAATAAAAAATAATAAAATAATAAAACTACTTTTTCAACACATATTTTCAACTTATCTCCTTAATGTTTTACTCAAATTTCAAGCAAGACTACTCGTTGGATGCAAAATTTACTTCCTCATCCAAGGAGTACCTATGGTGTATACTTTCGATGGACCTTGCTACATGAAAAAAGAGAAATACATGAAAATATGTTATTGCAATGATGTTTTTCATGTATTTCTCATTTTTCATATAGCAAGGTCAATAGAAAGTATGAAACATGGGTAATCCTTGGATGAGGAATCAAATTCCTTATCCAACAGGTGTTGCCACTTGAAATTTGACTAAACCCATAGGGAGATAAGTTGAAAATACAAGTTGAAAAAATAGTTTTATATTTTTTCCTTCTAAAATTTGATGATGTAATGTAATCTTATTTTATTATTTCCACTATTATTTTATAATTTCCTTAGGAGGCCCATTTTAGACCTCAAAATTCTCTTAACGCACCAACAAATATTTCCTAATTGATTGCCTCAAAAATTCCTTCCTATCCAACACTGTCAATGGGAAAAACCCACTACTCTTGCTTGCTCTGACCAGTGTTGTGACATTCCAAATCAATGCTCTAACCATACACTCTAGCCTCTGCATCCCTATCTCCTATATGCACCCTTTGGAAGGTAAATCCCTACTAAACTGTCAAGAACAACTCCGTCATGTAAAATACATTCTCATTGATGAAAGGAGCTTCATTGGTCCTAAAATGCTTGCTCAAATTGATAAGCATTTACGAGGGGACTTCTATCCAATAGAAACACTCTATTTGGTGGTCGATCTATAATCCTTGTGGGGGACCTCACCCAATTTCCACCTGTTAAAGATACACCAATGTATGTAGGCATGTCCCGTGGCAATGCTCTTTGGCGGAGCTCCGAGACTGTTGTCACGCTTTCCAAAATTTTCTGCCAACAAGGTACAAGTCCTATGCAAGTTTTATTTTAGAAACACCTTTCCAGCCTTCGCAATGCAACCCCCACATTGGATGATTGGAACCTTCTAATGACACACTCAAAATATAATCTTCTAGAAGACGAGCTAGCAAAATTCGCCAATTCTATTCACCTCTATGCAACTAATGAATCTGTTGTGCTACACAATAAAACCATGCTCAAGAAATTGAACCTACCTATTTCATGCTGTTGTGTCGAGGAAAGGAAAAAAATTCCCTCCTCCAACCAGGAAGATGAACAACTTGCTACACAAGTGCTTCTCTGCATTGGTCAACATGTCATTCTAACAAGCAACTTGTGGGTTGAAGCAGGCCTCGTGAATAGTTCTCTCGGGAAAGTTGTCGCTATTCCTTACACAATTAGTTTTCACCCTCCAGAACAACCCTCATTTGTTGTGGTCGATTTCATGCACTACAAAGGTCCAACATGGGATGGCTCAAATCCAAAATGTGTGCCCATCTCCCCTGTAACAAGGGGTTCTCTAAGATAGCTTCCCCTCCGCATGGCATGGGCCCTAACAATCCATAAATCACAAGGCATGATAGTACAAAAGGCAATAATCGATATTGAAAACATTGATCGTGAGGGCCTTACATTCACAACCATATCTAGAGTTAGATAATTGAATGATCTTTTCATTTCTCCATCTTTCTCCTTCACACGCTATGCACACATGCAAGATAATCCGTATGTCCTTCGCAGGAAAAAAGAAGAAGCATACCTTGCCTCCAAATCTGTGAATCGGCCTGCTTGAAGGCCTTCTCTTCTTGGTTACTTTCCTTCCTTTGAATTCCACTTGCAAATGTTTCATCTATTCTCTCATGTTAACACCTTCCAATCTGTAAGTTTTTTTAACCTATTCTATTTCTACTATACTTTTGATTTCAAAAGGTTAGTCATATTTTTTTCTTCTATGCTTTCCCTTTCAATTAATGAATTTATACATGTTCACTTACATGTTTTCCTGTTGTTTGCAGAAACAAATGGATCCACAATATCTTTCTGAGCTCTACACATTTTTCCATCATATACATGAACAAGAGGATTCTCTTTTAGATATACAGACCCAATTCCTATGTTCTCATACTTTGTCACTATACCGGATGCACTCGACTCTCCAACTACTTAAAAGGATTAAATATTTCATGCATGTCCTCATCCATGTACATGAAAGAGATGCAAACATTCAACTTTGCATATATTACCACGACCGCGTCCAAATCTAAATGTCAAATTGTGTTATAGATGCCACACATCACCTTGTATTTATGACTAGGCATTCACCCTACAGGAAAAATAATCAAAATCAACATGCACTTTGGTTGAAGGAATTCAATCTTTTTTCACCACTCTGCTACATAATTCTTCTTTGATAGCCAACAATACATGTTTTTTCGTCAAATTTTACCCACTCTACAGTAACTCTTATAGGATAGTCCCATACTTGCATGGCATTCATACTACCTGCTTTCCCTGTTTCCTTGTCTATTTGCCAACATAATTTTCCATTCTTAAATAGAACATGTTTGTCTGCTTTTTCATGTCATGGATAGCCAACAATTATAATCTAGAACTTTGTATGGAAAAGATAACCAACAATTAGATTCTTGAAATTAATATGGAATAAACCATACTGCCAATAGTTTTTTGTCCACCCATGAAGATGAATGCATTTCCAATGAACCTCTTCTACTGTACATTTCAATTTAAATGATAATTAAGAGGTTTCTATGCACATTTTTACTCTTTCTTGAAAAAAAAATGTTGCATGGATATGCTACCAAAATAAGTATGTGTACTTTCTTTTGCATCCTTTCACAACACCATGGCTATGTTTCTGACATATCACAATGAGTTTTAACTTTTGTGATATACCCATAAAATGACTATGCAAACCAAAATTCCCAATGTTTTGCTTCTAATGACAACCTTCCCCTTGTTTCTTGCTATTTCATTGTAATGCAACATGCAGCCATGTTCATTCCTAATAAGTTTTATAAGCTTTACCTCTTTAGTATTATTCATGCAAGATGGAACCATGTTCAACCCTTCTACGAATGTATGTCGTGTGTTTCATTGAAGACCACAACCTTTCAGACACTTGAATTCGCTTATGTCAATTAATTATTTCCAAAATTTCATCTTATACATGCTCTAACAAATGCTACAGAAAACCATTTGAATATGTTCTCAGTTTGAAACCAAAAAAATAACACATCAAATTTAAATATGGTTTCTTTCCCACTTGTTAAGCTGATTTGTGTGATTAGGTAGATTGAAATTGCACTATTATGATTTTGTTTAGTATTGTTTCAATAGATTTTGTCTTGTTCCTATTCGTGTGACCACAATAAAAGAACTCAACTCAAAACATTATATATGGTAACCTCGACACTAATCGTTGGATTACATATTTTTTACCTTCACAATGTTGACAAGACATGGATTAGCAATGTTGAAACGGTAATGGTCCACTCAATGGAATGATTATAAAAAAATGCAATTGATTGAATGTCTTTCATTGTTAACCGTCAGCTTCGTACAAGCCTATATATTTATACAACACTACATCCAATACAACAATGTTGTTACCAAACATGCTTGCCCCAATTGAGAAGGTAGCAATATAAGGGAATCCAATAAAAGGTTTTTTATTCTTTGTAACCAGCTTGCCTCAGCTGAGTAAATAGGCTAGTTATTTTATCCCCATAATTTTTTTTCCATACTTGCAAACAAACTATTTTGTCATCTCTAGTTCTAGCCTTCGTATAAATAACGAATTTCTTGTTGTAGATTTTAGGAGTGTTTATTGTTATATATATGGATGCTTTTTGGGTGCAATTTCATGCCCACAACAATTGTATTGTTGCTGTTATTAGCTGTCAACTATAAACCATTAGGGTTTGAAAATCAATTTCTAAGTTTAGTTACTCAAATTTTCAGATATACCTGGGGCGTTTTCGTTAAGTTTGATTCTTCTTGTCCTTGGAGGAATCGTTGGTCCTGTTGGATTATTCATTAAATTTGTTTGGTTTTGTTTTTGGCACAAGTATATATATGGTCATTTTCTCAATATAATATAACATCTTAAATGCAATACATAGCACGTGTGTTATTTCAATGAAACGTTCTGAATTGCTTGAATATGAGACAGATAATTGGTGTCATATTTACAGTGATTAAATGCATTGTAACCAATTTAGAATTCTCAAATGAAGCCTTAAGGTTGTATAGCACAATTCTCACTTCATATTTCCCATCGCATTGGATGGCATTGCCATTTCTCATGTTTTTTTTCCAATGAATTGACAGAAAGTACTTGTTTTTTTGGTTGATTGATGTGACATCCAAATCCTACAATGTTGATCTTTGAAGATTCCAACAGATGATGGGTGCAAAAATGGGTGCAAAAATCGGAATCTTCAAGCAATTCTTATAAACTTTCATCATTTTTCGTGTGATTGACAAACACACTCACAGGGCTACAAAATCCATTGTGATGTTGTTATTTCAAACATACACTTCAAACAACATTATAATACTAATGTTTACCAATTAAAAAACTGCAGGCTGCTAATGTGCTACTTAGAAGTGTCATTCTTGATGAGAACAAAATTAATCGATTAAGCCTTATAAAATTTTGAAGCTATTATATTCTTATTGTGTTCCATTCTTATTGATTGATTCTTGGTTCATTTCTTTGTGAACATTAGAATAATTTTCTCAATGTTAACCAGTTGTCCAAAATTATTCAACTACACTACTCGGTTTACAATGGCTTTCTCCATCCTTAAAAAACCCAACACAGATTATCGACATTTCTTTGCACCTCCCAGTGCAAATGCTAGTATATAGTATCGCCATCGGTTACCTGTGGGATGCAGCTATGATGGCACGAAAACAACAAAATCCCTTTCTATCTTACTTTAAAAGCAGGCCGACCATTTCATGCAATTGTTTTTCGTCCAAATTATGGAATCAATATCCATCTCTTCCAGCCCCGACATTATAGAAAGATTATCACATTTCTCTTTCTGCCATTCACAGAAGGTATCTTCGAATCAATGCAACCTGAAAGAATTCGATCACATCACGAGAAAGGGACAAAAACAAGTAAGCCCATATAGAAGGCTTGTTTGCAATAATTTTCGACAATATTTACGTACACAAACAGCTGAACCAAAGTAAACAAAGCCTCTTCACCCTTTCTATGTTTCTTCCAAATGGGACCAGCCCTTTCTATGTTTCTTGGACATGGGACCGACCCTCCGACGACCGGACCAGAATCTACGATCAGGTTAAGGATTGCCCCAACTAGGATCGATCTGAAACGGTGAAAAGCCATCATGCCATTTTCTACTTTCTCAGTTTGATGTGAAACCCACCTTCTTTTGTTTGTTACAGCTCTGTGAATGAGATGAAGTTGAAAATGAAGATGAAAAGGAAGTTGATGATTGCTTTAGCCAATCTTGCAAAACAAGCGCTGAGAGCTCTGCCCAAAGCTCACGGTCGCTAAATTCCTCTGTATAAATCTGCCCATATCACATATGCCTTTTAGGCAGAATATATCAAAATTTGAGACTGTAAATCCATAAATTACCAAGGCAGCACACTCTTAATATTAAATCTGAACATTGATAACAATTTTCCAATCTGCAGATCATAAACTTTTGAACACACTCTAACTATAACGCTGATCATA
Source organism: Pinus tabuliformis (assembly GCA_031772625.1). Taxonomy (NCBI): domain Eukaryota; kingdom Viridiplantae; phylum Streptophyta; class Pinopsida; order Pinales; family Pinaceae; genus Pinus; species Pinus tabuliformis. The sequence goes on from CM062807.1 coordinate 658,359,310, forward strand.
TAGTATTGAACGAAGAGGAGTAGAAGAAATATGAGGAGGCGAACTATGGAGGAGAAGACAGGAACTTCACGGCTGCCATGGCTACAACTTCAACCGATCAGAATACGCCGGCGCGTAATTCAAGAAACCCATTAGTGACTGCTGATTTACTGGATCATTACGTAGAAGATATGGATAGGCAGGGGATGCTTGCATAAAAAAAATCTGTAAACAGTGGGCACTGGAGAAACAGTCTAGAGGAGTGAAGGGCTATGTAATGTTGATATATATATGCCTTGTCTCTAACTTCTTTTGCTTTCTGGGTGTAAGATCTCTTAAACTTCAACTCTCCCACAAAAAAAATTGCATAGTAATTAGATGCGCCAACATGAAAAACACTAACTTTTCCTCAATACTTGAACACGTCGCGTGATCATTGAGCCCTTTAGTGATGTAAAGATTATCCATATCTCCTTGTTATTGCTATTTTCATACTGATATATATTTCAATGATTGCTCTTTGTTGTATATGATCGTGGTCATAACTCTAATCCGATGGACACTTTATGATCTGGTTTAATGTTAATGTTCACGAAATGGAGGTCTCTTGAGATCATATAACTATAACGAGTAAGTTGCAGTCGAGCGCCACTCCCATTCGACTATAATATTTAGTCCATACATGAATTTTATTTTTCCTGTTGCATTAGCTAGACCGCTGGAAATTTCTGGAGCCCCAGGTGTAGACACGATGACCTTCCCAATTTGTACCTCACAGATGATGCGTTGTCATTCATAAATTAGGCTTGGATTGCGACCGTCGATTGGAATGGGAAGTTAAGAAGGTAACAACCTTCCCCTTCCCGCACACCATCGCTGTTCATTCACACACTCGCGGTTTGAGCTCTGCATATGAAACGCTTGTCGTGAATTCCAAGCATCCAGGTACTAACCGAACCTGACCCTCCACTCTCTGTTCCTAGCTACGATTGTCCAGACCCTCCTTGATAATTATGGCACTGATATAGTTCTGTTCAATGACAAATCAGAAAATCAATGAAAGACACTCTAACTATTATGGCAGTTCAATGACAATGAAGACACTAACTATTATGGCAGTTCCATGACAAATTCCAATTATGGGACTAGATTCCTCTTATCGAGAGGACCAATATTACGGTTGTGTTAGACCACGATATAACTCTTCAAAACAAAAACTCTCTATATTATTCATTCAGGTAGTTCATTGTTATATACGATAGGGAGTGACTGTTCGGTTCATCTCCTGACTCTCTGTTTTCTCTATTATTTATTTACATTAATATTAATTACAATTATTCACCCAATCCTTAAGATTAGGTGTCAACATTCCCCCCTTAATCTGAAGGAGTGTTGGTGAGTCCAAGCATTGTTCTGAATCTTTCAAGCTTTTCTCTTCCAAGTGCTTTGGTGAAGATGTCTGCGATTTGCTCATTAGTGGAACAATGGCGGAGATGGATTGTTTTGGCCTCACCAAGTTCTTTGGTGAAGATGTCTGCGATTTGCTCATTAGTGGAACAATGGTGGAGATGGATTGTTTTGGCCTCAACATGATGTCGAATCAGATGATATTTAGTATTGATGTGCTTTGTTCGATCATGGAACTTTGGGTTTTTGGCCAACTTTATTGTAGATGTATTGTCAATCATGAGTGGAGTTGATTGTACTTGTTTTACCTGCAAATCTTCAAGAATTTTCCTGAGCCACACAATTTCTTTTGTTGCTTCAGCTGCTGCCACGTATTCTGCCTCTGTTGTGGAATCAGTTGGGACTAACTGTTTGCGTGATCTCCAGGAGACAGCTCCTGATCCAAGACTCATGGCATAGCCTGAAGTAGATACCCCTGTTTCTTTATCTCCATCGAAGTCTGAATCAGAGTATCCAATCAAGCTAAAGTCGCTCACCTGTGTATATTTAATTCCAAAGTCTTGAGTTCCCTTCAAGTACCTTAGAACTCTTTTTGCAGCAGACCAATGTCCCTCACAAGGTTTTTGCATAAACCTGGAGATTCCAACAGAAAATGAAATGTCTGGTCTGGTAGTAGTTAGGTAGTTGAGACTTCCTACAAGCTGTCTATACTTTGTTGTATCCTCAGATTCTTTTCCTTCAATGGATGTGAGCTTTAAGTTTTGTTTCATTGAAGTAGTCAGAGGATTGCATTCAGTCATGCCAAACCTGTTCAACAGATCTCCAATGTACTTCTTTTGAGAATGGAATATAGACTTTAGATGTTGAGTTAATTCAATACCAAGATACTAATGAACATAGCCCAAATCAGTCATTTCAAAACCTTTCTTCAATTCCTTCTTTATGGATGCAATGTAGCTTTCATTGTTCCCTATCATCAAAAGATCATCTACATGTACCACAAGATATACAACTGTTTTTCCAACCTTCTTTACAAACAGAGTTGCATCATCAAGATCATAATGTTTGAAATTGAGTTTCAGAAGATGCTCAGTTAATTTTTCATACCAGGCTCACGGTGCTTGTTTGAGACCATACAAGGATTTCACAAGTTTGCATACTTTATGTTCATGTCCTTTCACAGCAAATCCTTCAGGCTGGGACATAAAAATGTTCTCTTTTAGATCTCCATTCAAGAAAGCAGTTTTTACATCCATTTGATGGACTTTCCAACCGTTCTGAGCTGCTGGGGAAAAGAGTGTCTGGATGGTGGCCCATTTTACTGTGGGGGCAAAAGTCTCCTCATAATCGACCCCTTCCTTCTGTGCAAAACCTTTTGCCACAAGTCTGGCTTTGTGCTTGTCAAGTGAGCCATCAGCTTTATACTTGTTCTTGTAGACCCACTTGCAGCCAATTGGTTTGGTTCCCAATGGAGGATCAACCAGCTTCCAAGTGCCATTCTTTATCAGGGCATCATACTCTTTTTGCATTGCTTCTTTCCATTCATCATGAGAAGCAGCTTCTTTGAAGGAAGTTGGTTCAAAATCTGTAGACAAATTCAATTCACAATCATAAGAAACTTCCATATCAACAGGTGAATCAGAGTCATCTACATTATCTCCATTTTTCTGATTTGAATTTCTAGTTCCTGTCTTTCCAACCTCATCAGGATGAACACTTTCAAGTGTCTTTGTCAGCCACTTTGGGGGACCTTTCTCAGATGGTCTAGGCTGCTCCGTTGACTAAGTTGGGACTGAATCAAGATTGAGTCTCCCAATTCTGTCAATCACATCACTCAAAGCATCATCTGTTGTTGGAGATTCATGCAGGGGAGAGAGTGCTTCTGAAGAAGATTCCATAGGTTGATCTAGTATAGGAATCCCCCCTTCAAGATGTGGAATCTGATTATCAAATTCTTGAAATGATTTTGCAGTTGTGAATCTATCCAAGCGATCAAGTTGTTTTTCAACAACATTGTCAGTTTTGGATGATTCAAGAAAGATTACATCTCTAGATACCACAAAATTTTTATTAGTTTCATCATAGAAACAGTATGCTTTGGAGGTGTTTGAATACCCCAAAAAGATACATTTACGAATTCTTGCACCAAGTTTGTTTCATACCTTTGGTATCAAGGCATAATAGGTGGAACCAAAGACCCTGAGATGCTTTACCGAAGGAATGTGCCCATACCACATTTCATAAGGAGTCTTGTTTCTAATAGCATTAGATGGACATCTATTCTTTATATATATAGCACATAGAACAGCATCAACCCAAAACATTACTTTTACATTTTTGAAGAAAAGCATGGAGTGTACCATATTTAAGATTGTCCTATTCATTCTTTCAGCTACTCCATTCTGTTGGGGATTATAAGGCACAGTTGTTTGGTGTTTGATCCCATGTTGGCAAAGATAGTTTTCAAATTCATTTGAAGTGTATTCTTTTCCATTATCAGTGCGAATAGAGCCAATATGAGTTTGTGCATCATTTTCAATCCATGCATGAAAGTTCTTGAATGTTTGAAAAGCATTAGATTTGTTCTTCAATAAATATACCCAACACATTCTGGTGTAGTCATCAATAAATGTCATCATATATTTATTTCCATTTGCAGAAGAGATAGGCATTGGACCACATAAATCTGAATGAATGAGTTCAAGTTTTCTATGTGCTCTGGAATGTGAATCATGAAAGGGCTGTTTGCTATGTTTTCCTAGAATACAAGCATCACATTGCTTAAGTTTCCTAGGAATTGTAGGCAAACCAGCAACACCATTTTTCTTCAATAAGCGGAGGCTGTCATAGTTCAAATGTCCAAATCTAGCATGCCATAATAAACTTGATGGAAGTGTACCTTCTTCATAATGAGAATTGTATGAGAAATGTTGTGCACGAGCAGAGGTACCTTGCAACTTGAGAAGCCTTTCTTCTTCCATCCCCCTCATGACAAGTGAGTGGTCAGATGCTTTTCTCACCTCAAGCTTGCCATCAAACATATGAATGGAGTGACCTTGCTGGCAGATGTGGACCAAGGACAACAAGTTTCTCCTCAGTTGTGGGAGATATAGAACATGATGCAGAAGAAAGTCAGGAAGACCAGGAAATTTAAGCCTAATTGTGCCAAGCCCTGATGGCTTGAGTTTTGATTGGTCTGCAAGTATACTGCTCCATCAACATTGTCAGTGGATTCTTCAAAAAAATCTTCTCTATGAGTCATGTGGCAAGTTGTTGCTGAGTCAAGCAACCAATCATTTTTCCAAGAAGCAATTGAAGCATTAAATAAGTCTTCATTTACTCCAATATTACATTATGCCACAACATAATGCGCCGATTCAGGTGCTTTATCTTTGTCTGTGTCATTAGTTTTACCTTTCTGTTTCTTTGTTGCTCAATTTTATCCCAAGGTATCTTGCATGTGGAGGCATCATGTGATCCGTTTCTTTTACAGCGTATGCAGTGCAAATATGACTTTTCTCCATCAGTGTCTGGCCCCCTTGCCTCTAGAATATCTTCCTCTTCCTCTTTGACCATCTCTTCCTCTGGAAGAATCTTGAGCAAGATTCTTTTCTTTATGAGCAAGGCACACAACCTCTTCAGAATATTCAGGGGCTGTCTTCTTTCCAAAAGCTTTCTCTCATTCAACAAACTTTTTCACAAGAGAGTCACCGGTAATATCTTTGAGGTTTCCATTTGCTTGCAATGACTCAAGATAATTAGAGTAAGTAGGATAAAGTGCCTTGAGAAAAGCAATTAGAGGAATATCCATTTCAACCTTCGTGGCTTTAATATCATGCATTATTTATTTTACTTCGGATACTAGAGCAAGAGGATCATTATTTTGTAATTCAAGGGTGAAGAGTTTAATCACGAGTTAAACACTTTCCAGTGCAGAATGTGAGTCATAGAGTTCCTTAAGCTTTTGTAATGCTTCAAATGCAGTTGAAAATGGTTTGATGTGTTGACTCACCTCTTCACTTACAGATGCAACAATCAATGCATATGCTTTGCTGTTTTTATTCTCCTAGATGGTGAGCTCTTTGTCAGAGGTAGGTTCAACTGGATCCTTATCTCCTTCTCCAACACACACTCCTTTCCACAGCTCATTAAAAATAAGAGTGTGTTGGAGTTTCCTCAACCATTCTGGATAATTCTCTTTTCCGGTGAGAGTTATTCCCACAATAGATATGATTGAATGCATATCGAACAACGTAATTCTTTCAGCGTTCAACGTTCACCCGAATACAGGAGTCAGAGTCTGACTGTAATTGTCTATGGCAGAAATGAACAGTGGATGATGAGTGGCGGATAAGCGGAGGATGAGCAGCGGATGAGCAGAGAAATAACAAATGCGGAGGAGAATCGTTGATGGTAGAAGATCGATGGCTATCGAGGTCGAAGAAGTCCAATCGTTAACGGTTATTGGGTCGAAGATCAATGGTTATCGGGTCGAAGATCGACGGTCATCGGGTCGAAGATCAACGGTTATCGGGTTGAAGATCGACGGTTATCGGGGGCAAAGAAGTCCAATCGTTAATAGTTATGGGAGAGCAGTTTTAGGGCGGTGAGCGGAATATCACGTGGGCTCAAGGCGGTAAGTGGTTTAGAGAGGGAAGCACATGATTCCATAGAGTGACGGACGCGTGGCTCAGAGGAGAGAGAAGAAACCGCTTATATCGCACGTGAAACGGTTGAGCATGTTGGCCGTGCGATATTGATGTGGGTCGTTAGATCTGAGGTCAAGAGATCTACAGTCGAGGTTGATTGGGAGGAGAGAGAAAAAGGTGCGCATGTCGGGTGGGTAACCACTGTGCAACTAATGTGCCCGATATCATCGTCAGCCATTGGATCTGAGGCTGGAGATCAACAGTCGAGAATGAGCCTGAAAGACCTCAGGAACTGTGTCCGAGTGGGGTCCGGTAAGTGCGTCAAGCAATAGGAAAAAAGATGCAGCGGTGAATATATCAAACGATGGTGAAATACGGTGAATGTGGTAAATACGGTGAAAATGGTAAAAATATAAACAGTTACATGTTGTTCTTCAAACGAAAGGGCCGCAACAGAGAAAAATCAAGCTATTATAGTACTTATTCAACACAGCAACAAAGTATTCAAATGATGAGTATTCATAGAGATCTGACAAAGATGTTAGCCTGCAAGAGATGCAAAACAAAGAGTGAAGGAGTTAAGAATTTAAAAAGGAAGGCCAAAAATGGTGCCTGCTCTGATACCATGTCAGACCAGGATATAACTCCTCAAAACAAAAACTCTCTATATTATTCATTCAGGTAGTTCATTGTTATATACAATACGGAGTGACTGTTCGGTTAATCTCCTGACTCTCTATTTTCTTTGTTATTTATTTACATTAATATTAATTACAGCTATTCACCCAATCCTTAAGATTAGGTGTCAACAGATTGAAGTGCTCAATTTAGACAAGGGAAAATGTGCTTTGAATTAAAGCTCACATGTGCACAAAAGGAAAGGTCGGCCCAAAAGATAAATTTGACACCCATGGATGGCTATAAATACAAGTGACCTCAAGCTCATTTGGATAATCATCATGGATCATTATTCTATTCTCTTATTTGTTTTTGCCTCACATAAGTTTGAGGTAGGTTCGCAGAGAATTGGTTCACATGAAGTTGAAATTGCAGGGTCCTAAGTTCACATTTATGTTTTAGGGGTTTTGTTGAAAAGTGTGCAACAAGAAATGCTTGTTGAGAGTGCAACAAGATGATGGAGCTTAGTGAAAAGAGTCGCCTTCACTAAGTGGGCCCGCAGGCTATTTTTGGCGCAAGTCTATTTTTAGACTATGTCTATTTTTAGACATATGGATCATGTCTATGGATTGCAGGTTGCTGTTTATGGATGATTGGTCAAGTCGAGAAAAATAGATGGACTTCTATTTTTGATCAAAGTGTGAGTGATCACAGTGTGAGTGATCAAAGTCTATTTTTAGACTGGCTGTCAAAAATAGAAAAGTCAAATATTATTGTCTCATAATAATATTTGGACTATAAACTTGATCTTATTCTCTTGGAGCACTTCAGTTTGAGCTACAGAGGTGGCACATGCAGCTATCAGAAGGAAATATGCTTTTCTTATGAGTCAGTTGAGTTGTTGCATGCATGACTTCAGTTAGAACTCAATCAGTTGAGTTTGGTGGAGTTGATTGTGGAGTTGATGGAGTTGTGTTCAGTTTGACTTGGTTAAACTAGTTGTAGTTAGTCTAACTGCAGATAGACTAATGATGAGTTGTTAAACTAATTATTAACTCATGATGCAACTAATGAATACATCAGTTAACTCAGTTGCATGTCAGTGCATGTTCAGTTCAACAGGGACAGGTGGTAGAGAATCAGATTGCTATCAGTTGTGACTATAGTTGTGCAACAGATCTTGCACAATCAAGGGATTGAGTATGCCAATGAGTTTGCTCACGTATTTGCCCAGTATTGTAGCCTTTGCTCACGTCCAACAAAGTGTGAGTGATTATTTTGAGGTGAAATACGAGTTTGGGAAGCCATTTCTCATCAGTTCTTGAGCAGGTATTGAGCAGTGGAGGCAGGCAAGCAGTGGAATAGATTTGGAGATCAGATCTTAGCTGTATTGTGTGTAACAGGTGGAGTTGGTACTCGATTGCTTGTGATAAGCATTATACTTTGTAATGTTACATGATTCAATCAATATAATATACAGATAGTGTGGGGTTTTTAGCGAGATGCTTTCCCCGGGATACACACTGTGTTTATGAGTTTGATTGATGCTTCTATGTGTGCCTGTGAATGTTTCTGCTTCTGTAAATTGATGATCAAGAGGAGGTTATGTATTATGCATGTTCCACTTATAAGTGTATAATCAGGATAATCTCTATGAATATGTGTCATATTATTCAAAATTTCTACATGGTATCGGAGCTGCTTGATTTGTAGAAGAGATTTTTACAGGATATCAAGCGAGGATTGATCATCAGATCTATTATTCAGAAAGTGTTTATATTTTATTTCTTTAGGCAGAGTCTGTAATCGGGCCAGGTGGCCTCTGGATTCATCCTTCCTTTGGAAGGTGAGATATCCGGTGAATGCCCATACAGTCGATCTCTGTACAAGAAATACTTTGTTCTCACAAATTCTAGATCGGAAGCGGTTGAGTTTTGAGCTGGTGGAATTCGTTTATTCCAAAGCAAGAGATAAACTCAGAAACATTTAGTGTGAGAATGGAGACAGTATGCCCAGGTATATCATGAAGTTCATCCAATGCCGGGATGAGCTGGGAAGTGTGGGGGTGACTGTCGGATGAGGATGGTGAGTCTAGCACTCCTTGACCTTCCTAAGAGTTGGCATAGCTACCAGGACTCGGTGAATGGAAGGGAGAAACTGCCAAATTGGGAACGACTATGGTCGGATTTGATGCAGGAGGAGATTAGACAGAGCACCAGAGACGGTTCTTCATCCATGTAGGATGAGGAGAACTGTGCCTTAGCGAGTAAGGTGAAGAAGGGGAAGGAGAAGGTTTCTCTTTCCGAATCCAATTCTTCCAATGATGGGAAGAAGGTTGACAAGGCGAAGGTGAGATGCTTTTGTTGTCATGAGTTGGGTCATTATGCTACTAATTTTGCCCAAAGAAGAAGTCCAAGAAGGGATCCGGGGAAGGATCTGAAGGTGAGGCAGCCTCACTTGCTTCACAGTTTGAGTTGGATTTCACACTCTTCGCATGCATGGTTTCATCCATGATGGGAAGTGGTTGGTTTCTTGACAGTGGAGCTTCTTTCCACATGACCGGTGACAAAAGTTTGTTCAGTACTTTGGAAGAGAAAGATCTCTAGATACTCATAGGGATGGGTAATGATGAGAAGTATAGTGTCTCAGGTGTAGGCACAGTTATTTTTTAGAGGGAGCTTGGAGCTCGCCTTACCTTGACCGATGTCAAGTATGTACCAGGACTAAAGAGAAACTTGGTGTCGATCGCGATGTTGGAAGACAGAGGCTATGATGTGGTCTTTAGTAAGGGAAAGGTTTTCCTTAGACACATCATCACTAGACAGGTGAAGCAGATTGGTTCACAGGTTAAGAACCTGTATGCTCTTGAGGTTCAAGATGCATGCAAAGCCTTGAGCAGCGAGGCAACTGATGGAGACTTGGTGGTTGAGAGGGAGCGTATATTACCTCTCAACATGCAGAGCCAGAAGAAGTCTCAGACGATTGTGGAGGAGCCACGATTGGTGCAGCAGCTTCAGGAGATTGTGGAGGAGCCACAACAGGGGAAGCTGAGAGGAGATCGAGTAGAGACATCTACTCATCCAGAGACCTCCAATAGGGGGAAACTTCGAGCCAGGTGGGCTGAGGGATCGCATGCAGCCATACCTCCAGGTAGGAGGTGGGGTGATGTGGATTGATTGTCCCAAGGAGGAGGGGCAAGATCCTTGAGGTACCCAACCTCTTGGATGAGACCTTGCTATGGGAGCCCCAATGTGTAGTAGCAGGAATTGACTGATTGGGTAGAGACAGATGCGGATGGAGTGGCAGAGAGAGCGACAGTGCATGGAATCCTTGGACAGTGCATAGCTAGTAGGCTGTAGCAATGCGAGAGGCACAAGTGTTTTGCACAGTGCTAGGTGGCACAGAGAGGTGTGCAATGGTGCGAGATGCATGGAGATGTTGCAGTAGCGCAGATGTCAGAGGGAGAACTTGTCAGTAGCAGGTAGAGCTTCAGCATCAGAGGATGTTTCTATCCCAACAGGGAGGTCAGTTGGGAGGTGCAGTGCGGATGCAATGCTGGGAGATAGAACCAGCAGCAGCACGGATGTAGTCAGAGATCAAAGTGACAGAGGCTAGTGCAGTCAGATACTGAAGAGCACAGAGATGCAGAGTTTCAGTCGACAAAGGCAATAGTAGTCAGAGACTTTGATGACAGAGCAAGTGGACTGGCCAGATGTGTTGCATGGAGAACATTCCAGAGTTACAGGATCGGGTTTGAGAGGAAGCCTTTCTTGTTGAGAGGGAGTGCTGAAAAGTGTGCAACAAGAAATGCTTGTTGAGAGTGCAACAAGATGATGGAGCTTAGTGAAAAGAGTCGCCTTCACTAAGTGGGCCTGCAGGCTATTTTTGGCGCAAGTCTATTTTTAGACATATGGATCATGTCTATGGATTGCAGGTTGCTGTTTATGGATGATTGGTCAAGTTGGGAAAAATAGATGGAATTCTGTTTTTGATCAAAGTGTAAGTGATCACAGTGTGAGTGATCAAAGTCTATTTTTAGACTGGCTGTCAAAAATAGAAAAGTCAAATATTATTGTCTCATAATAATATTTGGACTATAAACTTGATCTTATTCTCTTGGAGCACTTCAGTTTGAGCTACAGAGGTGGCACATGCAGCTGTCAGAAGGAAATATTCTTTTCTTATGAGTCAGTTGAGTTGTTGCATGCATGACTTCAGTTAGAACTCAATCAGTTGAGTTTGGTGGAGTTGATTGTGGAGTTGATGGAGTTGTGTTCAGTTTGACTTGGTTAAACTAGTTGTAGTTAGCATAACTGCAGATAGACTAATGACGAGTTGTTAAACTAATTATGAACTCATGATGCAACTAATGAATACATCAGTTAACTCAGTTGCATGTCAGTGCATGTTCAGTTCAACACGGACAGGTGGTAGAGAATCATATTGCTATCAGTTGTGACTATAGTTATGCACCAGATCTTGCACAATCAAGGGATTGAGTATGCCAATGAGTTTTCTCACGTATTTGCCCAGTATTGTAGCCTTTGCTCACGTCCAACAAAGTGTGAGTGATTATTTTGAGGTGAAATACGAGTTTGGGAAGCCATTTCTCATCAGTTCTTGAGCAGGTATTGAGCAGTGGAGGCAGGCAAGCAGTGGAATAGATTTGGAGATCAGATCTTAGCTGTATTGTGTGTAACAAGTGGAGCTGGTACTGGATTGCTTGTGATAAGCATTGTACTTTGTAATGTTACATGATTCAATCAATATAATATACAGATAGTGTGGGGTTTTTAGCGAGATGCTTTCCCCGGGATACATAATGTGTTTATGAGTTTGATTGATGCTTCTATGTGTGCCTGTGAATGTTTCTGCTTCTGTAAATTGATGATCAACGTAGAGGAGGTTATGTATTATGCATGTTCCGCTTATAAGTGTATAATCAGGATAATCTCTGTGAATATGTGTCATATTATTCAAAATTTCTATAGGTTTGAGTCTCAACTGAAGGCTTGCCACGGTGAAATCTTCACTACAACCGCACACAGGCTGACTGATTTGTGCGAATGAAGCTATTCAGCGGCACACAAAACTTGTATTTCCTCTGGTTGGAAAGTAGGGTTTGTTTTTGACATTTGCCGTAGTTAACCACAGTGGACTGCTGATACCTAAGGTTGACGACAATGTGGTGAAGTGATATCTGATCGCTGGAATAATCTCTTGAATGTTGTTTAGTTGTTTTTTTATTGTTGGATAGTTGTATAGTTGTATAGAAAATTCCACCTAGAGATGGTTTATTTAAAATAATTAACTTTTTAAAATAGTTCCCTAAGTCTAAACTTAAGAAATATGGTTAATTAAAGGGTATTAATTAAATCAGGTGTGAATCTTTTAGAAGAAGACAAGGATCAACTTCCAATTAATCTTAGCCCTTGATTTTGTTTTAATCTCGGTCATTGGATCTCCAACGAGAGATTATAAGGAGTTCGACATGCACTTGTAGAACACATCGAATGAGAGATCAGAGATCAGATTTCTCAAGACTAGCAACGTTGAGTTGCCGGAGTGAGATCGAGTGATCTTCTTGCAGTGAGGGGTGGGAATAGTAGTTTGGATGAGAGTTTTCTTGATCCAGAGAGTGCAAGGTAGAGAATGCATAGAGCAGTTCAAAGAGGTAGCACTGCGCTTCAAAGGGAGTTCAAAATTTAGCTGGGAGAGTCGAGATCTAGTGCCAAAAGCTGGGGTGTGAGACCAGAGGGCCAAAGGGTCGAATTTCCAAACAACAAGAGATTAGAAGAGGAGGTGAAGCAGAGCCCAACAAGTGTGATGCAGAGCTACGTAGGATTGATGCAGAAGCTGCACAGAGGTAGCATCGGGCCAGCCATCCTATCCCTGATCAGTGTCAGACCTCCCGAAATAGTGCGAGATTTTTCTCAATAATCCTTTGCTAGTTTTTCTCTATGTCGGATAACCAGTTTTGGCATCCAACAATTTGTACTCTAAAACTACTACATAATAATAAAACCCTCAACTACTGCACCAGTTTTCCCGAGTTGGGTTTTTCTGGGGACATTGTCCAAAAATAACTATGTAGACATGTGTGTGTTTATTTATCTCTTGTGCCATATTTAGTTTCTGCAACATTGATTTTGTGTAGACTGTAGTGTATGTATTTCGATATTTGCTGTAGAAAACTGCAAGTAATTTGTTCAAGTAATTAACAAACAAGAGAAATATCATCCGTTTGCTGCAGTAGGAATAGGGTAACCGTTTTTTCACATGGTATCAGAGCATAGATCGTGAGCAGGAGAGCTTAGAGCAGAAAGGAAAAAGGAGGTTCAAAATCCTACCTTGGTAGCAGTTCAAAACCCCAGAGGCAGCGAAGCCCTTGAGCCAAGGAGGTTGAAGTGTTGAGTGAGATTGATTTCTCTGAGTGAGTCAACAGAGAAATTTGATTCTCGAGATCGAAGCTTTCCAGAGGCAGAAGGGAACAATGCAGCTTCCTTGAAGATCAGATCTTCAGCTGAGATGAAGTTATTTTGCATCAGTTGCTGGCAGAATAGCGTTAGAAGGATATAGTAGCACATCTTGAGGGAATTTCTTCATCAGAGGACTTCTAGCCAAGAAGTTCGAATTTTCCAAGCAGAGCAATAATAGTTATGTGCGGGTTTTCTCACTCCAGAAGGGAATGCAAATAGTTGGGAAACAACTGCACATAGGAGAAGAGGGAGAAGTTTGACTTTTTTAGGAGAGATGGCATCGACTGGGTTGAGAGATCAAGATCGGTTGGATGGAGCCTCCAACTATGTGATCTGGAAGGCTAGGATCTCCTTCCTTCTAGATGGGCATGATCTCAAAACTTATGTCTATAGTGTGGTAGATGTACCTGCCGATGAAAATCCGCTCATGAAGTATAAGGATGAGATGGTGAAGACTAATAGGATCATTCTCAATGGGGTTTGAGATCATGTAATATCCCATATAGCCAGCAAGGATGCTGCCTAGAAGATGTGGAAACCCTTAGCTATGCTATATGAAGGATCTTTCGAGCAGTGGAACGTGTACTTAGAGGAGAAGATGAGATGCATGAGGACGTAGAAAGGGGAGCATGTAGACCCCTTTCTTACGAGGCTTCAGGATGTCTGGGACCAACTGGCTTTAGTAGGGTCAACACCCCAACCCTCAGATTTTGGACAATTAGCGCTGAATAACATTTCTGAAGATTGGCAATTTTTCATCCAGAGCATCCTGGGCAGAGAAAAACTACCAGATTGGGAACATGTGTGGGCTGATCTACAACAGGAGGAAATGAGGCATGATATTGTAAAGGCCACAATCAGTGGCTGTAGCTGTAGTGGGACAAAGCAGGTGAAGGAAGAGGAGTACGTGGTCGTCGCATCAAAGGGGTAGCAGGAGCAGTGCAAAAGGAAGAAGGATATTTTGAAGATCAAGTTCTTTAGGTGTGGCGAGCTGGACCACTACAACACTTAATGTCCTCTCAAAAAGAAGGACAAGGAGTAGAAGCAAGATCAGCAAGTTGCATCTGCAAAGATCGAGAGGATGTCCTCCAAACTAGAGGAAGAGTTTGTCATGATTGCTGAGATGCCTCTAGGGGTGAGGTGGGGTGATATGGAGTTGTAGCCTCAGAGAGAGGATGGGCATGATCCTTGAGGATTCCACCTCTTAGATCAAGACCTTGCTACGGGAGCCCATAGTTAGCAGTAGCAAGATGGACCAGTGTCAGTTAGTGTATTCAGGTGCTAGAGTGATAGATGCAATAGCTAGTAGTGGTCAAATTCTGAGCAGAGTTGGCAGTAGTGCAGTTGGCACAGAGCAGAGTCAGCAACAACACAGAGGATTTAGTGAAAGCGCAGAGACTAGTAGTAGTCAGAAATCAGACGATGGATGCATCATAATGAACACAGTTGGTTCAGTACTTTGGATGCTTTTCTATTGCAGATGTTGCAGTTGCAACATCAATAGATGGAGAGAGGGTTGCAGTGTAGATGCAATGTTGGTAGCTGTTCAACAGGGCCATCAACAACACAAATGCAACAATCAAAGTTGTGCAGTAGTTGGTGGGTACTAAAGCCATACATTAGCAACGTAGCAGGAGATGATGTAGAGACAGAGTGATGCTTCGTTAGGTTGCAACAGTAGAGCACATTCCTCTCTAAGAGGGAGTGTTGATTTCTATAGCATCGGATGTGATCTTGCCTCAAGATTTTGCGGAGATGCTAAGACACATACATTCTCCAATACCTTGAAATCGTTTGGGAAAATTCCAGTTAGAGATGGTTTAATTAAAATAATTAACTTTTTAAAATGGTTCTCTAAGTCCAAACTTAGGAAATCTCGTTAATTAAAGGGTATTAATTAAATTAGGTGTGAATCTTCTAGAAGAACATGAGGATCAACTCCCAGTTAATCTTAGCGCTTGATTATGTTTTAGTCTTGGCCATTGGAGCTCCAACAAGATATTATAAGAAAGAGTTTGATGGGCACTTGGAGAACACATTGAATGAGAGATCAACGATCAAATTTCTCAAGAGTTGTAGTGTTGAGTTTCCGGAGTGAGATTGAGTGACATTCTTGTAGTGAGGGGCAGAGATAGTAGTTTGGAGGAGGATTTTCCAGATCCAGAGAGTGCATGGTAGAGAAGGCATAGAGCAGTTTAGAGAGGCAACATAGTGCCATGCAGAGGCAATGTAAGGATTTAGAGGGAGTTCGAATTTTAGCTGGGAGAGTCGAGATCTAGTGCCAGAAGCCGAGGTGTGAGACTGGAGGGACAGGGGCTCGAATTTCTAGACAACAGGAGATCAAAAGAGGAGGTGACAAAAATCTGCGTAGGATTGATGCAGAAGCTGTGCAGAGGCATTGTGGGGCCAACATGCCTGTCCCTAATCAATGTCAGATTTCCTGAATCAGTGTGATATTTTTCTCACTAAATCTTTGCCTGTTTTTCTCTATATCGAATACCTAGTTTGGGCATCCAATGATTTGTACTCAAAAACTACTACATAATAATAAAATCCTTAGCTGTTGCACTGGTTTTCCCGAATTGCGTTTTTCCAGGGACATTGTCCAAGAACAACTGTGTAGATCTGTGTATGTTTATTTCCCTCTTGTGTCGTTTTTAGTTTCTGCAACATTTATTTTGTGAAGACTGCAGTGTATGTATTTTGATATTTGTTGTAGAAAACTATAAGTAATTTTTTCAAGTAATTAATAAATAGGAGAAATATCATCAATTTGCTACAGTTGGAATCAAGTAACCGATTTTTCACAATGAAAAGTTGACAAAGTGCTCTAAATGCCAATGTCAAGGTGCATATGTATTTGAATACTACAAGGTATGTAGTGTGTATTGTTTCAATGTTATGTTTCAGCTGCAATATTGGAGGGCAATATAAGTGTGAAAATTTCTTAAACCTGATAATTCCTACTACAATACTGATGATATTTCTTCTACTTGTTAGATTTACATGAACAAGTTAGTTGTAGTTTCCTACAGAAAACATAGAAATACATACACTTCATCCTACGCCATTTAAATAATATGCTGAAACAAGTGACTGAACAATAGAGAAAGATACAACACAAATGACACAATTGTTTTTGGACAAACGTCCCCGGAAAAACCCAATGTAGGAAAACTGGTGCAACAGACCAGAGGGTTTTCATTATTAAATTGAAGTTTTTTTCAATACAACTACTGGATGCCTTCGCGAAAATCTAGTTATAGAGAATATCACTTAACAAAAGAAGTTAGTGAGATTACCTCACTTTACACTACAAGTCTCGACTAATTCAACAATTGAACCAACTAGTCCCTAGCTACTTCTGCTCTACCCCTACGTGGGCCCTACATCAGCCTCTAAGGCACTGTGTCACCTCTGATGGGAATCAATTTTCCCTTTGGAGCTGATTCCATCCCTCTCGACTTAGAATATCTAGCTCCCCAACAAATTTTGGACTTCTGCGTAGGAGGCTCTACACTGCTCTGTGTGGGCCCTACGTGAGCCCTTCCTGGTTCTGTGTTACCCTCCTTGGCCTCTTACCTGACTTCTTCATGTGTGTCTCTGCCTCTCTGCTAAGTATCCTTGGCTCCAGAGAAGATCCTCCAGCAAAAACTCCCCTTGCCCCTCTCTGCTTGATCACTACAAATCACTGCACTACCTCTAGCTTTAGTAATTCGATATGACTGATCAACTCTCTGTATGTCTTCCAAATGACCCACAAGCTTCCTTAAATAATCTCCTTGTTGAAATTCAATGACCCAGATTAGAAGCTAATCAATGGCTAAGATCATTTTTGCTTCATCCTCATCTTCTTCTAAAAGATACACGCACAGTTATATTAATACCCATTAATTTTGTTTATTTTCCTAAGTTTAGACTTAGGATCCCATTAAAAATAATTAATTATTTTAATAAATCTGTTTCTGGGTGGAATTCCCAAAACACTTTTTGGGTTCTTTGGAATAAATGTGCCTAAGCCTCCCTGCAAAATTTGAGACTTAGAGCACATCTGATGCTACCAGAAATCAACACTGCATCTTAGCGAGGAATGTGCTCTAGCAATGCTTCCCTCTGAAGCATCACCTTGAATTCATAACATCATCCTCTGCACTACTGATGTCTGACATGTTATCCACAAACCACTGCGCAAATGCTGCATCTGTACTGTTGCTGACCCTGCCACTGTCAACACTTCATCCATACTGCAACTCCCTCTGAATTTCTACATTTGTGCTGCTGCTGGCACTAGCACTGCCAACTGCCCTTGCACTGCAAACTATTGCTGCTATTGATCAACAACGGAAAAAAATACAAAATATCTAAACTAGTGTTCAACATAGATGCATCTCGGTGTTGAAGATTTGACTGCTTCTAGCTGCACGCTGTCCCTCTGAAGCCATTGCGTTGTTGTTGCTACTACACTGTGCCTCCCCACACTGGTGCAACTTTGCACTACGCTGCTCATTCTTGGCGATCTAGCCACTACATCTGTCACTCCAACACTCCTTTGCATCATATGACACTTCATCCATCCTTCTACTATTGATCTGGTCTCCCATAACAAAGTATTGATCCGAGAGGTGGACTCCTCAAGGATCCTGCCCATCTGTAGCTCTTTCGAACTACAACTCCAAATCAGAGCACATCCCTCCTAGTGGTATCTCGGTTGTCATGGCGAACTCATCTTGTTTGATATTCACAAGTGCATCCTTCGGATCACGCTTCTCATATTTTTTCATCTGTCTGAGAGGACACTGCATTGCGTAGTGACCCATTTCACCACACCTAAAGCATTTGATCTTTTGAGGCATCCTTCTTTTGCCTCCATTGCTCCAACTGCCCCTTTGATGCAAGGGATGCATTCTCATCCTCCTCCCTGGGCTTCAACCCAATGGTGTTGCTTCTGTCAAGTTTACACTTGACAAGTCTCTCGTCATCTCCTCTTGCTTCAGAGCAGCCTACGTCTCATCCTAATTTGCCAAAGTCGCCCTCCTAAGGATACTTTGGACAAAGACTTGCCACTCATATAAGACTAAATTAAGGGTTAGTCTAACCAACTCGGACCCTTGAGGTGTATACCCCACAACTTCTAACTCGTATTGGGTCTCCTGAAGCTTTATGAGGAACAAATCTGTGCACTCCCCCTTTTGCATCTGTGAAAATCTCAGTTTCTGCTCTAAGTACATCTTTCGCTGCTCGAAAGACCCCTGATATAGCGTAGACAACACATCCCACATGTCCGTAGCATTCCCTCTGCTAGTAATGTGATATACTACATGATCCTTCACTCCATCAAGGATCATTCTCTTTGCCTTCGCCATTTCTACTTTGTACTTCTTCATCGGATCTTGATCTATAGGCACAACCACCACGATGTCGACATAGGTCTTGAGAGAATGCTCATCTAGAAGGAATGACATCCTTTTCTTCCAGATGACGTAATTGAATGCCCCATTCAACCTGTCCTGATCTCTCATCCCACTAGTTTCCATCTCTACCATGAAAATGTTGAACTGCTCCTCTTTACTTCCTACTGTTGCTTCTTAGCCAATAAGAAAAAAAAAAACTTGGCGGTAAGTTTACTAAGGAAAAATTCGCTCACTGTGCTTCTCTCTCTCTCTTTTGACATCTTTCTACCTAGAAAAAGAATGACCTCCAGAAAAACTGCACCCCACCAGCTCTTCCTTATGGTGAGGCTTCCATGCTGCTCCCTCTACTATGACAAAATTTCGACAGGAAGCCCTTCCTCTCTATCGACTCACTCAGAGAGAGACTGCTTCAAAATTTAGCCCTTTGGCTTGGACTATGCAAACCCCTCTGGGGATTCAAATGACTACCTCCTACAGCTATTTCGATCTCCTTCTTTGCTTCGCATTGGCTTCCCTGGCATTGTTCTTCTTGCTTCACCTATACTCCTTTGATACCATGTAGAAATTCCTTAAACCCTAGAATTCCTACTCAAACGTTGATGATATTTCTTCTACTTGTTAGATTTACATGAATAAGTTATTTGCAGTTTCCTAGGGTAAACATCAAAATACATACACTACAACCTACACCATTTAAATAGTATGCCGAAACAAGATAAACAGTAGAGAAATATACAATGCAAATGACACACTTGCTTTTGGACAAATGTCCTCGAAAAAACCCAATGCGGGAAAATCGGTGCAACAGATCTGAGGGTTTTTATTATTAAGAAGAAGTATTTCTGAATACAACTATTGGATGCATTCCCGACAATTCGGTTACAGAGAATAGCACTCAGTAGAAGAAATTAGTGAGATTACCTCACTCTACACTACAAGTCCCGGCCGATTGGATAGTTGAACTAACGAATCCCCGACTACTTTTTCACTGCCCCTGCGTGGGCCCTACATCAACCTCTAAGGCATTGCATCACCTCTGCTAGGAATCACTTTTCCCTCTGGAGTTGATTCCAGTCCTCTCGGCTCAGAATATCCAGCTCCCTAGAAAATTTCAAATTCCTGCATAGGAGGCTCTCGCTGCTCTGCGTGGGCCCTGCGTGGCTCTGCGTCACCCTCTCTAGCCTCTTCGATGCCTCTTCTATGTGTCTCTCTACCTCTCTGCTAAGTATCCCTATCTCTAGAGAAGTTCCTCCAACCAAAACTCTCTCTTCCCCTCTTTTCGTGATCACTACAAATCACTGCACTGCCTCTAGCTTCAGCAATTCGATTTGACTGATCAACTCTCTATATGTCTTCCAAATGACCCACAAGCTTAAATAATCTTCTCGTTGACACTCAATGGCCCAGATTATAATCTAATCAATGGCTAAGATCATTTATGCTTGATCCTCGTCTTCTTCTAGAAATTACATCCACAGTTAGATTAATACCCATTAATTATTTTATTTTCCTAAGTTTAGACTTAGGGTCCCATTAAAAATAATTAATTATTTTAATAAAACCTTTTCTGGGTGGAATTTCCAAAAACGCTTTCTGGGTTCTTTGGAATACATGTGCCTAAGCCTCCATGCAAAATTTGAGACCTAGATCACATCCAATGCTACCATAAATCAACAATAAGTTCTAAGGTATGATGAGAATATCATCCTCACAAATAGCTCATGCATATATATGAAAGAAAGTTTGATTTATGGTAGATGTGATATATTGGTATACCTTATATTTGGAAAAACATATCACATCTTATACATGATGGATTTCCTGATCTCATAAATAAGGTTAGCACATTGATTCTTATGTATGGTAGCTTGATACTATTGATAATGTTTGTGATAAGCATGGTAACCTTGATGACAAAAGTGCAACAATAAGATTTATATTCAGGATCTTGTTGTTGACCTTGGTTAGGTTTTGATATGCTTAGTAATTTTGACAATATAGTAAATCTGGATGCCCTCATTTGATGGATTGAGTTATATGATAAATAAATGATGTTGTAAACTCCTATTTGTTGTTCTAATTATTTGACTCTAACCCTTGATGAAAGTTTGTTGTCATGTTCATATGTGATGATGAAGTAGATGATACTAACATGTTATGACCATGATGAATATATGTGTTAAAACCTGATATAGTTGGATTTCATGATATAACATTTCTCCTGATGCATGAAAGTATTATGATAGACATGTTGATGTCTTGAATGATGATGACTGAATTAGATACCAATTTAGAGGGAGGAATTATTCTATGAGATTTTAACACCTATTTTCATTAAATGTATAGAAGATTCTTTATTGTTGAAGTAAGATTTTTGAAATAAATAGACAAATATTTGATATTGTTGGTTTGCAGCAAATTCTAGTATGAGAAAATAAATTTTCTCCTAGTCTATGCCCCAACTGATAGGAGAGAGGATTAATAATGCGGTTATAGGCCTCCCAACTGCACATAAGAAGGCCTATAGGTGCGATTGTGCCTGTAGGACATGAAATTTGAATCCCTATGCATAAAACCAAAAGTATAATATTCCTACAGATATGGAGCAGGCAATAGAAATTTGTATGAGCAAGGAAGTTTGAATAGAGAATGTGAATGTGTTGACTAAACTTGTGTTTGCAGCAGATCGGAATATGCATATTAGTATGCCATGTGTTATTTGATAATAGAAGATACTATATGACAATAATTGACAACAATTGCAAGGGCCTGAATATATTTGGCTAGATGATAAGTATTATAGTTTTGACATGATGCTTTATAGTTCATAGATATGTTTTAGCTTATAATGAATTCATTGCAATTACAAGTTAGGGTTTTGATTTGGTGCTTGATAACTGATGATTTTCCTTGATGATAGTGTTATGTGGGCATAGTGACTTTCAGTGACTAATATGGTATTCAATAGAGATTTTGTATTGGAATCATCGACTTTGACACATTGGTTGAAGTATAAACAATTGTGACTTATCCTTGGTATATGCATTTTCATATAGTGACAAAAATTATTTAAATTATGATCACGAGGATGGCTTGATGGAGTTTGAAAATTCTTAATGAAAATTTGTTGACATGCCAATAGATGAAGTCATAGCTTGGTTTTGGATGTGAACTCTACCTGTCACTTGGCCCGAAGAGTTTGTCACAAGGATATTGGTAGATACTTTTATGACTTTGACATGAGATCTGGTTAGGAATCTTTAAAGGCCTGATAAGCTGACTTAGTTGATTTGATTGCACATTGTTGATTTGTGTGAGGATGAATATATTAGTTTAATAAGTATAATGTTTGTAGATAACATTGTATGGTTTGAAGTAAGCTTCCCGAGCCTGGTATGTCCGCATTGACAGTTACTTGGTGAAGCCAGGAAGATGTGCCAATCTAAACCTCTACTTCAAAAGTGGTCCAAGGTATGAATTTGTTTTTGGTTTTATATACTGATGGCCTATTCTTGACAGGTAATGAGCCTTTGATGATCAAATTAAGAGGGAGTTGGCCTCTGAAGTTTGAAATGAATAATCATTGCATGATGAATTAATTTTTGAAGTTTGGAAAATAAAATCTATATCGTGAAGCTATTAAAGATTTTCTGGAAAGTGGAAATGCAAATCCTTGGACACTCCAATTGAATTTCAAGAAGTTATGAAGAGATATTGTTGAACCTGACTTGGAAACCGATAGTTGATTAAAGCATTGATGTTCCATGTGAACACTTGTCTGTATATATATGTTTTGGATGGAACAACCTGAGTGAATTCATGATTGAGTTGCTTCATACACATTGGGTTACCGCCAAGAAGATTTCGAGATGTTTGCATGGGACGATCAAATTTTTGGTCTGAGATATTCTTCTTATGGTATGTGACTGAATAGATGCACTAATTCTTTTTTGGGATAGTTATTGATGAGATGGACACATATAGGTTCTACTTTAGTATGAGGTCTACCATAATATTTTGGATGAGAAGTCTATAGCGTTAAGCACAAATGGGGTTGAGCATGATGTTGCTAGCATGGCTAATTATGAGACAAGTTGAAGAAACTCTTTGGAAAGCTATTTTGAATAGATTCTGGATGTGACAATGACACATTGCGATAATAATGAGTGGGATATGATTGGTAGAGAATCTTATATATACCTTCATATATTGAGACAATGATGTTGTACAAAACAAGCATAGGATTGTGGTTACTACCTCCGTGAGAGGGAGGATGAATAAGGTATCTTTTTTGTGATCTATATTTGTTCTAATGTAGTATTTGATTCGATGTCTTGCATGAACAAGAGACTGCTATTATTAAGACATTATGATTGAACTCTTCAATGAGTTGTTTAAGCCAATACCAAATATGAGCATGATGATATGTTTTTGAACTACAAAGAGCAAGATTGATCGAGGAAACTGAGCCAACTCTTCCCCCTGTATGAGCTCCCAGGGAGAGGAATTGAGATGGAGGGCTCCTGGGGTTGAGGGATATCTGGAAAATAGGGTATCACCCATTTATATTACCCATAGGGTTGGATATGGTTCTCCCCTATATTGGTCTATATAGAGTATACCCTAGTTAGCATCATACCACAAGTTGGGCTTGTTGTGAATAATGTTCCCGGTCTGGCCAATGGGTTGAGAGAGTGATTGGAGGTGTGTCATACAAGATGATTATGATGCATGTGTTCTACCACATAACTCTTGAGGGTCATTGTTGGGAATATCAGTGGGAAATAGGATGGAGGAGACATTGCATTGAAACATGGTGGAAGATGGTTGTTTCTCGATGCAATGACTCCTATTGCTCGAAATAGGGTGGAAGTTGTTTGCTCCCCTATGAGATGAATTGTGGTGAGAGTGTCCAATAAGACCTTCCCCATAGTCATGGAGATGAGGTGAGAGTGTCCAATAGGACCTTCATCATTGTCATTTTGGGTTAAGACTGAGCTCCCCGATATAGTTCTAGGTTGAGAAGGGCTCCTGTATGATAAGATCTCTGATGTTTCCTGGGTTGTAGCATTGGGTTCCCCATTGGTAGTGATTCTGGGTGGTAGAAGTGGCTCCCCGATGAATAGAGGTTTTTAGCATAGGCTCCCCTCCGATGTTAAATTATTCTTCTTTTAGATTCAAGAATGTTCAACATTTGAGTAGGGACAACCAAGAGATAAGAAAGAATAAGCATAGATGAAATGAGATGAAAAATGACGACATTTGATAATGAGATACTTGAGATGAGATATGATTTGATGACAATTTACTTCCGATAATTACGTGATATAGTTGGAACTTTTACCTAGCTGAGAGGGAGTGTTAATTTGGTAGCTTAGTGACAAATTCCAATTATGTGACTAAATTCCTCTTTTTGAGAGGAACAATTTTGACTATTGAAGTTCTCAATTTGGACAAGGAAAAGTGTACTTTTGAATTAAAGCCCACATATGCATAAAAGGACAGGTTAGACCAAAAGATAAGTTAGACACCCATGGATAAGTGACCTAAACCACATTTATACAATCATCATGAATCATTCTTCTATTCTCTTCTTTGTTTTTGGCTCACACAGGTCTAAGGCAGGTTCGCAGAGAATTGGTTTGCATGAAGTTGAAATTGCACAGTCCGAAGTTCACATTTCTATTTGAGGGTTTTGAGCCTCAGTTGAAGGCTTGCCATGATGAAATCTTAGATGCAACCGCATGCAAGTTGACTCATCTGTGTAGTTGAAACTTTTCAGCCGCACACATAACTCATCTTCCCCGCAGTTGGAAAGTAGGGTTTATTTTTTAAATTTGCCGTAGTTGACCACATTTGAACACTGATTCATGTAGTTGACTATAGTCTGGTGAAGTGCTATCTGATCAGTGCATTTGTTGGAATCATCAATTGAATGTTGTTTAGTTTTTTTTTTTTTTGCTGGGTAAATGTGTGGATGAAGATATGGACCATTGTACTCTATTTTGCTGAATCATTCAATGAAAATCTAATAAGAAGAAGAATTTGAAAGGGTTTTCCCCATAGTGTGTTTCTCCCTGGTCTCCGATCAATCTTAATGTTTCTGTGTGTGAATTATTTTCTTCTATTGTTCCTTTATGTCCTGCCATTGATGATGACGATGTTATTTCTATATAATTTCATATGTTTTTGAATATTGTTGTAAAACTAAATAATGATATGATGCTATGAGGTGAATTTAATATGTAAGTGAAAGAGATGCAATTATAAAAAGCAAAGAACAATATAGCCTTATTGTAGTGGTTACAACCACCCTCCAAAATTTTGCCTTAGCTTCGTTTTGGAGCCTCCCTAATAACCATCCTTAGCAGCATGCCTTGCACTGTCCAAGTACATATGCTTCAGTTGAGTTTCAGTGGCTTGCCCACTTGTGCTTGTCAAATTGTTTGCTTCCCACCCGTAGGGTGGCACTCCGAGACTTAGTCATTTTCTAGTTGTGATGCCCACCTAGGAAATTGTGCAATTCTAGAGGGGAGCCAACCTTCCCTTTGGAAATTTCACAATCCATATGGGATGTTTGTTGGGCTCCAGAAATGTGCAATCTAGCTAGGAAACCTTCCCTCTGAAAACTGCACATTGCAGCACAACATTTGGCTTCATCTAAAAAAATGCATAATTCTGACTGACAACCAGGGCTTCAGTCCAGAAATTGCGCAATGCACGAGGGACAACTAGACTTGCTCAGCTCAGAAACTATGAAAATGTCATTCCCAGGCTTGCAGACTATTGCATGTGCTCCCAGGTTGACCAGTTCCCTCCAGGACTGAGCAATCTTGATTTGCATGCATGGGTTGCTTTTCTTGAAAAAGCAAAAGGAAAAAAAGAAAAAAACATCCCTAGATTTTAGGGATCCATTTTTAGCAGCTGGAGGTTACATGCAAAAGCCATTTTAGAAACCTCCCGCCAAGTGTCGCTTTTTCCTAGATTTGTGGCATGCGTGTCATAAGCCTCAATCTTATTAAACTTATTTATTCAACACTTCAGAGCTCATTCCTCACATCAGTATTGGAGCTTTGACATCCCACATCACATCTAGGAGCATTCGGCACATTCAACTCAACTTTTTCCATGTAAGTTTCTTTTCATGTCTTTTGCTGCTTTTCTGTCGCTTTTTGTATTTCAGCTTGTGTGAGTATTGTTTGCTTGGTTTTTTTGAAAGCTTGTTGTTTTTCTAATGTACATTAGCTTATAGAAGCACTGTTTCAAGTTTTTACATTGCATCTCACTGCTGTCGCATGCATGACACTGTTTCTGCACTAACGGTCGCTGTAGCAGCAACTCGCTTCACACACATGCTTGTTTTCCCATTTTCTAAATCCCGCACTCATTTTTTTTATGCATTATCATTCAATATTGTTTGCACTCAACTTCACCATACATTCATACTTTTCATGTTTTCAGTCGCTCGTCAGTGGGTTTGGGCTACCTTGGCCTAGACCTTGCCTTGCCTAGCTGGAAATGCACATTTCTGAGAGTGAAGGCTCTTCCTTCCTCCCAAAAATTATGCAAAGATGGCCTAGCACTGGCCCCCAGGCTTGCTCTGTCCAATTCTGAGAGACAGTGCCTTGCTGGCCCCAACAATTGCGCAAATGCAGTTGCTCGTTTGCAGTCCTTACTGACTGAAACTACGCATGTCCTCAGCAGGCCAGGCTAGATTGTGTATTGCGTGGTTTTAGTAATCAATCAGCCTCCTGATATCCCAAACCATGCCTTGCATAGTTTTGGCAGTCAGTCTCCCAACCTCTTGTGAAAATTGTGCAATCTTTCCAGTCAGTCACCCAGGTATGTTTCATGTCAGTCCTCAAGTTTTTTTGGTTTTCAACTGACAGATTGCTCACCATGAGTGTTTCTATGTCTTTAGGTATCACAGGTGTTCATCCCTCTCTTAGCAGACGAGGTACAATGGCCTCCGAGAGATCAGGGTCAAAGGACACCCTCAAGAATGCAACTGGAGAAGAAATTGAACAAGTGTCTATGAGCTTGCCTATCTATGAAGACACCAAGATGTTCATAGAAAAGGATATCAAGATGAAATTCCAGCACATCAACGACACCTTTTTAGGCACATTTGAGGAAAATCTGGAAGACCGCAAGGTCTATGTCAACATTCACAAGTCTGGTTTGTACCAAATTGCATGCAGGTATCTCGCATTTCCGTGCGTGAACATGATCCATTGGATTGTCTCATATATTCATCCAGAGACAATGGTGTTGAGTAGTGCCAGTGGAACACAACTTGCTACCTTTATGGTGAAGGAATTTCAGGAGATATATCACTTGCCACAACTGGTGATCACGATGGAGAAACCCTTTAGCAAACCCAGTATCATAGCAAACTCATAAGACATTTTGAAGAGCTGGGTGAAAGAGCCAGCCAAGTTCAAGACAAAACCCAACCAGGTTTACAAGACAAAGATACTGCGGAAGGCATATCAGCTCTTGGTCATCTTTGCATGCTACTTATACGACCAATACTAGAGCACAAAAACCTTCCCTCATAGTCGGGTGATCATGTTGGATCAACTGGCCAGCGAAGGAATACCTTGCAACTGGTTCAACATGTTGGCACTCGGGTTGAAGGAACGGTAACAGAAGCTTGACATCTGCCCAAGGGTCATCAAGCAAAGATATACATGTCCGCTTACATATTGGATGTAGTCTATGCCCGTCAGTAGTTGCCAGGCTTGGGTTGGGCATGGACACCTTCAAAAACCTATGTGCATGGTCATTGCAAGTTGTTCTCTGAATGCAGCTTCAGTGGAGTTATCATACAATTATCAGACCACTTCGTCACCCCGGTGTACAAGATGATATTTGAGTCTGATCCACCTTACATGTTGCAGGCAATGATGGAGGAATTGATCGATATAACAGATTTGTATGCCTCACCCCTTGGCACCTTCATATGGATGTACAATGCGGAGAAGGCTCTGCATGTTTTACCGAATTTTTCCATGGATAATGTCGTCATGCAAGAAGTTTCATATCACATCTCGATAGGGTTTTCAGCGAGATTGCACAGGAATAAGAAGGCACCTTGGCCCACTCTTTGTTTGCGGATTAGGTTGTATGAGATACAAAATCTTAAGCATGTTGAGGCTGAGACGAAGGAATTCAAAAGATTCACCTTCGGTACCAGAAGTTTCAATCCATATGACCCGCATTGCTTAGTGAAGGACCACTATACGAGAGTGCAACATCCTTGGATCCACGAGGCGTGTCCTTGGCTTGAGGAAGAGCCATGGAGATACTGCTATCACTTCTCAAGGCTCAATGAAATGGTCATGATAGTTGTAGAGTGGTTAACAAAGTAGCATCTCAAAGGGAAACATTATCAGCAACAACAGAGGGTAGCATACCTGCATGCAACAAAGGCAAGAGGAAGGTTGTTGACAACATAGAGGTAGAGAAAAGCTGCAAGTTCAAAGAAGATACGCTTGTGTTGAAATCAGCTTTGGAGATTGGGGCTAAGAGGTGACAGTGCGACAGGAGGATCACGCAAAGGAAAAGAGAGAAACAGAGGATGGAGGAAACAAAAAAGGAGTTGCAGTAGTTGAAGCAACAACTCAGGGAAGAACAAGAGTTACACAGAAGAGAGAAGGAAGCGTTGCAGGAATAGGTACAATAGGAGGCACAACATGCACAGATTGATGAAATTATGCCCATGCAGGTTATAGATTCATTCGAGCAGCTGGCACAAAGCAGACAGGGTGACCAGTTGCAGGAGAAGGACTTAGCTCAAGAGATTGAACATATGCTAGAGAAGATGGATGTGGATATGGTTTAGCCAGAGTTAGATCATCATATTGATCTCATGCCTTAGTACTAAGAGGTCACCCTACCAGCTTCACCAGATCTAGAAGCAGAGCAAGTCCCAAGCTATTAAGGATACATAAAGATCCTTGAAGACAATCCAGAAGTGGAGATGCACAACATATATTTCAATGAGTTACAACACAGAGTTGTGTAGTCACGTAGAGTGCCCACTTCAGATGTCCATATATCTCCTGTGCAGTTTGAAGAATGAGTGATCGTATCCGATGTGCGCAAGCATCCATTAACACTGGTTGATGCAACCAAAGCATATGTTATATACCGAGGGGTGATAAGATGGGGTACAAAGGGAGGTACCCAAGGTAATAATGTAATAATGGGATGGGCCATAGTGATAAATAAGGTGGTTAACCCATATCATGTAAGGGACCACAAGTAGTTAGTAATAATGTAATGGGCCCATGGTATTAGTTCGATGGTATGACGGAACCATGGTAATGATCCATGGTATTGTATGTATGAGGCCTATATAGAGGCTAGAGACTCCACATGGAGGGATGTCAAGGAATATTGCCAAGGATTATTGTATGAACAGGCATATGGCTTGTGGAGTGTTCTCCTTCCTTAAGGAGTGATTGTATGGTGTTGCTCTACCTTAAGGGTTTTGATCAATAAAGAAACATTTCTATCTATTTTCAGATCTTGTTATTTCTGGGTATCTTTGCATTATCTTATATTTCTGGGTTAGATCTATAACAAGTGGTATCAGAGCACTTTCTTGGGCAAAAGTGGAGAATTGTTTTTTTTAATGCTATAATGTTATATACCTAGGCGGGATAATATGGGGTACCAAGGGAGGTACCCAAGGTAATAATGTAATAATGGGATGGGCCATAGTAATAAATAAGGCGGTTAACCCATATCATGTAAGGGACCACAAGTAGTTAGTAATAATGTAATGGGCCCATGGTATTAGTTCGATGGTATGAGGGAACCATGGTAATGATCCATGGTATTGTATGTATGAGGCCTATATAGAGGCTAGAGACTCCACATGGAGGGATGTCAAGGAATATTGCCAAGGATTATTGTATGAACAGGCATATGGCTTGTGGAATGTTCTCCTTCCTTAAAGAGTGATTGTATGGTGTTGACCTACCTTAAGGGTTTTGATCAATAAAGTGAATCATTTCTATCTTGTTATTCCTGCGTTTATTTCTATTCTCATATATTTCTAGATCAGATCTATAACAAGTGGTATCGGAGCACTTTCTTAGGCAAAAGTGGAGAAATTTTTATTTTTTGCAGGATTTCGGGGGCGGCGATTTTGTAGATCAGATATATACGTTTTGGTGCAAGATCTACAAAATCTAATTGCAGATCTGGATTCTTTGTGAAAAATAGCTGATTTCAAAAAAAAAAAATCGGTTGAATCGGAGTCCGGATGAAGGAGATATCGCTAATCTAAAATTCAGTGGGGTTGTAGACAATTTTTCAGGGCAGTGAGTTTGCGGCGCAGATCTGGATGTCCTGGTGCAAGATCTACAAAATCTAATTGTAGATCTGGATTTTTTGTGAAAAAATACCCAATTTCAAAAAACAGTCAGTCGAATCGGAGTCCGGATGAGGGAGATATCGCTGATTTAAAATCAGCTCTTTTTTGCGGAAATTTTGGTGACGATGGGAGAGTTGCAACGCAGATATGAAATTCCAGTGTCTGGATCAAGATTTCTATCACATGGGCAGATGCAGAATGATTGTTCCATTTCTGAAAATAGGTCATAATAGGGATTCTGAGCAATATTGACAGAATTGTGGCCATTTCAAATTTTCGCCAATTTTTTTTTGTGATGGCGGGCCAAGATCAGAGTTTGAGGGACTTGTATAAATTTGATGGCTCTCATCCAGCCAAATGGCTAGCACAACTGGAGAAATGTTTTAGTTTGAATTACATCATGGATGATGAGACTCGGTTGAGAATGGGAAAAATGTACTTGGACAATGAAAGATGACAATGGTGGCAAAGGCATCAACATTGCTATCGAAGGCCCTTGCCTTGGGACATATTCACAAAAGCTATTATGGACCACTTTGACCGTAAAACTAATCTTGTCGATAAGCTCACACAGAGAGACACACCGCCTAGAAAAGATTTTATTTTTACAGAAAGGAAGGAAACCAAGGAACCTAAAGGGTTATTTTCTGCTGGTATCTCCTTATTGCAGGTTCATGGATTGATTTAGAAAGAGAAGATCATTGTTTCTATAAATCCTAGTTGCAAGCATAATTTCATTAATGTTAATTTGGCAAAAAAATTGCAAGTTCCAGCAAAACAAATTGAAAATACACAGGTTGACGATGAGGATGTTCAAATTTATAAGGATTTGAAGCTTTCTATGGATAAGTATATGTTGCATGATGATTTTTATACTTCAAATATGGATAACATGCATGTTGTTTTGGGATACTCGTGGATGGAAGCGGTGGGTACTATCAATATTAATGTGCAGAAGAAATTCATGAAGCTCTGGTATAAAAAGAAGAAAATTACATTACAAGATATTTCCATTAATAAACATGTAGAGTCTAAGGAGGCTGAAGTAGAAGATGTTCAAGGGTCTGACATATTAGATGATGAGCCAGTGATGATCGAAAATCAAACACAAACAGAGGCTGAAGCAGAAAAGGTTACAGGTGCTGATACATCAGATGAGGGCTCAGTGGTGGAAGTAATATTGGAAGATAAGACACCACAGCAGGCACCACAACATAACAGTCAGGCTCCAGTAAGGGGTGAATTAAAGAAAAAGACACCGTGGGTTAAAACTTCAACATATCATCACCCACATCACCTCGCAAGAAAACCATCAAGATGGCAACCAATTAGCCACAAGGACAACAACCCCCGCAGGACAGATGGAGCGGAGTGAAGATCCACCTACTACACATCAACACAGAAGAGTTACCACGGTCAACTTCCATCTCAAGCGAGCGAGGCACCAGTGAGACCGAGGGTTCACCTTTCTCTTGGATGGCTAGATGCACATGCATGGTACCAGTGGACTACTCTTTTGAGTAGATCTTATTATTTTTGTTCTTCCCATGTTTCGGGGACGAGTAGGGGTGATTTTAGGGGCGAATGTTCGCCCTTTGGCGAAATTAAGGGGTTTTAAATTTTTAGTGGGCGATTATTTTGTATCATAGTACATTTTTACAAATCACCTCAAGTAGCCCACCTTCTTTTAAGGGAGAGGGTAAAAAAGGTAAATTTAGCCCTTGAAATTAGGAGTTACAACCTTCCATTCGCCCATTTTCAAGAATAGGTTTTATTTAGGTGAATCCATTCGCCCATTTTCAAGAATAGGTTTTATTTAAGTGAATCCTATGGGCCAAAGGCCTAAATACCATATTTATAAAAGAGGTATGGTAAATTAATAAAAATACAAATAAATGAGAAGTATGGTAAATAAATAAAACATTTTTTATATTTACTCCATAAGTCACCTTATATACATGCAAGGGTGTAAACAAATAAAAATATAAGTAAAGTGGAGGTATGGTAAATAAATAAACATTTTTTTATACTTACTCAAAAGGTATGGTAAATAAATAAAAATATAAATAAACTAGACGCATGTTAAATAAATAAAATTATTTAAGTAAATCCTATGGGCCAAATACCATATTTGTAAAAGAGGTATGGTAAATTAATAAAAATATAAATAAACGAGAGGTATGGTAAACAAATAAAACATTTTTTTATATTTACTCCATAAGTCACCTTATATTTACGTAACACTCAAAAAATGCGTTATACTTAGGTAAACCTATGGGCAAAATACTATGGGACAAATACCATGGACTAGATTGTTATTAATACCATTCAAAAAAACATTATTAACCCTAATATTAGCATTAATAAAAATAAAAATGGCACATGGTATTGCCCCATGGTATTCACCAAAATGACACATGGTATTGACCCATGGTATTCACCTGGAATATAGCCTATTTAAATGGGGGAATTAAACCAACATAGATCCATCTTTACTTTGGATCTACTAACCCCTGAGAGGTATAAAATATCGTGATATGCAAACTAGCATAGAGTGAAAAAATATTTGGTCCGATCAAGAGTAAAAATGGATGTTGTAATTTAATGTATGTTAAACATTTTAGCTTGCTTAAAATAAAAAATAAAATAAAAATCAACTATTAATTTTATTAATTTTTATAAATTACTATTAGTAATTTTTAAGCTCCAGGTTTATGATAACCCATGGTATTGACCCATGGTAATACCATGGTATTCATGTGAGCATAGACTATTTAAAGGGGAAATTCTATCATCTTAGATCCATCTTAATTCTGGGTCTACCAAGTGCTCAGAGGGATAAATAGATTTCATCCCCCTAAGAGTGGTAGATGTGGAGTTAAGATGGATATAGGTTGGTTTTTATGATAATGAAGATATTAAATAGACTTAGGAAATTATATTGTAAAAACATTTTAAGGTGAATGGTTAAAGCATAGACATTGGACAAGTATATTTGTATACTTCTGTTTTAAACTGAAACAAATCAGAGCTAAAAGGAATGGATTGATTACACTAGTCATCCTTCTATAACTTTCCAACATATGCTGGAGTAAACAGATTGTAATTTGGGTAATTTTTCTAATTGCAAATAGGAACATCCTTGCGTATTGACAGGGTGGTTACAAGTTCCCTAGAAGTGATGAATTTGAATTTTCCTTGGTTTTATATATAGTATTAAGTTTTTTCTCATGCTTTCTATGAATGGCATGGGTGTATTTTATCCTACACCTACTAGGTTATCGATATGTAATTTCGGTAATTTTTATTTCAAAAGATATTTTAAAGAAATGCAATGATTTCATTTGTGTATTGAATAAACACAAGATTTTATAATTGAGTAAAATATTCGCCATGCCTGGTGAGAGATTCGCCAAAAAATTATATATACATATCATATTATTGATAAAATCGCCTTCCATTTTTCCTATATACCATGGAGATTCGCCCATTTATTATACATGTAAATTTAGGGGGGGTTCTTAAAATTTTCCCTGGGGACGAAACATGCTAAGGGGGGTGGAATGTTATATACTTAGGGGGGATAATATGGGGTACCAAGGGAGGTACCCGAGGTAATAATGTAATAATGGGATGGGCCATAGTAATAAATAAGGTGGTTAACCCATATCATGTAAGGGACCACAAGTATTTAGTAATAATGTAAGGGGCCCATGGTATTAGTTTGATGGTATGAGGGAACCATGGTAATGACCCATGGTATTGTATGTATGAGGCCTATATAGAGGCTAGAGACTCCATGTCAAGGAAGATTGTTAAGGATTATTGTATGAACAGGCATATGGCTTGTGGAGTGTTCTCCTTCCTTAAGGAGTGAATGTATGGTGTTGCCCTACCTTAAGAGTTTTGATCAATAAAGAAACATTTCCATCTATTTTCATATCTTGTTATTTCTGGGTATCTTTGCATTATCCTGAATCCATCAGCTCGAGTGTCAGATTCTTGATAGCTGAGAACGAGCACGTGGCTAACGAATTCCAAGTGGCCAAGAAGGGAGGAGAATAGGTTACAACTTCTACTAGAGCAGAGTTGAGGAGAGCGATACTAGATGAAGTATTGCCTCTCGAGACAATCATGCAGATGTTGTACTCTAGATTTGTCACCGTGCATAAGTCAGTTGTCCATCTCAATGGTTGGCAGTAGCGTTGTGCTAGGAGAGCACACATCTTGTCAAATCTGCACACTGATGTCGATCGCATGCAAACATGGACAATGAGGTACGAAGGAGACCCATTTCACTTTCCAAATATGATGAAGCCAAAGCTAGTAGAGCTGAAGGCACGCATCCAGAGTCATATTTAGAACTATGAGGAACTCCTGCAGCTCATCGCCAATTTGGAGGCTTCACTTGCATGAGTGTTTAGAAGCATGGATGTCATTGTGCGCATGCATGTGATCCCATCCATTGGAATACTCACTGAGGTGAAGTCAAAGAACCAAGTCCGACTGTTGTTGGACATTTACTTTGATGAGTTGATGTGTATAGCCACTAGCACAGACTTGGAGATCATCACAAACACTATGCATTAATATGTTGCTGGTCCAGATGCACTCAAGACTATGATGCACATGTTATCAGACGAGTTGGAGAGAGGTGCCAAATCAGTGTACCCAGATGCAACGGAGGCAAGAGTTCGCTTTCAGAAGGATGTCACCATAGATCACACAGACACCATAATGAAATACCAAGCTTGGCATCAGTTTGCCACCATCGATCATCGTGAGGATGTCGAAGAGTTGGTCTTCCCACAAATTTACGAGTCTTAGTGATGTCTTGCATGGCTTACTCAAGCCTATTTTGTCTCAAATGGGTACGTGTGCAGATTTTAATGTAAACATGTTATAACAGTGAAAGACCAAGTGTCGATAGTAGAATGTAATAGTCTTTGGAGGAGCAGGTGACGGTGACTGTAACATTCCACTATTGGGACTAGTGGTTGGTAATGGTTGTATGTATGATTGGATATTTCACTCTTTTAATATAACAGAGCCAACACATTTCATGCATGTGTTGTTATTGTAGTTCGGCTATCCTAGTTACTCTAATGATATATATAGTTGTTATTTATGCATGTATGTACGAACTATTATGTATATGTTTGTATGAATCTTATCGAAATGTGATGTTGGTATAACCATCACTTTGGATCGTCGACTATCCTTCTTTCCATCTTGTGATGTCTTGTTGCTCATGTGTTCCCTTTCAAGATGTGTTCTATCATAGGTTTCTAAGGGGCACACTCATCCCCGTTCCATGTGTTAGATCCTTTCATGCACCTTCCTTGAATTTCTATAAAGGCCACACCCTTGCTACCAACAAGGACATCTTACTTACCTCTGCGCGCAACCACGGTTAAGGCAATATTGTACTACCCCAATGTTGAGACTCCTACAACAAACGGTCTGAGGTCTAGTTGGGACTTCTTACCAGAGAGATCCCCTAACATGTTGGCAGGTCTAGCACCATCAACAAGCCCTTAGAAAAATTAACATATTTTTTTTTATCCTTGCGGTCCATCCCTGTGAGATGTGGTAGGTAAGAATGTAAGGATGACAGGTATGAACTCTCAAAGATGATTTTCTTTGTGGCTTAATTTATTCCCTTCCAAGATTATCCACTAATTTTATCTTCATATTTCACCTGGTAGAGTTTGCAATAGGTCTTGGTTTGCTGTGGAGATAATCAAGTATTAATTCTATGGATTATTTTCAGCAGTGCAATATTCTTTAAATGGGCCTTACCTTTTATAGATATCGACTAAACCCATCTCTCTTTGTATTGACAGGTTAGCGAGTGGCTTGCTCTTCTGTGCATACACTTTGACTTATTATTATCAAGGGTTTCAAGTTCTGCTATTAACTCATTTACACTTATATGTTATAGGTCCCAAATAGAGACCAAACCCTATAGAGGGTGCAACTAGTCTTGATTTCTTTCTCTGAAGTGGGTACATTAAGTTAATGCCAAGGTCCTAGCCTTGTACCATGAAATTAATATGAATTGATCCATTATTCTCAGGATTAATAATCCCTCAGACTCAACAGTTTAACTCTATCTCTTGTATATTTTTATTTGGTATTAGATTATGGCCTCATAGCTCTACAAATACTGTGCAAGATACTCTATAAACATGTATGAGGTTACTTATAATTACCAACGTGATTGTTTGATAACTTTAGAATTCGTTGATGGTTATCCAATGTATATATTGAACTTACGTTTTTGGAAGGAATCTAGTCCTTATGGTCTTGATGCATCATGCATGTATCAATAGTTCTTTTTCCTTGCTTACTGTAGATGTAATGTGTTCAAAAGTGGAAATAACTTTTGAGTACTTTTAGGTGAAAATATGAAGGGTATTAATAGGTTTCTTTATTTTTAACTAAGTATGACAACCCTACTTGACACTTGTTTTATTTCCATATTCATCATATGGGTGAATGCGTGAAGATGAGTTACACTTTTGGGCCAAATGTCGCGATGAAATTTCAAAATTTTACTCTTTTATTGAATTGAAGCCCTCAAAATTCATATAAACATTGTGAATTTTGATTTAAAATAAAAATATAGTCTGTGGAAAATTATGTTGTTGTCCTAATGATATTTTTTTGCAAAAAAATTTAGTGTCGTATAATATGTCAATTTTCCATTAAATGAAACGCTTGTCCTTGCAAATTTTCACACATCCTAAGAGTGATGTTTGTGTTCACGTAGATATATATATATGTTTTTCACATTAATTTTTTTTTTTTTCTTATGAAAATTTATAATTTGTATTATTTTTTGAAGTTGTCAAAGTAATATTTCAATTGTATTTTCTAGACACGTGTTCGCGTAAGGTTTTTTCCAACTATTTAAATAAATTGAAAAACCAAGATAGTGGTATTTTTGAATTTTTTTCGTTGTATATTTTATATTATTGATTTTTTATTTAGCCTTTTTGAAACTGTGAAAGAAAATTCAAGCATTATGTTTAAAAGAAATTAGATGAAAAATATCATAAAATGTCAAACTCATATTCCATTGGATAAAGGATTCCTTCATGAATACAATGTTATCAACTTTGCCACCTAAGGATAAAATTTTGCCTAAGTCCGTTAGGGATGGTGTTGCAGAAAATTTTGTAGAATAGGTGCTGAAATTGTGGATTTTAGGACTTCAAAAGCTCAATCGAGCACTTAAAACGCTTGATCTAGTGCTTAAATTTTAAATTCAAATAGCTCAATCTATCTATTTTTTATTCAAATAACTTGATCGACCTATTTTTTAGCACTCGAGGAGCTCGATCGAGCAATTAAAAATGACTCGATCCAGTATTTAAACTGCTAGATCGAGCCCTTTTTTTCACCTAATTCCGCCGTCTCTTACCAAAAAAGTGTAAACCATACATCACTCCTTTTTGGTATTAATCTAGTCATGTATTTCCATGTTCTTCACTTTATTTAATAGTAAAGTTTCATCTTTGAATTTCATGATTTCTTTCAAGAAATAGTTCCAATTCTTCTCGATTATTTCTATTTGAAGTTTTGTAAATTACTGAAATAAATTGACCTATATTTTCATTGTAGTTCATCTATAATTTTTACGTGCAACTCATTTTACAATTGTTTATAAACCCTTTCTAAGTCTTACACCTTTCCATGACTCCATTCTCATCATATTATTTCTTCCCTGGCCGAGGAAACTAATCCTCACAGGGTTCTTTATTAACAGATATTGCCTTTTCTGTATTTTTATATTCTAATATAAAAGGATGTATATTACAACTCATTCTATCATTTACATGCTTTTCTCTTCTGAAGAACGAATTTATGCATTTTTCGCATGCAGCCCCGTTCATAATTTATTATTTGTTATTTATTTACAGTTTTTCCAGTGTCTTGTATTATTATTATTATCAATCTAGTGTATGGGCAGGACCTGATTTGTTTGGGACATGCCTTTGCTCACGGGATGTAGTTAATTATACTATACATAACAATGACTATTATGGGTGGAAACATGTTGGTTTTCCTCGAGAACTAACCTTAGTTCGCTACTGATTACTTATTCAAAACATTTAAAAATAAATTACTCTTTTGCCAAATATTGTTTTTCATTCTTAAGAAAAATAACTCACTGCGACCTTCATCATTCACACAACATCACCATAATAATTCGTACAGAACTATGCCACTGCTTCAACATAGGAACATTACCATTCCCAAACATTATTCATGTGCAATTTGCAACCATCAAATTTTATTCAGAAATACTTATATGTTAGTTTAGATGACCCAAGGAATTTACAGAGGATAAATACCATTCCTCCCGATCAATGAGAATGGAAATCACGTCCATTTCTCCTCCGAGCCTTTTCACTTTCACTTCTTGAGTCTTTTCACTTTCAGTATAATAGTTCCCAATGATATAACACGTATATTCTCATGCATCAAGACTCTAGAGTCCAACCTAGAAATTCGCAAACTCACAAATTTATTTTAGGGATTCAACTAGTCACCCACTATCTCAAGAATACCCTAATTGGCAGCATCATGCCCTTCCTCAGCGCCTTCTTGTTCGAGGAATCAAATATTCCTCAACCTCCCTTTTCAAATGCCTGAATTTTCCTCTCCTACCCTTTAGGCTTCTATTTCCAACTAATATGATTTATCTCTAGGAATGAGAGTAACTGTCCTCTAACTATTCTAGTAAATGAAAATTTTCCTATAATTTTTTTTTTTCTAGTAAATTCCATAAATTACCATAACTAACTTTTAAATAAAATTAAAATGCTTTAAATTTCTCAATAAACTTTCCAAATCGCTGCACTAAAATAAAATAAATATTTATTTTTCATTTAGTCTTTGATTCAAAGAATTATGCCGACATAAAAAGGAGAATGAAAATGTATTTTTTGTAGGATTATAATATGATTATCATAACATAAATGCTGTAGTGACTGACGGTAGGGAGTAGTATGTTATCTTTGTAGTATATATCACACCAATATCGTTTCATATTTAATGATCTCTTCGAATTTGAGAATATATAAGTGTTAGAAATCACAAAAATCTATTGCTGAAGTACCTAAATCTTTGGTTGGAATAGTGTTTATTAAATAAAATTGACTAAGTATTTTATTTTTATATTCCAATAATTTTTTACAAATTAATATAAAAATAATATATTTTTTTAATAATATTATTATTGATATATTAATTACAAATTAATATAAAAATAATATATTTTTTAATAATATTATTATTGATATATTAATTATAGATAAAATATTTTAATATATATATTTTTTTAATTTTTTTATTAATTTATTCTTCATATTACTCTATATATATATATATATATATATATATATATATATATATATATATATATATATATATTAAATTACTCAATACAATTAGTAAAATTTTAAAAGAAAGATTAATAATAACAAATATTTCAAATTAACAAAATTTTCATAAATTTTAATAGTTTCAAAGATTAAAAAAATGTACCCACAAACTTATATTCATCTATCTCATTATTCTTTTAATTTTAAAAGAAAATCTTTTTTATTATTATCTGATTTAGGTTTTTTTATTGAGTTTATATGGGTTTTTATTTAACGTTTATTATAATTAAAGTATTTTAATATAATATTTATTTTAGATGTTAAATATTAAATATTAAATATATATAAAATTGGTTGAATAGGTTTTTTTATATTTTAATATTAGGGAGAGAATAATTTTTGAAAAGATGGATGTAAAAGTTGACATATAACATTTAAAAAATAAATAAAAATTAAAGTTAATAATAAATTATATAGTTTAATGTTTAGATTAAATAAAATATTTCAACATTAAATTTATATTTAAAAATTAAAAAATTAAAAACTAGATAAATAATTAAATAATAAATCTTAAATCACTAATTTAAAAATAATAAAAAGAGAAACAATATAATGTGAAATTTGAAACTCCCCTATCTTTGTAGTGTTCCAAAAATATCCCAGACCTCTTATCGATACATTGTATGTTCACTAAATACCCATAATTTATCATACAATATAAAACCCCATTATTTATATATTGGTTGATGCTAGTCTTATTCCAAATTTCAATTGTAAATATCCCAATGGTATAATGAAATCCTTGCATCCACCCTAGATGGAGTGACCAACATGGTATAGGTGGGGAGGGTGATGCCACCACCCCACTTGGAAGACATGCGAGGAGACATGGCACCAACCCCCAAGGAGGTGTAATAAAGAGTTTGCACGAAGCAAGGTTTGTGTTTGTTTTTTGATTAATGAGGTCATTAATGGAGTTTAATGTGCAAACAAAAAATTGATAGATGAACCAGTGCATTAGTGTGGAATTAATCAATGGAATCATGGTGAACACCATATTAAATCCCTAATAGAAGAGATATTTGAAGTAGTCTATGGGAAAGTGTAAGATCGAGGAAAAGGTTAGCTCCCTATTGGCAGCAACAATTCTGTTTGTTGAGGAGCTAGGAAGAGAGGAGACTTGTGAGGTGTAGTTGTCTCCATCTCCATTTCCTTGGAATGTGCATGGCTAAAGAATTTTTTTCTAATAGAAGGGGGACTATAGGATTCCATTTTATCCTAATTTTCAAGAGACGATATAATAGGCGAGAAATTCTCCTGTGTGCTTGGTTGTTGGCCTTGCAATTTTTTCTTCCCCCACTTTGCAAGTCAACCAGCCTCGACTGAATACTGGGATGGCTTGTGGTCTTGGTATGGAACAGTGAAGCGAGTGGTAAGAGGCTATGTGGATGTTGCATTGTTACTATGGGTTGAGATAGAGAAATACAAGATGGTTTCTCTTGCCCTACTTGTATCTCCTTTATGTTTGATATTGAGGGAAACATTGTTCCCCTAGATCTGGCAAGGCATGTTTTGGTAAATTTTGAATGCAAGCAGTGGTATATGACTGCTAGGAATTATGAGAGGGAGAGGAGTTTGAATTGTGTTATCCTATTGTTGGTAGGCTAAATTTATTCATTTTTAACCCCTTTCTTACTTCAAATTCATAACCTTAGACCTCTGTTTTAAACTTGCAACCTCCTTATTCTTGCACTATTCCAAGAATCGTGCCTTTTCCTGCACTAGATTTATATTTCATATTTAAGGGTTACAAATGTACTTAATTAATTATTTTTATAGATTTTATACCTTTAATATTCTTTGCAACTAATATCTTCTTTCCTAAAGTATTTGGTAAGCAATGTATTAATCATTTCTTTAGCATGGTCGAGTGCAAGTAGGATTCCTACACTACTAGCGAATCCTAAACTTTTGTGACAACTCACTACCTAACGCAGACATCTCGTTCAGAATCGGTCATCTCGAGTTGGGCTCGAAGTGGAGATAAGTCAAGGATATGATAGAAATCAAGTCGTTGACCGAATGATTAAGTTTAGCGTTTTGTTACAACTGAAAGGCTTAGAATGTAATGTTGTTGTTATTTCGTTACAGCCGAAAGGCTTATATCGTAACGCTAAATGTAATTTTTTTACGGCTGCAGGAGTATAGGGATGTATATAATGCAGGATTCAGATAGGAAATGAGAGTGATAACAATGCTATGGTAACTGTGGTATTTTGTGATTTTTCTAGTATCACCCTTGTTCTGGGCTAGATTCGATTTCATCATGTACATTTGTTGATTCTGAAATTTAATATAAAGGGATTGCGCCATGTTATTTCAATCCTGTGTTTTAATTCTATGTTGATGCATTGCTGAGAGCTGAGTTTCCAAGTTTCTTAAATAGGGAAACGAGTTGGTTGGCTAGGGCCCAACCAACCCAGCTCGTTCTCCCTTGCATTCTTCTTTCTCGTTAAATGTGTGTTAATTTCATTTTAATGCAAGGCGTGAATTAAGTAGATGATTCTATTCTTTCACAAAGTTCAGGTTTGATTTCATTTATAGCCATTGTGTGACGGATCTGTGGTGTGCATGCTTAACTAAGTTTGATTTTACCTTTTTGTAATTTTTCTTTTCGAAGCTTAGTATTATTTCTACCTGGATCGTGCAAGCACGTTATTCTTGCACTAGTGCATTTACAATTCTGCAATTTGATTTCTTTGGTTCATTACAACAAAGTCTTTCGTTCTTTTCTGTCATAAGGATCTTGATGCGTTTCTGCAAGTGAGTGTTCATATTTTAGAAGTATTCTTGATATTCTGGATTAAATATGATTTGGTAATTAAGGAATGAACGTTGTTATAATGCATTAATCTGTACCTGCACTTTACACTTTTAAGGAAAGGATCGAACTCCACATCTAATTTTTCAAAGTGAACCTTTCTGAATTAAAAAGATTAAAAAGGCAGATCAGATTTATGTGAATAACTATTACAGGGATAAAGTCTGCTGTCACAATTAGATGATTTCTTTAGTTGCATGAAAGAGTTCCTCGATTGAAGAAAAGTGTGCTTTGACTTTCGAAGTTAATTCTTATTTTGAAGTTAAGTTGGGTTGAAGCATCTTTCTGTTTGTGAAAGCTATTTCAAAGTTCTGTTCACCTTTGCAAATTCTTTTCTTAAGTTAACACACTCTTTATTCTTTTATGAAAGAAATTTGAAAACTTGGTGCAGGAATCTTTGTTCTGGTACAGGAATCAATATCCTGATACAGGAATAGAGTGCTCTAGTCCTAAGACTTAGAGCCCCTGCATGAGGATATAAATCTTCAGTACAAGTGTAGAATATACTTCTAGCATATAAACTTTGTTCCGGTACTGGTGCAAGAATATTGCAGGAGTACAGGAATAACAACTCAGTGTAGGGAGAAAGATCTATAAAGAAGTTAGATATCTTCAAGGGTCCAATTATTAATTTGACATACAACTATACTGAAGATAGACATAGATTTCCATTTCAATTAATTAGGATTGCTTACAAGAGTTTGAAAGTTCCTTTTATTTATTTCTTCGCAAAAGTACTTTCTTTCATATTCCAGCACTAGAATTTCTTTGGTGTAAATTTTCAGGTGATATTTTCTTTTCGATTCTGCAAGATTGTAATTAAGGAAGTAGGAATAGAGTTAGGAAAAGTTCATATCATTTATGGCATTTCCTCTGCTTCGCTCTAAGTTTACGAAGCCCTCGGGTTGACAATTAAGTGTTGAAGGAGTCTGCTTAACTGCAATTCTTGCACCCAACATTTTGGCTCCATTGTCGAGGAGGAAATTTGAAATTGTTAAGAGCTTTCAGTTTTCTGCAAATAGGGTAAGTCTGCACTATTATTTTTCTGTAGTACGATTCTATTGTTTTAAGGATTTTACGAGTGTTGATTTTTTATTCTTTGCAGCCATTGATAGATTATTTTCTTTACAACATTTGATTTTTTTGGGGTTTGATTTTTAAAATGAATGCCTAAGAAAGGTAGGGGTCTGAAGCCCAATAAGGGCCAATGAAACACTAAAAATTCTAAAAACTCTTCTTATATTGGACCTTCTTTTGCAGGTAGAAAGTCCAAGCAGACCCACACTCATCACGCTGGAACGATCCACTTAGATTCTGGAAACAGTGATTCAGGTGTGACACAACCCAAGAAGGGGAAGAAGGAGGCTAACAGTGATCAGAAAGTCCAATTCAGAAATAGTCAACCTTCATCTTCTAGAAGTGGTTCAATTGGAGGCACAACAATGGCTGATCATGAAGACCATGCAGAGGGGACTGGCGAGAATCAGGTGAATGAAAAGCAGTCCACTTTTGGACTTCCAATAGTGAATTCTGAAGTGAATGTGAAAATGAAGAATATTTCACCCTCAGCTCTTCCACATTTTCATGGTAAGGTGCACAAAGACCCATATTCATTCCTTTTTGAGTTTGATATACTATGTAGGAGTTATGATTATTCTTTAGATGCCCAGAAATTAAAATTATTTCCTGCAACTCTCAAGGATTCAGCCTTGCGCTGGTTCATGGGACTAGGAGGAAACACTATAAGTTCTTGGGAGCAAATGAAGGGAGTGTTTCTGAATGAATATCAGGAATATTTTAAAACTAGGGAAATGCAGGACGAGATCTTCACCATTGTACAAGGCAATGATGAGACTCTAGAGGACTACT
Organism: Pinus tabuliformis; assembly: GCA_031772625.1. NCBI lineage: Eukaryota > Viridiplantae > Streptophyta > Pinopsida > Pinales > Pinaceae > Pinus > Pinus tabuliformis. The sequence continues at coordinate 658,403,387 of CM062807.1, forward strand.
TAGAGATATTTTTGTATATACTCCAAAGGTCTAAACACAAATTTGATTTAAGTACCATTCGAACCTTGTTCCTACGAGGGATTACTGAGGATTCTAGACATAATTTGAATTTGTTAGGACAAGGAGATATTGCTCAGAAAAATTTTGAACAAATTTGTGACTTGTGCAGGAAGTTCTCACGAAATCAATCTAGATCCACTAGAGGAGGTCGAAGTAGAACTAACAAACTAGGATCTACAGATGCTATGATTATTGGCTTGGAGAATAAAATGGAAAATATGAAAATTGAAATAATGAATACTGTTAGAAAACAAATAGACTCTTTGAAATTTCAGCAAAAACTAGAAAAAGAACAAGAGTCATTGTCTATTTTTTGTCCAAAATGTAGGAAAAAGCATCCTTTAAGAGAGTGTCATGCTGATATAAAGAGTGCTAATAAATGTGTGATCTGTGTAGAGAACCATGCCACCGAGGAATGCCCCTCCATACCTGGATTGAAAGTTGTATTTGAAGGAGAGAATTCTGAACCTAAGCCATTACATGCCATGGGAGCATGAAGGAACTGGCCACAGGTGAGTGTAGGTATGGTTCCTGAACCACATTTTTATGGTTATAATGCACCTCCATATTCTTATCATAATAACAATAATGACTCTCAACATTGGCAGCACAGAAACCATTTTCACCATGGACAATCCTCTCAACCTTGGCAACAAGGATGGAGAGGGCCAAACCATTCATATCATTCCTATCCTACTCAGATGCCATCATATTCTCCTTCATATGCACTGCACCATATGTCACAACCATCTTTTCCCTCTCTACCTCAGCAGAGTCAACCAATGCCATCATTGCATTTTACACCACCATTTAGACCACCTCAACTACTTGCTCAACCAATACCGAATCCTAATAATAAGGCGGTACAACCGATTAACTTTGTTGGACCGTCCCCTTCTCCTACCTATCGAACCTTGCCGGTTGGGATAAATGAGCTTCAATTGAGATCGGGAAGGGTAGTTAAACTAGAAAAACAAAATAAACCCATGGTTATCATTGTGAAGAAAAATGAGTAGACAACTCTTGATCATTCGAAAAACAATGTCACCATTCAACCCATTCCTGTACCTTCAGATTCACCATCTTCTTCAAACCAGCCTCCCTATCCAAAGAGGTTGGCTATGGAGAAGAGTGACCCCGAGTCCACTTTGGCTTCAGAGTTAAGGAATATTTGCATAAAGGTTCCTTTACTTCAGGCTATTAGAGAAATTCCCATCTGCACAAATATCATTAGGGAGTTATGTCTTAAAAATCTAGGGAGGAAGAGAGTAGAACCTCAGACCATTCAGTTTGTTGGTAGAGCAGCTGAGTTAATGACAAGATGCGTATCAATGGAGAAATATACAGATCTTGGAAACCTAGTTGTTTCTGTCCAGATAGGTGATATCCTTGTCTCTAATGTATTAATAAACATGGGGGCGACCATCAATGTTATGACCAGGAAAACCATGGAACAACTTGGGTTGGACTATATTTGTCCTACACCCACCGTGCTTGAACTTGCAGATAGATCTAAAATCAAGCTTGATGGAGTATTGATTGATGTGGTTGTCTCTATAGATTCATGGGAATACGCTACAGATTTCATTGTTCTTTAGTCAAAGAATTCAGTGGGAGGACATCCTTTTATTCTGGGACGACCATGGCTTGCCATGACCGATGCTTATATTGGATGTTGCTCTAGTGATATGTACATTTCACATGGAGACTCTATGAAAAAGGTCGCCTTATATCCACCTGCTAGATCTATTTGGGAACTCAAGGACACTTTATGGTTAGATTATGACAGCATTGATGAGGAGACCCAATCTATTTCTTTGATTCATCATCATACCGAGTCTACCCAGGAGGGTGAATTACGAGATTTCTTGAACAATTTAGACACTATGCCTAACTTTGACACCGTTCATCAGATCTTTAGTCTGGATTTTCGAGGAAATTTTGATTTCCAACCTTCCTCATCCCATATTGTATCATCATCTTCCTATACTCTTGAGCTCGAGACCACTCTTGTTGAAATTAGTCCAGGAAAATCTCTACACATTAGCTCAGACCTGGATTCATCTCAGCAAGAGAAACTTGTTACCTTGTTGCGAGATCACCTGGATGCATTCACTTGGAGTTACGAAGACATGAAAGGCATTCCTCTTGAGACTTGTACTCATCATATCTATATTTAGGAGGGAGCCCAACCTGTCCAACAACCCTAGAGACGAATGAATCTCGCACTAAGAGATATTGTTAAAGAGGAATTACAAAAACTCTTAGATGGTAATTTCATCTATCCCATTTGTGACAGTCAGTGGGTATCTCCATTAGTGATAGTCCCTAGGAAAGATGGGAGATGACGTATTTTCATTGATTACTGAGAATTAAACAAAGCCATTCTCAAGGATTACTTTCCCCTTCTTTTATCGATAAGGTGCTAGATACCCTTGCCGATAAAAAGTACTTTTCGTTTTTAGATGGCTTTAGTTGGTATAACCAAATCTAGATTGCACCCTCATATCAAGACAAAACTACCTTTACGTGCCCTTGGGGTACATTTTATTATCGAGTTCTTCCTTTCGGGTTGTGTAATGCACCCGCCACCTTTCAGAGGGCTATGCTGGCTATTTTTTCTGATCTTGAATGTGTTGAGATTTATATGGATGATTTTTCTGTGTTTGGTAACTCATTTGATGAAGCTCTTAAAAATCTAGAAAAAGTTCTTTTACATTGCCAAGAGGCTCATCTTGCTTTGAGTGATAAAAAATGTAGATTAATGTGCAAAGCAAGAGTGGTTCTTGGTCATTTGGTTTCTGACAAAGGTATCCAAGTAGACCTTGCTAAAGTTGAAGTTATTTTTCATCTGCCTACACCCAAAACACAAAGGGAAGTGAGAGGCTTCCTGGGACATGCTGGTTATTACCAGAGATTCATTGAGAATTTTTCCAAGATTGCTACCCCCCTTTTTCAATTATTAGCTAAGGATAGTGAATTCTCCTGGTCCACAACTTGCCAACAGTCATTTGAGACATTGAAGGAAAAATTAGTACATGCACCAGTTTTGAGAGGACCAAACTGGTCCCTGCCATTTCACATTTCCTCCGATGCCTCAGACACTGCCATTGGCGCAACTTTAGGACAAGAGGAGAATAAACAATCCTATGCTATTTATTACATCAGTAAAAATTTGTCACCTGCCGAATTTAACTATACAGTGACTGAGAAAGAATTTTTAGCCGTTATTTTTTCTATTAATAAATTCAGACATTACATTACAGGATATGAAGTTTATGTGCATACTAATCATTCTGCTATAAAATATTTAATGAATAAACCTTTAACTGGTGGTAAAGTGACTAGGTTTTTTCTTTTATTATAGGAATTCAATGTTACAATTATTGATAGACTAGGAAAGTCTAATGTTGTAGCTGATTATCTTTCTAGATTAAATAATCCTGGTGAAGTAATTCCTGTTGATGATGATTTCCCTGATGAACATATTTTTTCTATGTCAGAAAAATCCCCATGGTTTGCTGACATAGCTAACTATTTAGTCACCAGAAAAACACCACCTCACTTATCTGCTCGTGAAAAGAGGAATATCATTCAGAAAAGTGCTTCATATTCTTGGATACAGGGAGATCTCTTTTAAATTGGACCAAATCTTGTTTTCGTAGAAGTGTGAGAGAGGAAGAAATGTTTGATATCTTAAAATTTTCCCATGATGAACCTTGTGATGGCCACTTCACTGATAAACGAATTGCATATAAAATCTTACGCACTGGCTATTTTTGGCCTTCTTTGTTTAAGGATGCTAAGCAATATGTTAGGTGTTGTGATAGTTGTCAACGGATGGGTCAACCTATTCAAGCCAATGAAATGCCTTTATGTCCTCAAGTTATGATTGAGCCCTTTCAAAAATGGGTTATTGATTTCATAGGACCCATAAACCCCACATCTTTAAATAAAAAACATATCTTGGTTTGTACTAATTTTATTACTAAATGGGTAGAGGCTAAAGATGTTTGTTTTGCCACTGAAAAAGTTGTTGTTGATTTTATATTTAGTGAAATTTTTACTAGATTCATTGTTCCTAGAGAAATTGTTTTTGACAATGGACTGCATTTTGTTTCTAACTTGGTACAGGAAGTCATGAATCAATATAAGATTCGACATAGGAAATCTACATCATACCACCCACAAGCAAATGGACAGGTGGAATCTACAAACAAGGTGATCGAATTCATCCTCACCAAGATAGTAAACATGCACAGGAAGGATTGGGCCAACCGATTTCCTGAAGCCTTATGGGCTTATCGAACCACTTGGAGGAATAACACTAGGCATACACCATATGAGATGGTGTATGAAAAACAATTCCTTTTTCCGATTGAATTTTAGATAAAGAATTTCAGAACTACAGTTCAATTGGGTCTAGATCTCTCGGAAGCACAACAAGATAGTATATTGTAGTTAAACGAGTTGGATGACTTTCAGAGGGATGCTATTCCACCGAATATTTTAGTGCAGTAGCAACGCAAGAAGTGGAATGACAAGTTTATCAATAAGAAATAGTTCCAACCAGGTGATTTGGTACTTCTTTATGACTCTATATTTAAACATGTTAAAGGGAAGTTCCATACTCGTTGGACGGGATCATATGAGGTAATTCAAGTTTTCGACAACGGGGCTGTAGAATTCAAAACTATTGATCAACAAAATTCAGTTTTCCTTGTGAATGGGCGTAGGCTTAAAGCATACTTTCAGCCCCTCCCAAAGGAAGATTTCATGTAGCAAGTGCAGCTACATTCTCAACTTTAGTTGGTAGGTGGCTATACCGACCTATTGTGATTTGATTTCTTCTCTCTTGAAATAAAGTTTAAAGAAAATCCAAAATAAATAATAATAATAAAAAAATAAAAGGTAAAGAAAAAATCTTTTCCTATGACTGTAAAAATCAATTTTACTAACATGATTGCAGAATGATCAACCTGAAAACTAGCTTGCTGACAGGAAGATCAAATTCTAATAAAATGGAAATGTTTCTTGATTTTTAGATGTGTTGACTCTCACAAAGAAGAAGTAGGTTTAAGTGCAGGAACTGAGTCCTTATCCAAGTTTGGGATAGCTGGCACATATTTTTTTTATCCAAGCAACACTCAATTCACACTACATTTACTTTTCGGATCAGCACTATACATGCAGATTTCAGGTGAAATTCTACCCTTCATATATTCCCATTTTAGTAAAAAAAAATCCCTTATGTTTTCTTCTTTTTATCCCATGAAGTTTACCATCCCTTTCTTCAAAGAAACTTTCCCTATCCAATTTTGTATTTCCCTCTTTTCCCCTTGAAAAATTTTCCCCAAAATCCCTTTTCAATTTGTCCCTCTTGGTGGTCTCACTCTTGAATTCCTTGTCGTAATTTCCTTCCCATTCTAAAATTTACCCTTTTTCCCACTTCTTTTTTTCCCTCATGGATCAATTGCAGGATCTGATGTGAACTCACAAGTCAGATCAGAAGGCATATATCAACACCAAATACTGGCGAATAAAACCTCCCTTGTATATCCAACAAATTTTTCAAATCCAGCCTATGAATTATATCCTATCAGTTTTTTTTTTTTGGTTCCCTTTCTCTTTCCAGATATGCTACAAATATCCCTGGTGTAGGAATGTGTGTTCGAGTGCAAGCATGTTCAGTGCACACATATTTAAGTGAATTCATGTTCAGTGCAAGCATGTTTAAGTGCAGGCATGTTCAGTGCAAGCATGTTCAGTGCAGGCACGTTCAGTACAGGAATTTGCACCGCTGAGCACGCCCAATTATGAAAACACATGTTTTGGTGCAGGAACAATGGTCTCGATGAAAATATAGTGGAGGAACACCTAGTGCGAAAATGTATATTTAAAAGCTTATCTTTGTTTATTAATTTTTTTGTACATGCAGAATGACTGCACCACCTATAGATCATGGCATTCAATAATTTATGTTATGGTTGAAACCTTTTTTTATCATTTACTAAATTAGGAAGAAATCATTTAAATACAAAGATATTTTAGGCTATGAAATCTCATCTTTTTAATGAGTAATGAGTACACCTAATGTGAGATCATGAAGTGAATGTGGGATGGTACAATTCTCCTGAAATCCAATACTTACCTCTTCTTCGAAAGACTCATCACTTGTCAATGATGGCCTTACCTCATATCCGACCTCGCATGACCGTTACATTGAATCATTATATAAACCGCCACCTTTCCCAATCATCATCGCCTGCCTGTAGTTAAACCAATTTGCATTCACATCCGCTTGAGGAGTGTAATCTTAATGACATTGAAATTCTGGGTATTGAAACCCTTGACGATGTTCAAATGCAAGAACTGGGTAGCCAGGATAACCTTGACCCTGATGATGTCAGCACATGTTTGGAATCGACTGCTGAGAGGTATGCATGAGAGGAATTGGGAGTATAAAAATCCACCCTCTGTCTGAACAATCAAATAGAAGAGCTCAAGTAGTATGTTTACGGCTTGGAGATATTAAACCAAGCCATGAAAAAGAAGGATACAATGCAGAAGTAGATAAATGCAGAGTTGACAGGAGAAGTGAAAGAGCAGAAAATACAAGTCAAGATATGGAAATTCTAGGCCTAAAAGTGTTATAAATGTCTTAAAAAGGTGACCAAGCAACTCAAGAAGGCTTGAGGCAAGAAGGCAAAGACAGTGAAAGCAGGGATCAACATACAAGTTTAGGATTGAAGGGAGGCTCCTTTGTTTTGGTTTTTTTTACAGCAGGTAAAGGTTGTGTGAGGACACACAACAACATAGGGAGGGGAGGATGTTGGTAGGCTAAATTGCTTCATTTTTAACCCCTTTCCTACTTCAAATTCATAACCTTAGACCTTTGTTTTAACCTCACAACCTCCTTATTCCTGCACTATTCCAAGAATCGTGCCTTTTCCTACACTAGCTTTATATTTCATATTTAAGGGTTACAAATGTACTTAATAATTTATTTTTATAGATTTTATACCTTTAATATTATTTGCAACTAATATCTTCTTTCCTAAAGTATTTGGTAAGAAATGTATTAATCATTTATTTAGCATGGTCGATTGCAGGTAGGATTCCTGTACTGCTGGTGAATCCTAAACTTTTGTGACAACTCACTACCTAACGCAGACATCTCGTTTAGAATAGGTCATCTCAAGTTGGGCCCGGAGTGGAGATAAGTTAGGGATATGATAGAGATCAGGCCACCGACTGAATGCTTAATTTTAGTGTTTTGTTATAGCCAAAAGGCGTAGAATGTAATGTTGTTATTTCATTACAGCCAAAAGGCTTAGATCGTAATGCTAAATGTAATTTTGTTATGGCCGCAGGCCTAAAGGGATGTATATAATGTAGGATTCAGATAGGAAATGGGAGCGATAGAAATGCTACTGTAACTATGGTATTTTGTAATTTTGCTGGTATCGCCCTCGTTCTGGGCTGGATTCGATTTCATCATGTACATTTGCTGATTCTGAAATTTAATATAAAGGGACTGCGCCATGTTATTTCAATCCTGTGTTTTAATTCTATGTTGATGTGTTGCTGAGAGCTGAGTTTCCAAGTTTCTTAAACAGGGAAATGAGCTGGTTGGCTAGGGCCCAACCAACCCAGCTCGTTCTCCCTCGCATTCTTCTTTCTCGTTAAAGGTGTGTTGATTTCGTTTTAATGCAAGGCATGAATTAAGTAGATGCTTCTATTCTTTCACAAAGTTTAGGTTCGATTTCATTTATAGCCATTGTGTGACGGATCCGTGGTGTGCATGCTTAACTAAGTTTGATTTTAACTTTTTGTATTTTTTTGTTTTTGAAGCTTAGTATTCTTTCTGCCTAGATCGTGAAAGCACGTTATTCCTCCACTAGTGCATTTACAATTCTGCAATTTGATTTCTTTACAGGGATAAAGCCCGTTGTCACAATTAGATGATTTCTTTAGTTGCATGAAAGAGTTCCTCGATTGAAGAAAAGTGTGCTTTGAATTTCGAAGTTAATTATTATTTTTAAGTTAAGATGGGTTGAAGCATATTTCTGTTTGTGAAAGCTATTTCAAATTTCTATTCACCTTTGCAAATTCTTTTCTTAAGTTAACACACTCTTTATTATTTTATGAAAGAAATTTGAAAACTTGGTGCAGGAATCTCTGTTCCGGTACAAGAATCAATATCCTAATACAGGAACATAGTGCTCTAGTCCTAAGACTTAGAGCCCTTGCATGAGGACATAAATCTTCAGTACAAGTGTAGAATATACTTCCAGCATATAAACTTTGTTCCGGTACTGGTGCAAGAATATTGCAGGAGTACAGGAATAACAACTCAGTGCAGGGAGAAAGATCTATAAAGAAGTCAGATATCTTCAAGGGTCCAATTATTAATCTGACATACAACTATACTGAAGATAGACATAGATTTCCATTTCAATTAATCAGGATTGCTTACAAGAGTTTGAAAGTTCCTTTTATTTATTTCTTCGCAAAAGTACTTTCTTTCATATTCCAGCACTAGAATTTCTTTGGTGTAAATTGTCGGGTGATCTTTTCTTTTCAATTCTGCAAGATTGTAATTAAGGAAGTAGGAATAGAGTTAGGAAAAGTTCATATCATTTCTGGCATTTCCTGTGCTTCGCCTCTAAGTTTACGAAACCCCCGAGTTGACAATTAAGTGTTGAAGGAGTTTTCTTAACCACAATTCCTGCACCCAACACCTATTCTTAGAATGGTTAGTGTATGTCTGTAAGAGTGTGGGGTACTTTGGTTTTGGTCTTCAAACTCTCCAATATGTAAATATGAGAGAGAGGGATTCCACTCCAACATGCTATAATTTTATTCAATTCTACAATCTGAGTGTTCATTCATATATTGTAGGAGTGAATTTGGATGCATTGACCTTGGGTAGGAGGGAAGTTTCTTTGTATGGATTAGTTAATGTAGCCATCTACTTAGTAATAGGGTAGGGGATTATTCCTCTTTATAGGGGGAGGAAGACCATTTTTACGATTTGGTGATAAGATCTAGGTGTCTGGGAAATTGTGCTGACTTTGTAGACGAATATTTTGGAGATGGGGGAGGTCTCAAAGAGTGCATGTCTGGGTTAATGTTATTGCAGGTGGATTATGGAACCTAGGTTATATGATTGATATTATTTTTTGCTAGTGGATTTAACTGCCATTTGGCAATCATTCTCACCTAGAATTCCTTACCTTGGATAAGTTGCACAAGAAACTCTTATAACTGGCTCACTAGCATCATGGAATTTTTTGGGTCTCCGATCGTTCCTGTTAGATGATAATAGATGTGGCATTATTTCTAAGGATCATTAAGTGGGCTAGAAGAATAGACATCCCTTGCAAACTTGGAAGAGGGGATTGGAATATGTTCTATGGAGCCTTCTATCTAAAACATGACATTTTAAAGGGAATTTTAGGGGTTGGGTACATCATTGTGAGCTATATCCTTAGACATGGCAAAAATTTTGTGATCAATCTATTTTAGTCAAGATGCCACGTCAATGGGATAGAGTTTGTAGGGGGATACTTACTATCAAGAGAGAGCTCAAAGGGGTTAATCTAACAAGAAGCAACAATTGTAGGACTTTGGAGTGAACTACAGGAAGCTTACTCATGATCCTATTCAGGAAGAAATGACTAGAGATGAGAGTGAGTCCCCCTCTCATAAATCCTCTTTGAAACAAGAGTAATGGTGGAATTGGAAAAATACATCCTAGATTCAGGGCACACTACAGTAATATTCACCTAGTACATGCAAGCCATTAATTTAAACTAGAAAATGAAGTTTATTTTAGGGAACATAGTAATAAATAGACAAGGGCATAGGGATGATGTCCTCCACTCTCTGGAGCACCTCCACAGGTGCCTGAACACCATGGATCATATAGAACAACACCTGGGCTTACCTCTTATGGGAAACACTACTTAGGAGAAGGGAAAAAGACCTATTTAGATTGTTTTTTATTTATTTAGAGCCTTCAAAGTAACTTTACATGTCTTATTTCATGTTTTCTATTGTTTCTCTCTTTTGTCAGTGCATCTCAAGATTGATATTTGGGTATAAGGAGTTTTTATATTCTCTTTTTTCTCTCTAGTATCTCATTCCTCTCTTAGGAGGATTATTTTTTGGTTATGGTTAGGACTCCCTAATGAGAGACTGACATTGAATATCAAATTTATGTTGTAATCTCTAATATTATAGTTAATATAATATTCACCTTACAAAAAAAGTGAAATCCTTCCATCCCTAGAACACTGGGATAAGCATCAAAGACTTCTATCAAAACACCAATTAACATTTAATGAGTTGGTTGTAAAAATTACATAAACATTCACATTACATCTTACTCATTGGTGGGAATAGTTGGAGCAAAGAAACAAGGATGGAATCATCAAAGGTCCCAATCCAATGGAATATTTTAATGAATGCTCCAGGTAAAAAAAAATTATAATAATATTAATGTGCAAGAAAATACATTTTAATCTCTTCTTATTCGAAGAATTGTGCAACATATGACATTGAAATAAGTAAAAATATATGATATAAAATATCTTATATGTAATAGGTGATGCGTATAACCCTACATATAAGATTGAAAGAAAACCATAGAACTTATAAAATTTATCAAAGAAGTACTGGAAAAGAAGAAAAGTACCTTTTTTAATCAAAATTTTAACTTATCCCTTTGTAGGTTTACTCAAATTTAAAGCACATACACTGGTTGGTGTTACACATCATTTTGTCACCATGACACTTGACTATTAAAATGGATCTCTTGTCATTGATAAAAATGTTCCATTACACTCCCTTGGAAGTCAAATAATAAAAAACCCTTGAAGAAGATGTGAATTTTGGGTAAAATGGCTTTATGAATTGTTAAGTATGACCTGCACCCTATTCCTAGTAAGTTTCCGTACATTTGTAGTTTCTATCCCTGATGACTGCATAGAACTGGGCTCTGTCTTCCACTATAGACTGTGTAGGTAAATCAAAGAAAATTAAAAATAAAAAGCGAATTCCAGAAGCATTATTGCTTGAATATATCCCAACTAAAATCTTCCAGGTCATATCTATTCAAGCCATGCCACTCAAATCATGGAGCTAATTCCCTTTCATCAAGGAACCCTAATCCCCCATTTAGAGTATCTCATCCTTCAATTTTGGATCTGAAACTTCTTCCTCTTGACCTATGAATTAACTAGAGAATAGATGGATTAAGAGGTTTAGAAAAGATACACTTATGTTGTTGGATTTACATTGGAGGGCTTCTCGACTAAGGAGAGGTTTCAAGGCGTTTGGGAGGAACCTCATGACATCAGGACAAAGGTTGTAAGGATCTTACTTATCCTTTAATTAATACAAATGAATCCTTTTTCCCATTGCATTGCCTTATTAAAATGATGAATGGTTTATGATTCTTTTGACAGTTAGTAAGATAAGCTCAATTTCTAATCTCTTTGATCATTAGATTAATCTTGTTTGAATTGTTATGATTGCATATGCTTTTGGTCTCTTTTATGTCTATGATTTCAGGTATTTTTGAGCATTTGGAAGCTTCATTAAGATGGAGTTGGGTTCCTCATCAAGCATTTCGCAAATAGGTAAGATGCCTATTCTCCTACTCTTGTATTTACAATTCAAACGAAATTAGCTTAGGGAAAGACTCATTCAATTGTCTATTTTTTTCTAGTTTCCTTTAGGATCTAGGGAGATCACTCATGTCAAAAAGAGGGATTTATCTGCCTAACAAATTGGTGACCATACTGGGGAAAATTACTATTCTCTTCTCTTTTCTTAGTTTCTCTTTTCGATCTTCTTTGTTTAGCTGGACCTGAATGTTAGCAAATTTATGATCTTTCAGATCCTTTGGTTTGATTGCTTTATTTTTCATTTTTTTCTTGGACTTCCCAGACCTGCGCAATTTCTGATCATATACAGAGTGAAAATTTGCACAAGTTTTGCATTAAGCAACTTTCACATGCGCACTGGTTTATGTTGCTGGCCTGCGCAGTTCCTAGAAATTTTTGAAAAATTAGGTTTTATCTTGCCCATAATCTAAATTTTGGTTTCTGAAGGTGTCACCATATTTGTTTCAGTTGTCGAAAACCTATTTTGAAAGTTTTTTAGTGCTTTGTGAGGTATTTTGAGAATTAATCCTTTTGCAAAATTGATTTAGGGTTTTGTCTAGCTTGTTTGTTGATTGATCAAAAAGAGATAGTTTGTCTTCAAGGTCACTATATTCCTGTCTTTATGGTAAATTGTTTGTTTAATCTCAAATTAAGGTTTCTCAGAAATTGTTATGTTTTGTGAAAAATTGCTTTCATTACTGCATGATAAAAGGAAATCGTTTCTTTTCAGTTTTGAAATCTTTCATAAATACATTATGACATCATTAGCTTAAAGAATTCATTAGGGAAATTGCATTTTTTCCAACTCTTGCTTGATTTCTGTGTGTTTCAAATTCTGAGTGATAAATGATAAAATACATTTTGGGTTTGTTTGGTCTTTTAGGCAAATTTGAAATCTTAGTTTATTTCTGCATTTGGATTGCATCCTAGTGAAATTGGCTGTCTCATGAAAATAATTTTGGTGAAATTGTGAGTTTTTCATTTTGTTAAAAGAAAATAAAAAACTCTTACTTTCCCTTAACTAGGATTTCATTGAACGATAAATTACAAACTGCATGTTCGATTGCATTAGAATTTTGAGTCGAGTCACAATATCATAAGTTTCACTCTCATTACCTATTGAGTAAACAACAACTTAACAACACAACGTTAATTAAAATCAATTAGAATTTTATATTCTTAGGGAATTAGATTAAGTGTAGATTTTTGGAATAGGAAAGTGAGTAAACTTTCCAAAGCTATAGACAAACAATAGATTCTTGCATTAGGGAGAGAAATCCAATTATTTCAGTTTTTCTCTGGGAAGCTCTTCTTCTACATGAGTTAAGCACAATATCATGTTGGATCTAGTGAAGTGATCCTACCCACTTCATTTGCTATGATAGAGTGATTTTCACGTATTACAATGATGCTGCAAGGTACTTGGGGCCACTTGAAAGTAAACCTCCAATTAACCACGTTGAGGAGCTTTCATGGGGATTGAGCTTTGTTACATCCGATTTATGACTGTCCCCCTAGGTAAAATTGTTGTAGTTGGTAAACTTAGTGACCATAATCCTAGGGCTATACCTAAGGTGACGATAGAGGGAAGGTCTTACTATACTTGGAACATATGTTGGTTAGACTCACTTGGGATTTTTGGAGGGTAATATTTGCTTGAGATGGCATAAGTGAAGTTACTTGCCCCAGATCATTTCATTAAGTAGGTTGTTAGTGTAACTGGTTCCAAACTCTCATATCTATCAAATTTTCACCTTGATCTTTGCGATGTTGGATTTCACCACTAACTAGTAAATATTGATCTCGGTGAGAAGTGAGTTTGTATGGTTTGAATTCCTAGATTTATTAGTGTGTCACCTTGTTTGATTTTTACTTTTTAGAGGCTTTAGGTGTGATTTTGATATTGTGTGAATAATTAATTTTGAAAAAGAAAAATATTCATCGTGGCTGAATTACCGAGACAATCATGTAGAATGCTAGGCCAACCCCCTGAATATATGCCAAGTCAACTAGAAAATATTAAAATTGGAAAGTAAAAGTCAAAAGGATCTAAGATGAAAGATGAACCTGAAACTTATGATGTAACAGGAACTAAAGTAAATCAACCAAAAACATCTACTATTCTAGAACCTGAAGTAACAAAACCTGAATTTGATCAACCTCAAACACTAGAATTACACTCAGAAGTAACTAATCCAAAAATTACTGAACTTATTCAAACAAAATCAGATATTGGAGAGAGTTCAGATTCACAATTAACCAAACCAGATATCAAAGAACCTGAGTCTAATGTTTCTGAACCTGAGTCACCTTCAACTGCTTTAGCCCCTACTCCTCCACATTCACTGCGAGTAAAACTTCTTATTATTGATAGTCTACCTCTTGGTCTTATTAGTATCAAAGTACTTATGTCTGATGAAGAGGAAGAGTCACCACGTACACCAGTTTCTACTGATGATCAAGTAGATACTCTAGAACTTCTTTTTCTTCTTTTCGACCCAACCCTTGGTATTTTACACCCTTGAAATTTTTAGGTCAAGGCATTCCACGATACACTACTCCTTATTCTATTGTACCAAGATTTGATATGTCTAGAATAACTTCTGGGGAAATGTCATCAGATACTTCCATGTTTTTTACTTCTCCAGAATCACTTTTATATGGTGGCCCATCAGTCCCTCCTGGATATCATTCTCTTATAGGAACTTATTCAGGAGCTTCTCCTTCAAATCAACCTTCAACTATGTCAACTGGTTTAACCAATTCTATTGTCCAAGGCTTGACATCTGATCAATATATAAATATGATTTCCGACAATGTAGGTAATCCTAAAGTTAACCCAATAGGCGGTTATTACCCACCTAGGGGGAAACCATCATATCCTCCTCCTGGGGGACAACCTTTAGTCAGATATTACCCTATAGTTGGGGGGAAACCTCCTCCCAAAAATTATCCGGGTTATGGTCGGATACCTCAAGCCAGTTTAAGTCAACTTGTTGTATCTCAATCCATTGTTGGTACTCTGTATCCCGAGATGAACATAATATAGAATCCTTCATATAATCAACAACCAATACAAGTTGCTCGTCAAGTGTCAATTTATCAACCTGTTCAACTTGTTGGACGACCTATTCAAGGTATTCCTACTCAAGTCCAACAACCTAGTTAGGGTAATCCATCAACACTTGTCAAACAACTGCTCCAGCAACCTATCCCAAGTACTCCATAAACTCTGATTCAGTTTACTATGCCAATGTCTGTTCAAAATCCAGTTTCGAGTTTACCATCAACTCCAATCCTAGGAGTATCACAAGTGACTATTCCAATTACTTCTCAAGTAACGGTTCAACCAACTACTCAAAATATTCCTCAGGTATCTGTTTATCAAATTGTTCATACAGTTTAGTTTATACACCAAATACTTGTGGTACAACCTAGTATACCATATGTGAAAACACCGTTCCAAGGATAGGATTTTCAAGGTCAACCCCAGAGTCAATTTTTTCAAGGCCATCCTTTACAAGGCCAACCTTTTCAAAATGAATTCTTCCAAGGTCAACCTTTGCAGAGTCAACCCTTTCAGGGAAAATTTATCCAAGGTAAAATGGGCCAGAGTCCTCCTTTCTAGAATCAACCGTACCCCGATCATACTTTTCAAGTGCCCATTCAATTGCAATTCATTAAGGGTCATCCTGGATATCCGGGAGGTATGAAAATTCTAACTGCTCAGACTATTCTAGGATACCTTGGGTATCCTCCTCTAGGAATAGGACTTGTCCCTTAGGGTTATCAATGCCCACAACAGGACCCTAACCATGAGTTACAATTTATAGAAACTTTAGATTTACCAGATCTATCTTAGTTAACAAATGATCCCATTTTATATCTATCATTTTGGTCGGAAATCCCTACTATGTTTCCCAGTGACATTGCAAAATTTGAAGGTAAACCAAGAGAGGATCCATCTAATCACATCATAACTTATCATCTTTGGTGTGCCTCTAACTCATTATTCGATGATTCCATTAGATTACGACTTTTCCAATGAACCTTAACTGGTTCAGAAGCCAAGTGGTATGTTGAATTACCACGAGATTCTTTCAGTACTTTCAACGCCATATCCACTTCTTTCTTAACACATTTTCATCTGATACGATAATGGTACTGAACCTTTAACTTCTCTAAAACAGTTAAAATCCACTTATATTTCAGATCATATTCATGAATGGAGATGAATACGCCAATTGGTTAAAATTTATATCCCAGACCAGATTTTGGTTGAATGGTTTATAAAATCACTTTTTTCAGTGATTACTAAGGATGTTGCCAAAGGTTTCATTGTAACTGAAGAGAAAGTTATCGCTCGTTCCTAGTACTTAGATAGTGTTTATACTCAATCTAACACTTTGTATGAAAAAATTCCAAATCTACCTTGTCCAAGTCAAACCAACCCAACCATTACAGGATCACATGCCGCTGATGGTGTGGTTGGTTCTGTGAGGAACTAATCTAAGCCTAAAAGGAAAAATTCTAAGAAGACTCAAATATTGGCTTTACTAGAGTCACCTGAAGAATATCATTCTCCTGAAATTACTTATGAAATAATAAAGAACCAACTGACGAAAAGAAAAAACCTTGATATCCTTGTTTAATCTATGATGAAGATCATTACACCAAGGAGTTCCCTCATCATGCCGAAGTTTCTAAATTCGTTAAGGGTTCACCTACTCCTACTGTTTTGAAGGATCCATTTCCTTCTCAAGACAGTAAGATGGTTTCCCATAACCCATCTTCCTCTTCCACATTGGTCAACATCATGATGATGTCTTCACCAGTTATGGTAGCTACGAGATCTAAAGACTATGGATCAAAAAGTCCTAGTTTGAATGGAGATGATCCTAGTTTAGCTGGTCAAGCTTCTACATCTGCTCCTCCTATTTCTGAACCTTTACACATAGAAAAACCCAATCCTGATATGGTAATTCGACTGCCTCCTAAAGGTGTTCTTCGAAAGTCAGCTTTTAATCCTCATGCTAGAGCTCCTTAGAATTACAACATTATTGAAGATTTGGCTATGTCACCTTCAGAAATGTCGGCTCTCGAAGTGCTTTAGACTTTTCCAACACAAAGGAAATTACTATTATCATCTATAGGAGAAGTAGATCCCCAGGACTCTAATCTAATCATTTTTGATCTTGAAAATCATGTACCACGACTCCCACATCAACTAGCAGTCCAATTACTATTTTTGTCAAATCTAGATGAGTTTTTCGAACAATAATTGACGAAGGAGCATCTACATGCATTATGTCTATTGCTTGTTGGAAAGCTTTAGGTTCTCCAATGATCAATCGGTCTTCCACGACTCTGAAAACCTTTGATGGAAGAGGTTTAGACCTTATGGAATTTTGAATGATCTACCTATAGAATTAGAGGGTGAAACAATTGCGATTGAAGTTGAGGTTGTTGAAACATTTTACTTGGACGAAGTTGGACTTATGCCATGTCTGTAGTGGTCTCTTCATTTTTTCGAATGATCATGTTTCCTCACAAAGGAAAAATTGTTAAAGTAGACCAGTTTTCCTATTACACTTCAGACCCTAACTCTGCTGGCATCGTTCATTTTGTTGGAAAATAGACTAATCCATATGAAGATGTTGCTGTTGGTCTTCTTAAAGACTCATCTCTTATGGGGAATTTCGCGTTCCTTCCGCCAAATTTTCCTCATAATGTTGCCTAGGTAAATATGATGACATCAAGCACGTCCGAGTCTTTTGATCCTTGGAAAGTGCCTTTAGAGTAAGAATTAACCTTATACAACAGTGAGATGTCTCTTAGTCCTTTTGAATTGGCTTATGAGGAAGTTCAATCCCTTTCCATACCATCACCATCCAAAAATGA
Organism: Pinus tabuliformis; assembly: GCA_031772625.1. Classification (NCBI taxonomy): domain Eukaryota; kingdom Viridiplantae; phylum Streptophyta; class Pinopsida; order Pinales; family Pinaceae; genus Pinus; species Pinus tabuliformis. Next base: position 658,421,023 of record CM062807.1, read on the forward strand.
ATGAGTGAATATGATCATCGATGATTATTCTCATTTGTCACGTTTAGAACCAATTATCGATAGTTGATCCTTTTGATAAAGAGTTTATAACTGATGGAGGCATTATGGAGGTAATGAATTTAGATTAAATGCCTTGGGACAATTGTCATCATCACTCATATTTCTTACACTTCCTTGAAAAAGTTGAGAATAATTTTTTGTCTATGTTTTCACCTGAGTTTGTGAATAATCCCGAATCCCCAATGTCTATTCTTAATTTTGAATCTGGGAAGAATTTATAAAACATATCAACAACAGTGTCAATAAACATTCGAGCGAAACTAGGAATCACTGAAAATATTCATATAGGAGCTTCTTGTTCTTTTGAATAAATTCAAACATATAAAGCCCTATTCCAAGAATTTCATGACATCTTTGCCTGGTCCTACGAAGAAATGCCAGGATTCGATTGTAGTATTTTAGTGCATAAAATTAAGACTTATGTAGATGAAAAAAATGTTAGACAAAGATTACATCCAGTGCATCCACAAAAAGCTAAAGTTGAAAAACTATTAAAAGCAGGATTTATTTACCCCATTCCTTTGACTGATTGGGTATCAAATATTGTACCAGTTAATAAAAAACAAGGAACCATTCGAGTATGTGTTGATTATAGGGACATTAACAAGGCTTGTCCAAAAGACAATTACCCAACCCCATACATTGATCAAATTGTTGATGATTGTGCCAGAAACAAGATTTTCTCTTTCATGGATGGATTTTCTAGTTACAATCAAATAAACATACTCCCTGTCGATCAGCATAAGACTACATTCATCTTCCCATGGGGAACTTTTTCATATCGTAAACTCCCATTTGGTTTGAAGAATGTTGGTGCAACTTTTCAAAGAGCGATGTCTTACGCATTTCACGATATCAAACATATTGTCCAACCCTACCTGGATGACCTACCAGCTCACTCGTGGAAACGACAGGATCATCCATCGCATTTGAAAGCAATTTTCATTAGATGTAGGCACTACAATATTCATTTGAATCCACACAAATGCATTTTTTGCGTACAATTTGGTCGACTTCTAGGATTTTTTGTTTCAAAAGAAGGCATCTGTGTCGATCCTCTTAAGTTAGAGGCAACTCTAAACTTTTCTTCTCCTTCTAGTCTTCGTCAACTCTAAAGTTTGTGGGGGAAAGAAAACGTTTTACGTAGATTCATCTAAAACTATGTCGAACTGACCCAAGGTTTTACCTGACTTTTGAAAAATGGCATTCCTTTTATTTGGGATGAGCTTGCTGAAAATCATTTGATCCATTAAAATATGCATTGACCCATACACCGTTATTGCATTCACCTGATTATCACCAAGATTAATTTCTATACCTAGTTGCATCAGATGCCGCCATTGGCATGGTATTAATATAGGAAGATCAGTCTAATAGTGGACATGTGATCTATTACCTGCGTTAAAATCTCACTAAAACTGAGATCAAGTATGCACATGTGGAGAAAATAGCCTTGTCATTCGTTCAAGTTGTTTAGTGTTTTCGTCACTATATACTTTTGCGAAAAACAACTTTCATTTCAGATTGCAACCCTATGATATATATTCTTACCAAACAATTGCTAGGGGGAAAGTACTCCAAATGGATAGTTATTTTACAAGAATTTGATTTGGAATTCAAAAGATATAAATCAAAGAAATATTTAGTTTTTGCTGAATTATTATGTGACTTTCCCTATACTAACACATAAATGGTGGTAGAATATTATTTGGCAGATTGATCTCTCTTTCTAATCAGTACATTGGATACTTGGTATGGAGATATCATCACATATCTTCAAACCCAAAATTTTAGGCCTGAGTTATCTCGAACTGATCATCATCACATCTGCTACCAATCCTAGCAATATAACATTGTTGGTGACACTCTTTATTGTCGCGGTATTGACTCTATCTTTCGATGATGCTTAACTCTTCAAGAGGATGAAAAATCATTAAATTATTTTCATTCTGGAGTGTGTGGCGGTCATATGTCTGGGTATGCCACTACCCAAAATATATTGCGCGCTAGTTATTTTTGAACATCCATGTTTAATGATTTCATAATTGTAGTTCACAAATGCCATAATTTCTAGGTTTATGATTGCAATATGCAAGCGCCCCTAACTCCTCTTCACCCTATTATAGTTGTTGGTCCTTTTTCAAAATGGGACATAGATTTTGTCACTTGTAACCCTCACTCGACTGGGGGGCATGGGTATATTATCCTTGTAGTTGATTACTTTACAAAATGGGTCGAGGTGATGCCTACATACAAGGACGATGGTGAAACTGCAACAATTTTCATTTTCAATCATGTGATTTCTTGGTTCGGTGTCCCACAGGCCATTGTTATGGACCATGGTAGTCATTTTCGCAACTTTATGATGACTAAATTATTGGTACAAATCAACCTATGCCATGATAGCTATACCCCTTACTATCCACAAGAAAATGATAAAGTTGAAGTTATTAACAAACTTTTAACAAACATGATTAAACAAATAGTTGACATTCATAATGGAAACTAGCATTCTATGTTTTTTTCAACCTTGTGGGCATGCCATACTACTGCAAAAACATCTACAGGTTTCACTCCCTTCCAACTTGTTTATGCTTTGGAGGAAGTTTTACCTACTGAATGTTAAATTCCATCTTTGAAACTAGTCATCGAGTTATTACCAGCTACTTGTGTAGAGGAAGAGCATTTTTTTCATTGAGCACATTTGGATGAAACTCGCCATGAGGCCGCATTGGCTAGCAAGGTTCGTAAAAAATGAGTCAAAGCTTAATTTGATAAAAACATAAATCCTCGTTCTTATGAAGAAGGTTACCTACTCTTGGTTTATGATCAAGCTCATGACAAATTAGGTGTAGGTAAATTTGAGCCTATGTGGCATAGCCCTTACATTGTAAAATGTGTATTAACTAAAGGATCCTATGAGCTAGTCGATTATGATGGTGTCTCTTTGGGAAAGCCCATAAATGGCCTTTACGTGAAGAGATATTATGCACAAAATATTTTTGGAGATTTTTATATTACTTGTACTATAATTTTATAACTGTGTGCAGTAGTTCTAGCATTTTTTACAATCCACTACTACTTCTCCTGCTTATCTTGTTTTACACTTGATTTGTAGATGTCGACATTCCCTCAAACTTAAATTGGCTTTGCTGATGGCACCAATCATAATACTCAGAATTTTTGTTCTATAGATTGGGTTATCTATTCGCCCAACGATGAGTTAGTTTCTATTCATGGGATATGCATTGGTCAAACAACGAATAATATAGCAAAGTATAGCACAATCATTGGACTATTATCTGACACCATCTCATTTCACATTTGACATATGATTGTTATATTAGATTCACAACTCATAGTATTACATTTAAAGAATGTCTACACAGTAAAAAGTTCATCAATGTTAAGAATGTTTCTAAGGGTACGTCTTTTGGAAAGGCAGTTTTATTACATTGAATATCAACACATTCCAAGAAATTTAAACACATTAACTGATGCATTAACCAACCATATGTTAAATAGACATTTGCAACATTTGGAAGAAAAAACAATATCATCCATATATTGAGAAAGATAATTTGAAATCAAAAGTAGTAGTTTTTCATTCAATAAAGTTTGTAGAGAGTGCTATACAAAAATATGTCATCCAAGGACATAAGGCCCTGTGGCCTTTATTATCCGAATATTCTGATATAAAAATCTAACTGTAGCCCTAGAAGACTAAGCAACTAAGCAAGGTGATGATCATGATAGAAGACTATAGCATGAGAAACCCAACGTAACAATTGCCCGAGTGATCCTAGAACCACAATCATGTGCCTCTGTTGCCAGAGAGGCAAATCATCGGTCCCGGTATCTGGGATATCTATAGTCAACCTCTCTAGGTTGTGCTCCAGCTCAGCTAGTACCTCTGTTACCTCTGAGTTGGGTGTTGCAACTTTTATAGGCTGGTCACCCCACCTATCAAAATGTCATAGCCCTACTGGTCGAATTGGACCCACATTTGCATATGCATTTTGAATAATTAGCTTTGAAAGACAAAAAACCACATAAAAAATGAAAGTTTAGAGAAAAATGATCAAAATGAGAGATTTTTACCTAGGTCACCCCACTGTGTCCCCACTGGAAGAGGGATTTCAGGGTCACCACTATAATCCATCCTTGCATATGGGAAGTCTTCGATCAAGATGATCTGCTGACCCAATGAAACCCACCTCAGCATTTATTAGCAGGGTCGAGGGCACATTTTTTAACATAGAACTCCCCTAAAAATTCAAATGAAACCTAAAATTGAAATGTAAATGAATGAAAATGGAGATATCAAAGAGATCTCTTACCTGGAGGAAATGGTTCGTCATTTCGTCCACCAGTTTTCTCAGAATCAACCTCAAAAATTTGGTGGTAAAAAGCCCTCTTTCTGCTCTCAAACTGGTTAAAAAAAAATGGTAAAAATAAAGTTACTTTATGAACTTTGATAGGTTTTTAGGTGATTAAATTATTATTTTTATATCTGGGACCTTTTAAAAGTCAAAATTTTTAGTGTTTTTTAACCTAGTGTTGAGGAGTTATGATAACTTATTGAGTGTAACGTGTAGAAGAAGTTACAACATTTAAAAATGGATCATTTTAACCATGAGCAGATTTTTATCACTTTTTATGCTGTTAAAAATCATGAAAAAACGAAAATATAGAGTCCTCTTTTAAGCCCTTTTCATACTCTCAAAAAATGAAAATATTTCCGAGCATTTGATTGTTCAAACTTGTAAAAGTAAATTAACAACCATCCACTCAGTATAAGTTTACCCCTTTTATAGTCTGAACTAGACTATTTACAAAAAAGGTATACATTGACTTATTATGGTCAATAGAGTTCTCTCTTGCATTATTCTATTCTTTTTCGGGCTTGAGGGACTAAATTTATGAAAAAAAACATGGCAAAGTTTATTTATGTTTTTCTTCTGACGACCTAAAACTGAAAAACACTGAGCTTTACTTTCTCTGGGATTGTTAAAATTTTACGGTAAAAGAACTAAATGAGTTTCCTTTTCGTGTATTTTCAAACTCTTTAAACATGAAAATGATATTTAGTTACCCCTTTACTGGAGTCATAAAAATTAAACAGTATAGGACTCATTAAGCATAACAAGACCAAACCACTCCTTCTTAGGGCTCATTAAAAATACTTCGGAGGACTCATCCGAAGGATGATCTTACATTACAAGCATATGTTATCCCCCTCAAGCTTGTAAAAAATAAAGAGGTACTTGCCAAAAATAGTGGGGAAAAAGTGGGAAAGGGTATTCATTTTACATTCATTATAAAGGCAGTATGTCGCTCTTGAACACGACACTCCATCACACCTATGTCTGGGTTGGGAAATCCATTTGTCTTACAGTTAATCAAACCCCATTGAAAATATTCAGCTGGTTTTGAGTATTATCATTGAGTCAAATGTTACCAAGCCAATTGTTGTGTCGCTATGTGTTCAAGCGAAGTTCAACCTCAGTTCATATTCCTTTGAAAATTTATTCCTTTAGTCGCGTTGGGCATCTCTGAGTTAGTCCTTGCCACTATTCTTCAAAACTTGACATTGTGTTTCATGTTGTAGACTTTTTTGCGACGGGTTGCTTCCTATCGACCTCAACTCATTATATAGGAAATTGATCTAGAAACCTTGAGTACGTTGATTCAAAATTGCATGCCTTAATGGAAGGTTTCTTGATTTTGACAATAGGTTCTCATCATTGGCCTTCGATCGAATGACTCTATGAGTGTTTGAATTTAGATCATTTTTTTCACAGTCTATAGATTGTGTTGGGACGGGGTCCCCTGGGTTAGTTTGGGGTGAAGATAGCCCAAGTTTTAGTACAGTTTTGTAAATAATGTAAAGTCTCCATGATTTGTGGATGCAGAGCACGTAGATGAATATGAGTCAAATGGGCTTAACCATTGTTTTATGTAAAGTTTGAGTTGGTTTTGAGATTCATCCATGGTCTACGGACCATGGCATTGTATGAAAAGTCTATAAATAGTGAGTCTTAATGAAGGGAAAAATAGACATAGAGATAGACTTAGACAGTGAAGAAAAGAAGACAAAGAAAGATAGAGAATTGGGTCTAGGACAAGAGCTAGGGAAGGAAGGCTCTGCTTCCCGCACTTAGATAGGGAAGGAAAGGCTCCATAGCTGAGTGTGCGGAGGCCTAGGTAGAGTCCACAGCTAAGTGCATAGACCCCTGCAGATGTGTACGAATGGCAGTTTGAGTATGTAACCGTGAATTGAAGATCAATAAAGACCATTTTCCGAAAAATTCCTGAGTATTCTGTTTATCTCTGTTAATGTTATATATTACTGATGAATGATTTGTTTTATGAGATATTGATTGAATGTTACGCGATTCTCTTGAATAAGTCTTAATAATGTATACAATGTATGTTTAACTACTTTCCCGAAGACTCTGGTAATTTCTCCTATGTTTACTAATAACTTAAGTAAATTTGCGCGAACACTAATTTAGGACCGCTCTCTGATGTGTGTAAGTAAGTGAATTGACTGTTAGAGTTCCGCAAGGACTGATCATAGACCTTCATGAAGGTCTAAAGGATGTTTTAACAGAGTTGCAACAACATGCCCTAAGAGGTTATCGGTCTGCGCGAAGGTGGATTTGATGCACTAAAAGACATCATGATAGTCTCTGGATGTAGAAACTTGGTTGTTGCATCCCCCCATACTGCTTTTGGTGAGACTGCAGCTTGCGCTACGTAGGTTGTTGCTGAAAGGGCCATTAGTGTAGGGATTTCTTGGTTGGCACAACTAACTCTGAACCTGGGTCAAGACCCCCTAAGCAAACAAATGGTTCTATTGCCGGGAAAAGGATCAGCTTGAAAGAGATGTGTGATGTTGCATCATTGGAATTCAACCAAGAAATAAATTGAAAAGTGGTTGGATTGAAATATTCACGAGTTTGTGGGACAAGAAAATAGGAATCTACGCCTATCAAAGGAAGATGGTGGAACATATATCTATATACGAAGATTCACGAGATCTTCTTCTACACTTTCCCTATTGAACTATATGAATGGTTAGTGAAATTGACAGACAGTTAAGGACGGTGGAAGCTCGATAGTCCTATAGTGTGGACTCCAGAATTAGTGTGACAATTAGAAGCTTATGAGAACAAGATCATGCGAGTTGTTGATCATTGGCTCGATTTGATTCTAGGAGGATTTGTTACAGAATTTGTAGTTTATACCTTAGTCAGCTATAGCGAAGCAGAGCTCAATTTTTCAAGGGACTGAGAGGTAAGTATTTAGGATCATTGAATAATTGGATTAAAATGTTATTATGTGAAAAATGGGTGATGCCATTACCTTGATGTTCGGAGTTACGGCGAAGTGGACAATTCTTTAGAAATTGCGAAGGATCAGGACCAAAATATAGTCCATTGATTGGACTTCCTTCAAGTGATGATGAAGGGGTAGGGAAGACTACGCCACGAAGAACTGTTTAGCTAATCACTCAGGGGATTCCTCGAGCAAATAATCCTTCCACTCAACCTCCACCCCCACCTCCACCGCATACTCCTTCGCCCACATCTCCACCTCCACCACCACCATTCAACATGGTGAATACAATGAAAATTACGATCTTCAAGGGCATAAGAAGTGAAGATGGAGAGCAGTTCTAGTTTGTTGTGAACACTATATGGACAACACATTAGATTACTAATGACAATATAAAGAAGGCACAGTTGGTTACCACTTTGTAGGATCGTGCGTTAACCTGGTACATTAAGTATTGTTATGATAATCCTCTTGTGACGCTAACAAAGATGAAGGCAACTTTAAACAAAGAGTTTAGTAAGCCTAAGTTTGACTCACAGTCAGTAATTGGATTTAAAGAAATCATGATGAGGGTCGATGAGATGCCCTAGGAATTTGATCAGAGGTTGAAGTGTTAGATCAGAGCAGCTAACATGCAGATCACAGATAACCAACATCATGAATGGTTTATAGCGTCGCTCTTGCCCCACTTGAGAATTTCTCTATCACAACAAAAGATAGAAACACAGGAAAAAGCCTTGGAAATCATGTTGAGGATGCATGTGTCACCTGTTCAGGATATGAACATGGGAATACAACAGATCCACTCACAATTAGCTAGCTTACACCCAGAATTAAAAAGTTTGAAGAAAGACAAGGAGACTAAACCAGAAGTGCACGTAGAAGTTTGGTGTTTGAAGTGCAAGGGCCAAGGGCACGATAAACACCACTATCCAGTGTATGGGAATTATATTACAAGAGGGGGACCAATTCCCTTGAAGCCAAAAGCCCCAATAGGGTCGAGCGTGGGGGCTGCGTTATGGTGTGCTATTTGTCAAGTTACTGGACAACATGTGGCAGATAATTTCCATTTACTTCAAAAGTTTGTCCAAACACACCAACAAATGTTTTAAAGCAGTGATCCCAAGAGAAGAATGGGTCTGCAAAGAACTAGAGAAAGAAGCCGCCTTTGACATGGATCATGTTAAGGAAACGTTTATGGAAGCCAAGAAGAGTTTCGCTGAGGCCTCCACCTCAGGGACGCAGGACAAGACACAAGAAATCTGCGTGCCTGTAGAGGTTGATCCCTCTGTACTCACTAAGTTTTTGGAGACCTGCATAAAACTGCTTCGCAATAGCAAAGCTATGGAAGGAATTAATAAATAAATGTGCCAGCAAAGAGAAATTCCCTGATGGACACTGGGTGGTCATAAAAATTGGAAAACATAAGGCACGAACAGGGCGCAAGATGAGGCTCACCACGAAGGTAGGTGAGTATGAGATTGACCAGGTCATTTTGGATCTGGGGCTTCGATGCAAAAGTTTACCGAAACAAACATGGGAGAGGATGGGGAGACCTGCGCTTCAGTGGTATCCGATTCAGCTTAGGATGGCGAACCAACAGAAAATCATCCCCATGGGATGACTATATGGAGTAAAAATTGATATTGAAGGTGTGAGCACGGTACCAGACTTTGAAGTTATAGAAATTGTTGACGACAATAACCCCTACCTCGTACTCCTGGGAATTGACTGGGATATTGATATGAATGGAGTCATCAATTTGAAGAAGTGGACAATGTCGCTTGAGAGGAAGTCGCCATTGGTTATAGTGCCACTGGATCCTACAGAAGGGGCATGCTATACTGAACCAGTCCGTGATTATGACGAAAGTGATGATGAACTAGATCATATTTACAAGATAACAACGTGGGATCATGACTTGATCAATCCGATGGAAGATGGATGGATTGCATGGGATCGGGAGAGTTCCTGCACCTATGATTCAGACAAAGAGTTATAGAATTGGGAGAATCACTTGCATGGACTGTCTACATTGTGATGCAATATGATGACGAAGTCACTACGCTGTGTTTCTTTGGAGGTAAAGAAATTACCCTATTATGATGGTTTAACTGACAAGATCTATTTTTGGATGAATTTGAGTGCAAAGTCGCCGAGGATCACTGCTTCCAAGCATTAGAATTGGTACTACACGCTATGCCTGCACGATTTTGGGGTACGCATAAGGATAGTTTTGATGGATGGCGAGATTACCGAAGGATGATGAGGTTACTGTTTGGGCGTGCTAACACTAGAATGACTGAGAAATATAATGGGCAGGACGATCCGCACAATCACTTGGCGAAATGGACTAAAGCATGGGGAACAAAACCATAGCTAGAGTGGGTACACATATTTTTCCATACCTTGGATACAATTCCCATGAACAAGTGTCTTGAAACGGAGCTCTGCCATGGAACTATGGAATGGGATATATTGAAGGGAGGGTTCTTATTGACCTTCAGCTTTGAAGATGGCTTCACAAGCATCGATGAAGCACTACAAGAGATGGCTTCATAAGCATCAATGAAGTGCTACTATGGATCGAATCAGAATGGAGCACCCAGCTGTGCCATGCATTAGAATGCTATAATGTCACCGTTGAAGAGGTAGATGAATATCCGAGAAACATTAATATTCCAGAGGCAGAAGGGCACCGCAAAGTTGAAGGCCCGCAAATAGAAAACCTAGACATCTCTGCACCTTTGAATACAAAGCAAATAAACATTAGCATTGAAGAAGAACCGAAGTTCATGAAAATTGGAGATTATTGGGATGACACTACCATGGATAAAGTTGTTGAGTTACTCCGCAAATACCAGGATCTCTTCCCCACTAAGTTTTCAGATTTGAAGGGCATAGTTGGCGATTTGGGCGTTATGAAGATCACTCTAAAGATGGATGCAAAGCCTATTAAACAGAGGTTGTATCGCCTTAATACTAAATACAAGGAAAGTGTTTGCCAAGATCTAGATAAGATGCTAGAGGGAGGCATCATAGAACCTGTTGAAGAATCTGATTAGGTGAGCCCAATGGTGCTTTAGGAGAAGAAACAAAAAGGTGAAATTAGGATTTGCGTAGATCTGTGAAAGCTTAATGATGCATGTGTTCACAACCCATTTCTGATGCCGTTTACAGATGAAGTGTTACAAAATGTTGGAGGGTGGGAGGCCTATTCCTTGAATGATAGGTTTTTCGGGTATCATCAGATCAAGATCATGCCTGAGGATAGGAGAAAAATGACCTTTGCGATGGAGTGGGGTTTTTTTCAGTACACTATGATTCCATTTGGACTCAAGAATGCACCTGTGATATTTTCTGTGTAGTCATAGCAATGTTCAAAGGATTTATTCAGAAGTTTCTAGAAGTATACTTTGATGACTAGACGACGTTTGGATTAGTGAAGCACCATGTAGCAAGTCAAGACCTAATGTTGGATACATGTTGCAGATACCAGATCGCGCTGAATTTGAAAAAATGCATATTTTGTGTTCCCTTTGGGATCTTACTAGGTCTTGTTTTGTGCAAGCAAGGATTGATGGTGGACCCTGCAAAGATTGTGGTAATTGTGAATTTGGAGGCACCTAAGAACGTTATGCAGTTGCGTGTGACACTGGGAAATACAGGATACTACAAAAAAATTATCAAATCTTATGCTCAAAGTACTACGCCCGTGGAGAAATAGCTAAAGAAGGATGCAACATTTTGTTGGGATGAAGAATCCTAGCACAACTTAGATGTGTTGAAAGAAAAGATGGTCATTATGTCGATCTTGGTATTCCATGATTGGAAAAGGGAGTTTCATGTACATGTGGATGCCTCTTGCATTCCATTGGGTGAAGTACTAACACAGGCCGGTGAAGGAGAAATGGACCATCCTATATCCTTCGCAAGTAGGAAGTTATCAAAGGCCGAGAAGAATTATTCAACAACTAAGCACGAAGGATTGGCTGTGGTGTACACGGTGCAAAAATTCAAGCATTTTTTATTAGGAGGGCATTTCAAGATGTACACAGATCATTCTTCCTTGAAATACTTGGTCAACAAGCCTGTGTTGGGGGCGAAGATCTGTAGATGGTTGCTATTATTTCAGGAGTATGACTTTGAAGTCTTTGTGAAGCCAAGGAGGTTAAATACGGAACCTGACTATCTGTCGAGGATCAAAACAGGATAGGAGCCTAAGAATATGGAGGAAGGGTTTCCAGATGCACATCTCTTTGTGGTGCGTGTAGTAGATGATCATTTTCCAGACTTTATTCACTTATTGACTACGAGAATGGCACCAGAAGGCTACACAAGCCAACAAAAGAAGGAATTAGTAGTGCGCGCAGCCGATTTTTAAGTCATTACGGGGAATTTGTATAAGATGGGTGTAGATGAAATATTGCGAAGATATGTGCTGGACTTTGAGTGTCATAGCATTCTCACTGAAGCTCATGGGGGAGATGCAGAAGACCATTATGTAGGAAAGGCAACTGCGCAAAATATTTTGCGTGCAGGTCTATGGTGGTCAAATTTTCACAAAGATTCCAAGGCGTATTGTAAGGCGTGTAATGCATGTCAAAGAACTGGCCGACTATCGTGAAGAGATGAGTTACCACTACATCCTCAAGTATCTTTGCAGCCCTTTGAGAAGTGGGCGATTGATTTTGTTGGACCAGTTCAGCCCCCCAGGAAAGAAAACGGGTGCACTCTATATTATCACTGTGTCAGAATAATTAACCAGATGGGCAGAAGCACAACTGATTAAGGATTGTACAGGGGCTACGACAACAAAATTATTGTTTTAGTACATCTTAACTAGATTTGGCTACCTGAAAGTATTGATGAGTGACAGAGGTACGCAATTTCTGAATGAAATCATTAGCGCGTTGACTGAAGAGTTCCAGGTCTACCATTAGAAGAGTACACCATACCACCCACAGGAAAATGAAACTGTCGAAGCTTTTAACAAGATTTTGGAGAATGCACTGACAAAGATCTGTAACATGAAACAGAATGGATGGGATGTGTGTGTACCTGCAGTATTATGGTCTTACAAGACGACTTGTAATAAGCTAATAGGGAAAACGTCGTTCATATTAGTATATGGGGTCGAAGTCGTAATGCCAATGGAGTACATTATGCCTAGTCTGCACATAGTAGCTCTGACAGGTATGGTGGATCAAAAGGCCTTGGAGGAACAGCTCACGTAACTGATGGAGTTTGAAGAAGACCAATTTTTGGCAGGATTCCATCAACAAGTATATAAGGAACGTGAAAAATCATGGAATGATCGCCACATCAAGCTTCGCACATTCAAGGTAAATGATCTTGTCCTGTTATATGATAGTAAATTCACTAAATTTCTAGGTAAATTCCAGATGCATTGGTTAGGGCCATATATTGTCAAAGAAATTACAGATGGAGGCGCAGTTCATCTCACGAAGCTGAATGGGGAACCCTTCCCAGGAAGAGTGAATGGAAGTAGGTTGAAGTTGTATATAGGGGATCCTACACAATGACTATATGGCAACAAGATTGTCTTAGTTCTCCAGGTAGTTGCAAGGGAGCGCGGGACTATAAAATGCACTGCCTAGCTTGGAGGACAACATAGTGAGCAATGACGAAGATGCGTCCTAGGAAGCTGCACTATGGGGGAAGGTATTGCATAGTGCAATAGGAAAATGACCATTGGGGTTACTTTTCATGACTTGACGGCCAAAAGATGGTTAAGTGGAGCGGGGTGGCAGCTTTTAAGGCAAAAAATTTGAATATCTGTCACCAAAACAAAACTTATTATCAAAAATTGGCAGAAACGGTTGGATTTGAATTCAAAACTCCCTATCAATTACGCACTGGTCCAATAGAGAACACTTTGCGCTATTATATTTGTTGCTGAATTTCGCTGTCTGTCGCCTATGAGCCGAGCGTTTTGGGAAGAATTACTGTCACAAACAAACATTTCTCCTAAAGCCCGCGAGTTGTTTATGGAGATAATGACTGCCACCAACCCTGGTGAAGCCCTAAGTTTGGAAGCAGTTGTGTCTAACACACCAGGACCAAAAGTGTCAAGTGTAGAGGCTATGCCTGCAGTGCCCACGACGCTAAGGTCGCCTAGCCTAGAACAGACCATGACAAAAGACAAACAACCTGCAATGAAAGAGAAGCAACCCACAGCAAAGGAAAAGAAGAAAAATCCGGTGTTGGTGTGCACATCCCCAAGAAAGCATACTGAAACACAAGCCAAGAAGAAAAAAGATAAGTAGCCAGAGAGAGTAGTGGACCTGGAGATGAAAGAATTATAGGGAACAAAGTATATTGATGTTGAGGAAGTGAAACCCATGACAAAGATACCTCAGTATATCCCTCCGTGAAAGGGAAAAGAAAAGGTCACGAAGGACCCGAATTCTGAGAAGTTTACAATATCCACGCCCCTACTACCTGAGCAGGTCCCTTTTGAAGGCCCGCAGCTTGCAAGGGTCTCGTTATTAAAAATGGAGGATTAGGACCTCACAGACCATGCTAAGTTTCCACACTTGCAACGAACAAATATATGCGGAGGGTCTATTATGAAGAAACAAGTGTTACAACATTGGAGATGGAGGAATGGGTCTACGGTGTCGAGCAATCAGGGTTTCTCAATCTGTTGTGGGTGCCACATTATCACCGCACCCCCATTAATACGATATGTGTGCACCATCTCCTCACACTAGTGCACGATGGATGTTTATGGCTAGGACAACCTATCCCCATCACAAACATTCTAATTCACAGAATCACGCGACTGCCTTACAAAGGCGCAAACCCAGCTAAGGAGTTTGGCAGAAATACTGGGGAGAAAGATCTTACAGAGAGGATGAAGAGGGATTACGGCCTCCTCAACAAGTCGCGAGGGTATTCAATTATTTCCATGACAGACTAGGGGGTTGAAATCGCTGCCCAGATTTTAGTAGGAAAGGTGATACGAAAATGCCGCGCAGATGAAGTTCTGGCGCCAGTAGTTTCCCTTGCTGCGCAGTGCGCGAAAGGTGTATAGTTTAATTGGGAAAGATACCTCTGTCAGGAGTTCCTAGCAAACTGCCACAAAGGCCAGGATGAAACCAAGCCATTCCACTATGCTTAGTTGTTACTATCAATTGTGCTCATTGCATGGAAATTGCCAGAGGATAGCCAATTTCCTCCACTCGAGGAAGGATTGCCGGAGGCAACACAATTTGCTTCCTTATGGTCTACAAAGGATGCCACGTGGATTGCAGAGACGAAGATATTTTGGGTTCTTATGGAAATGGATCTTTGTATGGAAATCAATCAACGTCTGAGGTCATCCCCAACCTTGTTCACGCAGCCGTTAGCCTACGTGGCATTCAAGGATGACTTCCACAGAGTCTATATCTAAGCGTCGAAGGATCCAAAGCAGAAATGGAACCAGTTGCCCTATTTGGTGTCAGAAATGGATGTGCAGGAGGTTGTAGCATCATGGCCTGCAAAGTGGCATGCCTCGTCAGAAGTAGATGTTGGAACAAGGACGAGTGCGAGAAGTTCTTCTACGCAAAAGAAAAAGGAGGAAGCTAAGCAAGATGCGCGTACCCTCGCAGAACAACACAAGAATGAAGCTGCATACAAGGCTTGCATTAAGAAGGAACACGCTGTTGCGGAGTAGGTAGAAAAAGTACAACCCGAGTCCCAGAAAGGTGATAAGTCACCTTCACTAAATACAGAGGAAGAAGAAATTTCAGGACAAGGCAACAGAGGTGCTGAGGGTCAGAGCACCCCATTTATTTTGAAAATATGTGGAAAGGAGAAGAAGGGTGGAACATGGAAAAAGAAAAAATATGATACAACACAAGTTGATCCCATGGTGTTGACAAAAAGCGATCTTGATGGGATTGGCGATAAAATTTGGGACACTGCCATAGAAGTGTTGCAGCAGTTCGAGTAGTAATACATGCAGATGCTTGGGGGTTTCCAGAAGGATCTGCATGAATTGCATCTCCAGGCAACCAGAACCTAGGAAGATGTTGAGAAAGTGAGCGGCACACAAGGAAATTTGTCACGAGGAAAAAGTACAGTTGCAGAGATGGCCTGGAGTAGGATGTGGGAGTCTTCCCCTTGCCTGAAGGTTCAGTCCGCACCAACACAGATGAACAACACACACTGATTCACAAATCCACAAACATGGGACTGAAACTTGTCGTGACGTCACCTGAATCTTTACATGCATTACTTCATGGAGTCATGGAAGAACTCAAGGTCAGAGAACAATGAGCACTCGCTACTGTCAGTGATTTTAAAGTCAATAATCAGCAATTGTTTATTCAAAAGACATAGGCTCTGAATGAAAAGGAGGCCCTGCAGGCACATAGTTCATGTCTAGAGTCAGCAGTAGCAGAGGCATGCAAGACAGTGCTTGAGTTTCACATCTCGAAGGATGCACATCTAAAAGCCAAAATAAAAAAACTAGCCATTGGTGTGTGTGAGGCTAAAGCAGAAGTTGGACGAGTCATTTTCGAGTTCAACATGAAGATTTTAGAGCTGCAGTTAAAGTTGCGGCCCACAACTCCACCTGAGGTCCGGGAGCAGTGCGGAGTTGTAATTAAGGAAGGCATGGCTACCTTGGATGCCACAGTAACTGATGTGCGACACTGTTCGAGCATGCTATGGAGCTAGTGACCACTCTGTAGGAGGATCCAAACCTGCAGACATTGAACACATAGGTATGGGAGCTGCAATGCCAATACGATGAGGTCAGGGTGCTTGAGTGCTCCTTAGCACCAGCGCAACACCTTGCCAAGTTACATGAAGGAAAAAAACTACTAGCACAAGTGGAGGAAGCGTAGAAGAAGGAGGCCTTTCTAAAATCCAGGTTGCAACCTTGGTTGGAGGAGGCTTATTAGGTCACAACTACAATTCAGGATAAGCTTAAAGGACTGCAACAGACACAACAAATGATGAGGTTGGTCAGAGAAGTACCAACCACTAAAAAATTGATCGAGGAGGTTCAATGGGCAGCGACACAGGACACTGTGGAAGTTGCAGTAATTCAGGTGGAGCTGGGGGATCTTCGCAGTAAGATCACAGTGCCAGCAGAGTGACTCGAGGGCAAGTCACGATATTTGTGTTGGGCACTTGTTGGGATGGGGTCCCTTGGGTTAGTTTGGGGTTAAGATAACCCAAGTTTTGGTACATTTTTCTAAATAATGTAAAGTCTCCGCAATTTGTGGATGCAGAGCGTGTAGATAAATACGAGTCAAAGGGGCTTTGCCACTTGTTTTATGTAATGTTTGAGCTAGTTTTGAGATTCATCCATGGTCCGTGGACAATGGCATTGTATGAAAAGTATATAAATAGTGAGTCTTAACGAAGGGAAAAATAGACATAGAGATATACTTAGACAGTGAAGAAAAGAAGACGAAGAATGATAGAGAATTGGGTCTAGGACATGAGCTAGGGTAGGAAGGCTCTGCTTCCTGCACTTAGATTGGGAAAGAAAGGCTCCACAGCTGAGTGCATAGAGGCCTAGGTAGAGCCCGCAGCTGAGTGCATGGACCTCTGCAGCTGTGTGCGCAGGGAAATTTGAGTCTGTAACCTTGAATTGAAGATCAATAAAGACCGTTTTCTAAAGAATTCCTGAGTATTCTGTTTATCTCTGTTAATGTTATATACTGCTGATGAATGATTTGTTTTATGAGATATTGATTGAATTTTATGCAATTCTCTTGAATAAGTCTTAGTAATGTACGCAATGTATGTTTAACTACTTTCATGAAGATTCTGGTAATCTCTCCTATGTTTACTAATAACTTAAGTAAATCTGCATGAACACTAATTTAGGACTGCTCTCTAATGCACGTAGGTAGGCTAATTGAATGTTAGAGGTCTGCAAGGACTGATCGTAGACCTTCGTGAAGGTATGAAGGTTGTTTTAACAGAGTTGTAGCAACGTGCCCTAAGAGGTTATCGATTTGCGCGAAGTGGATTTGAGGCAATAAAAGACATCGCGCTAGTCTCTAGATGCAGAAACTTGGTTCTTGCATCCCCCATACTGCTTCGGGTGAGACTGCAGCCTGCGCTATGCAGTTTGTTGTCGAAAGGGCCAGTAGTGTAGGGTTTTGTTGGTTGGTGCAACTAAATCTGAACCTGGGTCAGGACCCCCTAAGACAACATATTGTATTGAGAGTACCTTGAGAGCCATTGTCATTATTGGTGGTTTCTCTCACACTTATTAACGATTCACATCATTGATTGATAATCAAGTGGTTTCTACCATGTTTGACTTCGAGACATTCACTCGCATGGTTAGATTTGTACTATGGATCGAGAGATGGAGATCAAGACCTTGGATATAGTTTCATCATTCCAGGTTGTGAGGAATTATATATTCATGATTATGTAGACAAATTCATAGCTAATGGCTGCGTCCATATTATGTCTACTATGGATATGATTCTTGACTTTTTTTGTACTTATTCATTGAGTTAGTTTTACTTTGAGTATGGGAATGCCTACCTCAATGATGATTATATATTGCATTGTAATCCTCGAATGTTTCTTGCAAGGTTCCAACCATTGTCTTTGATACAATCTTTGGCATGATACAACACTTCAATGTTTAAAAACTTATTTTTCAGACTTCACACTTTAGGGGGTAATATGTTACATGTCATTTTGTCACCATTGCACTTGACCATTTAAATGGATCTCTTGCCATCCATAAACATGTTTCATTACAATCCCTAAGAAGTCAAACAGTAAAAAACCCTTGAAGAAGATGTGAATTTTGGGTAAAATGGATTTATAAATTGTTAAGTGTGACCTACGCACTTTTCCTAGCAAGTTTTCGTGCATTTGTAGTTTCTATCCCTGATTATTGTGTAGAACTGCGCTCTATCTTCCACTATAGACCATGTAGGTAAATCAAAGAAAAGTAAAAATAAAAAGCGAATTCTAGAAGCATTGTTGGTCAAATATATCCCAATTGAAAGCTTCTAGGTCATATCTATTCGAGCCATACACCTTAGATCATGGAGCTAATTCCCATTCATTAAGGGACCGTAATCCCCTAATTAGAGGATCTCATCCTTCTCCTTTGGATATGAAAATTATTCCTCTTAGCCTATAAATTGACTAGAGGATAAAGAGATTAAGAGGTTAAGAAAAGATACACTTATGCTATTGGATTTAGATTGGAGGGCTTATCAACTAAGGAGAGGTTTAGAGGCATTTGGGAGGAACCTCATGACATCAAGGCAAAGGTTGTAAGGCTCTTATTTATCCTTGAATTAATACAAATGCATCCTTTTTCACATTGCATTGTCCTATTGAAATGATGAATGGTTTACGATTCTTTTGATAGTCAATAAGATAATCTCAATTTCTAATCTCCTTGATCATTCAATTAAGCTTGTTTAAATTGTTATGATTGCATATGTCTTTGATCTGTTTTATGTCTGTGATTGTGGGTCTTTTTTAGCATTTGGAAGCTTCATCGAGACAGATCTGGGATCCTCATCAAGCATTTTAGAAATAGGTAAGAGGCCTATTCTTCTACTCTTGTATTTACAATTTGAACAGAATCATCTTAGGGAAAGAATCATTCAATTGTTTTCTTGTTTCTAGTTTCCTTTAGGATCTAGGGAGATCGCTCTTGTTAGTAAAAGGGATTTATGTGCCTAATAGTTGGATGAAAAATTAGATTTTTCATCCAATGAGTATCCACTCAACATACGTTTGAGTAAATCCGCACTGAGAAAAATTCAAAATACATGAAAAATGTGTTTTATATATTTCAGTTTTTTTATTAGTGTGGATATACTAAAAAAATGTGTAGAGTGGGTACTGATTGGATGTTAAATCTATTTTTGTATCCAATGAGTATATACACTTGAAATTCGAGTAAACATACAATGAGATAAGTCAAAAATACAATTAAAAATGCAGTTTTCTTTCTTTTCTTTTAAAAATTCAGAACTCTTATTTTATTATTTTTATTATTATTTTCCTTAGGAGGACCATTTTAGACCTCAAAATTTCCTTGATGGTCATACCAATAAATATTGTACAATAGATTGGATTGAAACGAATAAATGCAGGGCCAAAATAAATGTGAATAGAACCAAGAGAATCAAGAAGTACCCCAATGGTAGCATACCACGTTGTCCACACCTTTAAATGCTATAAAACTGATGATGGGGAGGTGACCACTACAATACAAAATACTAGCTTTGGAAGAAACCACAACGTCCATTGAGAAGTCCCATAGGGATAGCTAAAATATCCCATTAATTCACTATCCCACTCTCTTTGTGAGCAGGACGCTGCCCAGAATCCATAAACCAGTCTAGGGCACAAACATAACTAGACTACCGTCGCTCCTATATGGCATAATAAGGAAAGTTTCAGGAAAATGTAAGAAGGGATTCATAGTGATAATATGTAAATTTCCATGCATAAGCCCCTCAATGTTGAAAGTCCTAGAAGTAATCTCATATACACCGGGGGAGGGACCATAACACACCATAAAAGTCACATAAGGAAGCTCTGCAAACAAAGTTGAGACAAGAGTGAAGACTTCCCATGTTCATAAATTTAGAAAGGAACACTTGCATTTTTTGTGCATGGGGTGTGTTGGCCACACCACCACTCCTCTTAAATGAATTGTGTTGTGGTGGGGTGGCAGGATCGGCCCCAACCTCTTGCATACCCTCATTAGCCATCCCGTTCGACAAAATATTAATAATAACATTATTAATATTAAAATTATTAGTATTTTTATGCTCTCAATATTAGTGTGATTACTTAAATGTTATTAATAATAATAATATTAAAATACTATTAATGTTATTAATAACATGAAAGAACAATATTATAGTATAAAAACATCATTTGAATAAGATGAATTACTACATGTAATAATACTATTATATCCAATTATAATATTAACAGTATTAATAATGTCATTATTAATGTTAATTTTATTATTATGTTTTTCATATTATTAGTATTATTATTATTTTTAATTTTTTAATTTTATTTATTTATTATTTTATTTTATTTTATTTATTTATTATTTTATTTATTTATTTTATTTTATTTTTATTTTTATTTTTATTTTTATTTTTTATTTTTTATTTTTTATTTATTTATTTATTTTTATTTATTTATTTTATTTTATTTTATTTTATTTTATTTTTTTGCTGAATATGACTACTTCTATATTGATACAAAAATATGATTACAGTGAGGCAGAGGCCTCGAGAGTTCTAGCCGATGAGACGACATGCTTACAAAAAAACTTGAGAGATTGACCAGAGGTCCAGCATAATGACTTACTTTGAGACTTAAGATAACTGAAAACAGTAACAAAGTACCAAGACAGAAAGAGAGGAACAACGCAGCCGCTACCAAGACAGTGACCCATTAACATATTGAACAAAAACAGGGGTAAGCCGCCCACGCAGGGGAAACCGACAAATCCGAAATTGAAAGAGACCTGATTCTGAGAGCTGAAAACATGAAAAGGCTGTGAATTTGGATGGGAGTGAGCAGCTTCCTTCAGAAATTGAACAAAAATCAAAAGGTGTAGACCTTATCAGTCTTCTTGCAAAGTTGGAGGTGATTCTTCAATAATGCGGCAGCCAAATTGGTCTGGGTCTTCACACTCAGAGGGTTGGCCCTAATTACCTAAAGGAGCCCCGCTTGTAGGAGCACTCGGACCAGCCTGGAAGGTCGAATCCAGAGTTACAGATCCGCCTTGGGTATTTCTCTGAGTATACACATTCTGCGAGGTATCATTTTGGTTTTCCATCCTTGGTGCCAAAGGATGTCCTGGACTGTCAGTCTCCAAACCCGCAGAAGCCTCGCACAACTCGACAGTAACGGAAACAATGAAGGAGGAGTTGCCGAGGGTGCAAGGGAGGCGGAAGCTAGCTGTATGAGAGTTGGGATGGAGAGAGTGCTCTTCGGAGAAGAAATGCCCTCGACCTCTACCACATCCGCTTCTAGTCTCAGGGTATCTTTCAAAACGAAAATCTGAAGCCTCAGACGAAGGGTCCGAGGTTGTGGAGGAGGGCTAGCGGGAGGCTTGACCTCGGGAGCTGCCTCTTCTGCTAATCAACCTAGGGCGCACTCTTGGCATCTTGAAGAAATCTGGGGGAGCCGAACAGACAGCCGTGGATGGGGCTGAGAGGGGGCGTTCGAGGGAGTTGCAATGAGGAGAGATTGTAGCATGAAAGCCCATGCGAATGTCGTCGCCTTGATTCTGAGACCGCCAATACCCTGGACTATCATCCACCTTGCTGAACCAACAAGTGCAGAAGGGAGGAGCGGGGAGGAATAACAAGCAGAGCATCATTACCAATATACTAATACATCTGTAAGAGGGAATGAGCTGCGTAATTGCAACATTTATGTTTACGAACAGTGCCATTAAATCAATTCTTGTGCGATATTGGCTAGCCCTTGTGATGAGACACGCGCCCTGCCTTCGCATCGCCAGCGTACTAATCTCTCGGCTATGCACCCGCATCCGGGGGTGATGATTCCTGTTGCACTAGAGAAGTGCAATCTTGTGTGAGTTGTACATCATTGGATTCACTTAAAGCGCCTGAGAAAGAAAGGAGCTGCTGATTGACTCCTTGATTAGCCAATCTGTCTGCTACCCTATTGGTCGATCGCCGAATGTGTTTGAAAGTAATGCTTTTGGAAGTCCTGAGCCATTCCTCTATTTGTTCCAATCGACTCAGAAGCCTCCAACTCGAGGCAATATTTGCTGCTGAGGTTCCTGATTGAATCTTTGTGGCTGCTGCTATTAAGATTTGAGAATCCCCTTCTACCTCAAGAGGGAAAAAGTCTTCCTTTTCTGCAATGCATAGACCTTTCCATAAACCTTCAAGTTCTATAACGTTGTTGGTATCTTTGCCAATTGAACCATGATATATGAACAGTGTTGAACCAAATTCGTTTTTGAAGACACCACCATAGCCAACCAGCCCAGGATTCCCCTTAGCAGCCCCATCGAAATTCAATTTGTAAGATTGTGAAGCCGGGGGAGACCAGATGAGGGGAGAGGCAGTGCTGATTGGGGGACTAGTTTTGACTTGCGCTAAGAAGGTAAGGTCCATATTCCAATCTCTCAGGATGAGGCGTTCCTGAGGAGAGTCTGGCAAGTCCGAATCTTGCCAATGTCTTAGAGAAAGAGTTTCCTGCAGATTTTGTTTGAGAAGGAGCCATAGGGTATCAAGTGTCTTGCTAAGATTGTTGAAAGTTCTATTATTTCTCTCTTTCCATATGATCCAGTAGACAAAGCCCGGAATGAGGCTCCAAAGAGAGTTGAGAAGAAGTCTTCGGAAAGGATGCCGAGGTGAGTTTCTGATGGTGTCTGTGATATTGCCCACACATCTGCCCATTCTTCTATTGCACTGAGCAATTCTCTCCCACAGTTGTGCTGCTAGTGGGCAGGTGTCCAGGAGATGCAAGATGGTTTCTGCATTGAGATTACAATTAGGACACCTAGAGGGTCCATTGAATCCATGCTTTTGAAGATTATCCCAAGTAAGGATTCGTTTCTTGCTCAAAAGCCATAGAAAAGTGGAAACTTTAGGCCAGATACTAGGTTGCCAAATCTGATCCCAAATCTGATCCTTTGCTATTTGCGTGCGTTGATAGAGGAGTTGGTATGCTTCATTGGTGGTGAAAATTCCTTTTGGTGTGTGTCCCCATCGGAGTTTATCCTTTTTATCAGAGTATTTAATTTTCCTAAGATTTAACTCCTGATCAATCTGCTCATAAGTTTCCTCCTACCAATTTTCCTGCCAGGTGTTGGTTGATCTCCAGAGATGAAAGTCTTGTGGGGAGTGCCGCTGCCAAAACTGATGAACATGGATTTGGTTAGTTTGCTGCATCGAAGCTTGCCAGTTGGATTTTTGGAAGAGAGAGGCAAGTTTAGGGAGCTGTTTCCAAGAGTCCTCCCAAAATCTCGCTGTAGTGCCCGAGTAGATTTCCCAAAAGCTGTGCGCTTGAATGAAGGCACTATGTTTCTTGGCAGCATTCCAGATCAACGAGCTAGGAGTTGTTGTGCTGATTCTGATGAGATCTTCCCATTGACTTCCTGGCGCATATTTTGCTTGCCAGAGACGAGCCCAAGGAGTTTGTGGTTTGGAAATCCAATTCCACTAGATATGGGTTCTCATTGTATTGTTGCTGTGAAAGGGATCCCTCAAACCTAGCCCACCAGCTGATCTCTGTAGAAAGACCTCAGTCCATTTGACAAGAGCCCATTTCCTGTTGAGTCCCGCAGACCCCCAAAGAAAGTTTCTTTGAAGGTTGCGGATGTTCTTGAGAACCCATTTGGGAGCCGCCAATATAGAAAAAAGATAAAAGGGCATAGCTTGGAGAACGGATTTGATTAAGATGAGCCGGCCAGCTATGTTGAGCGAACGGAAGTTCCATGAAGAGAGCCTTGTTTCTAGCTTATCAATGAGGTTTCTCCATGAGGCTTTTTTAATAGCAGAGTCCAGCAATGGAGCTCCTAGATATTTCGAAGGAAGCGCGGCTATCTGGAAGCCTAGAATCCTGGCAATGTTCCTCTGAGTTAGGGTGGGAGTATGGAAGAAGAAGAGCTGGGACTTGGAGGCATTGATGGAAGTTCCTGAGGCTTCAGAGAAGAGATTGAGCAGGGCTTTAAAGGCGGGGCTTCTTGAGCTGACGGGTGGCCGAAAAGCATAGTGTCGTCGACAAACTATTGATGGGAGATAGGGGGGAGACCATGAAGGGAGATGCCCTTTATAGAATGGGAAGAGATGGCAGAGTGAAGGAAGCAACTGAGGCCTTCAGCCATTAGGACAAAGAGGAAAGGGTAAAGGGGGTCACCTTGATGAATTCTGCGTGAAGGACGAAAGGGGGCAGAAGGAGAGCCATTAAGCAGGATGGAGAAGCTAGGTGAAGAGATGAGGTTCATGATCCACCGAGTCCAAGTAGTGCTGAAGCCAAATGCCAATAACATCTGATTGATATAATTCCAGCTAAGTTTATCAAAAGCCTTGGAAAGATCTAGCTTAAGAATCATACCTGGCTTTTTTAATAGCTTGAGAGAGTGGATCACTTCATTTGAGAGAATGATGCCGTCCATTATCTGGCGCCCTTCGACATATCCAGTTTGCTCAGGTGAAATGAGAAGAGGGAGAAGAGGTTTGAGCCTGTTCGCCAAGACTTTGGATATGAGCTTGTAAATGACGTTACAAAGTGCTATGGGCCTGTATTTGTCAGGTGTATTGGGTTCATCCACTTTAGGAATTAGCACTATGAAGGTAGAATTTAGGGAAGGAAGGATCCAGTGCATCGATCTTGATTCCTCCGCTCTCTCCCAGACCTCTGTTTTAATTAGCTCCCAAAACGCATGAAAGAAGTTGGCTGTAAAGCCATCGGGTCTAGGCGCTTTGCCATCCTTAAGTTGAGCCATGGCATCCTCCACTTCTTGCTTGGAGATGGGCTAGAGCAACATTTTGTTGTGGTCCTCTGAAACAAGTTTAGGAATATGCTGCATGAGTGATCAAATGGCTTGATCCCTGCATCCTGGGGGCTCCCGGAGAATATCGTGAAAGTACTCTTTGAATTCCTATTCCACATATTCATGCGCCTCTAATCTCTCCCCTTGTCGATTATGTATGAAGGTGATATTATTGTGCATTCTCCTTTGAATTGTAGATCTATGAAAACATTTTGTATTTTTCTCCCCTTCCTTTAGCCAATTGATTCTCGATTTTTGTTGCCACAAAACTTCTTCTTGCTGCCTTCGTGCTTCAATCTTGGTTGAGAGGGTCTGCTCCTGTTGCACGTGTTCATCTGTTCTTCCCTCCAAGATAATTCTCTGTTGTAGTGAGGTCATCTGCTGCTCCAGCTCTTTCCGATTTTCAAAGATGTTACCAAACTGAGTTCTATTCCAAGATTTGAGAGCTTGTTTGAGATGTTTTAGTTTTTGTTGGAGCTGGAACATCTTGGCTCCTGCAGGGGGATTGAAAGACTTCCAAGCCTCTTTTACTACTTCTTTGAATTTGGGATGCGAGAACCAAAAGGCCTCAAAGCGGAAAGGTCTATTGCACTTTGAGCCCGGATGCGACCATTGAAGCATTATGGGCCAATGATCAGAGCCCGCTTGAGGCATGATGGAAGCATGAAAGTCCCCACCCAGGTGTATGGCATTATCTGATATAAGGAAGCGGTCTAGCCTGGACGCTATATGCTGAGGTCCACTTCTTTTATTGGTCCAGGTGTACATACCATTGGAGGTTTGAAGGTCCATTAACTGATTATTGTTGATGAAGTCTTTGAAGCCGTTGCTGTCAGCTTCTAGCTTCGATCTGCCTCCGGATTTTTCCTCCAAAGCCGTGATGATATTGAAGTATCCTCCCCCAATCCAAATGGGAAATTGCCTTTCTGAATTGAGAGCTGTGAGTGTGTCCAGGAGATCCATCTTTTGTTGTAAGTTTTGTGGGAAATATACATTAAAGAGATGGTCGTGGATATTGGTCCCTATTAGATGGAAGGTTGATTGAATGAACAAGTGTGGTGCGTGAAAGTATTGGAGAGTAAGTACCTGCGGGTTCCACAAGATTGCCAGCCCTCCAAAAGCCCCTGAAGCATCCACATAGATTGAGCGGCAGCCTGACCAAACCTTATTTAAAATCCTTTCCAATACAGTGTTATTTCCTTTGGTCTCTTGAAGAAAGACAATTGAAGGCTTTTCTTGCTGGATCATATTTTTTAACATTTTGTGTTTTGTGGGGTTGTTAAGCCCTCTCACGTTCCATGATATGAGCTTCCTAAGGAACCGTGGGGGAGAGGTTTGTAGAACCTGGTCAGCTTGGGGAATCTACCAGAATCCACCAGCATTTCTCCGATGATAATTGTCCTTTGCAGATCCATCTTGCACCCTCGTTTATTTGTATCTTTCAAGATTTTCTTTCCATCCCAAGGACTGCCGGCCTAAATGCCTAGGCATTTATTGTGCTGTGCTTTGACCAGAACTCCTTCCAGCCTTTCGATTTCCCAGGGGGGTATTGTATTAAATTCTCTTTGTTTGCACGCTGTTTCTAGTTTAAAAATATCTAGACCTTCCAGATCTACACTCTCTAGTTCCTCATCCATGTGGATAGGGGTATTCTGATCTTCCTCATTTGTCTGTTGGTGAATGTTGAGAGCTAGAGCTGCATCAATTTCCATGGTGGAAGATTTCTGGGCTGTCTCTGGATCAATTTTTTCAGAGGAGGTAGAGGCGGGAAAGCTGGTGAGAGTTGAGGCAGGTTTCGGTACTGCAGATTGAAGGGGCTGGGGGGGTGAGGAAGGAGAGGGATCTGCAAGAGGGATTTCAGGGTGATCCTCCGAAGTTTTTTGAGAGGTCAGAATTTCAAATCTGTTCTGGGATTCAGGATTTTTGGAGGTACCGGGAGCTGCCAAATTTTTCTTGGCATGCCTTCTGCGACTAGGGACCTTTATGAAACCTTCAGAATCTTTGCTTGTCTCATTAACTGGGGCTTTGGATTTAAGATTCAGAGGGCAGTCCCTGAAGAGATGGCCATGTTCATGGCATTTTCTGCAACGAAAAGGTACATGCTCGTAATCTATTGTTTGGATCCATTCATAGTCGTCATGAAATAGACTTACCGAGTCCGTGAGTGCTTTATTCAGATGCATGTGAACGCAAATCCTTGCATAGGAGGTGTATCTTCAGGTTTTGGTTTCCTCGGTAGCTTTGATGAATACCCCCAGGCTGTTGCCTATGTCCTTTAAGGTCTCCTCATTCCAGTATTCCAGTGGCAGAGAATACATGCGTATCCATACTGGAGCCCAGCTGAAATCTTCCTTGTCTGGGTTGAACCTTTCTTTCCAGTCACGAAGGTACAGGCCTGAAGAGTTGAAAAAATACGGGCCTCCCTCGAAGATGCGAGTTTTGTCTTCCAAGCAGTTGAAAGTGGCAGTGAAGAAGCCTTTGGGGCCAAGCTACAGAGTGACTTGTCCTTTAGGCTTCCATTTGGAAGCTATCCAGCCATGCAAGGCCTTTTTAGTAGGCCAAAATCCGAGGAACTTGCCTATGAGTGCATGATCCCTCATATACTGGATCTCACTGTTGATTCTATGGCTAGGGAGATCTACTTTGATTCTTTCTGCAATCTTCAGAATGCATGTTGTAGAAGACGCCTTTGGCTGTGATGTTGATGTCTTTTGGTCATTGCCTGTATCCTTTGCGGCCTCAGAACTTGCTGCAGGGTCCCCGATAGCCTCGGTGGTAGGCTCAGTGTCCTGGTTGGTTCGAGGGAGGGTGCCTGGAGTAATTAGAGGGTCTACGCTTTCTATCCTATCAGAAGAGCGTCCGGTGGTTGCAGAGGGGGATGAGCCCGCCCCTTCAAAGGGAGAATCCATGGTGGGGAACTCAGCAGGAGTACTGAGTTAGGATCGCCAGTAGCACAGAGTAAACAAAAGGGGAAAGGGTTAACGCTCGAGCCCTAGCGCGAGCCACATCCGATGAACCCTAGCGAGAGTTGCAGACCCCGCCAGATCCTCTACCTTTCTTCCACCAAGGATATTTTCCATATTATTATCATTATTAATATTAATGCAAAATTATTTATTTTTATTGATAGCTTTATTTTTTATCGATTGGTAATTTTTACATAAAATTGTGAGACATTTATTCAATTGGGGTTATCCTAGATGGTTGGAAGGAAGGAATGAAATCCTCCCTACCCATGTTCAATTCTAGCCAATCACATGATAAACATTGACATTATTGACAATATTAAAAAATAAAATATGATACACTTAATATTCATCTTTTAATTACTATAATCATATGAAAAAAATACCACATTATGCATTTAACAACGTAAACGTTGTATAATAAATTTACCTTGTATTTCATTTTAGTTAACTTTCAAAGCAAGCATGGTCAACAAAATCCTTCAAAAATTCCTAGTGATGTCACTAGCATGGTCAAAAAAATCCTTCAGGACTCCTAATGATGCCTCTTCTTATGCAAGAAACATCTAATTCAACATTTCAATATGCGAAACTATCTCACAGCGGTTACCTTTTATTTCATTTTAGTTGACTTTCAAAGCAAGCATGATCAACAAAATCCTTCAAAGATTCCTAGTGATGTCACTAGCATGGTCAAAAAAATCCTTCAAGGACTCTTAATGATGTCTCTTCTTATGCAAGAGACATCTAATTCAACATTTCAATATGTGAAACTATCTCATAGCAGAACCTGACTCTTTTATCCACCTCATGTTTTAATCCCACTTACATGGCAACTAGTAAACAACTAGCACAACCACATTAATAAATGTGGTTAGTATAAATCGATAAAATTGGAAAAACCAATATCAACATATACCAAATATGATCAAGGCAACTAAATATTCATATCTCACTTTCAAATCCATTATAATAAAGTATCCAAGTCCACTTAAAACTCTATTACAACAAAATCTTACAACAAAATCTTTAAACAAAAAACCATAAACCCAAAAACCACTATGGGCTAAAATTTATTTCAATCATTGAACTTTTTAATCTTTACTGAGTAAAATTTATCCTACAACTCACTACCTATACCTATTTAAATATGAACATTCCAAATGGTTATTCTCTTTTATCAAAATCGAGTAGGTTTATCACTTAATATTTACCATTTAAAACAATATTAGGATTTAAAACAAAATTAGGATATCTTAATTTAAAAGCACACAAGCAATTTATTGTTGATGTTTTCATTGTCATGATTTACAGTGAATTAGATTATTAAAAACTAAGTGTCAAATGAGCACATATCTTCGGTTGGCCATGGGGGATTCACTGGGGAGCAATACCATACGCCGTGGATTCATATTGGGGGATATATATTGAGGAAAAAATGACATAATATATTGGGGGATATATAGGGGTAAAGGGTTTTTATATTAGTAGGTATAAAAAATGGAGCTCAAAGTTGATGAAAGCATATAAAGAAGTATACAAAATGTTAATGAAGAAATGGATACCTAGAATATGTCGTGAAATTAGGGGTTTTCTCAAATTGGAAAGGTGTATTGGGTTTATATTGGTAGGCGGTTAAATAATGTAGTTTTTATAAGTTTTTTTTAAGATATAGTCACATTAGGGATATTGTTTAGTATCCCATGAACACATGTGACATTTCAAAGATTCATTGGCTAAAGCCCTGGGCTTTTGGCCTTCTAATACGCCCACAAATATTGTAATATTAGTTGTTTCTTTAAATCTATTTATTATATTTTCTTCAAATATATTTATTATATTTTCATTTATTTAGACTAGAATGCTGTCCAACCCACAACTATTGTTACCCATGTAATTTGAATTTGATATAATTAACCAAATTAGATAAAACAACTGCATTTATTAAAAAGCGTTTCTCTTCTCTAATACTAAGTACAAAATGAGATGGATTGAATTTGTGAAACTGATATTATTTCACATGCCAATCACAAACTGTGCTATTGATATTCATATTTCAAATACTTGCATGGATACACAGAGAAAATCATAAACTAAACCAAACAAAAAGAGGATCAATAATGGGCCCAAGACGATGTTTCGCTAGCCAAAACCACATTAGAGAATAACAAGGGCCGGCGAACAATGGATTTCTCAATTGGTATTAAATATAATATGCAACATCGACACCCACTTTTTTCCATGGTAGATAAGTATTAACTGGAAAACGCTTGGAATTAAAAAAAATAAACTCATTCTAAATTTTTATTACAAGGTTTAATAGTTTTAATCAAATGAATGACAACGCACGTCAATTATTTGGGGCAAATGCATGGAAAAAAAAAAAAATATTTTAATTTTTAACAAAGAACAAAATAAAATTATTGCAAATCAATTCTAAACACTAAAATTACAACGTAACCTATTATATTAGATAACTCTAGTATAGCCGTATATGTTATATTAGATAAAGCATATTCTTTTACCATTCAATCTTATCTAATATAACATAAAAAATTGAAAAATAAAAATTTTGCAAACCTACGTCTTGGAAAATAAGTACGCCTATCACCATAATAATGATTATTCATTTTTATCGTTTTATTCCAATGGTGCACCTAACCATGACGACGTGTAGCAGCCAGGAGAATGCAAGGCCGAGAAGGTTTTAATGCCAAGGCAGGTTTCATAAACCACGTTAGCCAAGATAGTGCAAAGGGGAGAAGGTTTTATATATCAAAGTAGGTTTCACAAAGGCGGTTGTATATGCCAAAGGCGGTTTCATAAACCACATTTCAAGGCCCGCTTAATAAGTTAGGTTTGGAATCGAGTCATTAATTTTCACATTAATCCATTCTGATAAGTGGTGATCAACATTAATAAATGTGAAATAATAAATATGGTTTAAGCGATGTGTTTTAAACATAAATTTGGAGATTCAAGTAAGTTATTATTGAAAACTTTTTCAATCACAAAACTATGCCAATATCTTTAATTTTCAAAATTAGAATTCATAATTAAAAAAATTAATATACCAATATTTAATAAAAATATCTTTCTACATAATTATAATTATAATTTATTGTTATTTTTAATTATAATATTTCTATATATGTTTTGTCTATTTTTTTATATAACTTATTTTTTATTTTGTGAAATATCATAAATTATTTGTAGAATATTATGAATTTGATTTACATATTAATAATCATCACCTTTTGAGTATGATGCCCAGCCTTTGCCAAGGCAGTCATTGCAAGTATTGGAAACTTTTGATCTGCAACTTCACTTTGACGCAAAGCACACTTTCACTCATTTTAAACAAGAGCTATGTGGTGGCAAGATCACTCCTTTGATCTACAACTTCAGTTTGACGCAAAGCACACTTTCACTCATTTTAAACAAGAGGCATATGGTGGCAAGATCACTGTTTTTGTCTAAATGACTTTTATTTTAATATGGTAAGATAAAAATAAATAAATTATTTAAGTATATTTAAAAATTTTAAGTAATTTTACCCCGCAGTATTCATATTTTTATATAAAATTTGTAGCTTTTTTAGAAAAAAAATCATATTTTAAATATATCATATTATACTATATTTCAAATGAAATATATATGTGTGTCCACATGGAGTTAAGATAAATTCGTGCATATGAGGTATATATTTCTCTAATTGGAGTTAAGATAAATGTGCATAATATCAATGATCGACGTGGAATTATTTAAAAAACTCTCTTCCATGGTGAGCCTTATTTGCTATGCTATAGGCTCATAGACGCATATTTTAAATATATCATATTTATGTATTATATTTCAAATGGAATATATATGTGTCCACATAGAGTTAAGATAAACTCGTGCATATGAGGTATATATCTTTCTACTTGGAGTTAAGATAAATAGGCACATAATATAAATAATGACGTGAAATCATTTAAAAAACTCTCTTCCATGGTGAGCCTTATTTGGTATGCTATAGACTCATAAATGTGTCTGCCAACCTTATTTACTATATTATAGACCCATAAATGTGCTTGGGCAGTATATGTCCACCACTGGATAATGTACATGTTTCGATCCAATGCCCAAACACATTTATGAGTATATAGCATAACAAATAAAACTCCCCTCTTCCATAGCCACGAGTCATATGGAATATAGTTAAACAATAAAGTCTATACTTTAATTTAAAGCCACATGATTTTCTCAACTCTAGTTTATATTCAAATCAAGTAACCAAACTCTCCGTGCCCCCTTAGTTTAGTTTAGTTTATATTCCAATCAAGTAACCAAACTCTCCCTGCCCCCTTAGTTTTAGCTGCCGCTAACTTTTGCGAGGTGAATGTTAAATTGCTTGAGGGAGAAAGGACATTACCTCTAAAATGTGGAGTCCAGGCACTAAAAATTTTAAATGATTATCCACATGTTTAACTAAAAAATATTTCCCATAATCTTTAACAAAATGTAATAAAAGGGATATATTTCAATGATGTCTCTCAAGGGATTCTTCATGGGCAGTGGAAGAGAAAGAATATTATGTATATACTCAAAACACATCATGAGTATCTACTCAAAACACATCATGAGAAATAAGTGTTGTGAATAGATGGCTCTTAAACATTTGTAGATATTGTATCAAGAATTTGAGCACCATTTACACAAATATTTGGTAATTAGCTTTTAATTATAATTAGTTAGTTTTCAGAAAATTCCTCGTGAAACTTTAAAATGTTTAAATTCATCCTTTTCACATATTGCACTGTCCCTTTTATGAGGATAGTATAGTAATGATCCATCACAGGCTTATTAGCATTAGATTAGATTACTTTACCTATTTTTAATTAGTTGAATAGACACAAGTAAATATATCCATAATGCATATCTTAAATTTATTATTATAGTTTTCTATATTAGTTGCAATAAAAACATGAAGAGAGAGGGGGTCAACAAAATGAGTAGTTTTACAAATATCAAATAGAGGTATGTAATTTAAAAAAAAAAATTAACGATAAAAATGTCATATCTTTTATAAACAATAAAAACAATTTCAACATCTAAACATGTATAATTATATATATTAATAAAATTATATATTAAAAATAATATATTTAAGAATTGAAATTTTAATTAAATATTTATTTTATATTAATGTATTAACAATATTTATTATTAATATTAATGGTAGATTATTGAAAAGATAAATAAAAATTATATAAATAATTAAAATCTAAATAAAAACTATCTAAATAATGAAAATCTAAATTATACGATTTTGATAACTTTCTCTAAAATAACAAACTATCAAAACAATTAAAAAATAGATAAAATTGCTTGAATAAAAAACCAAAATTTATATAATTTTAATACCTAATTTATATGAAAAATATACATTGAAAAATTGATTTTTAATTAAAAAAAAACAATAATTACGTGGTTTTGATGACCATATTTTATGCTCAAACCATATATACACAACTAATTTAAAATGAGAAAAGTTATCAAAGTTAAATTTTATATCTACTATTAAATTATAAGAATAATTTATTATTTAAAAACAGGTGCAGAATATATGGCTAGTGATATCTAGAAAACAAAAAAGATATTTCAAACAAAACGATATAATAAAAATTATATTTTTAATTTTTCAGAAAAGCAGATGCTAAAGGAAGTAGGGGAGAGATGTCTAATGTTGTGCAAGGACTAGTAGCTACTATAGTACTAGTCCCTCCAAACCACCAGAAATTGAGAGATGTGCAATCACTTTTTAAACAAAAATATAACATTAAGTGCAAATATATTTTAATTTATGTCCAAAATTCCCAAAATACACACTTGGCCAACAACTGTCCATAAATAGTATCTAAATACCAATAGTACAAAACATCTTGCCCAGACATTAAAAAAATAAAACTATAAATCCTTCCAAAATGGTCTACTCCAAAAGTACAAAGTCCCCATCTCTTCAACCCCACTCAACTGAATTGAAGCTATGTATCCAAAATGCACATTCATATCTGCACATATAAATAGATGATTTATGTCAGCCATAACTGCTGTGTTATTCAACAATTCATCCCACTGTGTTCAATAAATGACACCCAACCCATTAAATTCAATAAATGACACCAAACCCATTAAATTTCCTATTAAAATAGATTAGATCAAAGCACATGGATCAACCATATCAAATTCCTAGACATTGGATGACATCCAAATTAGTATAGAACACACATTCAAAATTAATTGATTGCAATCCATGTCAATCCTTGCTACCAATAAAATTCAAGCACAAAATACTATAAAAGAAGTTGCATTTGTAACATTCAAAATATTCACCAGCATTAGAAACATACCATCACAAAACATTTCACAGTATATTCACGTTATTTATTTACAATTTTTGTAGGTTATCATAATTTATTTGAATTATGGAACTTAAATAAATTTTCCAGTATTTTGGTTATGTAAACTATAGACTATAGTGTAACAAATGGTCTATGCATTTCAATATTTTGATCAACATTTTTATTTTTCTTCAAAGAATAAAAGGATGTCTTAATAATACCAAGAACCAACACAACCATTGAAACAACTATGTCAATGATTGCAACTAATCTTATACTATTTGGATTTGAATTTTCTACAAATAGCCACACAAACTAGTTATTTTTATTCTAAATTATATTAGATTATTTTGGTTGACTATAGATAAAAGCCAAGAATATGCAATTTAGATTTCATTTTCATACAAGGAGGTTATGGAACTCCAATGAAAATATAGGCCTTGAATTCTTTAAGAGGCTTATATATTTGATTACTAAGGTTGGAACTAATGTTCAAACTCTGTGAGTATTCAAAGCACATCAACGTTGTCAAAAATCAAGGAAACACAAATATATTGTGGCCATGGAGAGGTTCAACTGAATGAGGGGGCTCTAAGCTAAAATTGGCCCTAATAATGTCGTTGGCATTAGAAGATATAATGATTGACCATAGAAACGATGATATTATCCTTTGTAGGGGGTGTCCAAAGTTTTCTTCTTGTATAAAGCTTGAAAAAGGCACCTCAAAAAAGACTATCTCTACAAAACATGAGAAAAGATGAAGTTAAAAAACACTAAATTTACAAAACATGAGAAGACTTGAAATTAATAAAGGGAATTCCTACTCACTCTTTTATTTCACCAGAACTAATAGACATTGTGATTTTGGAGGTGGCTGACTGAGGTATCCTACATAAATTTGAAACTTGTTGATGCAAAACACAAAAATTAGCGTCTTGAGTTTTCAATTTGGCTCTTATGCTGCATCAAAGTTTCCATTATACTTGCAAGCCCACTCCTACGATTTTCCTCTTGAGCATGATTTTATCCTGTTGTAGTGAAAATAGAGGTCCTATTATTTGCAAAAAGGCCTCATCCTAATTGAAGTCATTCCAATATCTAAAGAAAACTACCAAGAATACCCTAATTTAAGTCATCATCCATATTATCTTCAGTTAATCACACTTACACTACCAATTTGAAAACAAAGAACATAGAGGATTAATTGCAAAATTTATAGAGCTACTCACCTTTTCGACTAGAAAAGTTGTGAAACACTTTAAGAATTCATTGAACACGGATTGAGGAGATATTATGCCAAAATCACCACCTTTGAGGATATAACACTAGAAATGAATTGAGGGTGTCTATAACTTGGGGTTATAATAAAACTGAATTGATAGATATTCTTTGCAAAAAGATTGAATTGTGTAATAGTATTGGTTGAATTTTGCAATGGTATAGAGGTTTTAATGCCTTTCAAATTCTAGCCTTACATCTTAAATTATGATTTTCCTCCTCAACATGATTTTCTCCTGTTGTAGTGAAAATAGAGGTCCTATTATTTCCAAAAAACCCTCGTCCTAATTCAATTCATTCCAATCTATGAATAAAACTACCAAGAATACCCTAATTCAAGTCATCCTACATATTATCATCACTAAACTACACTTACACTTCCAATTTGAAACCAAAGAACACAGAGGAGCAATTGCAAAATTGACAAAGCTACTCACCTTTTCAGCTAACAAAGATGTGAAACAATTGAAGAATTCATTGAACACAGATTGGGGAGAGATGCTTCCAGGATCACCACCTCTGATGATATAACACTAGAAATGAATTGAGGGTGTCTATAGCTTGGGGTTACAATAAAACTGAACTGATAGAGATGTTTTGCATAAGGTTGAATTGTGTAATGGTATAGGTTGAATTGTAAAATGGTATAGAGTTTGTAATGCCTTTTTAATTCTAGCCTTACACCTTAAATTATGATTTTCCTCCTGAGCATGATTTTCTCCTGTTGTAGTGAAAATAAAGGTCATGTTATTTGAAAAAAAAACTCATCCTAATTCAACTCATTCCCATCTCTAAACAAAACTACCAAGAATCCCCTAATTCAAGTTATCCTCCATACTATCCTCAGTGAACCACATGTACACTACCAATTTGAAACCAAAAAACACAAAGGAACAATACAAAGCTACTCACCTTTTCAGCTAGAAAAGCTGTGAAAC
This sequence comes from Pinus tabuliformis, assembly GCA_031772625.1. Taxonomy (NCBI): domain Eukaryota; kingdom Viridiplantae; phylum Streptophyta; class Pinopsida; order Pinales; family Pinaceae; genus Pinus; species Pinus tabuliformis. The sequence goes on from CM062807.1 coordinate 658,457,522, forward strand.
ACTTGAAGAATTCATTGAACACAGATTGGGGAGACATTTTGCTAGGATCACCACCTCTGAGGAAATAACACTAGAAATTAATTGAGGGTGTCTATAAATTGGGGCTACAATAAAACTAAATTAATAGAGCTACGTTGCATAAAGATTGAATTGTGTAATGGTATAGGTTGAGTTGTGCAATGGTATAGAGGTTGTAATGCCTTTCGAATTCTCACCTTACATCTTAAATTATGATTTTCCTACTGAGCATGATTTCCTCCTGTTGTTGTGAAAATAGAGGTCGTGTTATTTACAAAAAAACCTTGTCCTAATTCAATTCATTCCAATCTCTAAAGAAAAATACCAAGAATCCCCTAATTCAAGTCATCCTCGATATTATCCTCAGTGAACCACACTTACAATGCCAATTTGAAACCAAAGAACACAGAGGAACAATTGCAAAATTGACAGAGCTACTCACCTTTTCAACTAGCAAAGATGTGAAACACTTGAAGAATTCATTGAATACAGATTGGGGAAAAATGTATGGATTCAAACTAGTTGGTTGCTTCCTAGAGTCACTAAGTGAGGATTTCTAGGTTTCCATTCTAAAGACAAAGAAGATTAGTGCATGAGTCTAATGATTATTGCTAAATATCCAATATAAAACAAATGACTCTGTGTGATTATTGGTTTCCTTATCTCGTTCCCATTCAAAACAAAATTTATAAAATGATCCTCCTACACCTACCATCGACTTGTTTTGCATTTTGAGATCCCATCTAAAACCATACCAAATTTATTATGAGAGAGCTGCTAACCTTGGAACACCTCATCTTCCACCTATATATGAATTTTCAATTTATACCACTATCTAGGCTTTAAGTTGTTGATTCTAGGTTAAGAGACATGTAGGAAATTGTAAGCTCAATAAGGTTTCAATTTTAGGAATCACACCATTTTAAGTCATAAAACAATTTATAAAAAATAACTAAAATATATCAATATCTTAACTAGAAAATGAACTAGGTGGACTTGTTTTACTTGAAATTTAACCAACATATGCATCATTTTATTACAACACATAAAAAATTTGATCCAAAACATGTGTTGATATAATTGATGATATACAACCAATTCTGGGTCAATTTCAACACACTTGCAGTAATTTTCCAAGTTCAAATACATGCATGGTATTTTAAGTGGAAAAACAAGTTATCAAAAAAACAATTACTAATATACTTGAATACATACAACAAAATCCTCCTATAGATTTGATTTTTCAAGGATACTGTAAAAAAGGCATATGTATGAAAATTTGTTATGTTTCTACTATTTTTTTTATTGTGAATTGTCTCTATTGTAATCCATGTTTTTACAAAATATTTATCGAAATTTAGTAGAAATCCTGAATAAAATAACATGTTCTTAATTATCTGCAAGAATGCTGAAATACTAATAGCCTTTATGAAAGAAGAATTTAAATTATTGTTTACTAAATGCATCCAATAAATCTAAAGGTAGTTTCATCTATGGAAAGAGTTAGTTATGTTGCTGGTATAAGGAGAAGTGGTAGACGAGTGACCAGGGGTACCAAGTTGTGATGCCCTTCATCAGATGAGGACATGACAGGTGATGTGAATTTCAACAATGCTCCCAACAATGTTGTTGAGGATGACCATGTGCGATAGAAGTTGATGTTGTCACACCATCAACCATAGAGCCACCATCAACCACAATCCAAGGGGAAATTTCAACTAATAATATCGACGTTATAAGAGGTTGGAAAAAAGAAGACATGTTAGCTGCAATTGATGAAATAGAGCTTAACGGATATTCAATTCAGGAATATGCAAAAAAACATGGTATTCGTCCCTCATCAATACATTATTAGATAAATGGGCTCACTCATACAAAACATAGAGGGCCTCTTATAATTATGGCTGAAGAGGAGGAGGCCGAGGTGGTTGAGTGATGTAAGGAGATGGTCCAATTGGGACATGGGCTAGAGTTGATACAACTGAAATACATAGTTGCTCAGATCTGTCCAGGGAGGACAAATCCATTTAAATATGGGTTTCCTAGTAAATCGTGGTTGTTTTGGTTTAAAGAAAGGCATGTAGACGTTGTATTACATACAACTAAGGGCCTTGACAGAGATAGAGCTTTAAATATACAACCTGCAATTGTGTCTAAGTTCTATGACACTCTTTCCAGTGCATACAATAAGTATTCTTATGTTGTAAGCCATATATGGAAATGTGACGAAACTGGTTTACAGGCAGGAAGGAATTGTAGCACGCAAGTAATTTCCAAGAGAGGGAGCTGAAATGTGCCAAATATTTTTCCTAAGAGCAGGGAGTGGATAACTGTTCTATGTTGTGTCAATGCAATTGATGCTTCAATCCCAAGATTTTATCTATTCAAAGGTAAAAGTCCACTAAAAACTATATACAAAATTGTGAATCAGGTGCATTCATGACTGCCCATCCCCATGCATGGATGACTAATGAAATTTTTTTAAATTGGTTTTTTCACTTTGCTGCATTTATTCCAAGTGGTGTCTCACGTGAGAACATAAACCTATTGATTTTGGATGGTCATGGAAGCCACATTGTTGTGAAAACAATTGAGGATGCAAATAATTTAGGCATTGACCTGTTAACGTTGCCTACTCATACTACCCATAGATTGCAAACCTTTGATGTAAGTGTGTTTGAACCTTTCAAGAACTATTTCAGGTCAGAGCGATCTGCATGAATGGAAAATAATTGAGGGGTTGAGGTGAAAAGGTTTGAGCTAGCAAAGCTTGGAAGTAAAGCCTTTAAAATGTCTCTCACACCATCAAATATCGAGGTTGGATTTAGGAGGATTGGAATATGACCACTGAACTATGATGCTCTTATGCATGATGCTAGTTGTAGTCATGCATTTCATGTAAATGGTTAAGAAGAAGGGCATGTCCAAGCATATTTTGAAATGAAAGAAGAAGTGGATGAAAAGGAAGATGCAGTTGTCGCTAATAATATAATTTACCTATCTAAAGGACACTTATATGGTGATGATGATGACCATGTAAGTGAAAAAAAATACCATCATGAACAAATTGATAGTAACAGGGAGGTTCTTATACCAATTGAAGCACATTGAACTTCAGCTATTGATATTCTTAATGACCATGTTGATCATGCAACTAAAAATGATAATGTAGTTGAAAAATACATTGATGATATTACACGAGGAAGCAACAATGACCAATTGACATTTCCAAGCCAAGTAACCCCACCATCATGGCTCACAGAGGCCACAATGAATATAAACAAACGTGGTGTCTCAAGAACCAATGAAGAAAGCATGAACATGCCTTCATAACCGACATAATTGAACAATGAAAATTTTCATTTTTTAGTGTGGGCAATATATCAATAGAAGAAAATAGTGTACATAATGAGGAATGTTATGAAGAGAAAAATATATTTCAGTCAGTTATCCCAGATATTGAAAGGAAAGTGTCAACTAATGACATGTAGGGGACAGGGAATGAGAAGTTACTTGGTCGGTTCCTAAAGCTACTAGTAGAGATATTGTTAATTAAAAAAATCATGGAACACCAGGTAGTCTTCGTTTGGGCCGATGTTCATAGTTACTCACCTCAAAAGACTATATAGCCCTATTAGTTGAGTTTGAGAAAAAGAAACTTGACATTCAAGAATTAAAACATAAAAATAAGGATTTAGCCAAGGAAAATAAGGTAGCAAGGATTGCTACAACATAACTTCGAGCAGAGGAAAGGCATGAAAGAGATAAAGTAAGGTAAGAGAAGGACCAAAAAAAAAATAGGAAGGAAGGAAAATGAAGCAAGAAAGGCTCAGCAAATGCTTCAAAGAGAACAAGGAATGAAAATTGAAAATGATGCAATCATAGTTAATGAAACGAGGATGATGTTAGTGAAATTGGACCAAATTGCAAATAATACACCATTATTCCAAGACCTCATAAAAATTCAAGCGCCTCAATATGAGAATGGGTGTTTACCCACTTGCTATATTCTTGCCAGTGCAGGTGTCAATCCTATGTATGCTTATCAAACACCTCCACTTAATGCAGGGGTTAGTAGCGCAAGTGTGAGTTATGGGTACTCAATTACTCAATGGATACAAGGTGGAAATTGGACTCAATCATATGGCAGCAATGAAACACATCCTAATAAATCACTATTAGGTATGCTAACCTACTTGGACGAAGAAGGGAACTCAAAAAGTTTGGGGAATGAATATTCTAAAGGCCATCAAGAATAGGGGTGTGATATGTATTTTGTTGTAACCACATTATGATGTGGATTTTGTTTATATTTCATAACTCCATTGAATAAAAAAATTTCAATTTTTTTAATCAAACAAATTTGCAACTATCTGTTATGACCAGAGAACAAAATGCGAACAAAACAAAATGGATGAAAAGAAAGCATACCACACAATCAATGAAGAATCTAGAGGCTATCAACAAAAGGGGTGTCATGTTTTTTTGGTGTAAACACATTAGGATGTAGATTTTTGTAAGGATTACCATTTTGTATATCAATATAATCTATGTATCACTGATTTGGGTAGCATATATAATGTTTTCTCATGCATCCACATAGGATGTTTTCTCCTGTAACCAACTACTAGATGTTTATAGTTTGACATGAAATTAACTTTGCAGGATGATGAAATTTAATTATATTTAAGTTTCACCTACACCCAACACTATTACTGATATTCAAGATCAAGCTCTATTTAATGAATTTTGTTTCAATTTGTAGCAAACTGTATAAATATTCATGTACCATGGTCTAATTTATCGACGCTAATATATTGATGTTATTCGAAGATGGTGTTGGTGAGAGTAAATTCTAGTCAATTCTACATGGTCATGAACAAAGAATTATTTTCCTTCAAATCAACAACGATTGGTTCAAAGAATGTAATTAAAAGAACCCACGAAATTTCATCATAGATCAAAGAAAAAAAACAACTTGAATGATGACTCTCATCACATATAAACTTAATAAATAATAAGCTACTCTCATCACATAATTTATCGACACTAATATATTAATGTTATTTGAAGATGGTGTTAGAGAGTCAATTCTACATGGTCATGAACAACAAACTATTGGTTCAAAGATTGTAATTAAAAAAATCCCTGCAATTTCATCATAGATCGTATGAAAAATACAAGTTGAAGCTACTCTCATCACTGATAAAATTTATAAAGAAAAAGCTATTCTCATGAAAGAATTTATCGACACTAATATATTAATGTTAATCATATATGGGTCACTGAGAGTAAATTCTACATGGTCGTGAACAAAGAATCATTTTCCTTCAAAACAACAACCAATGGTTCAAAGTTTGCAATTAAAAAAATCCTTGCAATTTCATCATAGATTGAAGAAGAATTACAAGTTGATGTTATTGTCATTACAGATAAACGTGAAGCTACTATCATCACAGATAAACTTGATAAATAATAAGTTACTCTCATCATATATAAACTTGAAGCTACATCTCATTCTATAGATAGACTTGAATAAATATAATAAAATCTAGAAATATGATAATAATTTAAGATAATGTAAAACAACAGTAGTTTCACAACTTATCTTTGAAGCATGTCAAGACCCATGAACTACATATTAACCTATCCATTATAGGATGAACTGTCTGTACCCTGACCTTGTTAGGGATAACTGTGGTAATAATAAGTAAGTTTCTAGAGTTATTACTTGTGATAATCCAATATTCAAAGGATTGGGAATATGCCCAATTATATGCTAGCTTGGGAGAGAATTCATAAATGAGGTCGATCACATGATCCCTCTGGTCTAGACATGCCTAGAGAAAATCCATGTAGGACATCTCAGAGACATGTGAGGAAATGCTCTAAACAAGGGAGGAATATGAAGAAAGCGACAACATGGCACAGGTAGCATGAGGAGGAAATAAAATTGAAGAATTATAAGGAGATTCTGTTGGGTTAAAGATATGGTCCCTTCTCACTACATACAAATCTCCTCATAATCATCAGTTTATATGGAAAGAAAAGAAACTTAACACAACTTACTATGATTGCTTCATTGATTCGTACAACAAATCCATGCTTTGGTAGTAATCACTGAGGTTGTTCCATTGAATCTATGCTGCAAATCCACGCTTTTGTAGCAAATCAACTTGCAACAATTATTAATTGATTTACCCTTGCTTCTATATTGCTACACCTAGTAAGAAGACCATGCATTGGAAACAATGTTTCAATTTCAATTGAATATGCACATGTCGAGACCCATGTCGAGACCACTGACACAAAAAAGAAGAAGCTCAATCCTCAAAACTTGATTTCAAAACAAAAAATTCAGAACCCTACCCAAAACCTTAAATACACAGAGCATATAATTTTTTCTAAAACCCTATTAAAATACACAAAGCATAAAATACATTTTTGGTTAGGGTTTTTGGAACCCTACCCAAAACACAAAATACATAGAGCATAAAATTTTGTTTTCTAAAACCCTACTAAAATACCCAATTTTTTTTTTTTTAAATACCTTACTGAAATAACCAAAATTGTGTAAAACAAACTAAAATACTGACAGAATGAGCTAAAGTTCTCAATAGAAATGTGGATTGAATGTGTTGAAAAATTCACAGAACCACATTTTGTAAAACCCTGCTAAAATACCCAAAGAATGAGCTAAAATTCCCAACAATGGATTTAAATGTGTTGAAAAACCCAAAGTGTTGCTGGTAGGAAAATGTATCCTACCAAAGTGTCAGAGAAGCCATCGCCATGCCCAACCACCACTGTAAACCTAACCATAACACTTATGTAATAGATAGAGTGATTACCTGAAACAGAAACACCAAAAAATTAGTTTTGGAGCATCCAATATCTTAAATTTGCAGCAATTTTAGCTATAAAACTAAATAAACAAACACATTACTTGAATCACCCATAGGCTACATCACAGTCCATAGCCTGCCCAATTTTAAACCCTTGGTGAACCAAGTGAAATAATGACAGGTGAGTGCATGAATACCCCTCGAACTAGGCAGAACAATGGCATCAGTAACAACAAAACCCCCACGAACTAGGCGAAACAACCTCAAGGGGAATGGTAAAGTGCCCATGAACCATGTATAATAGCAACATGCACAATGGTAAACCCTGCACAAACCTATCCTCATAAAAATGCCCTTGAGCAATGCAGACAAGCATGCATAGGTGAACAAGAATCCACGACTTGACGAACAATAGTTAGGGTGGCTCAGTGGCCACACACCAGGCCCAAACAAGAATAAATAGGGCATCGAATAACCCTTGGAAAACAAAATTTCATACATGAGGGGAATTTTGAGGTCTAAAATGGGCCTCCTAAGGAAATTATAAAATTATAGTGGAAATAATAAAATAAGATAATATTACATCATCAAATTTTAGAAGGAAAAAAGAAAAAACTATTTTTTCAACTCGTATTTTCAACTTATCTCCCTATGTGTTTACTCAAATTTCAAGAGAAAACACTCGTTGGATGCATAATTGGATTCCTCATCCAAGGATTACCCATGTTTCATACTTTCAATGGACCCCGCTATGTGGAAAACGAGAAATACATGAAAAACATGATTGCAATCACGTTTTTTTCATATATTTCTCATTTTTTGTGTAGTAAAGTCCATCGAAAGCATGCAACATGGGTACTCCTTGGATGAGGAATTAAATTTTTCATTCCAACGAGTATTACCACTCTAAATTTGAGTAAAAACTTAGGGAGATAAGTTGAAAATACGAGTTGAAAAAGTAGTTTTATTATTTTTCAATCTTTTTACCTTTTTATTCCAAAAATGGTGAATCATCCCCCATGGTTGACATCATTATCTTGAATTCTATTGGTTCTTATAAAGTTTATTTTGGTTACACATTTTTTTTAGGAGGCCCATTTTAGACTTCAAAAATCCCCTGATGAACCCTAGATGGATAGGAACCCAAGATTTTTATGTGCCCACCCACTAGGACACTTGGACGAGCATGTTGGATGCTTGTCATACGATAGTGAGGTGGTAGAGCACATGGTTAGCCATCGTGGCAGGGATGGCACACAGGTATTTTTGTCCCTCCCCTACTTGTCTAGGGAAAAATCTAAGAGAAACTATAGCAAAGTAAATATTAAATGGAAAATTATCTTACCTATGCATCATCATAGCTTTGTTCTAGGTAATATTTTGCAAATATGCTTCATCATCTCTCACATGTGATTAACGGTCTTGAAGCTTAAGGAAAAGAAAAAAGGTACCATCTCTAAAATTGCATAACCAAAAATATCATCAAATGAATGTTCTATTTCACCTATGTTTAATATGGTTCCATTGAAAGATCAAGGCATTCAACATGTCTCTTTCCCAAATCAACCATAGCTTTTCATTTACAATTTCAAATTCCAATAAGGAAATTCAGTTGCGCCTATCCTCTTACAAAAACCACCAAACACTAGACAATAATTGATCCGCGTTTGTACACTTCCCAATACCAATCAAGCAATCAACACAAGGAAACTTGAATCATAGCTAGTTGCACATATCAATTTTCTTTCATTCTACTTCAAAACCCTTTAATTGTGAAACCCTTAATTTTGACATACTCATAATTTTTGGCTTGAGGACCTTTCTATTCAACAACAATTTTCAACACAGATTGGCTTCTTTCAACCACTTCGGTTTGTGAAATAGAAAATTTATAATGCCTGTAGTTGGGAAGACTTAATAAGTACCTGATGAGCCTGGGTATTGCAACAGGAATGCTGCAACTCCCAAGGCTACGAACTTTAATTATCAACCCGGGGTTCATACAAAATTAAGAGGTATCATCACTATATGTGCAACATACAATGCATCCTTCCTTTTCTGTCATGATGTAATGGAGTGGATGTACTAAAATCAAATCCTAAACTAATTGCAGAAAATGAAATGCTCGAAATGGAAACCTTAACCTATTGCAAGAGAGAAAGTACAAGGAAAGAAACCTATTCTAATTTCGTAAATTAAATATCATGAAATGAATGTTAACCATTACATTTCAAATATTTTAGATCCATTAACAAAGTTCATTGGATGTAGAAATCAAGAAAATCATTATTGTATTGTCCAATTCATAAATTTGTCCCTTAACTCAATCATTGAAATGTTTTGCATGGGTAAAGAGGCAAGTCCTAAGTGGTCCTTAGTCTTCCCTAATAATTTATTTAGAGCCTAGGGGTCTTTAATCAATCCTAATGGAAAATAACCAAGCTTCTTGAGTGAATCTGGGCAAGTATATGCATGTTGGAAGGCCACTACAGGGTTTCCTGTAGTACTACTATAGCAAACACCAAATTTTATATAGGGAGTTATAATTCACTGAATGACCCACAAAATAAAATCCAAATTGGATGGGAATTTCTTTTTTATTGAATAGGATGTATTATATCTCCATTCCAAGTGGAATCACTCAAAAATACCTCTGTTAACCCATGCTAAAAAATGAAAGAAAATTACTAGTCTAAAATCTAGAAATTCGAGAACTAGTGAGCTAGTAAATCTATCAAATTCCTAACCTAATCAAGTGAAAATGCAATGGGGTAATTTTTGTTATTAACTAGAATTTTTTTTTGATCTAATTCAAATGGAACCAACTATATTGAAGCTCTTTATAATTCTCTAAAAAATAGCATAAATTTACTATTATTTGCCACAAAGGAGTTCCAGAAATCTAGATTTGGGAATAAGAAAACTAATCCAAGTAGCTCAATGATTAATATGACCTTCAAAATATTTTCCAAGGATGAAATGATTCTCATGATCCTACAAAATAATTTACATCAACCATTTAACCCAATCCTACAAAAAGAAATCATTAATACTAAATGCAGAAATAGAAAGAAACAAGAATAAGAGATGCATGTGAATAAGAAGTGGAAGGAAGGAAAGGAAATGATACAAAAGGGTTGTGAGGATCCTAGGATGGCCAAGCCCAAGGAAACTCAGAGTGCTATTAAGGATACCAAGGTTTAGAAGTTGAACATGATACGAATGTTCATTATTTCCATCAATACAATTACACCCCTGCAAGAAATGACAATGGAGCTGCAAAAATACAAGTTCTCTCCACAAGAAGACTAAGAAAAATCCACACCTAGAGTAAAATTCGATTTGGTACCTATAAAAAATGTTTAGGAATCATTACCCATGAAATAAGGAAGCTTTCCCCACCAAAATCCCTTGATTAGTGGAATTGGTTCCCAGTACTAGGAATCTGCATTAAATGGCAGAGAACACATTCCTAGATTTTCCCAATCATTGGAGATCAACAATCTGTGCCATAATTCCATAATACCTTGTTGATTTATTATTTAATACTAATTCTCCTGTAGTAAGGAGAAGGTCCCTAAATTATCTCCTCCAAATCTCCATAATCTGTCCAATATTCTCACAATATTCCACAAAAATAAATAATATTAGGCACAAATATGCAATTATCCATAAACCTTCCTAATGAACATATTAAAGTTAAAAATACATTATCTAATGCAAAAAGAGAGGTTTAATGTGCTGAAGGATGGTCAGATGGGCCTTAATTTATGTCTAATTTAGAGGCCCATCAATACCTTTGCTTCAACCGTACTCGATCACCTCAGTAAGATTGTTAACATATTCCTCTCCCACTCCATTCCACTCAACTCGAGTCTTCTACTCATAAGAAATAAGCATTGATTTTTTATGAATTCTTCATGGATACTAAAAGAGACACAAATTTTGTCTCTAGAAGTTATTGCAGAAGGCTACTTTTTTCTTTCAAGAAAAAGACCTTGGGCAACTACTTCCCTAATATTCAAACAACTAGTAAGAATTACGACTTAATATATGTGGTGATTTATTGAAGGAAAGGAAAAATATAACCTAGAGACCTAACAAGCTATAATTTAGAATACTTGTTGGTTGAAATCCTTCTAAATTAAATGAGAATAAACAAAAATAAAAATTCCCCTTCAGGGTGATAACCAAATAACAATCGTGGTTATGTATTTTCTCGAAAACCCTAAAACACTTAGTCAAGCTCGAGGTGACTCTTGATGCATTGCATATAACAACTAGTATAGAAGTATTGAAATCTCTGGATGCATCACCCATATCCCTATAGTGTAGGAGTATACAAGAAATATGAAAGCAAGTCCCATCACCAAATCCAACCTCTAGAGTTTTGGTGTTTGGAATCAGTAGTTCCACTCGTGTTTATTCTATTCTACTCCTAGCTAGGATTTATTCCATGTGAAAAGTATGTTAGCTATCTTTTGATGGTTCTGGACCCACCAAAATTCAAGGGATCTCCCCGATATGAAGTCCCAACTAGACCTCACACTGTTTAGAGTAGGATTCCTAGGAGTGGGTGGCAATATTATGCCTTGACTGCGAAACCACATAGAGGGAAGTATGATAAATTTGGGTGAGAGCAAGTGTGTGACCTTGTCGAGATTCAAGTGCAGTGCATGAAGGTTCCAACACAAAAATGGAAAAAGAAGTGTGCCCCTTGCAATCCTATAATAGTACACATCTTGAAAGGAACAAACGAGCAAAATGACATGACATGCTAATATGCAGAATAATCCACAAGTTAAAGTGATGAGTTAATGCAACAACACATATTCAAAAAGATTCATCCAAATGCAAATGAAATAGTTCATAAGCATAAGCGTAAGTTAAATAAAATACATTGCAAATACAACAATAATAGTCCTACTATATTCACAACATATGCATGAAAGCGTGTTGTCTCTAATTTTATTGTTATAAGTGAAAGTTCCATTCATACATACACCATTGATGACCACTAGCCCCAATAATGGAACATTACAGTCAAGAACACCTGCTCCTCCAAATAAGTATACTCTCTCTACACGACGGAGAAGCCCATGCTCTTAAAATTACTCCCAAGCGCCTTCTAAGCCTAAGCCTAGACAAAATCTTGGCTCCGAAAACCCTATGACATGAGTTATGAGGTTATATTTATAATAAGAGGGGGTGACTCTTCAACACCCCTTTGTGACCTTTGTACTACCCTAATGACTCTACAACTTATTTACAAAATGACAAATTACATTACATGATGAATCTTCATATTCCAATATTGGCATTTGGAATTTCACTTATAACATTATTATAAATAATATATATTTTACACTTGTACCCATATAAGACAAAATATGATAGAGACAATTTGACAACCTAACAAGACACAACACTGTTGAGCCTCATAATTGCTTCTTTTTTACACCTATTTTCCACTTATTTTACTCCTTTTTTATCATCATAATCACTCAATGGGCAACAAATCATAGAATCTATGGCATGACAGGTATATAAAAGTATTGTATTTCATAAGTTAATAATGTTCTTTATTATTAGTCTAATATTTGTTTTAGCTACCAGATTAGGATGATTCTGCAGCTAATGTCTGATTCTGCAGCTAAGTCCATTGTTTCATAAGTTCTAAGGTGCCAGCTAGAGCAAGAAATATATGGGAAGATATCAATCTATGCACTCCATGATTCCTTCCTACCTTCATGAACCAAATCGATCAAGGAAGCTTCTGGTTACATGGTCAAAGGAAAAAGTCAACTTTGTCAGCTACATATGCGAGCAAGGAACGATATATACACCAAACAATTTGTTTTGTTAATAACAAACCGTTATCAAATTTCATTATGATACCTTTCATAGTTAATTTTATTAATTTGTTAAGCAAAGATAGACATGAAGCTCTAAACATTTAATGATACGGACTTTATAAAAATACTTCGTAAGCAAGCATAAACACAATGATTTTATTATGTGACAGTGAGAATTAAAACTCTGTTTTCAATTCAGTTATAAAGAATCCTTCTTATTTTGATGCATGGTTGATTGTTCAATTGGATCTCATGCCCATCTACTTGTGGAGGGCCCCCTCAAGTAGTAAGGTTCTTTTATGTTTTTAAGTAGAATTTCCTTATATCATTTCCTAAGCTTATTTTCTGGATGCATCCTGTAGAACATTTTTCTTCGTTGATTTTTGAGTCAAATAGAAACAATGTGATTGTCTTGTTAACGAATTTTCTTTATTGATTCAGGAGCACATGAATTGAGTTTAATGAGTAACGATAAAAACAGTGAGATTTTGGATTTAAATTTAAATTATAATTCTTAAAAACAAAGGATTTGATCACAGGTTTTATTTCAAGAAAGAAAGATTTATGATTTTGAGCAAGTGAGAATATATTTTCAATTAATTTTGGATTTTCATGTAAGAGTGTGTTATTATGATAGATGATTTTATTCCTTTAGAGAATTGAGTTTCTTTCAAGGCAGAATTCAGACATATAGCAGAGAGAGTGTGTGTTTTTTTCAAAGTTAAAGTTCATTTTACAAGTGTGAGATTGATTTATAATTATGAGATTTTCATAAGCTGTGTGGATTTCATAATTAGATATAATTTTTATAAGAGTGAAATTAATTTTGATAGGTATGGGATTGATTTAATTTTATGAAGAGTTGTGAAAGTTTCTTTCGAAGTAGTTGATAAAAGAGTGTGATCATTTCATTTTCTAGGAGAATTTTCTCTACTCATGTGCATTCAAATAACTTAATTAGAATCTATATTTTGATAACTTAGTTTAATTTAGAGGTGTAGATAACCAAGGACTTCTAGCACATACAGTGCACTTATACTTCATTAGAATACTAGCTGTAGAAATTTCTCTATAGATCAGCTAGCTCTGATACCATGTAGAAATTCTAACAGTAGATTAAACTGATTATGCCATGTAGTAAAGCAAAATACTTAATCTACTTCTACAATCAAACTTGCAGAAGCTTAATCGATTTTGAGCAAGATCAAACAGAACACATATAACAGAGAAGAAGAATCAATCACACTTGAAACATAGAAGAATACTCTGGGGAAAGCCTCAGCTAAAAACCCCAATATATGTATTATCATACAAGTGAAAATATCTCAGGATTACACAAAGCTTTAGCTCACAAGCTATCCAGCTCTAAGTACAATCCCTCACTACTGCTCATTGACAGAATAGACAACACATGTGCCTTCCTTTAGTCCTCCAAGCCTCCTATTTCCTTGCACAGTTTCTCCTGGGTCCTCCAGCTGCAACCTGTGTGATTCTCACCTCACACACAACACTGACCTCTGAAATAACTGTGCAATCCTGAAGGAGTTAATTCCTTCTGCATGGATGAGTTTCCTTTATAGGAAAATTCCTCCAACTGATAGTACAATGTCCCTGTCTTTAATCTCAACTAGGTCTCTGTCTGAACTGACATGCATGAGTTATTTATGAGAGAATATTCAGTTATTTGGAGAACACTAGTTGCTTGCATGCATGAATTAACTGACTGAATTCACAATTAGTTCCTCCAACTATTTGGAACTGATTTAACTAGACTTAAATCAGTTAACTGAGCTAACTAATTACAACTCAAATACAGCTCATCCTTATCTCCTTAATTAAGGGATAACTTCCTCAATCAGAGGGATAATTGTTGCATGTCTTCACAAAGAATTCATGTTTGAATTTCTCCAACTAATTAACTCAAGATGAATTAATTAATTATTTTTCAAACAGCTAGTGAGACTAAATTCAAATTTTGATTCTCAATTTTGATTCAAGGACAAATCAAAATTGGAATATATCTCAAAATGCTATTTATAGCAATGCTATTTTTAGCATTTCTATTTTTTTCTATTTCCAACAGAGTTGGAGTATATCCTAAAATTCTATATATAGCATTTATATTTTTAGCATTTCTTGTTTCTATTTTCAACACTCCCTCTCAACAAGAAAGGCATTCAACTCGAACCTGATCCTGAACCTTTGGAATTTTCTGCATGCAACCCTTCCCTCAAGTGTCGTTTCTCCAACAACTCCAGAAACAAAAAATATCCAACCTGAATAAGAATGATGCCTCTGACATCAGAGTCTCTGACTGCTATTGCCTCTGTCGAATGAAAACTCTGCACCTCAATGCTCTTCAGTATCTTACTGCTCTAGCCTCTCTCACTTTGATCTTTGACTGCATCAATCACACTGATTCCTACTTCTGCATCCGTTCTGCTGCTGGTCCTATCTCCCAGCATGCATCCACACTGCACCTCCTCTCATCATGTTACATTGTGCTGCCCACTATTGCACTACAACTCAGTTACTAAGATGTAAGTAACTGATCTCCCAACTGACTTCCCTCTTGGGCTAGAAACACCCTCTGATGCTAAAGCTCCCTCTACCACTCCATTCGCATTTGTCTCTACCCACTCAGCCAATCCTGCTACTCCTTGTTGGGGCTTCTATAGCAAGGTCTAATCAAAGATGTTAGGTACCTCAAGGATCCTGACCCTATTCCAGCCTTCTTAGGACTATCACTTCACATTGCCCCACCTCACACCTAGAGGTATGGCTGCATGTGATCCCTCTACCCACTTGGCTCGAAACTTCCCCCTTCTAGAGGTATCTGAATGAGTGGATGCCTCCACTCAATCTCCTCTCAGCTTCACGAGTTGTGGCTGCTCCACAACCTCCTGAAGCTGCTTCACCAATTGTGGCTCCTCCACAGTTGTCTGAGACTTCTTCTGGCACTGCATGTTGAGAGGTAATGTACTCTCCCTCTCAACCACCAAGTCTCCAACATTTGCCTTGCTCCTCAAGGCTTTGCATGCATCCTGAACCTCAAGAGCATTCAGGTTCTTGAGTCGTGAATCGATCTGCTTCACCTGTTTCGTGGTGATGTGTCTAAGGAAAACCTTTCCCTTACTAAAGACAACACCGTAGCCTTTGTCCTCCAACATCATGGTCGATACCAAGTTCTTCTTCAGTGAAGGCACATACTTCACATCTATCAAGGTAATGAGAGCTCCATGCTCCCTTTGAAAAGCAACCGTTCCCACTCCTGAAAAATTATACTTTTCATCATTACCCATCTCTATGCACATTTGGAGGTCTTTCTCCTCCAAGGTACTAAACAAACTCTCATCATCGGTCAAGTGGAATGAGGCTCCACTATCAAGAAACTAACCACAACCCATCATCAAAGACACCATGCATGCGATGAGGGTGAAGTCCATCTCGAACTGAGAGGTCAATGCCTCACCTTCATATCCTTTGCAGGATCCCTTCTTGGACTTCTTCAATGGATAATTAGTTGCATAATGGCCCACTTCATGACAATTAAAGCATCTCACTTTAGATTTGTCAATCTTCTTCCCACCATGGGAAGAACTAGATTTGGAATGAGAATCCTTCTCCTTCCTGTTCCTTGCTTTACTGGATAAGGCTAGATTTTATTCATCCTCATTGGATGAAGAACCATCTCTCGTGCTCCTCCTAGTCTCCTCCTGCATCAAATTCGACCACATTCGTTCCTGATTTGGCAGTTTCTCTCTTCCATTCACTGAGTCCTGGTAGCTATGCCAGCTCTTAGGAAGACTGAGGAGAGCAAGACTCACCATGTCATCATCGGCTATCATGATTCCTACACTTCCAAGCTCATCTCTGTAGGTGGTGAGCTTGTTCAGATATGTAGAGATCGTGTCACCCTTTTCACACTTGATTTTCCGAAGCTTTTCCTTCAGCGCCAGCTTCCTCTAGTTGCTGTTGTTCTGATATAGATCCTTCAATGTCTTCCACATTGAAAATGGAGTCTCCTTCCCATGGAGACTTGAGACAATATGGTCTCGAACTCCCTCCAGAAGAATCCTCCTCGCTCTCGCCACACATTTCTTCCATTCCACCAATTCTTGGGCATTAGCTGCTGCTGGCTTAGGGACTTCTTGATCAATGAAGTCCTTCAAACCATTGTCCTCTAATACTGCTTCCATGTGATCCTTCTAGGATATGTAATTCAAGCTTCCATCTAGGGCATAATTGAGTCTCAAGCCATTGAATGCCATTGGTGAACTTTGAGATGTGATAAGAAATTGATTTTGTACCTATAATCAAGAACTTCAAACTTTGAACTTCTCCCTTCTTTGTACTGTTCTCTTCTTTGATCACCTTTGCTCCGATAAACTTGGCTCTGATACCATGTATAAATTTCTCTATAGATCAGCTAGCTTTGATACCATGTAGAAATTCTCACTATAGATTAAACTGATTATGCAATGTACTAAAGCAAAATAGTTAATCTACTTCTACAATCAAGCTTGCTGAAGCTTAATCGATTTTGAGCAAGATCAAAGGGAACACATATAACAAAGAAGAAGAATCAATCACACATGAAACACAAAAGAATACTCTGGGGAAAGCCTCAACTAAAAACCCTGCTATCTGTATTATCATACAAGTGAAAATATCTCAGGATTACACAAAGCTTTAGCTCACAAGCTATCCAGCTCTCAGTACAATCCCTCACTGTTGCTCATAGACAGAATAGACAACACATGTGCCTTCCTTTAGTCCTCCAAGCCACCTATTTCCTTGCGCAGTTTCTCTTGCGTCCTCTAGCTACAACCTGTGTGATTCTCACCTCACACACAACATTGACCTCTGAAATAAATGTGACATCCTGAAGGAGTTAATTCCTTCTACATGGATGAGTTTCCTTTATAGGAAAATTCCTCCAACTGATAGTACAATGTCCCTGTCTTTAATCTCAACTGGGTCTCTATGTGAACTGACATGCATGAGTTATTTACGAGAGAATATTTAGTTATCTGGAGAACACTAGTTGCATGCATGCATTAATTGACTGAACTCAAAATTACTTCCTCCAAGTGTTTGGAACTAATTTAACTATACTTAACTCAATTAACTGAGCTAACTAATTACAACTCAAATACAACTCACCCTTATCTCCTTAATTAAGGGATAACTTCCTCAATCAAAGTGATAACTGTTGCATGTCTTCACAAAGACTTCAAGTTTGAATTTCTCCAACTAATTAACTCAAGATGAATTAATTAATTATTTTTCAAACAGCTAGTGAGACTAAATTCGAATTTTAATTCTCAATTTTGATTCAAGGACAAATCAAAATTGGAATATATCCCAAAATGCTATTTATAGCAATGCTATTTTAGCATTTCTATTTTTTGCTATTTCCAACAGAGTTTGAGTATATCCTGAAATGCTATTTTTAGCATTCCTTGTTGCTATTTTCAACACTCCCTCTCAACAAGAAAGACATTCAACTTGAACCCGATCCTGAACCTTTGGAATGTTCTGCATGCAACACTTCCCTCAAGTGTTGTTTCTCCAGCAACTCTAGAAATAAAAAATATCCCACCTGAATCAAAATGATGCCTCTGTCATCAAAGTTTCTGACTATTATTACCTCTGTCGAATGAAAACTTTGCACCTTAGTCCTCTTCAGTATCTGACTGCATAAATCACATTGATTCCTATCTCCCATCATGCATCCACACTGCACCTCCTCTCATCATGTTTCATCATGCTACCCACTACTACACTGCAACTCAGTTATTGAGAAGTAAGTAACTGATCTCCCAACCGACTTCCTTGTTGGGCTAGAAACACCCTCTGATGCTGAAGCTCCCTCTGCCGCTCCATCCACATCTGTCTCTACCTACTCAGCCAATCCTGCTACTCCTCGTCGGGGCTCCCGTAGCAAGTTCTAATCAAAGAGGTTGGGTACCCCAAGGATCCTGCCCCTATTCCCGCCTTCTTGGGACTATCACTTCACATTGCCCCACCTCACACTTGGAGGTATGGCTGCATGTGATCCCTCTACCCACTTGACTCAAAATTTCCCCCTACTGGAGGTCTCTGAATGAGTGGCTGCCTCCACTCGGTCTCCTCTCGGCTTCACTAGTTATGGCTGGTCCACAACCTCTTGAAGCTGCTTCACCAATTGTGGCTCCTCCACAATTGTCTGAGACTTGTTATGGCGCTACATGTTGAGAGGTAATGTACTCTCGCTCTCAACCACCAAGTCTCCAACATTTTCCTTACTCCTCAAGGCTTTGCATGCATCTTGAACCTCAAGAGAATACAGGTTCTTGACTCATGAATCGATCTGCTTCACCTGTCTCGTGGTGATGTGTCTAAGGAAAACCTTTCCCTTTCTAAAGACAACATCGTAGCCTTTGTCCTCCAACATCACGGTCGTTACCAAGTTCTTCTTCAGTCCAGGCACATACTTCACATCTATCAAGGTAATGAGAGCTCCATGCTCCCTTTGAAAAGCAACTATTCCCACTCCTGAAACATTATACATTTCATCATTACCCATCTCTATGCGCATCTGGAGGTCTTTCTCCTCCATGGTACTGAACAAAATATTATCACCGGTCATGTGGAATGAGGCTCCACTATGAAGAAACCAACCACAACCCATCATCGAAGACACCATGCATGTGATGAGGGTGAAGTCCATCTCAAACTGAGAGGCCAATGCCTCACCTTTGGATGCTTTCGAGTATTGCTTCTTAGACTTCTTCAATGGACAATTAGTTGCATAATGGCCCATCTCATGACAATTAAAGCATCTCACTTTAGATTTGTCAATCTTCTTCCCACCATGGGAAGAACTCAATTTGGAATGAGAATCCTTCTCCTTCCCTTTCCTTGCCTTACTGGCTAAGGCTAGATTTTCTTCATCCTCCTTGGATGGAGAACCATCTCTCGTGCTCCTCCTGATCTCCTCCTGCTTCAGATCCAACCACAGTCGTTCCCAATCTGGCAGTTTCTCTCTTCCATTCATTGAGTCTTGGTAGCTATGCTAGCTCTTAGGAAGACCGAGGAGAGTAAGACTCACCATGTCATCACCAGCTGTCATGATTCCTACACTTCCAATCTCATCTCCGTAGGTGGTGAGCTTGTTAAGATATGTATAGATCGTGTTTCCCTTTTCACACTTGATTTTCCGAAGCTTGTCCTTTAGTGCCAGCTTCCTCTGGTCGTTGTTGTTCTGATATAGATCCTTCAATGTCTTCCACATTGAAAATGGAGTTTCATTCCCATGAAGACTTGAGACAATATGGTCTCGAACTCCCTCTAGAAGAATCCTCCTCGCTCTCGCCACACATTTCTTCCATTCTGCCAATTATTGGGCATTAGCTACTGATGGCTTAGGGACTTCTTGATCAATGAAGTCCTTCAAAATGTTGTTCTCTAATACCGCTTCCATGCGATCCTTCCTGGCTATGTAATTCGACCTGCCATCTAGGGCATACTCGAGTCTCAAGCCACTGAATGCCATTGGTGAACTTTGAGATGTGATAAGAAATTGATTATGTACCTATAATCAAGAAATTCAAACTTTGAACTTCTCCCTTCTTTGTATAATGTTCTGTACTTTGATCACCTTTTCTCTGATAAACTTGGCTCTGATACCATGTAGAAATTTCCCTATAGATCAGCTAGCTCTGATACCATGTAGAAATTCTCACTGTAGATTAAACTGATTATGTAATGTACTAAAGAAAAATACTTAATCTACTTCTATAATCAAACTTGCGGAAGCTTAATCGATTTTGAGCAAGATCAAACAAAACACATATAACAAAGAATAAGAATCAATCACACATGAAACATAGAAGAATACTCTGGGGAAAGCCTCAGCTAAAAGCCCCACTATCTGTATTATCACACAAGTGAAAATATCTCAAGATTACACAAAGCTTTAGCTCACAAGCTATCCAGCTCTCAGTATAATCCCTCACTGCTGCTCATAGATAGAATAGACAACACATGTGCCTTCCTTTAGTCCTCCAAGCCTCCCATTTCCTTGCGCAGTTTCTCCTAGGTCCTCCAGCTGCAACCTGTGTCATTCTCACCTCACACACAACACTGACCTCTGAAATAACTGCGCAATCCTGAAGGAGTTAATTCCTTCTACATGGATGAGTTTCCTTTATAGGAAAATTCCTCCAACTTATAGTACAATGTCCCAGTCTTTAATCTCACCTGGGTCTCTGTCTGAACTAACATGCATGAGTTATTTATGACAGAATATTCGGTTATCTGGAGAACACTAGTTGCATGCATGCATGCATTAACTGACTGAACTCACAATTAGTTCCTCAAACTGTTTGGAACTAATTTAACTGGACTTAACTCAGTTAACTGAGCTAACTAATTACAACTCAAATACAACTCATCCTTATCTCCTTAATTAAGGGATAACTTCCTGAATCAAAGGGATAAATGTTGCATGTTTTCACAAAGACTTCATGTTTGAATTTCTCCAACTAATTAACTCAAGATGAATTAATTAATTATTTTTCAAACAGCTAGTGAGACTAAATTCGAATTTTAATTCTCAATTTTGATTCAAGGACAAATCAAAATTGGAATATATCCTGAAATTCTATTTATAGCAATGCTATTTTTAGCATTTCTATTTTTTGCTATTTCCAACAGAGTTGGAGTATATCCTGAAATGCTATTTTTAGCATTTCTTGTTGCTATTTTCAACACTCCCTCTCAACAAGAAAGGCATTCAACTCGAACCCGATCCTAAACCTTTGTAATGTTCTGCATGCAACACTTCCCTCAAGTGTTGTTGCTCCAACAACTCTAGAAACAAAAAAAATATCCAACCTAAATCAAAATAATGCCTCTGTCATTAAATTTTCTGATTACCATTGCCTCTGTCGAATGAAGACTCTGCACCTCAGTGCTCTTCAGTATCTGACTGCTCTATCCTCTGTCACTTTGATCTCTAATTGCATCAATCACATTGATTCCTACTGCTACATCCGTGCTGCTACCGGTCCTATATCCTAGCATGCATCCACACTACACCTCCTCTCATCATGTTGCATCGTGCTACCCACTGCTGCACTACAACTCAGTTACTTAGAAGTAAATAACTGATCTCCCAACTGACTTCCCTATTGGACTAGAAACACCCTCTGATGTTGAAGCTCCCTCTGCCGCTCCATCTGTGTCTGTCTCTACCCACTTAGCCAGTCCTGCTACTCCTCGTCGGGGCTCTCGTAGCAAGGTCTAATCAAAGAGGTTGGGTACCTCAAGGATCCTGCTCCTATTCCAGCCTTCTTGGGATTATCACTTCACATCGCCCCACCTCACACTTGGAGGTATGGCTGCATGTGATCCCTCAGCCCACTTGGCTCGAAATTTCCCGTTACTGGAGGTCTCTGAATGGGTGGATGCCTCCAATCAGTCTCCTCTCGGCTTCACCAGTTGTGGCTACTCCACAACCTCTTGAAGCTGCTTCACCGATTGTGGCTCCTCCACAATTGTCTGAGACTTGTTATGGCGCTACATGTTGAGAGGTAATGTACTCTTGCTCTCAACCACCAAGTCTCCAACATTTTCCTTACTCCTCAAGGCTTTGCATGCATCTTGAACCTCAAGAGAATACAGGTTCTTGACTCGTGAATCGATCTGCTTCACCTGTCTCGTGGTGATGTGTCTAAGGAAAACCTTTCGCTTTCTAAAGACAACATCGTAGCCTTTGTCCTCCAACATCACGGTCGATACCAAGTTCTTCTTCAGTCTAGGCACATACTTCACATCTATTAAGGTAATGAGGGCTCCATGCTTCCTTTGAAAAGAAACTATTCCCACTACTGAAACATTATACATTTCATCATTACATGTCTATGCGCATCTGGAGGTCTTTCTCCTCCAAGGTACTGAACAAAATCTTATCACCGGTCATGTGGAATGAGGTTCCACTATCAAGAAACCAACCACAACCCATCATCGAAGACACCATGCATGCGATGAGGGTAAAGTCCATCTCGAACTGAAAGGCCAATGCCTCACCTTCAGATCCTTTTGAGGATCCCTTCTTGGACTTCTTCAATGGAAAATTAGTTGCATAAGGGCCCATCTCATGATAATTAAAGCATCTCACTTTAGATTTGTCAATCTTCTTCCCACCATGGGAAGAACTCGATTTGGAATGAGAATCCTTCTCCTTCCCTTACCTTGCCTTACTAGATAAGGCTAGATTTTCTTCATCCTCCTTGGATGAAGAACCATCTCTCGTGATTCTCCTGATCTACTCCTAAATTAGATCCGACCACAGTCGTTCCCAATCTGGCAGTTTCTCTCTTCCATTCACTGAGTCCTAGTAGTTATGCCAGCTCTTAGGAGGACTGAGGAGAGTAATACTCACCATGTCATCATTAGCTCTCGTGATTCCTACACTTCCAAGCTCATCTCTGCAGGTGGTGAGATTGTTCATATATGTAGAGATCATGTCACCCTTTTCACACTTGATTTTCCGAAGCTTGTCTTGCAATGCCAACTTCCTCTGGTCACTGCTATTCTAATATTGATCCTTCAATGTCTTCCACATTGAAAACAAAGTCTCCTTCCCATGGAGACTCAAGACAATATGGTCTCGAACTCCCTCCAGAAGAATCCTCCTCGCTCTTGCCACTCATTTCTTCCATTCCGCTAATTATTGGGCATTAGCTGTTGCTGGCTTGGGGACTTCTTGATCAATGAGGTCCTTCAAACCATTCTCTTCTAATACCACTTCCATGCGATCCTTCCAAGCTATGTAATTCGAGCTGCGATCCAGGGCATACTCAAGTCTCAAGCCATTGAACGCCATTGGTGAACTTTGAGATGTGATAAGAAATTGATTATGTACCTATAATCAAGAACTTCAAACTTTGAACTTCTCCCTTCTTTGTATACTATTCTCTACTTTGATCACCTTTGCTCTGATAAACTTGGCTCTGATATGATGTAGAAATTTCTCTGTAGATCAGCTAGCTCTGATATCATGTAGGAATTCTCACTGTAGATTAAACTAATTATGCAATGTACTAAAAAAAAATATACTTAATCTACTTCTACAATCAAAATTGTGGAAGCTTAATCGATTTTGAGCAAGATGAAACAGAACACATATAATAGTGAAGAAGAATAAATCACACATGAAGCACATAAGAATACTCTGGGGAAAGCCTCAGCTAAAAACCCCGCTATTTGTATTATCATACAAGTGAAAATATCTTAGGATTACACAAAGCTTTAGCTCACAAGCAATCCAGCTCTAAGTACAATCCCTCACTACTACTCATAGATAGGATATACAACACATGTGCCTTCCTTTAGTCCTCCAAGCCTCCTATTTCCTTATGCAGTTTCTCATTGGTCCTCTAGCAGCAACCTGTGTGATTCTCACCTTACACGCAACATTGACCTCTGAAATAACTGTGCAATCCTAAAGGAGTTAACTCCTTCTGCATGGATGAGTTTCCTTTATAGGAAAATTCCTCCAACTGATAGTACAATTTCCTTGTCTCAACTGGGTCTCTGTCTGAACTAACATGCATTAGTTATTTATGAGAGAATATTCAATTATCTGGAGAACACTAGTTGCATGCATGCATGCATTAACTGACTGAACTCACAATTAGTTCCTCCAACTGTTTGGAACTTATTTAACTAGACTTAACTCAGTTAACTGAGATAACTAATTACAACTCAAATACAACTCATCCTTATCTCCTTAATTAAGGGATAACTTCCTCAATCAAAGGGATAACTGTTGCATGTCTTCACAAAGACTTCATGTTTGAATTTCACCAACTAATTAACTCAAGATGAATTAATTAATTATTTTTCAAACAACTAGTGAGACTAAATTCGAATTTTAATTCTCAATTTTGATTCAAGGACAAATCAAAATTGGAATATATCCTGAAATGCTATTTATAGCATTTCTATTTTTTGCTATTTCCAAGAGAGTTGGAGTATATCCTGAAATGCTATTTATAGCAATGCTATTTTTAGCATTTCTTGTTGCTATTTTCAACAGTAGCTCTGATTGATAATTTATGTAAGTAATTTAAAGTTAATTAAATTACCAAACAATTTGGTGTCGTTCCCGGGGATGTGTAAATAGGAGTCTTTTATTTTTATAAAAATACAAAAAAAAACAAAAATTATATGCATATGGAAATCTATTATAGAGGTAGATTTGTAGATAGAGGTAAAAGTTTAATTCCAACAACATCGCTCACCCCACCATGACCTCGTAGTGCCACACCACCCACTCAAACTCATATTCCATCATTTGTAGGAAAACATAAACTTCTTGAGGTACTTAGATTCGAAATCCAACCTAGATATTCACCAACCTCATTAACCGAAGCAGTAATAGAAGAAGAAGATCCTACATCCCCAACAAAAGGAGTAATTTTCCTATATTCAGAGAAATACTTTTAGGAAAAGAGCTAGAGATCCCTAGTTAAGAAGAAGAGGAAGAAACTCATTTTAACTTACCATTGATAGAAGAACAAAAACTAGAAGAGCTAGAAGAAGAACTAGAAAACCCAATTTTGGAACCCTATATTAGTTCTGAAGAATCTACAACGGTTTGCAAAGGGGAAGGGAAAGGGGAAGTACATAATGTTTATGGTGAACAACCTAGGGTTGGAGGAGCAAGAGGAGGAAATAGAGGTGAAGGAAGAGGGAGAGGTGGAGGTAAGGGAGATCTAGAACCTTTTGGATTTCCTATCCTCGATGAAGATACAATTACAATGAAAAACATCTCACCCTCCATCATTCCAAAATTTCATTGGTTAAGAAGTGAGGATCCTGAAACATTTCTCTTTGAGTTTGTAGTATTGTGTAGATCTTATGATTATTTTCTTGACCCTCAAAAGTTGAAATTGTTTCCAACAACTCTTAAGGATGAAACATTAAAATGGTTCATGGGCTTAGACTCTATAAGAACATGGGAAGAAATGAAAACTACATTCTTAGAGAAATATAAGGATTATTGTATACTCCATAACCTTAAGGATGAATTCTTTAAAATGATGCAAAAAGAAGATGAAAATCTTTAGGATTTCATTAAAAGATTTTCTTATAATGTTAAAGGGATAAAATGCATGAACTAGATGACGAAACTTTGAAAGCTCTCTTATTGAAATCCATCAGGATTAGTGGATTGATCTCCTCAATTTGATGGGTAAGGGAGATATTTCTCAGTTATCATTTGGAGACATTTGTGAGCTATGCATACACATTTCAAGATGTAAGACAAGAACTGGGAAAAATCCAAGAGATCCTCTCATCTCTAGAATTAATAAATCTACAGCTAGGACTGTAAGTACGGCCGAATTAGGCAATTTTATTGAAAACTTTAAAACGTAAATATTTGGAAGTATTAGTAAACAAATAGATACCCTTAAAGTGAAAAACAAGAAAAATGTTGAAAATGCTGCATTGTCAATAATTTGTCCCAAATGTAGAAAGAAACATGCTCTAAGAGATTTCCTTCTTGATTTAAAAAGTGTAGAAACCTGTGTTATATGTGTAGAAAATCATGATGCAAAATAATGTCCTTCAATACTAGGTCTTAAAGTAGTTTATCAAGAGGAAATAATACAAAATCAAATATATCCCCTCCGTTTTATTTCTAAGAGACCATGGCAAAATTCACAACCAAATATGACTCAAGGATTTAACACTCAAGTATTTGCACAACCATCACAAAACAATTGGATTTCACCCATGCCTTGGAAATCTTGGCCTCAACCTTGGGCACAAGGATGGAAAAATCCTTATGGAAAATATCCTCAATATCCTCAATATCAAAAACCTTATCCTATTTTTCCACCACAATATTTTCCTCAACATGTTCAGCCAGCTCAATCTCAGAATCCAAATCCACAGCTTTCATTACCATTTCTGCAAAGACCAAATCAATTTCCGTCTCAACCACTTCCAGATACAAATAATAAATTCACAACATGTTTACAATATGGAAGTACACAATTTCCAAACTTACATGCTAAATCCACTAGATCTAGAAAATGTCTAACTTAGATCTAGTAGAGTATTGGAAAACAAGTCCCTGACAGTTGTTATTCAGGAATCTGAAAAATAAAATTCCTCTGAAAAAGAGGAGCCTCTCAATGAAAAAGAAAAAATTCAAAAACAAGTCACCCCTACACATTTTGATGACATTCCAACTCCTATTATGGAACAACCTTCAATATCTGTTTCAAAACCACCTTTTCTTGAAAGATTAAAAATTGATGAAGGGGTAGAAAAACATATTTTATTTCCTAATTATGATATGTTACACGAGCTGCAGAATGTTTGTATAAAAATTCCTTTGCTAGAAGCCATTAAGGAAATACCAATTTTTGCAAAGACAATTAGGGAGTTGAGTATTAAAAGACCAAGAAGAAAGAGAAAAGAAATCAAAAGAATTCAGTTAGTTGGAAAAATTATAGATATCATGATGGGAAAAAAATAGTTCAAAAATACCTTGATCCAGGAAGTCCCATTCTGAAAACATGTATCAATGGTATTGGAATTACAAATACATTGATTGATTTAGGAGCATCTATAAACATCATGAGTAAACAAACTATGAATCAATTCAAACTTCCCAATCTTCAATATACACCTACATTATTTCAGTTAGTAGATATATATGTTATTAAACCTGATGGTGTATTAGAAGACATACTTGTATCCTTAAATTCTTGGGAGTATCCTGTTGATTTTATGATTCTAACACCCAAGATTAGTTTAGGAGAACATCCATTGACTCTAGGAAGACCATGGTTAGCTACAACTGATTGTTTTATAAGTTCTATATCTAGTTATATGTATATTTCTGATGGAAGTTCAACAAAAAATTCACATTATATCCTCCTGGAAAAACAAAAATAGAAGTACAAAGTGAAGAATGGATAGATGATGATATTGATATACCACCAATATTTGTTACTTTTTTTTTTTATTACAGTAGAATCGGCAACAGGGTCAGCCTCGCGACTTGCGTTACACGGGGTCGATTCTGACCGCTAACTCTATAACCACTGGGAGTTGCGCTCGCCCCTTTATACAACTCTTGGATAAGTCCGGGGGATTTGAACTCGTGACCTTCAGTACGGAGCCCGCCTTTCTAATGAACTTCACTGCATTGTGATTACCAACTCGCCTACCCCTTGGGGGCTTACCAATATTTTTTACTTCACAATAGATGAAGAAGATCATACTTTAAATTTAATGGAAAATAATGAGTCTTCCTCATATTGTGAATCTAATCAAAGTTTTCAAGAATAATGCAATATTGAATATTTATCATCTCGTCAATTATCTTTACATTCTATGCAAGATTTTGGCAATTCTCCAATAAAAATCTTCCTAGAAAAGACCTTGAATATCAATAATAATCTAGAAGAATTTCAAAATAATGATTTAATAAAGATGTTAAAAGAAAATTCCCCTTCTTATGCATGGGAATATACTGGCATGAAAGGAATTGATCCTAATACTTGTATACATCATATTTACATTGAATAAAATGCTAAACCAATCTAATAGCCTCAAAGAAGAATGAATCCAAATTTGAGAGAAATTGTTAAAGAGGAATTACAAAAATTGTTAAATGCGGATTTCATTTATCAAATATCAAATATCCAGTGGGTTTCACCATTGGTAATTGTTCCTAAAAAGAATGGAAAATGGAGAGTATGCATTAACTATAGGGAATTGAATAAAGCTACCTTAAAAGATCATTTTCCACTTCCTTTCATAGATCAAGTTTTAGAAACATTGGTAGGAAAGGAATATTTCTCACTTCTAGATGCTTTTAGTGGATATAACGAGATCCAAGTAGCTCCAGAAGATCAAGATAAAACCACTTTTACCTGTCCATGGGGAACCTATGCTTACCGAGTACTTCCTTTTGGGTTGTGTAATGCACCTGCAACATTCCAAAGGGTAGTTTTAGGAATTTTTTCTGATCTAATTCATGAATGTGTGGAAGTTTCCATTGATGAATTTACAGTTTATGGAAATTATTTTGAAGAATCTCTTAAAAATTTGGAAAAATTTCTCATTAGATGTAAGGAAACAAATCTCTCATTAAGTCATGAAATTTTTTTTATGATGTTTACTGAGGGGATTGTTGTAGGACACCATATTTTAGGAAATGGAGTTAGAGTGGACACATCTAAAGTAGAAGTTATTTCTAAATTTTCAATCCCAACTTGTCAACGAGATGTTAGAATTTTTCTTTGTTTTAGTGGTCACTATAGAATATTCATTGAAAAATTTACAAAAATTGCATCTCCACTTTTAAAATTGCTCACAAAAGACTATGAATTCAATTGGAGTTCTGATGCCAAAAATATTTTGAAACATTGAAAGAAAAGATTTCTGAAGCACCCATTCTAAGAGGGCCAAATTCGATATTACCTTTTCACATTTCAATAGATGCTTCAGATACAACATTAGGAGATGTACTAGGACAAAAAGATTTAACTCATTCCATTTACCATACCAGTAAAAATTTGACTCCTGTAGAGTTAAACTATACTATAACAAAAAATGGGTTTTTAGTTGTTGTCCATGCCATCAATAAATTCAGACATTACGCCACTGGCTATGAAACCTTTGTACATATAGATAATTATGAAATTAGGTACCTAATGAATAAACCAATTACTAATGCCATAATTATAAGATGGTTATTGTTGTTACAATAATTCAGTATTACTATTTTGGATTGACCTAGAAAGAAAAATATAGTTGCTGACTTTCTATCTAGGATTCAAATGATAATAATGATCTACCCGTAGAATATAATTTTCCCGATGAATATATTTTTGCAGTATCTATTAAATATCCTTGGTTTGTAGATATTTCTAACTATCTGGCTACAGGGAAGTTACAATTATATTTATCTCCTCGAGAGAAAAGAAAGGTAATTCAGTGCATCTTACTCATGGATAAATGGAGAATTGTACAGAACAGGGCCATATCTAATTATTCAAAGATGTGTCAGAGAAGATGAAGTACCAGAAATACTAAAATATTTTCATGATGAGCCATATGGAGGACACTTCGCTGACAAAATAACTTCTTAGAAATTCCTTCTCTTACGATATTACTGGTCTTCCCTTTTCAAGGATGCCAAAGAATATTTAAAGAGATGTGATTGTTGTTAGAATTGGGAAACCTGTTCCTTCAGATGAAATTCCTCTGTAACCTTAGGTACTCATTAAACCTTTTGAGAAATGGGCTCTAGATTTTGTTTGTCCAATTAATCCACCATCTAGACAGAAAAGGTACATTATTGTTTTTATTGATTATGTTAGAAAATGGGTAGAAGCTAAAGAAATTTCTTTTGCTACTGAAGATACTATAGTTTCATTTATTTTCGAGGATATTTTTACTCATTTTAGTGTCCCAAGGGAGATTATGACATATCAAGAAACTCAATTTACATCCAAGTTAGTACAAAATATAATGGAGGAATATAAAATCAAACATCAGAAGTCCACTCCATATCATCCACAGGAAAATGGGCAGGTTGAATCCACCAATGAAGTAATTGGATAAATTCTTACCAAGACTGTGCATCTGCATAGAAGAGACTGGGCAGAAAAGCTCACTACGAGAAAAAAGGTCATTGGTGAGGGTCATGCCTGTGACAAACCTTTAAGGCTCATCATCAATGTCACATATGGTGACGGTCCTTAAAAAAACGTTGTTGTAAGTGTATATAGTGATCGTTCTTTAAGGTTTGTCACCAAAGCCATTTTCAATGACACTTTTGGTGAGGGTCGTTAAGGGGTCATCACTAATTCTCTCTTTGGTGACACTTTTGGTGAGGGTCGTTAAAGGCCCATCACTAATTATCTCTTTGGTGACACTCTAGAGACGATCTTTTATTGACCCTCACCAATGCTCTTTTTGGTTACTTTTGGTGACTGGTAAAAAATGTTCGTCATCATTGATCATTCCAATGATTTTTTTATGACGTTATGTACTTGTTACTATATTTTTTATCAAAAGATAATGATTTAAGACCATTGTTGTGGAGTCCTTTTCATTATGTGTCCAAGGCCATAGTGGTTAGAGTCAATCAATTTGTTAAGAAGTAATTAGTGTGTATCATTTTCCTCAAGTAATAAGAATATAGTTTTCCTATGAGTCAACACATGATTCATCTCTATTAGGTTTATTATCTAGAAAATTCCCTTTAGATAAAGTTCCACTAGTGTGTGTAGGAACTATATTATTTAATACATAATCAAGCTCTGTCAATTCTATTAATGAGAGAGACCTAACACTCCTCAACACTCATGGCACACCTTAACATGCTTTGACACACACTAACATTCCTTGGCACCTCGCATGTCTTGGAACATCTTTGTACCTGGAACATCTTTGTACCTAGAACACCTTGCCATGATTATGATGCCTAAGCACATGCTGGCATGCCCTAGCATAGCCTAGCACTCCCCTAGCATTTGTTGGCATGCCTTGTAGTCCCTAGAATGCCCTATAACACCTTGGCATAATATTGCATTGGCATACATTAGCACTTGGCACACATTGGCACTTGGCATGTATTGGAACATATTGTTAGTGTGCCTAGCATGCCCCTTTTGAAAAAGATAAAGTCATGACTTATTAACCCTCTTATGTGTTCATTTCCTTTAATTTTAGTTTGGTTATTCCTTTTGTTGCCTTGAAACTCCTTGATGCATATTAGCATACTCTGGCACCCTGGACATCCTAGCATGTCTTAGCACCTGACATGTCTTGGCATGCCTTGTTTGGCACATGTTAGTACACCCCGAAACTACCTAGAACACTATAGCACTTCTTGACATGCCCTAATATTCCCTGGCATGCCTTACCAATGCTTAGCATACCTTGTCACTTCCTCCTTGGCATGACATCTAACACTCAATGACACTCCCTGATACACCCTCATATTCATTCACTTCCATGCATTTTGACCTAGTACTCTGTTGTGTTGTCCTAGTACTGCCTAACACTCCTCAGCATGCATTGGAACTCTTTAGTAGACCTTATCACTCTTCGACATGCTTTACCACTTCATAGCATGCATGACACTCCCTGACACACATTGGCACTTGACATGTATTGGCATGTTTGGAATGCATTGAGATGGATTGATATGCTTTGACATGGTTTAATATTAAAGTTATTTGAGATCAATTATTGGAAAGTAGATGAGAAGAAATGGAGGAATATTTGGCACTTAGAGTGCACTGACAATTGGAAGTTGGCACCTATTGACACCTAGTGTTGGTGTGCCTAGCATGCCACTCATGGAAAAGGTAAATTGATGAATTATTAACCCTATTATGTGTTCATTTGCTTTTTTTTTAACTTGTTTCTCCCTTTTGTTGCCTTGATAGTCCCTGGCATGCATTTTCACACCCTTTCACATCTTGGCATGCCTTAGCACTTAGCACATCTTAGCTTGTTTGACATTCCTTCGCACTATCTGGCACATGTTAGCGTGCACTAGCATTCCCTATTGCACCTTAGCAACCCTGCCCTCACAACTAGCATTACATTTTTCCATGACTTGGGAACCTTACATTCTGTAAAACACCTTGGCACTCCCTAGTTGTCATGCCCTCATAGATAGCCTTACTTTTTTTGTGACTTTGGAACCCAACCAATTCATTAGTGAAACAATATTATACACAACCCAAAGTCTCTCTTTCTCTGAAATTCCTTTTTCCATGCCTTATCACAACCATAATCTTGCCTCTGGCAAGTCCTATTTTGAACTTCTCCTAAAACACATCATCCTTGGGACACTTGGAATTCGCTAGCACTGCTTGGCACACACTCTTATTTGTTCATTTCCAAGAATTTTTACCTAGTTCTCCCTTGTGTTCCCCTGACAGTCCCTAACACTCCTCAACATCCATTGAAACTATTTGCAATGTGTTAGCATGCCTTTTCATTCCTTTTCATGCGTTAACACTCCTTAGCTATTAAGCCCTCACAACTACCCTTACTTTTTTTTAGACTTGGGAACCCAAACAAGTCTTGCCTTGACTACAACAACTTAACCAATTTATAGTTACTACAATTAGACTATGCCTTGTTAACGTAAGAACTACCTATAACACATCTTAGGCTACTCATGTCCAATCTCAACTCATTCCACTTGACAAGTTATTAAGTCAAGGCTCATGTCCAACCATGGCCATAAAATAACTAAGCAACACAGTTTACATCTTGACATTCCATAACACCTGACACGTCTAACAATCCCTTAGCACTATGTGGCATGTGTTAGCATCCCCTGCATTTCTTGGCATGATTTGCACTCCCTAGCACACCCTAGCACTCCCTAACATTCCCTGACACTCTAGCATGCCTTGGCACTGCCTAGCATATAACCTTGTCACTCCCTCCTTAGAACACTTGGAACTCACTGACACTCCCTATCACACACTCTTATCTGTTCATTTCCATGCATTTTGAACTAGTTCTCCCTTGTGTTTATGTGGCACTCCCTAACATTTGTTGGCATGCATTGGCACACCCTAGCACCTGGCACATCTTGGCATGTTTCCCTGACACTCTAGCATTCCTTGGCACTACCTAACATATCTTGTCACTCCCTCCTTACCACACCTAGAACTCACTAACACTCCCTGTCACACACTCTTATTCATTAATTTCCATGTATTTGAAACTAGTGATCCCTTTTGTTTCCTTGGCATGCATTGGCACACCCTAGAACCTGACACATCTTGGCATGTTTCCTTGGCCTCTAACATGCCTTAGCACGACCTACCATACCTTGTTATTCCCTTAGCACACCTGTAACTCACTGACACTTCCTATCACAAACAATTATTTGTTCATTTGCATGCATTAATTTTACCTAGTGCTCCCTTGTGTTTCTGTGGCACTCTCTAACACTTCCTAGTAGATGTTGACACACCCTAGCACCTGACACATCTTAGATGCATGTCGCCCTATCAATCTAGCATGACTTAGTGCAGCCTAGCATACCATGTCACACTCTCCTTAGCAAACTTGGAACTTGCTGACACTCCCTGTCACACACTCTTATTCATTAATTTCCATGAATTTTGACCTGATGCTCCCTTGTTTCTCCCTGGCACTCCCTAACACTCTTTAGCATGAATTAGCACACCCTGGTGCTTGGCACATCTTGGTATGCTTCCCTAGCACTCTATCATGCCTTGGCACTACATAGCATGCCTTGGCACTGCATAACATGCCTTGTCACTCCCTCCTTAACACACCTGGAACTTGCTAACACCTCATTTCCATGCATTTGGAACTATTTTTTCCTTGCCACTTGGCCCTAACACTCCCTAGCATGCATTCACACCACACCCTGGCACTTGGCACATCTTGGCATGCCTTAGCAGTTGGCTTGTCTTAGCATGCCTAACATGCCTTGGAATTTTCTAGCATGTTTTAGTACTTTGTGGCACACCTTGGCACTCCCTATTGTCATGCCCTCATAGATATCTTTACTATTTTTGGACTTGGGAACCCAACCAAGTCATTGGAAAAATAGTGTAATGCCCAACCCAAAATCTCCCTTTATTTGAAACTTCTTTGACCAACCCCTTATAATTATAACTATAGGATTACCTCCTACAATTCCTATTATCACCTTCTCCTAACACACTTTGTCTTTGAGACACCTGGAATTCATTGAGACTCCTTGGCACACACACTTATTTGTTCATTTCCATGTATTTTGACCTAGTTCTCCCTTGTGATGTCCTAACACTCCCTAACATTCCTCAACATGCATTGGCAATGCTCGACATGTGTTAGCATGCCTTTTCATTCCTTGGCATTCCTTGGTACTCCTTAGCTATAATTCCCTCACAACTACCCTTACTTAATCTGGGACTTGGGAACCCAACCAAGTCTTTCCTCGACTACAAGAACTTGACCAAGTTACAGTTACTACAACTAGACTATGCCTTATTCACCTAAGAAGTAGCTATAATTCATCTTAGGCTACTCATGTATAATTTCAACTTATCCAACTTAACAAGTTACAAGTTACCATGTCAAGGCTCACATCCAACCGCAGCCATAAAACAACTGAGAAACATAGTTACATCTTGACATGCCATAACACCTGGCACATCTAACAATCCCTTGGCACTATGTGGCACGTGTTAGCACCCCCTACATTCCTTAGATTATTTTTCACTCCCTATAACTCCCTAACATTCCTTGGAAATCTAGAATGCCTTGGCACTTCCTAGCATATAACCTTGTCACTCCCTGCTTAACACACTTGAAACTCACTCGCACTCCCTATCACACACTCTTATTCATTCATTGCCATGTGTTTTGAGCTAGTTCTCCCTTGTGTTTCCATGGAACTCCCTAACACTCCCTGACACCTCGGACATCTTGGCATGTCGTTGTGGCACTCTAGCATTCCTTGGCACTACCTAGCATACCTTGTCACTCACTCCTTAACACACCTAGAACTCATTGACACTCCCTGTCACATACTCTTATTCATTCATTTCCATGCATTTGAAACTAGCACTCCCTTGTGTTTCCTTGGCACTCCCTAACACTCCCTGGCATGCATTGGCACACCCTAACACTTGGCACATCTTGGCATATCGTTGCCCTGGCCTCTAGCATGCCTTAGCACTGGAACAAATATCTTGTCACTTCCTCAACACACCTAGAACTCACTGACACTTCATGTCACAAAATCTTATTCATTCATTTCCATGCATTATTTTGACCTATTGGTCCCTTTTGTTTCCATGGAACTCTGTAACACTTCCTAGCATGTGTTAGCACACCCTGGCACCTGGCACATCTTGGTCAGATGCTACCCTCACACTCTAGCATGCCTTAACACTGCCTAGCATACCATGTCACTCCCTCCTTAACACACCTGGAACTCACTGCACTCCCTGTCACACACTCTTATTCATTCATTTCCATGCATTTTGACCTAGTGCTCCCTTGTATTTCCCTAGCACTCACTAACACTCAGCACCCATTGGCACACCTTGAAACTTAGTACATCTTGGGATGCTTCCCCAGAACTGTAGCATGCCTTAGCACTACCTAGCATACCTTGTCACTCCCTCCATAGCACACTTGGAACTCCCTAACACTCCCTATCACACACTCTTATTCATTCATTTCCATGCAATTGAAACCAGATTCTACTAGCTAGGCTCTAGATATGCTTCTTAGGCTCACATAAACCATAATTGTTGATGGATGAAACTCTTAGTGCATCTTCTAGAGGTTCGCACACATACAGGCAAATTGTTGATGGATCCTGTTAGCTAGGTTGTGGATATGTTTCTCAGGCTCACAGAAACGCAAATTATTGATGGACAAAACTCTCAGTGCAACTGGCATTGCACATAGACAAAAATGAAATGTTGATGGATGTTAGATTGCATTGTAAATGGCTATTTGTGCACTAAAATTAGGTTTATTGTAATTGTTAAAGTGAATATTATGTGTCATATTGGGAAATTAAACCGCCTGTTTCCTGTTTCAGAGCAGATAAATGAATGCTGCATCGCTGAAGACTAGGCTCTTCAATTTATGAATGCTTTAAATCTAGTTTTTCTTCGAATTAATTAAATATCAAAATTTTTACCAATTTAATAAACGCAAAGTTGAGACCTATTTCAAATCATATAAATTAACTTCAAATAATTCACTGTTATAAAATATAAATTTACCTTTTTTAATAAACTTAATGTTAAAATCGATCTAAAATCACAAAAAATAGCTTCAAATAATTCATGATTATAAAATATAAATTTACCTATTTTCATTTCCTCTCCTTGTAATCATGGATTTCTAATTGATGGTAAGTTTACTTCCTCTATCGAAAAACAATTCCAACAAAGAGACTACAACACATCTTCAAGCAACTCCAACGCATATTCAAACAAAATTTCATTGAATATGAAGGAGTTCTATTCTAAATTTAAATAAAATAGTGCTAAACAAAAATGGAAAGAAACTCTAAAAATATTGGTGGGAAATTTAAATCCTAAGAAAAATGGTGGGAAATCTAAATCCTAATTTTGACATTGAATAGGAATGAGTTATATTCTCAATTTAAATAAAAGAGTCCTAAAAGAAATTGGTAATAAACCCTAAAAATGGTGGTGGGAAATCTAAATCCTAATTTCATTGAATAGGAATGAGTTCTATTCTAAATTTAAACAAAGTAGTCCTAACAAAATGGCAAGAAACTCGTAAAAATATTGGTGGGTAATCTAAATCGTAATAAAAATGGTGGGAAATCTAAATCCTATTTTCATTGAATAGGAATGAGTTTTATTATTTATTTAAATAAGATGATGATAAAAAAATGGTAGGAAACTTCTAAAAATATTAGTGGGAAATCTAAACCCTAATAAAAATGGTCTAGCTAATGAGGAGAAACCAAAGTCCATGTGATCCAATACATGGTCCTCTCTTGTCGACAATTTGGGCCCTTTGTCTCAAGATATCTTATCTTCTTCGGAAATAGGACATAAATAAGTTGCTCTAGATATTTCAAAATGGATCACTCTTCACCTATGTTCCTCTCCTTTGTGCCACATGTGATGTGAATGTCAATTGTCATTTTCTTGACTTAAACGTTCTTTTTTTGTAAATTTGACCCTTGACTATGCCATGAAAACCCTCCAAAACATTCTTAAATGATGGGAGTTCTTCTTCATGTGTGAAGCTAGTGAAATGTGACTATCCAAGATACCTCCAAATATTTGATTTGTGCCTTGGGGAATGTGACAGATACCCTCAATAGAAAACATGCATATAAATTTCTAGTCAGGTGCCCAAATATGAGATGTTTCCACTTGTGCAATTTTTCTTCCAAATATGTGAGCTCAACGATAAAACACACCTTAAAATACATGAATGTCTCTCAACATGTGAAAGTAGTATAACCTTACCCGAGTCTTCCTATGTTGGAAATTTGGGTTTTTTGTCACAAGATATCTCCCCTTCTTTGGAAATAGGACATAAACAAGCTTTTTTATGTTTCTAAATGGAGTACTCTTCACCTATGTCCTTCTCCTCTATGCCATGTGATACAAATGCCAATTTTATTATTCTTGGATATGGTGTTATTCTTTTATACATGTGAACCTTGACTATGCCATGAAATCATCCAAAATATTCTTAAAGGATGGGAGCTCCTCTTCATGTATGAAACTAGTGGAATGTGACAAGTTATCCAAAATTCATTCAAATATGTAATTTGTGACTTGGGAAGTGTGAAAGGTACCCTTGGTGGAAAACATGCATAAATATTTTTGACAAAGTGCCCTAAATGTGAGTTATTTCCACTTATCAATTGTGCCTCGTGTTGATGATGAAACCAACACCCTAGTTGTGCAAGGCTCACAAAGTGCCACTTTGCGTCAACTGAAGGTTGTTGCCATTCTCACCTCAACAATGAATCATCTCACTAATTATTGAATCCTAGGGGTGTCCCAAAGCACAAATTTATGGGGTATTTTATGTGACTAGATCAATAGCAGTGAAAACCATATTTACATTGGATGGTTTAACATCTGGATGATCCCTGCCCTATTGACTACAACTTTTGTATTCATTATTGCTTTCATCGTAAAACCTCTAGTAGATATTGATGGTGTTTATGAGCCTATTTCTACTTGTGATAAGGGGATTAGGGGTCCTATTATCACAACCCATAACCCCTAATGTGTTTAATACCTTAGCCAAGGGGGGCCAAGGGTGTAGTTGTAGGGTCATTGGGACCAAATTTGGGGGTTCATAACATTAGGAAAAGTGGAATGGCATGACCAAAACTGTTGTGGGGGGCTATGTTATGGTGTATTGAATGGGGAAAGGGGACACAAGGGTAGCATGGATGGTAGAAGTTAGAGGTAAAATCATGGTTTACTAAGATCTATAATCCTAGCATTAGAGAATGAGGAGGGGGTTAAGGCTTAATTTCATAGGGTCTAGGGGACCTAGAGAGAAGGTAGCAAGAGTAATTGATAGGGGAACCCCCAATAGTGGTGATAAGGGGACTAAGAAACCAATTATCACAAACCATAAGCCCTTAACCCATATCCACTAAATTCCCTATCCTCTTAACCCCCAATCCACAATCCCTTAACCCATACACCCACAACTCATAACGTTCTTCGCTGCCCTATCGATTCGACTAGATCTTTAACGTTCATTTATTATATCAGATTTGGGTTTGCTCTTTTTTGAGCTTTAATTGAGATATTCTTCTCCTGATTTGGATTTGGATGTTTTTGCTGCAATTCGAAGAAGAAAACATGTCGTCTACATATGGATAAAATTGCAACCTTCGAGAACTCCAAGGTGTATGGATACGTTTGAAAGGTATTTTTCTGATCTCATTTCTATGATTTTATTGTTAAAATTTCAAAGGATTTACCGAATTATGGAGAAGAAGGCAGGGTTAGGGTTGACAAGAGTTTATTAATTCAATCATATTTTTTTTCGTGATTAGCAAGACTGGGCACTCCTATGGAATTATGATCTTAAAGAGTTTTGGGAAATTCAATGGTGATGTGGATTGATCAAGAGGCTACAGTTTCTTTTGAAGTTCTCCTATGATTGCATTTCTTCTTGTGATATATGGATCAACTTATGCTGGTCTTTACTTTGTTCCTTGCTCTAATACCATGTAAAAAATCCTTGCACTGTTGTAGTGAACAATTGTAAAACTAAATTGTAACACGAAGACATGTAATTTCTCTACTAATTGAACCAGAATAGAACATAATTTAATAACAATCACACAATCGCAAAACAAATTTTTTCTAAGGAACTCAACTGTGAAAACCTTCTCCTTGATTGAGAATTTTGTTGATAGAAAATGAGCAATGGATCTCTTACAATACAACTTTGTTTCATTGGAAACCAATCTATTTTTCTTTGCTTGTCTTAAGCTTGAAACACCTAAAAGACCCTTCATCTACTTCCCTCAATCCATGTGCATAGGCTGCTCCTAGTTAACTAGGAAATACTGTTGAATTTCCATGATCTTGGGTCTAGGATAGAATCTTAGAATCTCAAAAAAATCTACTTTGCATAATGGAAAATAAATAATAGTAAATAACACATGCACATGTATACACAGCTTTTTACAAAAATATTGTACAAATATGTACAACCCAATCTTCATTATATTAAACCAATCTGAATAATAAAACAATCTATGGAATACAAGATAAAATGACAATCATGTTGCAAACTCTTTGTCATATCTTGTCCTGCTAGTCCTTCACTCCCATTCTTCTCTCTAGCTGCGCCTTAGTCCATCAAAGGACAACACATAGAGTCTCTAATAGGGATTCCACCTATCACTACTACAATTTTCTTCTACCTCAATGAACACAGGTTGATCCAATCTGCTCTTCTCCGTTGGCCAATCCCTGAGCTCCAATCTGCCTTCTAGTAGCCTCTTTCATCCATTAAAGAGCTACACATAGGCTCCCACTAAGCCCTTAACAGTAAGCCATTAACCTCTAACCCATATAGACCTCAACCCCATGGCACTCAACCCCCTAAGACCTAAGACCTAACCCTTTACCCTTTACCCTTTACACTTGATTCGTAATCCCTTAAACCCCTTAAATCCTAGAACCCTTGAACCTTTCTCCCAATAAATATGTGCTCCAACACTAATATTCTTGGTCATATTAGGTTTTCATCTACCAATAAAACCTCCAAGAACTAGTAGGGTCCAAGGAAAAGAGCCAAAAATTCCCTAAATCTGATCCACATTTTATAGACAATCACATTTCTCCCAAATATCCTCTATGTATTTTCTTTCAAAGGGAAACAATATGTTCTTATAGTGTCCACAAGTGCATCTAAGTTCACAGGAATAAAGTGATGTTCATCTCTATGCATGACCCAAATGCAATGCATTCCCACTAAAGAAAAATGAGGATATAAGGATGTCCCTTTAACTGTCATCATCCTTTAACACCAGTGCATATCTCACCAAATGTATGGGTAACGGTCCCATACAAGTCTACAATACTTCTCAAAGGTTTTGTCCACAACATGTTGAAAACAACATTCAAAGTCACTTAGTTGCTCCAAGTATATTTTATACTGATGCACACAGTCCTCAACTACATGAATGGTGAAATATTCAAGCTATCCATATCTAGGTTCATCCCCCTTCGACCCCATTTTTTGTTCCTTCAATACAAAGCTAACCAAGGTCATTTTACAATTGGATCTCACTTTTGAATTTGGTGAGAATACCACCTCATTCTTTAGTATTGGATTCCTTATAAACATAATTACACAAATAATCTCAACATATGTGGGGCTATAAGGAATATTAAGAGGAGAAAACAAAGGTCAAACTCAAACTTATTCTCAAACATACATCAAACATATATACACAATTAAATAGTCTACACATGTAATTCTTACATTGTTTGATGGTTTTGGATTAACTCCACCATTTTATTTACCCACCTTCATGTTAGTTTTTCATTCCATTAATTCTTCAACAACCGCTTTCAATTTTCCAAGTTCCTTGACTTTTTATCCCAATATATCTTTTGCTTCATGCAATTGAAGTTGATAAATAAAAGAAAAAATAAAATATCTTAGATGAGGACATGGAAATGTCATATAAATAAATACAAGAAGTGAACTCTATGGATCCAAATACATATCGAATCTCTATCAAAAGAAAGGCGTGCACCAAAATCCAGCGAAGAAGAGCCATGAACAGATAACCCAAAAAGAAAGAAACAATTCCAAGAGATATGAAGGATGATGCAAAAGAAATGGATGTAGAGTAAGTAACCATGAAAAGCATGGTAGAAGAGTTAAAAGGAAAATATTTGCAAACA
Organism: Pinus tabuliformis; assembly: GCA_031772625.1. Classification (NCBI taxonomy): domain Eukaryota; kingdom Viridiplantae; phylum Streptophyta; class Pinopsida; order Pinales; family Pinaceae; genus Pinus; species Pinus tabuliformis. The sequence goes on from CM062807.1 coordinate 658,499,225, forward strand.
ATAACGGAAAAAGTTGTGTAGATGTGGATAAACCAACATAAGAAATTAACTTTATGGAACCAAATATAAATCAAATCTCTATCAAATGAAAAGCACTAAAAACCAACCAAGAGGAGCCACGAGAAGACAACCCAAAAGCAAAAAAACAATTCTAGGAGATACCTAGGATGATGCAAAATAAATGGATGTGAAGGAAGTAACCTTGGCAAGCATGGTAGAAGAGCTAAAAGGAAAATATTTGCAAACAATCCTGAACAAATAGTGTAGATGTTGCATGAACCCTACTTGAACCTTTGTAATGATAAAGGGATGAACTCTCAAAGATAAGGCTAGTCAAGATAATCCAAACTCATAACTTCAAAGAATCCTCAAAGAACCACAAGGAAGGAAAAAAGAATGGCAAAAAAAGCAACAAAAACCTCATACAAGAAGTGAGCGAGATGCTAGCCAATTCAAGTAAGGTGGCTCTCATGACAGATGTATTCCACTCCATTCCCCATCACTCTTAGTGAAATTAATCACATGTAACAATAGGGACCTCAACTACAAATGAAAGTTGAGGCTCCCAAAAGGTAAAAAACATAAGGAAATCCCTACAATACTCATACTACAAGAAACAAAATTCTCCAATGAGCGTCTAAATGAAATCCTAGAGAAATGTTAGAAAGATAGTGCTTCAGTGGAATTGGATGCAAAAGGAAAAGTTGGAATGCTAGCTCTTGTATGCAATCCTGTGGAAAGTACCACACCAATCTAACTATAGCCTGATGCATTCTTTTAGGTCATTTTCAGTTCAAAATTTTTAGGTCAATAGGTAGAATTACAAATGCATGTGGTCTAGTTCTATTAAATGATATCCACTCCATATCTTTAAAATACCTATGGATAATAGTGTGTAACTTCCACATCATTAAATTGATGGAAGAAAAAACGGTGGCTTGCAATAACTGGGATCTGATGCCTAGCTCTTCCTTGACCTCATGCAAGACCTGCATGCCACATATGCAGATAATATACATGGGATACTTACTTGGAATAATAATAAAGGTGGTTTCCCTCAAATCACTTCCAGACTTGACAATTTTTTGGTCTCAAAAGCTCCTTAGGACAATGAGACCTTTGTAGAGGTTTTAATCCTTCTCGGTTGCATATCATATCATTAACATGTAAGCTTGGAAGTAGATATCAAAGCAAGCCCCAAAAATAGACCCTTTCACTTTGAAAGCTTTTTTCTTAAGGATCCTTCCTTCTTGGAAAATTCCCAATAATGGTGGTAGGAATCCACTCCTCGACTGGGCTCAATTATGCACCAATTCCAGTACAAAATCAAGTTCTTAAAAGCTCAAATAAAAAATGGAATAGAGAATATTTTTGGAACATCCACCAAATCAAATAGGAATTATAAGATCACATGGAATAAGTCCAACAATGCATTATTCTTGAAGGTTGGTCTAAAAAAATAGTTGAGGAATAAAGTGAGCTTCTCACTCAACTAGAAGAAGGCAACATTTAGGAAGAATTTCTCTAGTGCCAAAAATCTCACATAAGATGGCTTAAGGGGGGAGGAAAAACTCTATATTTTTCCACAAATCCATGATCAAACACCACCATCACAACAAAATCTTCTCACTTCAAAGCACTATAGGATATAAGCTTACAAACCATGAAGAGTTGGAAGGATAATTAGTTGGTTGAATTATCTTTAATAAATCAATTAAATTTAAAGTCACTTTTATAATATAAATACTACTTGGTTAATTGGCAAAGGTTACAAGTCATATTTACTATGACAAAATGAAGGACCAACAAGTATGGCCACCATGTACAATATAAAAAATGTTAAAATTGATCGGGGGTTGGGAAAGTGTATGTAAAGAATACTTGCATTTTTTTAATAATCAATTCAGTTGTCTCAAAAATACTTGTAGTTACATCATTATCAACTAATATCATTACAATTGAACTTTATCTTTCACAAACAAAGACGTCATCCATGAGAATACTTTTTCCTTCATTGATTTCAATTGTGCATAAATCTTGAATAGTCTAGGGTTCCAATGGGAGTCCAAGAATTTTTATCCATACTAGGGTTTCTGGTATGGTCTCATACCTAGCATATAAAAGGAGTGGTGGGGTTTTATAGAAAAATAATACCTATCCCCAAACCAAACTTCATTTGATATAGAAAGTACATCTTCTTCGTTCTAAAAGACAAAACGAATGCATCTCTCTTGCTACTATGTGAGTTGGTAGTATATAGAATACACTTAACTCCGACTCTACTTTATCTATCTCAAAAAGTAGTCCATCCCTACCCTCTTGCTAATAAAATTTCATGCCAAAGGGCATCTTGAAAGGTCAAGGATTTGGTTGACTACAATGTATTCCCCCATAACTAAGAACACATTTTTCCTCAACTTCTAATGACTTTACATCATTACTATTTCCAATGAACCAAAAACCCTCCTTAGAGGCCAAGAAAACCACATGTTCCTTATACACTCCTTCAACATCACCTTCTATTAATAGGTATAGAGGGTTCAAGCGCATAGGAAGATGTTCTTTTTTCTAAACATTAACTCTCAAATTGAAAGAATTGGTTAGAGACAATACACCCATAGCCATTTCCTACTTAGGAGGACCCTTATAATTGACCAAAACATGGAAATATTAGAACTTGTACCACCAATATTATCACTAATCATAATATTTGACCAACTCAAAAAAAATCTTGTCTTCACATTGTTTAAAGTATGTGAAAATGTTCTTAATCATCTTAAATATCACGTTATTACATTATCCATAGACCTTCTCCCATAAATCTTCTATTACTTATTTACAAATTAATAAAAAAACTTATGTAATCTTTAAACAACATATTGTTATCATTCACTCACTTTGCAATTTCCTTTCCCACTTCAACTTATGTTAACTTTTATAAAATGAAAGGGGAAAATGAAAAAAATAATATTTTTTAAATATGAAGGAAATTGAAGAAACTAAAAATTTTAATAAAATAAAAGGCCAAAAATGAAAAGGAAGTTATAAAAAGGGGAAATGAGCGTTCTCCTCATTTTGGTCATTTGTATTTTCGAAGCAATTTCCTTTCCCACTTCAGCTTATGTTAGCTTTTATAAAGTGAGAGGGAAAGATGAATGTTAGCTTTTATAAAGTGAGAGGGAAAAATAAAGAAAATAATATTTTTTTTAAGTAGGAGGGAAGTTGAATTTTTTTTTTTTTTTAATAAAATAAAATCCAGAAATGAAAAGGAATTTGTAAAATGGGAAAATGAGCATTCTCCTCATTTTGGTCATTTGTATTTTTGAAGAAAAGAACTTTGAGAGAGTTTGGAATCTTGTGAGGCTACGATGTCGAAAAAACCCATTGGGAAAATTAGTTTTGGTGGTGAGAAACCCACCCTAGCTAGATTGGAGTGAGATTTTGCCATTGACTGCATTGCCGTGGAAGTGAAATTTGACATTGGTGCCTCCCTAGCTAGATTGGAGCGAGATTTTTCCATTGACTGCATTGCCATGGAAGCGAAATTTGACATTGGTGTAGATTGGGCAGGATTTGGAACTCACGAAGGTACTAATTTCATGAATTCTTCCACAAATATTTGTGCCATGAGATAAATTTGTAATTGCATGTTTGATGAGCGAAGTTCTAGAGATTTTGGGGTGCACTTCTCTTTCTATTGGTGTCTGAAGTTCTGTATGGTAGAATAAAGGTCGAAATGCTTAATCAAGGGCATTTAGTTCCCAACAATTGTTGAACGAAATCCTGAGAAAAATAATTAAGTGTGGGCTGGTTCTCAATGGCTTAGAGGTACACTTCTCTTACTATTGGTGTCTGAAGTTCTGTATGGTAGAATAAAGGTCAAAATGCTTAATCAAGGGAATTTAATTACCAACATTGCCTAATGAAATCCTGAGAAAAATAATTACATTTACTTCCCAGCAATCGCTTAATGAAATCCTGAGGAGAAAAATAATTAAGTGTGGTTGGTTCTCAATGGCTTAGAGGTGCACTTCTCTTTCTATTGGTGTCTGAAGTTCTGTATGGTACAATAAAGGTCAAAATGATTAATCAAGGGCATTTACTTCCCAACAATTGCTGAAAGAAATCCTGAGAAAAATAATTAAGTGTGGGCTGGTTCTCAATGGCTTATAGCGCGTAATTCTTTGAGAAATCTCCAAAATTCATTGCAAAGGTTTTACAGGGTAAAATCCCATCAATAATGGAACCAAAGTTCATTAAATGAGGCACATTCTCTTTGATATATTGGCTATTGTTGCTAAGAATAAATTTTGGGCCAAGTTTACCCTCTAAGAAAGGTGTTTATACCTCCTATATGGGTCGAATTGATATGGTTGTAGCTATCCCTAATCAATTATACCAAGGTAGAGGGGTTTCCTTAGCATAAAAAGGGGAGCACTTTGAAGAAGAGATAGGGTTATACCAACTAGTATCAATAATATTTCATGAGATGAGGGCTAAAGCAGATTTTGGAGGGTTGGGGAAGTGTGAAATAGAGTGGAAATCAGCCCATACCTTTCACTATTTGCAAATAGAACTAAGGTATTTATTGTGGGAGGTACATACTTGTGTCTTTGAGCTTGAAAGTGGAAGAGGATAGAGGAACACGACCTTAGTTTAAGTTTGGGGTGTGGTTTGGACCAATAACAGTCATCTACAACAACTCATATTTCCATATTCATATAAACAAAAACAAGACTAATTGTAATGTGTTGGTTTAAACAAAAAGAAGACTAGTTGTAATGCGTTGGTTTATAACAAAGACTTGACCCTTACCTTTGCACAAGTTGTTGTTGTGTTGGTGTATTACTGTTGGAGTTTATTTATCTTGTATTTGCAATGTCATTAAATGTCAAAAGCATCAAAATATAAGTTGAAACCTACAATTAAAACAAGGAGAGTTGCAGAGCAACTAGTCCCTTCCCAAGAGCATGATGGCAGAGCAAAGTTTCAGGGAGCAGAGCATGATGGCAGGAGCAAAGTATGTTACAGGAGCAAAGTCTGTTGCATACCCATGTTGAAGTCTACAATGAAATTCACACATCCTTTGTGAAAAACATAGAGCTTGGTTTGATATAGCAGACTCATATAATGTTTAGATATGTTGGTCTATTCCAAATTCTAGCATGGTATTTGATAGTGCAATGCAATGAAATTTAGATATGCAGAACAGGTCACAAAGGATAGAGAATTTTGCATTGTAGAAAACAACACTAATACTACAAAACCAAAAGGTTAGCTATTAGGGAAAGAGAATTAGGGCTTGTCTCCAACAGAAAATATGGGGTATAGAAATACACCACTATCAAAATGGTATTTGATTGGGCTAGAAAGGACTTACTAGCTAGAGAAATGGTAGATGATTTGATAAATAGTATGAACCAAATACAAAAAACTGGAAATCAAGTTATAAAAAATAAAAGACATAGAACAAAATCTATAGTTACATTTATCCTAGACCATAGGGAAATTGAGCCATCTTCAATATTATAGCCACAATATTTGATTTTGATTAAGCATTGTTGGAAAAGGTACTGAAGATAACAAGCTAAAAATAACTAGACAAGAAGATACTAAAGACAAGTACAGTAATAGCATTACCCAAAAAAACAAAGTGGCGCTTAGGACACACAAAATAACTCTTGGGATATAACATGATAAATTATTGAAAATTAATCTTGCAAACTATTCATAGTACACTCACATTTTCTTTGGCAACTCTTCAATCTTTGTAGTTGGAAGTAAGTGCTCATTTTAATGGAGAAGGCTACGATACCAACGATTTTGGTTTTCCTTCTTCAAGATAAGGATGGAGATCAAAAATATGTGCTGGCATAAAGTCATGCCGTGTTAGTATCCCTATTACCCAAAAAAACCAAAAGTGGCACTTAGGATGCACAAAATAGCTCTTGGGATATAACATGATAAATTATTGAAAATTAATCCTGCAAAATATTCATACACTCACTATTTCTTTGGCAACTCTTCAATATTTGTAGTTGGAAGTGGGTGCTCATTTTAACGGAGATGGCTACGACACTAGCAATTTTGGTTTTCCTTCTTCAAGATAAGGATGGATATGAAAAATATGTGCTGGCATAAAGTCATGTCATGTTAGTATTCCAACAATTGGAGCTCTCCGCAAAAGCAAGAAAATGAGAGTGAGAACCACCACAGAATATCCAAATGATCAATAAGTTTGACAGAATTATAGCTTATGAATTCAAACCCAAAGAATAATCAAGACGATGCAGGTGAAACTAAGTACATAGGTTTTCTTGAGCACTATTGGGTACTAATTGCATAATCCCAAAAATCCTTATATCATGTAAATAAATAGAGAAACAATGATCCAACCTAAATTCAAGCCTCTCGTACTAGTCTTGCCCCCACCGTTGGGGCAAGATGCATCATGCAGGATAAATGATATGTTTAGATCATATCTAGGGCAGTTTATCATCATGTCCTGATGAGATCGTGGTACTCATTAAGACATTGGGATGACCATTTCCTAAGAATATCTCTTGTAGGTTTTGGAAATTCTTCATTGCTAATAAACTGTAGGTTCTCTTCTAAAACTCAATAAATTGGTTACTAGAAATAAGAAAGGATCATATTATCCTCCTTAGATGACTACCTACATGTAACTTACATATCCTAGAGATTTGGGTGCCTGCCTATGTTGACTATAAGCACCAGCATGCCTTCAATCCTTCTCCTCTTTGTGGTAGCTTACTGTGATCACACAAATTTCATTTCTATTTGATTTTTAGATTATATGATCAGGGAAAGTTTCTTATGTAAGATTCAACATCTTTGTCTTTCCAATCAGATGTCCATATTGCTTATTTTTTTAATACATTCCTCTTTGTATAGAATTCATTTTAGCAGTCATAAAAACCACTCATCATTAGTAGGAATATTTATTTTAGACATCCATGTAATAATAGGTAGACTATATTGTGCATCACTATGGCTTCTGCAGTGAGAAGAAACTTACATAGTCTGTGCTTCAGTTAGATCAACTGGTCTTGATTCCATTATGACCAAGAATGTCCATTTGGTTGGATTTCCTTTCCTGTCTTCCTCTCAGATTCATAAGCAAAACTGTGGTTTTTTTTGTTATATCCCACTTATTCAAGATGGGACAATAAATTGGTTACTAAAAATAAGAAAGGATCATATTATCCTCCTTAGATCACTACCTTCACGTGCCTTTCATATCATAGAGATTTGGGTGCCTTCCTATGTTGACTATAAGCACCAGCATGCCTTCAATCCTTCTCCTCTTTGTGATATCTTACTGTGATCACACAAATTTCATTTCTAGATTATATGATCAAGGAAAGTTGCTTATGTAAGATTCAACATCTTTGTTTTCCAACTCGGATGTCCATATTGCTTAGTTTTTTTTAATACAATCCTCTTTGTACAGAAGTCATTTTAGCAATCATAAAAACCATTCATCATTAGTAGGAATATTTATTTTAGACATCCATGCAATAATAGGTAAACTATATTGTGCATCACTATGAATTATGTAGTGAGAAGAAACTTACATACTTTGTGCTTTAGTTGGATCAACCAGTCTTGATTCCATTATGACTAAGAATGTCCATTTGCTTGGATTTCCTTTCCTGTCTTCCTGTCACAATCATAAGCAGAATTGTGATTTTTGTTGTTATATGCCACTTATTCAATATGGGATTGTTTCTACATTTCACCAAGATTATTTGCGTCCCAACAAACAGAAAAATTGCCCACAAATATTTTAGCATTATAACATCTAATTAACTATCACCTCTAATATTGATCTTGGTTTCATCAGCCAATTTGAAAATGTTGTCTGGTAGCAATCTGAGGGCAAGATTTACTAGCTTTATTCATTTGTTGCATTTCTTGCCTAAAGATATGACTTGTGCTTCACATTAGTGGGTATCCAGAAATTGATTTAGATGACCTTAGAGCGATCACAGAGTATGCTGGTTATAGTGCAAGATCTCCTTCTATCTAACATTTTAATTAATTTATAGCGGCTAGGTTACAATTTTTAATGAACTGTACTACATTAGAGGGAATTACTTTAATGAACTTTAATTATTAGTGATTTCTAGGTGTATATATATGGTGGGCAAATAGAGTAGGTAAACATAAGTTTAGAGAAAGTAAGGATCTAAAGGTCCTGCTATCAATGCAGTCTTCATTAATGAAAAGTATTTGCTAGGGTTTAAGCCCGACCGACCTCCATCATGGAGTTCCTTTATTTGGTTTCATTTATTCATGCAAGGCATTTTATTGTCTCTTATGCATCGCCTAAAAATAAAAATTCACTTATTTGTGAACTATGTGGGTTTTCATCCTTTATCCCATGCCCTTTTTATGTTCGAATTCCATTTTTCCAGTGGCGGTTAGGCCGGGCACATTCCTGTTTTGAAGGCCAGATGTCTAATGATAATTCTTTTGTTATTTCTGTGTTCCTTGTTCACAAAATTGTATTCCCATCTGACATCTCTCATTCTAAGTATAAAGTTGCTGGCACTGATCGTTAAACATATGAGTTGATCTTCTTATGAAGCACCACTTGCGCGTAGCTTAATAGTTCTGTGGTTCTAATGACCGAGCCCTCCAGACCCCTTATGCTCATTGACCTTGAATGAATGAGTGATCATACTTTCTTGCATTAGCCAGTATTAAGGAAGAGTTAATCTGTTCCTTTGACCACTATGAGGAAGAGAGCTTGATAACATAGATGATCCTTACCAGTGAAGCAGAAACAATACCTGTTGTTAACAAAACAAATTTTGAAGGCCCATTTATTGCACTGGTCTCAAAAACTTAATTATCATATTTTTAAGGAGAGCACTAGTAAAGGACCTACAGGCCTATGATCACTTAATTTCTTGTGAAGAATAAAAACCAATTCCAAGGCAATAGAGCTAGCATGAAACCTATCCACCCAGAACCCTCCTTAATTCCTACCAAGCTTCCTATCCCTGATGATGAAATAAGGATAAGCTAAAATAGGAACTGGAGGTACAAGGTGGTCGTAGATTAGGACAAAAAATGTGCATTAAAAACATAGCTCGAAGAAGCCTGGGATAACACCTTGATACCAGTTGACTCCAAAGAGAAAAGGCAGCTTGAAACCATCAACTATGGAAACAATGTACGCAAAATTACCAGAATTTCAGGATCATCTGTCAACTAAGACAAAATCCTACACAACAACGATTAGCAACTAAAACGATTAACAACTAATACAAAATCATACATAGCAGAGTTTAAACAACTAGCAGATGATTAACATTATACTTAAAACATTCAAGGTGGAAAACATTTATACAGAGAGCGAGACATACCAGTAAAATCAGTCCTGGTTCATAAACACAGAGCACAAGGAAGAACTCCATACACAACAAAACAGAGGACAAAACTTCAACATTTTACTATATCTACTAGGCTCCCTGATCTGGCATAGGAGTCACATCAACATAGGATGCGTCCTATACAGGATGCGTCCAAGCCCAGGACTCACTAACTAGACAACCATGAATCGTTCACTGAATGAATGACTAGGTAACAAACTTCTCCCACTTTTATAAACATATTTTCCCTTTATTTTAATGTTATAATATTATAATATTATATTTTCATCAAGATACCTTTTTCCAGTCATGGAGTCATCAGGCCCATACATATTTCCTCTACATTAGAATCAGACTACATTTGTTTTGGATGATTCTTAAGAAAAATGACATGGTCATCATGTGGAGGCTTTTGGTTGTATTCATCAATAGCATGGTCAATATTGAAATGTGGAACATTAGTCTGATTAATTCTTGTTTCACCCTCCTTTTCCTCCTGAACAAGATTAAATGATTTTTTTATAACCCTCACCACTTCAACAACCTTGTCTCACTTCCCTTCATTTTCTAGAGAATAAACAACCTATTGGAAGATTTTGGCACTGGGATTTATACTTTTGTCCTTCATCTCCAACAAAATATTGCAAGATTCCTCTATCCTCCTAGCTTTATAAATATATTTAATGAATATACAATAGGTTTCCAAGTAGGGTTTAGTCCCTTGCTTTTTGTGGCATTGAAAAATTCCCATGCTTTAGAAGTGTGTCCCTAGCTTACTTCTCCAACAATCATCGCTACGATAATTAGAGCATCACATTCTTAACCACATGCTTTCATTTCCCAAAGGTACTTATTAAGTTATTAGCTTCCTTGTATTTTATTTCCCTGAAAAGATGCTAAACCAAGGCAATGTAGCTTGAAAAAATAGGAATTCAAACTAGTTCTTTCATGATATGCATTATATCAAATCCTCTCTTCAACTAGCCTGTTTTCAAGTAATCATCAATAAGGATGCCATAAAATTTTTCATCAGGCATACAATTTTTCATTTTCATGACATTGACTGCATATCATAATCCATTTTTCCATTTTTTTCACAATCTTTAACTAGCATATGGAAACTCTTGGGCTTAGGAAAAAGGCTTCTCTCCTTGATCTCATGGATCAAGCCAAGAGCTTCCTCAATCCTTCTTGTTATATATTAACATTTCAAAAAACAAGCATAAATTTCTTGCTCGAAAAGATGGGAAAACTTCAACATCTCATCTCCAAGAGCTCTGAAACGTTTTCCTTATTCAGACCAACATCTCATGAGAACCCTATATGCGGTAAAATTCACAATCATATTTTCTGAAAACATCATTGAAGATTTTTCGAGGCTAAATAATAGTTAGCAACATATTCAAACCTTCCTCGATCTGTTTTATTAACAAAAAATAGCAGTAAGAGAACATGTTGCTTCAATCAAAATATATTTTGATTGTGCATTGAGGAGCCTTAGGACTAGTCCAATGTATTCAATTACAATATTTCTTTCACGTAAATAATTCCTACAGTTAAATAATGCAGCAAGAACTGAAGAAAATTTAGCTCAAGTATTGTCATTAGTAGAAGAAAAGATTTTAGTAATTGTTTCAATTCCATCATTTCTGGTACTATATTTAGTAGAGATCTTAAGGCCTCCAACACATGAACTTTGGTTTTTGGTAAGTCACCAATTATAAAAGTAATGAGTTGGCTGGTATTGCTACTATTTGATTTATGGGTGAGATGGTTCAGTGTCTTTGCAGTAATTTATTTCCACTTGGACTACTACTTTTTCAACAACCCAATAAATGCAGGTACATCATCTGCACTTTAAAAACATGAATGTATACCTTCACTATGATTACAGAGGTCCACAATGACATTTTTAGAATGATTTTTCACTTTTGAAGATCCAATCTCCAGAATTTGGACTGGAGGAGGAATGCCACTTGCAGTAGTAATTTCCCATTTTCTTTCGTCATTTTTCATTTGAAAGCATACAAAGAAAGGCCACTGCACATTCCTACTGCTATTTGAAGAAAGGGCAAGAAGAAAAATGAAGCATTCTACTCCTTCCCTACCTTCAATGGCATGCCACATATTATTTGCACTGTTGTAGAGAATTTTAAGAGACCTTATGAGTTCCTCTTGAACATCATCTTTAGCCCTTATAAGTAAACCCACTAGCAAACACTTTTCTTCTGCATTCTGGAGCTTGATACTTAAGTGTCTATTTCCATACAAGCTAGCAAGGGCTTCTATTGTATGCTCTAGAATTGGAAAAGGTGATCAATCCTTGAATTTCTTAATCAATACTTGTTCAATCAAAACATTTTCTAGTGAATTATGCAAAATAGGGTGTGAATTTTTCCGAGAATAATTTATTAGCATACCAAGTGTAGTTTAGAGAACATACTTTGGATAGAGGGATACAACCTTTAGTTCTGGCAAGAGTATACAAAATTACCCTTAGGCAATTGATTGCTAGCATCTTCACATCAATTTTGTGCAACTCCTTGCCTTAGGTTGCAATTTATTGTATTAGACAGAAACAAAAAAGTACACAAAATAACATTGAAAGATGTTTGTAGTTTGCATTAAGAACCTCCTAGATTTGTGAAAGTGCTTCTTTTAAACTCAATAAATGCTAAAACTGGCCCAAAGAGCATGCTACAATTTATTTTTCCTGAGAACTTTCATTTCTACATTGCATGAAATGCAATTTCACAAGCTTGAGAACTTTAAACATTATATCAGCCTCTATGTAAACTTGAACCACATTGTTTTCTACATACGAAACTGATAAATGGAGCATGGGATATATGGCACTAAAAGTACCTTGCTTTTTTGGACAATTTTAACTTTAAAACTAGTTGAAATTATCCTAAATCTCTGAGTTCCACCTCTGCAATGGTGTTTTCTCCATGAAACTAGGCCCCAAGTATGGGGTAACCTAAGTGCCCCATATCCGACACTGAGATGCGGATGGCATGGACTTATTCTGACATTCTTTGCAAGCCCAAGTTTATGTATCTCATTTTTGAAGAAGCCTTTGAGCGCAACGTTAATTAGAATTCTCTTCTATAATCATTGAACCATTTAGTTTGTTTTTCAGCAATATTAAAGTACTTTATTTTTGTGCTGGAAACACCATTCAAAAAATTCTAGAGAGGCATCCCAAGCTATTAGACCTCAAATATTTTACTCAAAGAGATCATAGAGTATTAATGTTACAACTTACATATCAAAATAGCATACTGGAAATGGAAGTTTGTGCAATAGTTCTCACATTCTCATAAACATGTTTGACAACCTAGAGCCTCTCTATCATCCCAATCCAGAAAACCTCAGGTTTGCGATGTCCAAATTGGATAAAAGAGACATTTTTCAACTTTGTTGCCACAAGTGTTGCCGAAGCCACAAGCCCAGCTGTAAGGACTGTTACACAAAAATATCGTCACCATGATTATTTGCAGTCAGTATGGGTCTATCATCACTTGTACTGTCCTCCTAAGCAAGTCTTAGACCTCAGCTCTTCAAGTCAAGCTTTGAAATTGAGAGAAACACATTGAAAATCAATAAAACTCTGGTTCCACACTTTCTCTCACTGTTACCTACAGTCCCGCACCTTCTGTTTACAAAAACTGCGGACCTGCCCGCTCTGTCCCTAAAGGTGTGGGTGCAGACCCCTGTGAAAGTAAAAAAGGCACAACTTTATTCTAAAAAACTCACTTTGGGTTAATTCTAGATGATTCTAGAAGGAATTTTGACATGGATTGGCGCTCTTAGGTGGTTCATGCATCCCAAAAGAGAAGGAGCTAATCCCTTGATGAGAGGAGCTATCCCTTTGAAGGAGGGCTTTATCCCTTTGAAGGAGGACCTAGTAACTTCCCTCCATTGCACTATAAATTTAGGCACTGGGCTGGTTGCTAGAGGGGTTAGAAGCTGAACATTTTTGAGGGTAAATGCTGGTGAAATCAAGACTTCCTAGTTGAGCTTAAGAGGAGAGATCACATACCTTTTTGGCTTCATTGGGGAGTGAGTGAAACTTGTCAAAGTAGAGGAGACTTCTTGCTGGACCCTGGGAGGACCTTGTATAGCGTCAAGGCAAAGGTTGTAAAGTTCTTCTTCTTTTGAATTAATAAATCAAACTCATTTTTCTCAACAAGTACCTCATGTTATTTGTTTCATGGATTCCTTGACTTTCATGTTAAATATGTTTTATGCAATTGGCTTTTCAGGTGCTATTTAATTTGTTTGCCTTGTTGTGTTTGCAGATTCGCGAAAAAGGGCTCATTTGGATCGAAGGAGCGAGGGCATCCACAAACTTGTGTTGGACCTAAGGTAGGCCCTAAAAACACTTGTTTTCCTTTGTTTATAAAAGCATATTTAGAGAAAGATAGTGTCTGGTTGGTTTGCTTGTCATTAGGTCTTCTTTAGATTCTAGGAAGGTCTATCTTGTCCGCAAGATCGACTTATTCCGTGTGACAAAATGGCGACTCCACTAGGGACTTGATTTTTTCCTTGTTCTTACTTTGACCTGAGAAACTGTGTTTTTGTTTCTGTTTTTGGCTTGTTGTGTGCGGAATTGGGTAGGTTTAGTAGATCTAGGATTATTTTTTGTTTTTCATAACTTTGGGAGAGGACCGCACCCTCGGCTTGCAACATAGTGCAGACCTATCCGCACTTTTGCTTTTTGCACAATGCGGTACCGCACTTGTGTGAACTGTGGGCCTGCGGACCTTGTCAAAATTTTGGAAAACTTAAGATTTTCTCATTCAGTTAGCTTAGGATTTGTTTATGTGTTTGTAGCCTCTGCCCAAATCTGTACGTGACTTGTCAGAATCTTTTCTTAGGTTAATTCCATTGGCATTCCTATTTTAAGCTTTTATCAATTGGGTGTTTTGAGTCTCTTTTTTGAGAAATTATTAATTTGATTTCCTTTGGTCATTACTTGGAGGTTTGTCTCAGTCTTTTCACAATTTTGCATCTTTTTGCTTTTGTTTTTGCAAGAAAAATTCCCCATCATTCGCTGGGGGGGGGCTAAATTGTGTGAGTGTTAATCGCCTTTGAGTGTTGATCCTTGGAACTTTCACCCAATTTTCTTGACTTGCACTTGATTGGTTCTTAGATTACATTAGAATCATCTTGTGTTTGAGAATTCTCTTGCATAGATCACATTTGCATAATTAGAATTCTCATTTTCAGAATATGAATGAAAAATGTGCATAGATTACATTTGCATACTTTTCAAGTGAATTATGCATAGATTACAATTGCATAGTTTACATTCTGAAAAATCAATCGTAGATTTAGATAAGTTTTCTTTGATTTGAATTTACATATTTTTATGCTTGTTTTTAACACATAAAAATAAAAATAAAAAATGTTTTGAAATTGATTTGCATTAGTTTTTCTTGATGAAATTAGTGCATTAGAGAATTTGTTATATTTTCTCTTAGTGATCAATTTATGCATTGTTGGAAGTGAATATAAACTCTCTCCTTACTTTAGTTAGGATACATCGAATTGAAAGGATTACATTATCATATTTTATTGCATTCAGTTTTGAGTCGGGTCATAACACCATTTGTTTCATATCCATTTACCCCTTTGAGTAATAACAGCCTAAATAACACAACGCTTAAAGTAAAATTCATCTAGTAACATTTTTATTTCTAGGGCTCTGATACACCAACTTAGCTTAGGCTAGTGTCTTGGAGTAGGAGAGTAATTAACTGTCCAAGACAGTAAAAACAAACAAGTAGCTGTATCTTGTGGTAGGGAAGAAATCCAATTGTTGCTTTTATGCTCTGGGAAAGCTCCTCTTAAAGGAGAAGCACGAGATCATATCTGAACCATTGTGGGAATCAATCCTTCCTCATTGGGAATGATAGAAGATATTCACGTATTAAAAATGGTAAACCTCTGATTGACCATTGTCGAGGAGCCTGGGGTCACTTGTCGGTAACCCTTGGATTATGTCAAGGAGCCTTCAAGGGGATTGAGCTTGTTACTTTGCCCTTGCGTGCGTATCGGATCGTAGACTGTTCCCCCAGGTATATTTGTTTCCATTGGTAACCATAGTGACCATATTCTATAGGATTCTTTCCTAAGGTGACGGTGGAGGGAAGATCCCACTGTACCTGGAGCAGACATCGGCTAGACTCACTTGGATTTTCTGGGGGGTTCTCTTCATTCGAGATGGTTTAGTGGAGAAACTTATGCCAGTCTATTCATTAAGCAGGTTTCCGAGGTAACTGTTCCAACCGCCATTTCTGTATTCAATTCTGCGACGTTGGATTTCATCACCAACTAGTGTTTTCAGTATGGAAAGTTACTGTTTGTGTGTGGTTTGACTCCTAGATTTGATAGTGCGTGTTAATTTGTTTGTTTTTACTTTTAGAGACCATAGGTGTGAATTGTGAATTTTAATTGTTAGGTGTGAATTGTGAATTGTTAATTTTAGTTTTAAATTCACCGAAGTTGAATATAATGGCAAGTGTTTCGAAATTACCGACCAAGGAACCCCTCTTAACGAGAATCCTAGTACCTTTCCTTATTTTGGAAATGTTGGTCCTCCTTATATGGTTACTTTGTCATTACCTGGATTTACAATAGGTTTACCGATATGGTTATTTTCAACTTCGTTGGCCCCAAATACTCCAATTGTTCCACCTCAACGGAATGCTTCACCTCAACAGAGTTCACCATCTCAACATCACCAACCTTCTGTTGACCCTTTACCTTCTTCACCTAATTTTTCTTTTTCCATTTCTTCCTCTTCGCTTGGTAAAAACCTTGACGCTAGTAACCAGGTGTCTAAGAAGAAGAAGCAAGATAAGAAAGAAGTCAACCAACCAACTATGGATGTAAGTGTTAGTTGTGTTGAGGAAAACTCCAACATGCATCGTAAAACCAAATACCCTTGCAAGCTTTGTAAGGGTGACCACTTCCTTATCAATTGTCCTGGTATTCCAAAGGTCTTGGAAGTATGGTCAGAAAAATCTCATCAACTTTCCAGTGATCCATCAACCAGTGATAGTCAGGTTCCTGGGAAAAAGGGTAAAGTTAGGTTTCCTTGTAAGTTATGCAAAGGGAGTCATCAAACTCACATTTTCCCTCACATGGATGAAGCCTCAAAATTGTTGGGAAACCTTACTGTTCCATAGCAAGAATTTCCAACTGGTTACCGTAAACTTTCTCCCAACCTACCATCAACTGATGGAGTGATTGATCTAATTTCAAGTACAGTCGATCACACTCTTCCATTGGAGAGTGAAACTCATGTCACTCAGGTTGATGATCCATTAGTTGATCAAGTGGTCGATTCAATTTCACATTCGGTCGATCCCACTTTCCCTTTAGAGAGTGAACTTCATACCGCTCAGGTTCTTTTTGTTACATCAGATTCTTCTATGCCGGGGGCATTTCACCTGTTTCTACAGAACCCCCTCCAAGTACTGAGGTCTTTTCCTTTGATTGGAATAGACTGACAGAACCTCGTTTTCCTTCCTCCATCCCTTTCCAAATCATTGTCAAGGCTGGTGGTAGGGACATGCATCGCACACAGGTAGATGAAGGTGCTTCTGTTAGTATTTTATCCTCAACTTCTTGGAAAGCTTTGGGTTCCCCTCAACTTGCACCTATTACGCAGAATCTAAAAGCTTTTAACAGAACCATTAGTGAACCTTTAGGGATCCTTCCTAAGTTTTCTATTACCTTGGAAGGTAAAACTGTCTGTATTGATCTTATAGTAGTTCGAGGTCCCTTGGATTTCAATTTACTCCTTGGGCGAGACTATGTTTATGCAATGAAAGCTGTCGTATCGACACTCTTTCACGTGATGTCTTTCCCTCACAATGGAAATATTGTGACTGTAGACCAGCTTTCGTTCCCTAGTCTTGTTTCAACTACCAATAATATGACACCCCTAAATGTTCCTGATTCTAAAGTAGTATCTACCCCGCCGCGGGTTAATTATGTGGCAACTGGTCCGATGTTTTCAGTTACCGATGTAAGTGAGCCTCTCACTGTTTGCTCATCTTCGTTTGATTTAGATCCGGTAATTGACATGGAAAACTCTACGGGATTACTTGAACACAATGTTCTTATCCTTTTTGAGTCCCTTGACATGTGTTCCTTCCAAAGAACTTTTCTTCCTTCTGATGAAGACCTTTTGGAAGCCATGATCAAGGTGTGTCCATTGACATGTCTTTCTTCCAGTTGGAAGCCATGATCAATGAGTTGCGAGGATAGTTTTTTCCTGTATAAACCTCGTTAAAAAATGAAATAGGCTATCGCGAGGATAGTTTCTTTTCCTATACCAACCTCATTAAAAAATGAAACAGGTGTCCGTGAGGATAGTTTTGTTCCTTGTCTTGTGTCAAGCTTGTTAAAAAATGAAACAAGGAGTCTTGAGCATAGTTCCTTGTCTTGTGTCAAGCTCTTTCAAAAATGAAACAAGGGTAGGTTATATAGGTAGATTGTAGAAAGTAGAAGCGAGGATAGTTTTGTTCCTGTTTCAACCTCGTTAAAAAATGAGACAGGGTGTTAGAGGATAGTTCCTATTACTGAGTCAACCTCATTAAAAAATGAATCAGGTAGTTTTTAGGATATATAGGTATATTGTAGAGAGTAGTTATGAGCATAGTTCCTTTTCTTGTGTCAAGCTCATTTAAAAAATGAAACAAGGATTTTGAGGATAGTTCTTTTCCTGTGTCAACCTCACTAAAAAATGAAACAACTCCCATGAGTCTTTCCAAGATTTCGAAAGTAAACCTTCATTTCATCCACCTGGTTGAATGCAATGAAGCTTGGGGGGCAGGTACCTTGATTTGCGTCATTATGCTGGGGGCATGCGAACTTATAACAAGCATAGTTTTTCATTTCAAGCTTGCGTAAACATGAAACTGGATCCGAGCATAGTTCTTTTCTTGTGTCAAGCTCGTTAAAAAATGAAACAAATCCTCCTCTAATTGAGTCGAGAGTTTGACTAGATCTCCTAAATGTTAAGTTGTATATTTAGGTTAGTTATTTCAGTTTTTTGCATAATTTTCTTACACTTTTAGGTCGAGTCTTTCAAATGATCTCGTAAATTAACCTTCATTCCATCCAGATATTATTTACTAGCAGTGTAATTAGTTGAATGAAATGAAGCTAGGGGGGCATGCGCTCTAGCAGTTACGCTTAGGGGGCATCAAGCACAGTTTTCTCTCTGTTTCAAGCTTGTGTAAAAATGAAACTACTTTGAAGCATAGTTTTTATCTATTTCAAGCTTTTGTAAAAATGAAACCTATCTCAAGTCAATTTCAGTTATTTTCAAGACTCGTTAAACTCATGAAAATCTCGAGATTATTTTGCTATCTTTCATTCTCATAAAACAAATGAAAATGCCGAGTTCTTTCCATCTTTTCCTGCTTGTAAATTAAATTGAAAGTCGGCCATATGAGTACATTTTTATCATTTTTTCGAACTCATTAAAACTTGAGAAAAAGTGAAAACCATGAGTACATTTTTATCATTTTTTCGAACTCGTTAAAACTTATGAAAAAGTGAAACCTTAGAGTCACCTTTAAGCCCTTTTCTGACTCCTAAAACATGAAAAGATTGTCGAGTTTTTCTTTTTAAACTCGTTAAAATGGAACTAAAAAGATGGTCCACTTACAGCTCTTTTCTGACTCCTAAAACATGAAAAGATCGTCGAGTTTTTCTTTTAAACTCGTTAAAATGGAACTAAAAGACGGTCCACTTACAGCTCATTTCTGACTGTAAAAACATGAAAAGATTGCCGGATTTTTGTCGTTTCAAATTCGATATTGGTTATAAAACGACGTGTCATTGATCACTTTTTTACCTTTTTGAATCAAGGGCACTAATTACGAAAAGTACTCCTTGGTCGTAATGATCAAGCGGTTCTCTCAAGTATTATTTTATACTTTTTCGGGCTTGGGAGACACAAATTTACGAAAAAGGTCAACCCTGGAGTTTTCTTAAGTTTTTTCAGACTCTCTAAAATTGAAAAACACCGAGTTTCTCCTATATTGGACTCGTTAAAATTTCACAGTAAAGGACCTGTTCAATTACAAACAGGAGCGAACCACTCCTTCTTAGGGTTCGAATTTAAACTAAGTTGGACTTATCCGAAGGATGAGCTTATAATCAAGCAAATGTTATCCTCCTCAAGCTTGTCAAAAATAAAGAGGTACTTGCCAGAAATGGTGGGGGAAAAGAGAGAAAAATGAGCCTGTTTGTCATACTTTGTAACCACTCTTGAACACGACACTTTTATTCACCTGGGTTGGGAAATACTTTGCCTAACAGTTGATCAAACCACATTGAAAGTCTTCAGCCAGTTTCTGGGTATTAACTTTGGGTCAATTGTCACCAAGCCATCTGTTGTGTCGTTATGTGTTTAAGAGGTCACTGCCAATAAGCCATTCATCTGCAAAATATCTGTCATCCATCTTGACCATCCCTGAGTCAGTCCTTGCAACTAAATTTCTTCAACTTGATCTATGATTTCGTGTTGTGGGCTTGCCTACGACGGATCGCTTTCTATCGAGTTCAGCTCATTATCTAGAAAGATGATCTAGAAATTGTCAGTACCTTGGGATCTGCATGCCTCAAATGGCAGGTTTCTCGCCTTTGATGACAGGTTGCATCATTGACCTTCGATCAAAGGATTTCGTGACATGTTCGACATCAACACATCTATTCACATCTCATGGATTATACTGGGTACTTTGAGAGCCATTGACATCATTGGTGGTTTCTCTCACACTTGTTAACAGTTTACATCATTGACTGGTAATCAAGTGGTTTCTACCATGTTTGACTTCAACACATTCATTCGCATGGATAGAATCGTATTGTTTCGGGAAGTAGAAATGAAGACCCTGGATCTAGTTTCCGCAATCCAGGTTGCGAGGAATTTTGTATTCATTATATGATGGACTATTCATAAACAGATGGCTACGTCCATACTGTGTCCATATGAGTCTATACCTGTGATGTATCACAAGATCATTCCTGTATCGGAGCAGTAGTTAGTTTTCTAAGTCAGTTTTGATCTGAGTATGGGAATGCCTACCTCAGCGATGATATGATCTCATATATATATCTTGCATTGAATGTTTTTACAGGTTCCGACTAGGCTCTCCACAAGATGATCCTCGAAATGATAAAGTACTTCACTCTTCCTAAATGATAAATGGAATCCTCATCTACTACAGACTTCGCACTTTAGGGGGAAATCTGTTACACAAAAATATCGTCACCATGATTATTTGCAGTCAATATAGGTCTATCATCACTTGTACTGTCCTCCTAAGAAAGTCTCAGACCTCAGCTCTTCAAGTCAAGCTTTGAAATTGAGAGAAAGACATTGAAAATCAATAAAACTCTGGTTCCACACTTTCTCTCACTATTACCTGCGGTCCCGCACCTTCTGTTTACAAAAACTGTGGACCTGCCCGCTCTGTCCCTAAAGGTGTGGGTGCGGACCCCTGTGAAAGTAAAAATGGTGCAAGTTTATTCTAAAAAACTCACTTTGGGTTAATTCTAGATGATTCTAGAAGGAATTTTGACGTGGATTGGTGCTCTTAGGTGGTTCATGCATCCCAAAAGAGAAGGAGGTAATCCCTTGATGAGAGGAGCTATCCCTTTGAAGGAGGGCTTTATCTCTTTGAAGGAGGACCTAGTAACTTCCCTCCATTGCACTATAAATTCAGGCATTGGGCTGGTTGCTAGAGGGGTTAGAAGCTGAACATTTTTGAGGGTAAATGCTGGTGAAATCAAGACTTCCTAGTTGAGCTTAAGAGGAGAGATCACATACCTTTTTGGCTTCATTGGGGAGTGAGTGAAACTTGTCAGAGTAGAGGAGACTTCTTGCTGGACCCTGGGAGGAGCTTGTACAATGTCAAGGCAAAGGTTGTAAAGTTCTTCTTCTTTTGAATTAATACAATCAAACTCATTTTTATCAACAAGTACCTCATGTTATTTGTTTCATGGATTCCTTGACTTTCATGTTAAATATGTTTTATGCAATTGGCTTTTCAGGTGCTATTTAATTTGTTTGCCTTGTTTGTGTTTGCAGATTCGCAAAAAGGAGCTCATTTGGATCGAAGGAGCGAGGGCATCCACAAACTTGCGTTGGACCTAAGGTAGGCCCTAAAAACACTTGTTTGCCTTTGTTTATAAAAGCATATTTAGAGAAAGATAGTGTCTGGTTGGTTTGCTTGTCATTAGGTCTTCTTTAGATTCTAAGAAGGTCTATCTTGTCCGCAAGATCGACTTATTCCGTGTGACAAGGACTATTTTCTTTGTTGCAATGTGATCTCTTCGACACTCCTTATCGTATGCCTTCTCACCATGCTTTTTGCATACTCTTACGTATCTAGTGCCTTGACGAAACTCATCTCCTTGATATCCATATTTATAAGCACACATCACATTGTTAGTTACATCTACCACATGTTGATAGACCACATTGGGGTCATAGTGAACATCATCAAAAAGTTCCCATAACACCCAATTCCCACTTAGCCAATACTTTGCATCCAAATAGGTCAATATGGGTGTGACTATCCAACTAATCAAACTGTGGCACTGCAACTAGGAGAAGTGAGAAAAGTCATCATCTCCATGGTGCCATATTGTCTCATTCAGAAAGGGATAGAAAAATGTCCTATCAAACATGCACTACTCATTGCAGCTCCGCATATAAAGAATATTTCACTTCAGCAGACAATCTGGAGTGTTCTTGCAATCAGATAACTAGAGAAAGTTGTTGACAAAAATTGCATAATTCTTCATGCCTTTGACATTGAAGGCCTTGAGGCTTTTAGGATAGGAAGATTGGAGAGGATTGATGATGATCCCATATGATGAGAAACTTATAGTAAAGGTTGTTCACTTAAACCCTCACAGTATTGTTATAGCATTGAAATTTGAATCCATCCATGTGCAATGCCTTGAATTGATATAGAAGGGATATGAAATTGAGGCATTCCCACAACTTTCACTACATTTCCTTGTGCCTTGGGCTATGTTAGAAAACACTCTAATCGAGAAGACCTGAGGCAGCCATTGACCCAAAAATACCAAAATAACAATATAGGAAAGCCTAATACTCATTTGTCTTGAAAGTTACCACATCATTTTAAGTCATGCTAAGACAATATATACTTACCAAAATAACAAAGAAAATAACCATGTATTTTTGTATATCCACCTAGTTTTGAATCCTTCTATGGGAAGATTTTGCACCTAATATGATGGTATCATTCATCCTATGCTCATCACCTACTCTAAACTACCCCTTTCAGCTGCACTACTTCATTCGATTGCAAAGCCTACAATGGTCCCTATCAAATCAACCCAAAAGTAGGACAATCATCGCTCAAAATATATATGTATTCCATTTATTTGTTCATACTTTTTTTTCTATATTTTCTATTGGTTCTCCACAAGGCAAGAGGTTGAATAAATGCTTAGACACTATAGTAGCATGTCTTTCATAGTGTGCTTTATTAGTACTTCATTGTATGTCCACAACCACCCAGTGTATGTCATATATATTTACTAAGCTTACTACATATACATACTTCATATCTATCCAAATACCAAAAATGACATTTTGGACATGTGGGTTCAAACCTCTTGCACTTGGGTCATGAAGACATGACTAGTGCTTCATTGCCAAATCCCAACAGCTACTGCGTATACATCCTTGTCTATAATATACACATTGGGTATATCACCAAATCCTTGAAATGAAATATTTTTGCATGCGGGTCAAGATTCCTACATTTCAGTCACCTATTCATAATATAAAATATCAGGAAACCACCACTCTGATACGAGTGCCAGAATTCAAGTACCACTATGATAATATGTTTGTTTGCACCAGAACCAGGAAGTAGTTACACTGAGGTAGATGTAATTCAAGTCCATATCTCTACAATTAGTGCAATAAAACATTTATTTTGCATATATTTTTACCAATCTGCCAATATTGCAACTCTTTGACAATAGTCATGAACCATTCCAATAAAAAAATACAATATAGACCCAAGGAGGGGGTCTTCATTTTTGTCGCAATAGAAATATTACCAACTTGGTGAAAGTTTACTTTGAAAAAGCTGGAAGAGACGACAATGATTTTGGATCTTCGTAAACATTCCTGATGACTGCTATGGACCAAATTGTAAATTTATAAGCTGTGACAATCGTATGACCTCTTAAGTGGATATTTAATAAGAATAGAGCTATGTTTGAGATTTGAGCAGTTTGAAATAAAATTGAATGTCTAAATATATAGGCATTTTGTGCAACTGATCCACCCTTTGCTAAACTTGGGGAGAAATTTTAGAGGGAGAACATTTGTACTGCCTCAGCGCATATTCTTAGTGGAATTTTAACAAACACTTCCCTTGCAAACTCTAATCTCTCACTAGGAATACCACTTTTGTTGCAGACTCATATGTGGGTGTTGTCATTGGCAGGTTGTAGGTTCAAACTCCACACCAGCTAGCTTTCACCAGATTGCATGGCCCACCAATTCGATGTGCATGGTAGTCTTCAAGTCAGGTGGCTTCCCATTTTGACTTGAGTTCACTTATGATAGTGTGTACATTGACTTTCTTGCCCTACTTCAAAGTTGCTAAATGGGAACATGAACTTAAAACACTAACAAATGTGACCCAATGTGTCTTCATTCTTTCCAAAAAAATTTCTCTAAAAATATGTAGGGCTTTATCACGATACCCAACTTGGGCATATGTTGCCATCATTGCATTCCAAGAAACTGCATTCCATGTAGGCATTATATCAAATAATTGGTGTGCACTCTCTAAGGTGCCGAACTCGTAATGATAGATGTCCATGAAATGCCATCTCAGATAACCATTTTATCAAACATAAGGTGTGCATCATCTATACTCCAACACATTTAATATACATGTCCGCAAGGGAACTCCTGAAAAAGGCATCCAATTCAAGTTCACTTATGGTTATCAAGCCATGTAGATGTCTTCCTTGCTTAATGGAGTGTAAGGTAACAAGCATTGAGGGAACTATTGAAGGTAATATAATTCAGCCTCATGCTAGACCTATGAATTTCATGAAACTATTGGAGGGATTCCTCACTATACCCATGTTGGGTGTAGATCCCAATCAATGTACTCCAAGAGACCATATCCCTCTCAGGAACCATATCAAACAATTACCTTCCACACTCTAACCTACCACATCAGGCATATCCAACAACCAAATAATTCCATGTGAAAAAATTAAGCCCGCAGATGTGATCAAACACTTGGATTTCATCCTCCATTCTATCGCACTTAACATACATTTCAATAAGAGCAAGCTCTGGAAAGGCATTTGATTCAAATCCCACTTCGATTACCTTAGCTTGAACTTGTGCACCACATTGTTGACACATCAAGTTGGCACATGGAATTAGATCACTTGTCAATGTAAATTGGTTTGGCCTTAAAATTGCAAGCTTCCTCTAAAAGTAAAGCTTTAGAGTCTCCTTATTATGGCCTTGCTAGGAAAAAGCTGAAATGATTGCATTCCAAGACACACAATACCAATCAAACATTTTATCGATGAGTTCAACTGCATCTTCGACATTTCCCCTTGACAGCCTGGGGTGGCGATCTTTCCTTGGATTCCTGATTATTTTCATTCTTGAGAAACCTCCTTATGCCCTGGAATTTAGCTTGGGGGTGATTGGGAAACAAGAAACACCACAATGCTTCCCAATCTATCGCTGGGTGGAAAAGCTTAGTCCATAACGCAGTTTCCCATTTTATCTGAGGTTAATGCTTCTTATGATTGAAACACATTAAGCTCTAGGTCGAATTCAAGGTATGAGGCATACTATTTTATAAGGCAATATATCACTGATGATATTGCTTGATAGTGCATGAATTAATTTTATGGCTGTAAGAGTTCAATTACAAGCCTACGAGTTCAGTCTTGAAGCATACACATGTACAGTTTGTGAGTTAGATATGAATTGTTTCCAAGGAAAATTTTAAGGATGGAAAATTTTCTTGAAGTTTAAAAACATTGACTAATCTCACTAATCCCTAATATGGAAACTATAAAATGTTTATTGATATATTTGTAAAATTATTCAAAATTATAATGATTTTATATATAGTCTCTATATAATGTTGATGATTTTTAAGGTAAAAAAATTTAATATTCTAAAATTTGGGCGAATCGTCTTTTATAAAAAATGGAAATTGGCAAATCCTTTTTGTGGGAAAATCATGGAAAAGTAGCCCACTGGGCGAACATTAGCTCCTAAAATTTTCCATGACTGTTTCTTGTCACCTTAGAACCATTATCACTACTTGTTGATAATCATATCAAAATTATGATGCAATCAGTAATGGAACTAGTAATTTATCATTGTTTCTTTCTATCCTAATTGCGATATGCAAATAGTTGCAACTATCTTATATCCTAAGGTCTGCCAAAAAATGAAAATTTGGTAGAAACCTTTTAGGGGGCTGACATCTTTTCTTTTACAGTTGGTATTTTTATTCTCTTTATCCAACAACGATTTTTGTTATCCAATGGTTTTACCTACGAGCCATTGACCACTGTAAGAATACATCTGGCGTAAAGAGCATTGAAAGGCTTACAAGCAGCCTATAGGCTTAATTACACACACACACATATGTGTGTGTGTGTGTGTGTGTAGCACTCACAACCTTCATGATACCTAAAGGAATAAATACTCACCTAGGTAACATCGATCTGTTTTGATGTGTGACTTGCAGTTTTACCTAGTGATTGAAATAAGGGAGAAAGATCTCCATCTACAGGAACTTTCACATAGTCTTTCTAACTCTAAACCTTGACAATTATTAAATTTTCTCCCATTATAGAGGGTGTCGATGACAAGAAAGTGAATTATTTGAGAAGATAAAGTCCCAAAAGTTTGGTAACGCTATGTTCAAATTCTATAATTCTGCGCTTTGGTTTCTAAACTATCCTACAAGGTAGATATCACCTTTCATTCATTTCTATCTTCATTTTCATTTTCTAAATGTTGATGAAACTAGTTTGTCACTAATAAACTGACTCTGCTTGTAAATCTCTATATACATCCAAAAGATAATGTGCACAACTGAGATGATAATTTAATGGAATGCATTATCCCAATGATTCAAAATTGTCACCGTTATGAATATTTGAAAGGTCTTGACAGTGTTACAGTTGTTGGATTATTGAGTGCTTAATACTTTTTTTGCTGGTGACATATTAAATTTAAATTCATTTTTTATGACTCTTTAAATGGAACAAGTGTACTTAAAGTGAATTTGTAATTTTTTCACCTTAACCAATTATTAATGATTAATCATTCAGTTATGGACTCGAAGAAACAATGTCGACTGCTAATTGTCAAATTGTAGTATGTCACCTGTGACATTGCCTATTGAAGATTTTTTAGCTTGAAAGTGCTTCATTCACCTTAATCTAAATGAAACTTATGTTACATATAAGTGTACCTTCTTATGTGGTTTTTTGCTGGGTCCCCTTGACCTGTAGTTTAATTTATCCTCCTTAATCATCGTTGTCACAAAGATATCTTTTTCTTTTGATTGATGTGTCCCAAACGAGAGAGAATGCTTATCTATATATATAATTCAGTGGAGTTGATGGGACATCACTTTTCATCTTCTTAAGCCGACATATAGTTGGGGCCAACCTAAATAATTTACATGAGAGAAACATAAATTCAAAATTCCACTTCTACTTATCCAAATTTGATGATCTTTAGATCGATTTTGGTCCTCTCAAAAAGTTGTATTCAATGCCACAATTATCGTCACCAAAGGAGTTTTTCAAAGTGGAATTTGTCCCTAGTTTCAATTTTTAACAAAAATAACCATCAATACTTCTTTCTAGCATTTTGGCTTGAATTCAAAATAGTATGCTAAAATTGTCATTTTAATGTCTGGAAATTAGGATATATAAATGTGAGATATATACTCTACATCTTTGGGTTATCTCCTTTTCAAATCTGAGCGTTTTTAGGCTACATGTTAATTTTTTGAACTTTGAACTTTGAAGAAATTTCTGAATGGACTTCGTCAATACTCGAATGAATGGACTTTGTAAGGCAGTGGTACCATAAATTGTGTTATTTCAAAGATTTTACTTCGATATTTTCACAAACTACAATGTCCTCGATAAATACTTATATGTATAGATACTTATGTTTAGGATTATATATGTGTTGGAGCAGTTTCTTTATGTTTTACTATAATCCTGATGTTGAGAAGCTTTAGCTGACCTTTTTCATCAATTGCTCATAGAATATGAAAAAGGAAATGATTTTCAAAATGTGGCAAAAATTACATTTCTCCTGATTTATTTTTTTATTGTTCATGAAAAGATAATCATGTTGCAGGAATGAGTTATCCTACAGTTTGTTTCAATTTGTGGATTTTTTTTCCCTCCCATCCTTTTAGAGGGATGTAGATTTCATTTTCATGTTGATGGTTTTTGCATGTATCTTATCTAGCCCCAAATGCTGGTAATGGAGTGGATCTTGAGAAGTAGTCATGGACACAGACTCTATCAGAGGTTAATGTTACAATACCACTTCCACCTGGTATCAGAAAAATTTTAATGGTCTGTGACATAAAGAAGAGTTAATTAATGAGAGGGTTGAAAGGGAAATCTCATGTTTTAGTTTTAAGTTATTTATTTGTGTTTCTTAGCTCTAAGCCATTTGTTTGATTTTGAGCTTTATCAGATCAATTTTTTCACTAATCCAATATGCATGGCCTGTATTTCTCACCCGATGTTAGTTACTTGACATGGTTGATATAACATTCAATTCTAGGCCACTTTTATTTTAAGTCGGAGATTTTATTGATTAAAACAATGTTCATATTTTAATTGGTTTACTTGGAGTTTGATTTAAAAAAGTTTTGTAAATTCCACATGGATGTTATTTTTTCCAGGTGAGCTCTTTGCACCAGTAAGGTCAAATGAGTCCTAGAACATAGGTATACAACAAGTGCATCTTTTTCCTTTGTTGTGTATCTGTTATTATTTATATCATTGATGGATGGTTATTGATTGATGTAAAACAAAGGATGGGAAGGTCCTGCCAATTCTCTTGACAAAACAAAATCAAATGGAGTGGTAGAATTGTGTTTTAAAGTGTGAGTCAGAAATCAACACTTGAAAGGTAGAACTTGAGAATAGAAATCTATATGATCTGGATCTAGAGACATAATAGACCCTGGAAAAAATGATGGTATTGACGAGTCTTCCCTGCAAATAAGCTCTAACTGTTAGACCACTGCCCAAATTTCAGTTATCTGCAATGGCGATAATGACTCTAGCTTTATTTCTATGAATAGAAACTTTGGTCATTGTCCTGTTCATTTCCTATGGATGATTTTGATTTTAAAACTCCAAATAGTTTTTTGTTAAACTAATTAAATCTTTGATGACAAACATATAGTTTTCAAAGCTATTTTCTAAATCTATTTTCTTGAGAAAATTTGTCTCTTTACGTTAGGTACTGTAGATTACTACCATGTGACATATGCTATGATATAATTTCCTTGATAAATAGACAAAAGTGTTGTACAATGTAGTCTTTTTTAAATCTAAAGACACAAAATTTCGAAATACAAAGTTTATTTGAACATATTTTAGACTTCTTAGGTAATGATTATATTTCGGTAGGGGATTTTGTGTACGCTGATATTATGTTGTCTCTTTGGTTTTTTTAGGTAAAAATGGTTAATAAGGAATGTGTTCTTGAGAAACAGGCACACATATTATTCTACTATCGACATGGATCTCCATGGCTTTCAGGCATGGAAAAAAAAAGCATATCTCAGTGGGATCTCCAAATTCCGTGTTGGATGAATTTAATACTAGTGATGATTTTGATTCCTTGTCAGATAAAGAATGTCACAAGTCAAATTCAGATAAACAGAAGTCACTCAAGAATGAAGGTGAAGCTATTGCTTTCTGTCTAAGTCAATTTTTTATATTTGTTGGTTGTTGTTGTGTTTTGAGTGCGGACTTGTGAAATTCCAAATTGCATGTTGGTTTATGTAAAATTCCTATGTCGTTCATGGATTCTAGAGATCCATGTTACATTTGCACAAAAGTTTAGATATTATTTAGATATCTAAACACCAAACAATAACAACATTGATATTTTTCTTTCCCTCAACCTATAACATATTTCATCTATCTTCATCAATGCTCTTCTTCCATATGCTATCCACTTATGAAATTTCGTTTGCAATATTTGGTGCATTTTCTAGTTATGGGTAATTTATAGGTTATAAATGTCTTCAGAGTTTCACTTCTAATTAGGTATTCAACTTAACATATTGATTCTCTTGTACGTAGCTATTTTTCCCTCCACCCACATTTCATAAATTCTATAACCATTAGGTAGGGAACTGTAACTTTGATGTTTCTTTTCTTGTTTAGTAAAATATTTCTGAGACTTTAATTTATTGAAAGTTGTAGAATTTACAATTTATGAAGTTTCAAGGTCTAATTTTTAAAAGTCTAATTATTTAAAGGGTGCTAGCTCAATGGAAGAGCATCTTCTTTACAAGTAGAAGGTTGGTGTTTCAATTCCATCGTGCCCTGATATCCATATGTAATGGCGACAATCAGGCTTCAGTGATGGAGGCTCTTTTGCCCATCACCAATGAATTTATGGTAACATTTTTTGACCCTCATCAAAATATGAAATGGTGATGGTCGACGAACGCCACCATATATATGCATCAATAGTGACGACCATGAAAGATCCGTAACCATAAATCATTGTTGTTGATATGAAATGGTGACGGTCACTGTCCTTCATTATAGTCATTATTCTTGATGGACCTTGAATGTCACCACAACACCTATACTTTTGGCAATGCGTATTTTGGTGACAATCAACAAACATCACCATATGTATGCACCAATAGTGAAGGCCATGAAAGATCCATCACAATATATCGTTGTAGTTGATATGATATGGTGACGGTCACTATCCGTCATTATAATCAATATTCGTGACGGACCTTGAATGTCACCATAAAACCTATACTTTTGGCGACGCCACCTTTGGTGACGTTTAGTTTTTGGTGACCGAGGTTATGGTCTGACACCATTGTTCATATGAAATGGTGACGGTTGCTATCAATCATTATAAACCATTATTGGTGACGGAATTTGAATGTCACTACAACACCTATACTTTTGGTGATGCCACCTTTGGTGATGTTCAGTTTTTGGTGATGAAGCCTCTTTTGGTTGTCACCAATGAGATTATGGTGACATTTTTCGCCCCTCACCAATATCCATTTTTCTTGTAATGGCTTCCAGAAGCTTTATGGGAATACCGAACCACATGAAGAAACACTATAGACATACTCCCTATGAACTTGTTTATGGGAAGCCAATCTTATTTCCTATTGAGTTCTAGATAAAGACCTTCAAGGCAACAATTAAATTAGGTCTTGATCTATCTGAAGCATCGAAACAAAGAATGGAGCAGTTGAATGAACTAGATGAGATAAGATAGGATGCTATTCAAAGAACCAACATAGTTCAACAACAAAGATCCAAGTGGCATGACAAGTACATAAAGGAAATAAAATTTTAGCCAGGAGATTGGGCATTACTATTTGACTCAAAGTTTAAATATTTTGAAGGGAATTTTAAAACTCATTGGCTTGGGCCTTAAGAGATTGAAATTGTCTTTGATAATGATGCATTCAGGATAAAAACCATTGATGAAGGAAGAATGACCTTCCTTGTAAATGTTCATCGATGGAGAATTTATCACAAGCCATTGACAAAGGAGAAATTCTTAAAAACTTGCAAGACAATATTGATTTGAAGATGATTGGGAAGGATTTTCCTTCCTCTCCAACTTGATTTGCAAAACTTTTTGTTTTCTTATTTAAAAGAAAAATAAAAAGAAATATAATAAATTTGTATAAACATGAAAACCAACTTTTGTTGGCATGTTTATACAGAAAATCTAGGGTGAAAACCAAGAAATTTTAGCACCCTAAATTTTCTTTTTGAATCTTATTCTAATTCCCATTTTCTTTATGTCCCTCTTTTTCTCTTTAGAATAAGTAGCTACAGAATTGCTGAGAATCAACAACTTTGATGAAATTCTGCAGCTAATATTGACAGGAATCACTGACTGGAATGATTGAATATTTTAGTAGAAGGAAATGATCAAGTCCACAATGGAAGCACCTGAAGACAATTTCACAAGAACAATCAAGTATTAGAATCACAAGTTTGAAGGTATGAAAATATTGGATTTAATAATAAAGGTAAAACATTACATTATGAAATAATATAGATGTTTTGCTACCATTCAAAATAATGATTATTTTTCTAATTTCGGGCTGAGTTATAAATATCATGTCATATCAATGAAGTTAGCATGAAAATCCCATTTTTTATTCATCATCATCTCAAAAACACTTCATTTTCGAAACCCTGCTTCACTGACAATTCCATTGGCTCATATCCATTATACTTTGTTTCTCAAGAGCTATTTCACTCATTTCCCTGAGCCGTTTCACTCATCTCCATTTTCCATTTCACTCTCCTGTCCATACTCATATTTTTGAACCTAATCGCATTCCAAAGCCCTGTCAAAACAACAATTGTGAAGCGAGACTTTACCAACATGGGAGTCATTGTTAGAGTAGAGTTGAATGGAAATAAATTTATGGAAGGCTACCCGTAGGTCAAGAAAATGCTGCAACAAGTACAATGGCTAGATTTTTTAGAAAAAATTGATGGTTGTGACAGAGAGGTAACCAAATATTTTTCTCGGGCATTTGATGGAACTGAAGCAGAAATTGGGGATATCAAATTTATCATGAAAAATTCCTTCATGGCCGAGGTTATTGGACTACCCAGAATTGGTGAAAGGTGGTTCAAAAACAAGGGTATTGAAGGGAATGAATGGAAGGAACTTCTAATGAATCCAAGTATGG
Organism: Pinus tabuliformis; assembly: GCA_031772625.1. Taxonomy (NCBI): domain Eukaryota; kingdom Viridiplantae; phylum Streptophyta; class Pinopsida; order Pinales; family Pinaceae; genus Pinus; species Pinus tabuliformis. The sequence continues at coordinate 658,531,695 of CM062807.1, forward strand.
ATACTATTGTTTTTAAAAAGGATATTCAGAGAAAAAATATAACGGGTAAGTGGAGGAATTTACTGTTAGTGATTCGTAAGTTCATTACTTGTGAGGGTAGATTTGGTAGCATGTTTTTCTACCATGTTTGTTTAATGATGAACTTTCTTGAAGGAAATGAAATCAATTTACCCTATTTTCTACTTAATAGCTTGAGAAAGATGTATGGAAATACACAAAGAAAAATTTAGTCCATTGAAAACACTCTATATCATCATGGCCTTGTAAAGATGCTTATTGAAGGCCATCATGAGAATATAGGAGATAGTTGGGAGAATTTCTTAATTAGAAATCATTTTACAGAAGTTGGGAAAGGAGAAACATGTAGCAATAAGATAAGGAGAAGAAGAACAAAATTGTCTGAAAACCCTACTGATAACCCACCTCAACCAGAGTAACATTCAGAAGATGAACTTCCTCTTGCAAATGTTTTAGAAAACCTAAAGAAGAAAATTGTTGGAAGAAAGAAAGTCAGTGGAAAATAAGAAAATACACCCAAGTAGAAAACATAGGAAACAGGGAAGGCCACTACAGAATAGAAGAAAGCTGAAAAAGAAACTCCTCTCTCATCTACCGTAAGGAGAAGCATAGGACTTAACAAAATGGTAAAGGAGTCATCTCAATAATTCATTGAGTTTGTTAATCTGGAAGAGGAAGAGGAACCAGAGGTTCCATCACCAACTTTATCACCAGTGTCATCACCAATTGATAATCTAGTGAGACGAACACCGGAGATTGATCAAGTACAACAGGAGATTTATGACCATATTGAATCTCTAGAGAAAAAGGCTATAGAAAAGGTATCTTCTTCTTCAATTCAAGGTAAAGAATTCAGTCTGACAGTCCAAAAAAACCTCTAATTGTGAATACTTTGAAGCAATAAAATTTTGAATTAGCGGCACTTGATAGACATCTAAAACATGAACATGAGACACTAACGGTGAAAAATGAAATTCAAAGAACCAAAAATGACAAAATTATGTTGCATCTAGGATTATGTTATGAAAATAACGAAAAGTTAAAGGAGAAGAACAAGACTCTCAAGAGAGAGGTCATAAGTTTTGTTAGTGTCAGTCTTTCCAACCTTCCTCCAGTGATCAAATATGCTCTTACAAAGTGGTCTCAAAGTGTCAAGGTCAAATTTTGTCATTTCAAAGAGTCTTCAAGCAAAATTTGGTCACTAGGCATTAGGTCTAGGGTTTGCTTTCACTCTTTTCAAAATTTCCCAAATGCCAATCTATGTCACTATTCAGCTGAGTCTATCATCATTCATAGGGTTTTCATTATCATGTCAGTTTCTAATGAGTCATTTTACACCTTGTTCATGCTTCAGTTGCGCCTAGGTAAGGTCATTTCCCTCTCCTAGGGTTTTGAAGGTAATTTCTCTTGGATGGTCAAATCATTAGAAAAAATTGTATCCAGATGTTCATACACCTTCCCCTATCCTTCATGTACCTTATCAAACACTTCCCATCTCTGAGATCTCCCAAATTCCTTATTTTCGCACAAACCCTAGTTTCTTGCAACAACTTGGCAATTTTCTAGGTTGGGCCTACTTTTTTCCCTTTTGGACCCCTTCTCCTCACTCGATCTCTACGATTCCACTTTCCCCTGCTCCCTAACATCCCTCCCTACTTCCAAAAATTTCCCCAAGAATTTAGAAGCCACTTATCCCCTTCATTTCGCTTCATTTCGACAAAATCCCTTGTTCCACACATCGGGATAAGTTTCACTCAAAAGATGTTTCAGAGCAATCAAAGATGAATTTTGGAACACTGAGAGAGGTTTTTGTCCAAAACATGCCAAGGAAGAAAAACCTCCTTCACGTTTTACACAGGTGTCATGGTTTTAGAGAAATGTCAAAAATACCGTTGCCTCAGGAGAATCGAATGCACCTCTGAAGTGACCTTGGGAAAATCAAGTTTTCTCCTAGCTTGGTTAGCCAAATGACTTTCTTGATGAGTCAAATGATAACCATACACAAATAGATTTTCAATGAGCTATCATGAGCTCAATTTTGAGTTGAGGAAGGCATTCAAAAGTTGACTGAAATAGCACTCTACCTTGAGGCAGCCTCATTTGGCACATTTTGACCAGTCTTGGGAGATTTGATTTTTGATACGGAAAATAAACTCCAAATTAAAAAATTCTAGTTTTGTTGGAAATTAGACTCAAATACCTTTCCAACGAGCTATCCCGCGCCCAATTTTGACACCGATAAGGCCTCCAAAAGCCTCCTGCAAAATGAACTATGTAGCTGGGTGCGCGCTACGCACCAGGGGCGTGCTACGCATCAGGCAACAATTTGCAGTGTAATTTTAGACAGGTGCTATGCATCAGGGGTGCGCTACGTGTTGGGTGAGGTGCGCTACGCGTTGGAGTTTATGTCCAGACTTTGCCCGAAACATATTCAAACACCTCTTCTCACGCATCAAATCACAAGTACAATTGAAGAACATGAAGAGGAGGCTTTGGAGGTAGACTTTGCTAATGCATACCTTGGAGGTGGTGCACTTAGTATGGGAAAGGTTTTCAAAATATGAAGGATATGCTTCAGGATTCCATTTTGCTAGTGACTATTTTGATACAAAGTGTCATGATTTCTGTGGTAGGCGAGAAACAAGGATAGTAGCAATTGATGCATTAGGTCATCCTGGGGAGGGACAATTCAGATATCAAAAACTTATTCGAAATTCATGGCTATTCAAATTTCATCGATAAGTTTGGTATTGACACACAGCAACAATCTTGGAGCTGAAGAGCATGAAGAATGCTCAGACAGTGATAAGAATGTTATTAGCAACAGGTTCAGTCAACAAATAGAAATTGTAGATGGTTAAGTGGGTGATCAACTACTTGGAGCAGTGCAACAAAAAGCTGGAAGATGAACACACACTGTATAAGCTGCGGCAAATCCGGGAAAACCGAGGATTGGCCCGAAAGAGACCTAGTGATTTGACACTGATTGATCGAGAAAGTCTATGCTCATCCGAGTGAACACTCATTTAGAGAAATTGTTAGCCAAGGCAAACAGAGACAAAGATATGCTATGCCATATGAAGAATCATTAATGGGCCGGCATCCATGTTTGCAAAGCGAAAATGAAGATCCTTAAGAGGCGATTGAGCAAGGCATTAAAACGACGAAAAAGGCCCGATCCACTCCAAATTTTGGCCAAAGCCTCCTTGAAGGAGCATGGTACTTGATGATACACCCCCAGCTCAAATCTCAAAAAATTTGGAGAAGTTTTGGTCAATTTTGAAATTTTTGAATTGAAAACAGGTTTTTGCCCTCAACGCGTAGTGCGCCGCGCGCTACCCTGAAGATGGGGAGGTCCATTTCACAAAAACTCTTCATTTTTGGATTTTTCATGACAAATTACACTTGCTCAGCCACTGCCAAGACATTTCATTGAGGTTTGGGCCCCCAAAAGGTCAAAAAACATGCAAAAAATGACCTTCTGCCCCTTTTTGGACACACAGGAAGCAGTCTTGGAAGCATTCATTTCTGGAGGGGCAAATAGGCACCAAATTGAGAAATTCCACTTGGGTTGGAAAGTAGACATCTAGAGCTTTCCAACAAGCCCACCTAAGCCTCATTTGGATGCCGGAAAGTGCCCCAAAAGTGGTCTCAAAGGCGCGCTATGCGTAAGGTTTTGGCGCGCTACGCATCAGGATATTTTCCAAAATTTTCATCTTCAGCTCAGGAAAACGCAGCCAGTTTGACCTGTTTTGACTTGTGATGGGATTTTTCACCCTCCTTGATGTAATTAATGTAATTTTATGTTGACTTGACACTTATTTACCTATTCTAGATGATTCATTGATAAAATAGCAAAAATTTAATGAATGAATTGGTTTCCTAGCTTATAGAGGCAAGTTGTTTTGACTGCCTAGATTTTAGTGCTTTGTTTAGAATTGGTTGAAACAGCTCCTAGAATGATGAGCTCGACCCCTAGAGGCAAGGGAAGAGGTTGGCTTGCCTATATTATGTAATTTCTAAGTCATTTTCATGGTTGGACTCTTGAGGGATAACCTTAGACTGTATTACTCTTTGTATCTCTGCAATTTTGGCAAAGGAAAGACCAGGGTTTTGCAGCACTATTTGGGATTCCTGTGGTGATTTGTGTTGACGGTGTGTTTCTCTCATGTACTTGTAAGTTTGTTCTGTGTATCATTTTCCTACTCTTCTCTTCTGCAAATTAAGTAAATGAAGTGTTAAGGTAGAATTCATGGTTTCTATGCTCTGCCTTTAAGTTTGCTTAATATCTATGTTTTCATCTGTTTAAGGAGAACTCCTGATGGTTTATTTCTCTCCTTAGCTCCTCACCAGTCATACCTATCCATTCACTTCCTTCAAAGGCATCAAGACAACCTCCTACCTTGCCCCAAAAAGACCTCTGCAAAAACTGTGTCTCATCCCCGCACCCAAAATTGCTGTGCTCAGTTTTCCAACAAAACCCAAAAAATTTGAAATCAAACTTTCCCTATGAGTTTACTAGCCTAAAATCAGTGTTCTTTATTGGTCATCTCAACCCTTTGAAGACCTTTTGCCATGATAGACCCGGAGAGAGCCCTCTCCTGTCCTCATAGGGCTAGCTACGAGGCTAAGTGGTTTGATGTTGCCTTGGATTTTGTCTTTTTCAGCCTGAGGCCAAATTCGAGCGCTAACATATTGGCGACCATACTGGGGAAGAACGAATGGTTTGTTGGTTGATGTCATTTGTTTTATAAGCTACAGACGGAGCCTGAAGTTATGCTAGGTAGCCTTCGAAATGCTTTTGCTTTGCATTAGCGAAAGTAGATAAACACTGCTTCAGTCAATCTCCGGTCTAGCTTGTAAACGTGACATTTAACTTGTTAATTACCCTAGTACATGTATCAAGTTCAGATCTGATTGTTGATGGTGGACAACGATCAGACACTGGCAAGGCTGAAATCATTCACCTGGCAACTTCATTCACTGAAAAATCCAAAGATCAATGTTTCATGGTGACTTCACTGCAGGAAGATTAGTAGCTGTGAGATTTTGAAGATGGACCGAATCACAAGAAGATATGCTCGCATGAGCCGATATCACATTCCAGGTTTTCCGAATAAAATTCCAAAGGTAGATTGGTCAAGGAATCTGCCTACATTTAAAGATGATGGTAAGAAGGATGCTGCTTTACATCTAGTTAGATTTCATATGCATATTCACAAGTTGAAGGTGGATTTTCCTGAAGATTTCTTGATGAAGATATTCCTAGCCACTATGGAAGGTGAAGCCCAATCCTGGTATGAAAATTTGCCGCAGGCCTGTATTTACTGTTTAAAGGATTTTCATGCCTTGTTTATTGAAAGATATCAAGCATCTTATCCATCATTAAATTTGGTTCATGACTGTTGCAAACATGCTTCTAATTTTATTGAAAGCCTTGAGAAATATTATGAAGATGATAATTTTATGGATGATGAAATCATGGAGGCCCTGTACGAAAATCCGTTTCAGCAGCATAAAGAAAACTTAAAGGATACTTGTCAAAATGATCAAGACATTTTGCAGTAGAATCAAGATCAGCAAGCTGAAGATGGTCATATGGCTGAAAATAATGAAAAAGAAAGTGTCGTTTCAGATCTTCCCACAGAAGAAGACAGCGTGCAGGGTAGTCAAGATTCAATTTCAGAATGTGATGCAGTCAAGCCAGCTATTTCAGATCAACATTCAGATCATGATGACCAAGAATACCTTGTGCTGAATCCTAAAAAGGAGAATTTTGTTGTTGAGATCATAGACAGCGGTATGGATTCAAATGTTCTCAGTCGTGCTGCCGGTCTGTCATTAGAACCGAGTCTTCATGAGGAGGTCATTCAGTCAGCTCATGAAGAGCAAGGTGAGATCTTTGCTCAAGCAAGTGAAAAAGTTTCTCTGAATGAATTTGTGGTAGACAACATAAATGATAATATTGTGCTTCAAGGATCATCTGAAGTTTCTTTCCTTATGATTGAAGAATGTAATAAGGAACATGAAAACCTAGCCGTCATATCATATACAAATGACCTACAGCACATTCACACCACAGAAGAACAAAACATTCAGGATTTCCATTCAGATTCCTCTTCATATGTTTCATGTGCTGAAATGCTTTTCCAAGAAGAGATCTGCCCATCCATTTGTTCAGAGTTTTTTGAAGCCCATGAGCATACTTTTACCGAAGCACATGATGAAGGCAGATCAGAATTTGAAACAAAGGACACCTTGATCTTTCAGCAGGAGGTGGCAATGGCAAATCTTCATGTTTTTTACGATCCTCTAGCAAGTTTGTTGCAGCCAGCAGTGAAAGTGTTTATTACAGTGTTTTGTTGCAGCCATGGTCAAATATGTTTTTGGATGCCCAGTGATAGGTTTGTACTGTTGACCAGAAGATCTGATAAGAAGAATCAATCAAGAAGGCATCTGCTTGATTGGTTGCATTGGCATTTTGATATATTTTGAGGATATATTGTCTTGTAAGAAACACAGGTGGCCATGTACTGCCACCAAGCTTTTGTTTTAAGTTTCAGGTCTTAGTATTTATGAGTACAGTTTGTCGAGTCAGTTGATTAGTCCTTTCAGTTTTAAAATTGAGTCAGTTTTGTCAGAGTTGTATTCAGTTTTCAGTCAAATCTGCAGTCAATAAATGTCTCAAAGTTTTGTGTCAATTGTTGGAATAATGACTCCATAACCCAATGGACGAAGGCACTGTCTAGCTCTTCCAGAGATCTGCGGTTCTTGGCACCTCCAAGGAGCTACCATCCCCATTGGAGCCAATGTTAGTGTCAGTCTTTCCAGCCTTCCTCCAGTGATCAAATATGCTCTTACAAAGTGGTCTCAGAGTGTCAAGGTCAAATTTTGTCATTTCAAAGAGTCTTCAAGCAAAATTTGGTCACTAGGCATTAGGTCTAGGGTTTGCTTTCACTCTTTTCAAAATTGCCCAAATGCCAATCTATGTCACTATTCAACTGAGTCTATCATCATTCATAGGGTTTTCATTATCATGTTAGTGTCTAATGAGTCATTTTACACCTTGTTCATGCTTCAGTTGCGCCTAGGTAAGGTCATTTCCCTCTCCTAGGGTTTTGAAGGTAATTTCTCTTGGATGGTCAAATCATTAGCAAAACTTGTATCTAGATGTTCATACACCTTTCCCTATCCTTCATGTACCTTATCAAACACTTCCCATCTCTGAGATCTCCCAAATTCCTCATTTTCCAACAAACCCTAGTTTCTTGCTACAACTTGGCAATTTTCTAGGTTGGGCCTGTGTTTTTCCCTTTTGGACCCCTTCCCCTCACTCGATCTCTGCAATTACACTCTCCCCTGCTCCCTAACATCCCTCCCTACTTCCAAAAATTTCCCCAAGAATTTAGAAGCCCCTTATCCCCTTCGTTTCGCTTCATTTCGACAAAATCCCTTGTTCCACACATGGGGATAAGTTTCACTCAAAAGATGTTTTAGAGAAATCCAAGATTAATTTTGGAAAACTAAGAGAGGTTTATGTCCAAAACATGCCAAGGAAGAAAAACCTCCTTCACGTTTTACACAGGTGTCATTTTTTTAGAGAAATGTCAAAAATACCGTTGCCTCAGGAGAATCGAATGCACCTCTAAAGTGACCTTGGGAAAATCAAGTTTTCTCCTAGCTTGGTTGGCCAAATGACTTTCTTGATGAGTCAAATGATAATTAGACACAAATATATTTCCAATGAGCTATCATGAACTCAATTTTGAGTTGAGGAAGGCATCCAAAGTTGACTGCAATAGCACTCTGCCTTGAGGCAGCCTCATTTGGCACATTTTGACCAGTCTTGGGAGATTTGATTTTTGATAGGGCAAATGAACTCCAAATGGAAACATTCCAGTTGTGTTGAAATGTAGACTCTACTACCTTTTTAACAAGCTATCCTGCACCCGATTTCGACACCGGGAAGGCCTCCAAAAGCCTCCTGCAAAATGCACTATGTAGCTGGGTGCCCGCTACCCATCAGGGTGGGCGCGCTACGCACCAGGGGCGCGCTACGCATCAGGCAACAATTTGCAGTGTAATTTTACACGGGCGCTACGCATCAGGGGCGCGCTACACGTTGGGTGAGGCACGCTACGCGTTGGAGTTTATGCCCAGACTTTGCCCGAAACATATTCAAACACCTCTTCTCACGCATCAAATCACAGGTACAATTGAAGAACATGAAGAGGAGGCTTTGGAGGTAGACTTTGCTAATGCATACCTTGGAGGTGGTGCACTTAGTATGGGAAAGGTTTTCAAAATATGAAGGATATGCTTCAGGATTCCATTTTTCTGGTGATTATGTTGATACAAGGTGTCATGATTTCTGTGGTAGGCGAGAAACAAGGATAGTAGCAATTGATGCATTAGGTCATCCTGGGGAGGGACAATTCAGATATCAAAAACTTATTCGAAATTCATGGCTATTCAAATTTCATCGATAAGTTTGGTATTGACACACAACAACAATCTTGGAGCTGAAGAGGATGAAGAATGCTCAGGCAGTGACAAGAATGCTATCAGCAACAGGTTTAGTCAACAAATAGAAATTGTAGATGGTTAAGTGGGTGATCAACTACTTGGAGCAGCGCAACAAACAGCTGGAAGATGAACACACATTGTATAAGCTGCGGCAAATCCGGGAAGATCGAGGATTGGCCCGAAAGAGACCTGGTGATTTGACACCGATTGATCGAGAAAGTCTATGCTCATCCAGGTGAACACTCATTTAGAGAAATTGTTAGCCAAGGCAAACAGAGACAAAGATATGCTCTGCCATATGAAGAATCATTACTGGGCCGGCATGCATGTTTGCAAATCGAAAATGAAGATCCTTAAGAGGCGATTGAGCAAGGCATTAAAACGACGAAAAAGGCCCGATCCACTCCAAATTTTGGCCGAAGCCTCCTTGAAGGAGCATGGTACTTGATGATACACCCCCAGCTCAAATCTCAAAAAATTTGGAGAAGTTTTGGTCAATTTTGAAATTTTTGAATTGAAAACAGGTTTTTGCCCTCAACGCGTAGCGCGCCGCGCGATACCTTGAAGATGGGGAGGTCCATTTCACAAAAACACTGCATTTTTGGATTTGTCATGACAAATTACACTTGCTCAGCTACTGCCAAGACATTTCATTGAGGATTGGGCCCCCAAAAGGTCAAAAAACATGCAAAAAATGACCTTCTGCCCCCTTTTGGACACACAGGAAGCAGTCTTGGGAGAATTCATTTTTGGAGGGAAAAATGGGCGCTAAATTGAGAAATTCTACTTGGGTTGGAAAGTACACATCCAGACCTTTCCAACAAGCCCACCTGAGCCTCATTTGGATGCCGAGAAGTGCCCCAAAAGTGGGCTCAAAGGCGCGCTATGTGTAGGGTTTTGGCGCGCTACGCATCAGGATATTTTCCAAAATTTTCATCTTCAGCTCAGGAAAACGCAGCCAGTTTGACCTGTTTTGACTTGTGATGGGATTTTTCACCCTCCTTGATGTAATTAATGTAATTTTATGTTGACTTGACACTTATTTACCTATTCTAGATGATTCATTCATAAAATAGCAAAAATTTAATGAATGAATTGGTTTCCTAGCTTATAGAGGCAAGTTGTTTTGACTGCCTAGATTTTAGTGCTTTGTTTAGAATTGGTTGAAACAGCTCCTAGAATGATGAGCTTGACCCCTAGAGGCAAGGGAAGAGGTTGGCTTGCATATATTATGTAATTTCTAAGTCATTTTCATGGTTGGACTCTTGAGGGATAACCTTAGACTGTATTACTCTTTGTATCCCTGCAATTTTGGCAAAGGAAAGACCAGGGTTTTGCAGCACTATTTGGGATTCCTGTGGTGATTTGTGTTGATGGTGTGTTTCTCTCATGTACTTGTAAGTTTTTAATGTGTATCATTTTCCTACTCTTCTCTTCTGCAAATTAAGTAAATGAAGTGTTAAGGTAGAATTCATGGTTTCTATGCTCTGCCTTTAAGTTTGCTTAATATCTATGTTTTCATATGTTTAAGGAGAACTCCTGATGGTTTCTTGCTCTCCTTAGCTCCTCACCAGTCATACCTATCCATTCACTTCCTTCAAAGGCATCAAGACAACCTCCTACCTTGCCCCAAAAAGACCTCTGCAAAAACTGTGTCTCATCCCCGCACCCAAAATTGCTGTGCTCAGTTTTCCAACAAAACCCAAAAAATTTGAAATCAAACTTTCCCTATGAGTTTACTAGCCTAAAATCAGTGTTCTTTATTGGTCATCTCAGCCCTTTGAAGACCTTTTGCCATGATAGACCCGGAGAGAGCCCTCTCCTGTCCTCATAGGGCTAGCTACGAGGCTAAGTGGTTTGATGTTGCCTTGGATTTTGTCTTTTTCAGCCTGAGGCCAAATTCGAGCGCTAACAAGTTTGAAATACAAATTTTTAATGATGAAGCCCAAGATGGAAATTTCTAGGAAGAAGGTAAGGAAAACAAACTTGGATATTTTAGCTCAAGCTTCTGAAGGAGTGCAGTGACAGAGAAAGACTATCAATTTTGAATTTTTACATGAGGACATGAAATGACGTCCACATGGGGCGATGTTGAGCCTCATAATTTCTTCTTTTTGACACCCTTTTTCCACCTATTTTACCCCTTTCTTATCATCATAATCACTCAATGGGAAATAAATCACAAAATCTATCGCATGACAGGTATATAAAAGTCTTGTATCTCATAAGTTAATAATGTTCTTTATTATTAGTCTAATATTTATTTTAGCTACCGGATTAGGATGATTCTGTAGCTAATATCAGATTTTGCAGCTAAGTCCATTGCTTCATAGGTTCTAAGGTGCCAGCTAGAGTGAGAAATATATGGGAAGATAGCAATCAATGCTCTCCACAATTCCTTCCTACCTTCATGAACCAGATTGATCAAGGAAGCTTCGAGTTACGTGGTCAAAGGAAAAATTCAACTCTATCAGCTACACAAGCGAGTGAGGAATAGTATATATGCCTAATGATTTGCTTTGTTAACAGAAAATCGTTAGAAAATTTCAATATGATATATTTTATAGTTAATTTTAGTATTTTGTTAAGTGAAGCTAGGCATGGAGCTCTAAACATTTAATGATATGGCCTTTATAAAAAGACTTCATAACCAAGCATAAAAACAGTGATTTTATTATGCGACAGTGAGAATTAAAACTCTGTTTTCAATTTAGTTATAAAGAATCCTTCTTATTTCGATGCATGGTTGATTGTTCAATTGGATCTCGTGACCATTTGCTTCTGGAGGCCCCCCTCAAGTAGTAAAGTTATTTTATGTTTTTAAGTAGAATTTCCTTATATCATTTCATAAGCTTATTTTCTAGATGCATCCTGCAAAATGTTTTCCTTTGTTGATTTTTGAGTTAAATAGCAGCAGTGTGATTATCTTGTTAACACATTTTATTTATTGATTCAGGAGAAAATGAATTGAGTTTAATGAGTAATGATAACAATAGTGAGAGTTTGGATTTAGATTAAAATTGTAATTCTTAAAAACAAAGGATTTGATTACAGGTTTTATTTCAAGCAAGAATGATTTATGATTTTGAGCAAGTGAGAATATATTTTCAATTTATTTTGGATTTTCATGCAAGAGTGTGTTATTATGATAGATGATTTGATTCCTTTATAGAATTGAGTTTATTTTAAAGCAGAATTTAGATAGATAGAAAAGAGAGAGAGTGTGTGTTTTTCAGAGTTGAATTTCATTTTACAAGTGTGAGATTGATTTATAACTCTTAGATTTTAATAAGTTGTGTGGATTTCATAATTAGATATAATTTTTATAAGAGTGAAATTAATTTTCATAGGTGTGGGATTGATTTACTTTTTTGCAGAGTTGTGAAAGTTTATTTTGAAGCAGTTGATAAAAGAGTGTGATCATTTTATTTTCTAGGAGAATTTTCTCTACTCATGTGCATTCCAATAACTTAATTTAGAAACTATATTTTGATAACTCAGTTTAATTTAGAGGTGTAGATAACCAAGGGCTTCTAGGACATACAATGCACTTACACTTCATCAGCTTACTAGCTCTGGTCGATAATTTATGTAAGTAATTTAAAGTTAATTAAATTATGAAACAAACATTATGATGCTTGTGTTCGGCATAAGTCTAGCTCAACAACCTCCACTTGCTTCTTCTCGGTCACATACTGGTGTGAAGCTTCATACTATGTGATGATGTTGCCAAATTGCGTGATGGTGTCTGGGTGGAAGCAAACTATAGCCTCCATGGCATCCGAGTACAATGTCTTGAAACTTGTTTCAAGTTCATTATGAAGCATGTGCAACATTTTTTTGACTTAGAGAGGACCACCGATGAAATTATTCATGTTTTGTCTGTTCAACTCCAAGTCTTCCCAGGTGATATTCTGTCTCAGCTGTACCAAGTACTATTTGATCTCCTGCTAGACTTGGTTCTTGGGTTTAGCTTTGGTGAGTGAACCAACTGATGGGATCGGGTGTATTCTCACCAAGACATCCAAACTACTAAAAAAATGTACATATGAGGCCTGAATGATGCCAATGAATGAGGCGAGCTTCTTGTTGTTCTTAATCAACATTCGAGCTTTCTCTTTCTCTAGCTCTACTCGTGGCTTCATTTTCTTCACTAAGTCAAGTGGTTCATGTTTGTATCACATTTTCCACTAGCTAACATAGGTAATGGAATATTATATGTTCTTGAGGATTTTATAAAACTCTTTGCTCTGCTACTATAAGCCATGAAAATGGAAATTTTCTTTATGTATGGTGAAAAACCCCTCATAGAGCTTCCACATGGTTTCTCCAAGTGTTGATACTTCAACAAGTCTCACTTCTTTCATCTCGTCCAAGTATACCTATGCAAAATTTTCATTCTGTGTTGTTGTGTAGAGTTGTTCTACCTCTAGCCTAGAAGCCTTCACGTTCTATGCCAATAGTTCATTATCGACCATCAAATACTGAATGTTTGATCTTGTCGCTCCTACATAGGAAAAGTTAGCTTCGGTAATGGCATTTAGATACCTCCTGGTGTTCGACACTATCACCCTTTTTCTTATTAATGTAGGTGATGAGTGAGCATACATAAATGTTTTTCTTTGTGCTTGTACAATCCTCCTTTGGAACACATCGAATGATAGGTTATAAACATCCATTACGGGATCATCGTCAAGGGGAACAACACCCCCTTTCTCACTCGAGGCTGTCTCTATAGTTGGAGGTGGTGGAGACTGAGGGATGTCCTCTAGTGTGCTTAGCATCAGATCAACATCTTCATTCGGAAACTCCTATTCCATCTCCATGTTCGTCACTGCAATTAGAGAAAGCACCCGATCATGCATCTGTTCACCTTCCTCCTCAACTACTGGTTGGTTATTCTAATTCTCTTCTACTTGTATCTGCACTGTTTCCTTTGTCATTGCACATTTCCTTTTTTCTTCTTCCTGCTTATACTTCTCTTCTTGTTCTTCCTTCAACTTCTTCTATGTCACCTATAGCTTGAGTTCTCCTTCTTGCAACATCTGCTTTTCTCTCTTCCCCCATCTGCTCTCTATATCCTCTACTTCCTCTTTGCTTTTGTTGCCAAAGCTACTTTTAGGAGAATAGGATCTTCTTTCATCTTGCAACTTTTTTTATCCCATAGGACTATCAACAATCTTCCCCTTTCCCTTGTCCTGCATGGGATTACTACCTTTTACTACCGTCACTTTAGTAGTTGCTTCCATTTGTGGAGCAGCCTGTGAAGTCCCTACTAAACTGACTGACTCATGGAGTCTAAAGGCATTTTAGCAGTACCTCCATTGGATCCTCCTCTAGCCAATGGAGTGCCTCACCGATCCACTGAAAGTAAAATCTCGCACAATCGTCTTTACAAATACCACATGAAACATACAAGTTAAAGTCCCAAGTTCGGAATTAAAATCTCACTATCTCCTTTTCCTTGGCATTCATGACTTTCATGTTCTTTATCTTGTATAATCCAATCTACAAAAGAAGAGTGGGCCATGGTGATTTATTCTTCCTGCGCACCGCCAATGATAACCCTGTGGCGAGATGATATGCTAATTTTTGCATGAAAAGTTTGTCGGTGGTGTACCTTGGTGAAACATGTGGAGGATTCTCTCCACCAAACATTCTAATGAAGGTGTCACCTGGTGAGGCATGCCAATCTACGAGTTCTGTTATCACCTCACTTGCTTCTTGTGGCATGCAAGGTGGATCTCCTTTAAATATGAGCTTGTACAATGGGATGATGAAGTGGTAAGTTAGTCATTCCATTACTCCTCAATAGTTGAATTCTGAAAGAAACTTGTAATATATGTGCACGATAGTTTATCATGGTGTCCATGTCCAGTTCATGCCAGGGAATTGTTGTTGTGCACATATTGCATCCAGTATGTATGAAGACATATATAACCTTCCTCACTCACCCTCAGGAGGATTATGAGCCTATGCTACATGGGCCTTCAACTATCGAGCCAATATATTTGACCAGTTGAATGACTTCCCATCATTCACCACTTGTTCCAATAAGACTTCTCACCCTTCATGAAAGGTTTCAATGCTCTCTTGACCATGGATCCTACAAGCAAAGATAACCAAGCGTTGGTAGGCATTTTTGAGGAACTTTGTCTTGTACGGATGGGTGGGTGTTTGTCAAAACTTTGATGACTCCTTCACCCAACCTTTTAAAATGTATCTTGTGTTCACATAGTTGTGGGTGGCATAGAATATTGAGTCCATGTCCTCTACTAGCTCAGGAAAGTGATAAATTTTCAGATAGTCTTCTGCCCGGAAGGTGGCAAGCTTATGTTCATTGGAGCTACTCAATGTCATGGTCTTCTCATCAATGTGTGAGACAGTCTAGCTGATGACATATACACATGGGAAGGCTAGATACCTACATGAAACCTTGTAAAATCGTGACTGCTAGATGCTGAGATACACCTACCAGTCCTCTAAGTCTTCCTCAAAGTCTTTTTCAAAAACATCTTTAACATGCTGCCATGTCAGTGATGATCCATTTTCTATAAACAACTGAGTATCTACATACATTGGAAAATCTACTCATGTTTTCTCAACTGCTTTCCCAATGCTGGTCTTAGCGGTTTCACTTGAAGCAACTCTCATAGGTTCCATGGTGTTTCAAGGAAAACTAGTGTTGATTCGAACTGCTAGTCCCACTAAGATAGGTAGCTATCTTAGAAAAAAAAAATGGAAGCTTTTCAAGAGTTCCTTTACGTGTGATAGATGGAAGAGAAGAAAAGGGGACCAACCTGGATCTTCCGCTTTGATCCTAGCTTGATTTCTCCTTTCCTTGATAGAATTTTCCACTCCTCTCCTACTTGTCCCACTTGAAAGAGTACCCGCAGAGTCAAAGTAACAACAAAATATGAAAGCATCTCTATCTAAAACATCATCAACAATGCGGAATCAGAAACACATTGACCATACAATTTCATTCATAAACAATAAGATTCACAAATACTCGATTATATCGAGGAAAAATCAAAGAACTTTATTAATAGTAATGTTAGAGAGGATTACAACCCAGCTTTCTGATCCAACATCATCCTTCCAGTTGTAGAATCCCTCTTCACCTCATGAACAAGCAAATCACCCAACAATGCAATGTCTCTTCTCACCAGGAAACCAACAGCACTTCCTTACAAAATACAAAAATCCATCCTCCAGATCTCTCAGATGAGGGATCCATTTATAGATGTCTTGCAAGGGTGTGAGTCAGCTCTAGGTTTTTGATTAGTGTTATTCCATTGATAGTTCCTGGTTCCACTTGGAGATTTCATGATCTCTTACTCATCCCTGGGCGAATTCAGAGAGGCAAGTGTCACAGGAGAAGTTTCTGGAAGATTCCATGATCATCCACCTTGCAAACAATCTCTGCCATTTGTCTATTCTCGCCCATCGCACCCCATGGATGGCCATTTGAGTATGCATCGCACCTGGCCAGTTAGGCAGTCACTATGCATCGTACCTTGCCCATGGAGCAATCTGTATGGTCCAGTTTTAGCTAGTTATGAGTAGTTTTTCAGGTGGAACTTCTGGGAAATGATGTAATCAGTTGACCATTATCCTTTAGGGTGTGAAACAACACTTTTAGGGACATAAGAGCCCTTATTTTATGGACATATGAGTTTGGGGTTGCAGTGCCCAAATATGTCTATAACAGCTGCCCCGTAAAGCATGAGGTCGTAAATCTTCTGATGTCCGGTGAAATGATTTATTCATGAGGATACGAGGTATTCAAACTGGAAGGTGACCTGTATAAGATACAATACAATACATCATCGTCATATTATTTTCATGATCTAGCTGAGGCGGGAATTCCCATGCTCAGCTTTATAAATTCATTTTCATGTACATAGGACAAACAATCGTCTGTTGTTGCAGACTTGTGATTCTTCGCATGAAGAGTCATCTTCCCTGGCTTAGATGACCATCTGTGCTGCTTCTATGTACAATTAATGTTTTTATTTTCCTGAATATATCACAATCTGAATGATGAAACTAGATCCGGGGTCTTCAAAACTCATCCAATCTTCACCCGACGTACAAGTCGATCCATGTGAAAATATGTTCTGAAGTCGAATATGGAAAGACATCACCTGATTACCAGCCAATGATGTAAGCTGTTAATAGATGCGAGAGGAGTCATCAATAATGATGATGACCCTCAAGGTACTACAGTACAATTCACGTGGTGTGAATATATGAGCCGATGTTGAACACCATGCAAAGACTTTCAGTCAAAGGTCATTGATGTAAACCTGTCGCTGGAAGTGAGAAACTTGCCATTGAGGCAGCAAAGCTTCAAAGTATTGAAAGGGTTGTTTCTAAGTCAACTTCTTGGATAATGAGCTGATGTCGACAAGAAGTGACCTATCGTAGGAGGGCCTTGATGTATCCCACATCTATGACGTGAAACGGAGCAAATGATTTTTGTGGAGGTGAAAACAATTTTATGATATGAGGTTCAGGAATGGCGGTCATGAAAAATGAAGCGTGGATGTAATACAGTGGATGAGGCGTTTGCTGGATGGTAAATTCTCTGAATGACTTCTCTTGAAGATATTGGCGCCACTGATATGGACTAGTAGCGTTAACCCCATGGATGGCATGGTGGACCAATGGTGACAGTGAACGGAAAATCCCAACCCAACTCAATCACGGTGATGGAGTAAAAGTGTCATGTTCAAGAGCGACTTGCTACCAATAGAGTTCTTCAAGTTTTCTTCCCATTTTTCCCCAGTCATTGCTGACCAGTACCTCTTTATTTTTGACAAGCTTGAGGAGGATAACATATCCTTGGTCTATAATTTACCCTTCGGGCAAACCTGTCGCTTTGTGTTTAGCGAGATTAGCATCAGTGAGACTCGTTCTTATCTGGGTGGACAAGTTTTTCACTATTGTTTTAATGACAAAGATAACTCGGTCCTTTTCATGTTTAGAGAGTTTGAAAATGGACGAAAAGGAGACTCCAACAATCCTTTTTCGTGGCATAATCCCTTAAGTCTGAAAAATTGTAAAATAATACGAAAGGGATGACTTTTCGATAGTTTTAACGAGCTGACAAAGACAAGCACTTGATCTTTTTGTTTAATAATCCCTCAAGTCCAAAAAGATTAAAATATATGAGAGGGATAGTGTTCCCCTTACTTTAACGAGCCGGGAAGGCCAATAGCTCGACAATATTTTTATATTTAACGAATCTAAAAAGAGTTTAAAAGAGGCTCGTTTTGAGGAACGAGTGATATTTCTTGGTAGCAGCTGGTTCCAGGTAATTTTGGAACTTCTCAAAACATGGCAGTGTGAAGAGGGTGGCAATCAGAATCACTTGTCGCAGATGTTCCTCAAAAGGGTAAACAATCAAGTGGAAGTGTATGGTCAGCCGAATGAAATGGAGGTGATGGAAGGAACACAACCAGAGTTCACAAATGGCAGATAGCAAAGCGATCACAAAGGTTATTTACCAAAGGCGGGTTTATTTTTTAATGAGCTTGAACCTTGTGCCAACATGTGCTCAGTGCAGGTTGATTTCTTAACAAGCTTGAACCTTGCGGGAACATTGCTCTTACCAGTCTTTTGATAATGTCTCTTGGTAGATTTATTTTTTAATGAGCTTGATCACTACTATAACATGTGCTCATGACCTTTTTATGTAAGCTAGAAATGACCGAGCTACGAGGTTAAAGGGTTAAGAACCTACAAACTAAAAAAATCAAAGGTCATCTTTCACTTGCATGCAAAGGTTTGCATGCCCCCAGGTCTTTCAGTAAAAGGAGAGTTTCCAGGTTATCAAATGGAAGTCATTGCAGTTAGGCATGATTGTTTCTGTTGGGAGACAAAAATTCTTCCTTTGCGATGTCCATCGAAATAGAAAAAGGTGATTGTTGTGAGCTTCCAATCATATAACGTACGAAGGTGAATTTTGTGAGCTTCACAATCATACAGAGGAAATAATCACGTCATACTAATCACATAACCTATACGGGAATGTTATTCGGTCCAAGTATTATGACCTTTCAAGAAAATCTCTCTTTTCCTCTGGGTTAGCCTGCTGAAGCATACTAGGGTGCATGCCCCCTAATCTTCATCACACTTACCGAACTACTCGCGGTAATTAGGTGGATGGGATGAAGATGGAAGAGACATTGTTGATGCGAAGAGACCACTTAGGGATGATGGTTGATTTATAGCTGTGTTTGAACTAGGAAATGAAAGTTGGTCGACAAGTTGCACCAATCTTCCTTCATGTGGAAAACACATCACTCAAAAGAATGTGGAAACAATGGCTTCCATGCTATATATATAATCACGTCCAAGGAGTAGATTGTAATCTAGTGGACCTTGGACTACCATCACGTTCAAATAAACGGTTTTCTTTCTCAAAGTTATTGGTAACATATTGGTGACACTAATATGGACTAGTAGCGTTAACCCCATGGATGGCATGGTGGACAAATGGTGACAGTGAACAGAAAATCCCAACCCAACTCAATCACGGTGATGGAGTAAAAGTGTCATGTTCAAGAGCGACTTGCTACCAATAGAGTTCTTCAAGTTTTCTTCCCATTTTTCCCCAGTCATTGCTGACCAGTACCTCTTTATTTTTGACAAGCTTGAGGAGGATAACATATGCTTGGTCTATAATTTACCCTTCGGGCAAACCTGTCGCTTTGTGTTTAGTGATATTAGCATCAGTGAGACTCGTTCTTGTCTGGGTGGACAAGTTTTTTGCTATTGTTTTAACGACAAAGATAACTCGGTCCTTTTCATGTTTAGAGAGTTTGAAAATGGACTAAAAGGAGACTCCAACAATCATTTTTCTTGGAATAATCCCTTAAGTCCAAAAAAGTGTAAAATAATACGAAAGGGATGACTTTTCGATAGTTTTAACGAGGCGACAAAGACAAGCGCTTGATCTTTTTGTTTAATAATCCCTCAAGTCCAAAAAGATTAAAATATATGAGAGGGATAGCGTTCCCCTTACTTTAACGAGCTGGGAAGGCCAATAGCTCGACAATCTTTTTATATTTAACGAGTCCAAAAAGAGTTTAAAAGAGGCTCGTTTTGAGGAACGAGTGATATTTCTTGGTAGCAGCTGGTTCCAGGTAATTTTGGAACTTCTCAAAACATGGCAGTGTGAAGAGGGTGGCAATCAGAATCACTTGTCGCAGATGTTCCTCAAAAGGGTAAACAATCAAGTGGAAGTGTATGGTCAGCTGAATGAAATGGAGGTGATGGAAGGAACACAACCAAAGTTCACAAAGGGCAGATAGCAAAGTGATCACAAAGGTTATTTACCAAAGGCGGGTTTATTTTTTAATGAGCTTGAACCTTGTGCCAACATGTGCTCAGTGCAGGTTGATTTTTTAACAAGCTTGAACCTTGTGGGAACATTGCTCTTACCAGTCTTTTGATAATGTCTCTTGGTAGATTTATTTTTTAATGAGCTTGATCACTACTATAACATGTGCTCATGACCTTTTTATGTAAGCTAGAAATGACCGAGCTACGAGGTTAAAGGGTTAAGAACCTACAAACTAAGAAAATCAAAGGTCATTTTTCACTTGCATGCAAAGGTTTGCATGCCCCCAGGTCTTTCAGTAAAAGGAGAGTTTCCAGGTTATCAAATGGAAGTCATTGCAGTTAGGCAGGATCGTTTCTGTTGGGAGACAAAAATTCTTCCTTTGCGATGTCCATCGAAATAGAAAAAGGTGATTGTTGTGAGCTTCCAATCATATAACGTACGAAGGTGAATTCTATGAGCTTCATAATCGTACAGAGGAAATAATCACGTCATATTGATCACATAACCTATACGGGAATGTTATTCGGTCCAAGTATTATGACCTTTCAAGAAAATCTCTCTTTTCCTCTGGGTTAGCCTGCTGAAGCAGACTAGGGTGCATGCCCCCCTAATCTTCATCACACTTACCGAACTACTCACGGTAATTAGGTGGATGGGATGAATATGGAAGAGACATTGTTGATGCGAAGAGACCACTTAGGGATGATGGTTGATTTATAGCTGTGTTTGAACTAGGAAATGAAAGCTGGTCGACAAGTTGCACCAATCTTCCTTCATGTGGAAAACACATCACTCAAAAGAATGTGGAAACAATGGCTTCCATGCTATATATATAATCACATCCAAGGAGTAGATTGTAATCTAGTGGACCTTGGACTACCATCACGTTCAAATAAACGGTTTTCTTTCTCAAAGTTATCGGTAACATATTGGCGACACTGATATGGACTAGTAGCGTTAACCCCATGGATGGCACGGTGGACCAATGGTGACAGTGAACGGAAAATCCCAACCCAACTCAATCACGGTGATGGAGTAAAAGTGTCATGTTCAAGAGCGACTTGCTACCAATAGATTTCTTCAAGTTTTCTTCCCATTTTTCCCCAGTCATTGCTGACCAGTACCTCTTTATTTTTGACAAGCTTGAGGAGGATAACATATGCTTGGTCTATAATTTACCCTTCGGGCAAACCTGTCGCTTTGTGTTTAGTGAGATTAGCATTAGTGAGACTCGTTCTTTTCTGGGTGGACAAGTTTTTCGCTATTGTTTTAACGACAAAGATAACTCAGTCCTTTTCATGTTTAGAGAGTTTGAAAATGGACGAAAAGGAGACTCCAACAATCCTTTTTCGTGGCATAATCCCTTAAGTCCGAAAAAGTGTAAAATAATACGAAAGGGATGAATTTTTGATAGTTTTAACGAGTCGACAAAGACAAGCGCTTGATCTTTTTGTTTAATAATCCCTCAAGTCCAAAAAGATTAAAATATATGAGAGGGATAGCGTTCCCCTTACTTTAACGAGCTGGGAAGGCCAATAGCTCGACAATCTTTTTATATTTAACGAGTCTAAAAAGAGTTTAAAAGAGGCTCGTTTTGAGGAACGAGTGATATTTCTTGGTAGCAACTGGTTCCATGTAATTTTGGAACTTCTCAAAACATGGCAGTGTGAAGAGGGTGGCAATCAGAATCACTTGTCGCAGATGTTCCTCAAAAGGGTAAACAATCAAGTGGAAGTGTATGGTCAGCCGAATGAAATGGAGGTGATGGAAGGAACACAACCAGAGTTCACAAATGGCAGATAGCAAAGCGATCAAAAAGGTTATTTATGAAAGGCGGGTTTATTTTTTAATGAGATTGAACCTTGTGCCAACATGTTCTCATTGCAGGTTGATTTTTTAACAAGCTTGAACCTTGCGGGAACATTGCTCTTACCAGTCTTTTGATAATGTCTCTTGGTAGATTTATTTTTTAATGAGCTTGATCACTACTATAACATGTGCTCATGACCTTTTTATGTAAGCTAGAAATGACCGAGCTACGAGGTTAAAGGGTTAAGAACCTACAAACTAAGAAAATCAAAGGTCATTTTTCACTTGCATGCAAAGGTTTGCATGCCCCAGGTCTTTCAGTAAAAGGAGAGTTTCCACGTTATCAAATGGAAGTCATTGCAATTAGGCAGGATCGTTTCTGTTGGGAGACAAAAATTCTTCCTTTGCGATGTCCATCGAAATAGAAAAAGGTGATTGCTGTGAGCTTCCAATCATATAACGTACGAAGGTGAATTCTGTGAGCTTCACAATCGTACAGAGGAAATAATCACGTCATACTAATCACATAACCTATACGAGAATGTTATTCGGTCCAAGTATTATGACCTTTCAAGAAAATCTCTCTTTTCCTCTGGGTTAGCCTGCTGAAGCAGACTAGGGTGCATGCCCCCTAATCTTCATCACACTTACCGAACTACTCACGGTAATTAGGTGGATGGGATGAAGATGGAAGAGACATTGTTGATGCGAAGAGACCACTTAGGGATGACGGTTGATTTATAACTGTGTTTGAACTAGGAAATGAAAGCTGGTCGACAAGTTGCACCAATCTTCCTTCATGTGGAAAACACATCACTCAAAAGAATGTGGAAACAATGGCTTCCATGCTATATATATAATCACGTCCAAGGAGTAGATTGTAATCTAGTGGACCTTGGACTACCATCACGTTCAAATAAACAGTTTTCTTTCTCAAAGTTATCGGTAAATTTGGAAGGATCCCTAAGGGTTGACTGGTTCCTTTGTTGAAGCCTAACAAATTTTGTTTTTCAGGCAAAAGCGATGGCAAACCAAGTGCTTTCCAAGTAGTTGAGGAAAGGATACTCACCGAAGCCCCTTAATCTATGATTATGCCAGACACGATCATTTTTTAAACTTGTACTATGATTCAGAATGGTACATTAGATGGAAGGCGAGGTTTTGCTAGTTGATTCCAATCAAAGAAAATGACTACACTGCTCGGAGGAGGTACCAGATAAATGTCCAGATAAGTTTCATGAACTGGGGGGTCTCTTCCCGTTGCGAAGGAATGGGCTGATTGCCCCCAAGTTCATTCGACTTTATATTGACAAAAAGAATTTGAACGGTGTCGTTCTCATCCTCTTTGGAAACTATATCATTTGAAGGCGGATTTTCTGAAGGCAAGACTAGGTTGACTGCCATCTCAACCAGTTGACTTTGATCCGGTATGGACTCAGAAGGTTCACTTTCAATGGTAGGTGATTCGATCGACAATTGAGTTATGTTAATTGAGTTTTCAACTAGCGAAGGACTTGGCAAGAGTTTCTTGTATCCAGGTGGAAGTTGTTGCGGTGAAGCAGGATGGTTATCCAAAATGCTTTTGGCTTCATCCAGAAAAGGACAACAGTGAAGGGTATGATCACCTTCACATAACCTAAATGGAACTCTAACTTTTCCTTTTTATCTGTTGACTTCTTTCTCACTAGTTGATGGTGTGCTGTCAACCTAACTATCAAGGGTTGATGACACCAAATGGTGTAATCGGGGAGACCATTCCCTCAAGATCCGCGAGATGCAAGGGAAAGCTCGATGGTAATGTCTCTCCTTGCAGATTACGCATGGATTTTTTGGTTTGGAAACTTTAGTGTGCGAATTTTCGCCAGACGATGCATTGGTGTTCCCTTGTTTAGCTGGCTTCTTCTTCTTCTCCTTCCCTTTATTTTTCTTCTCAGCTACTTGGTTTTTAGTGTCACTAGTTTCACCAAGCGAAGAGGAAGAATGGGAAGGAGAAACAAACGAACTAGAAGGTGAAGGGGTAGCCTCAGTATCATCTGGTTGCTGATTAGATTGTTGAGGAATTGCGGTGTTTTGAACGACAAAGGTCAAGAAAATCCATACCGGCAGGCCGATTGTGATTCCTGGAAGGGACAATGTAGCCATATATGGAGAACCAATATCTCCCCAAGAGGAGAAAGGACTAGGACTCCCTCCAAGGGGGATTCCTTGATTGGTAGACTCCATTTTCTCAACCTCAGATCAATGTAGGAACAAGGATGTTATTCCGTTTAAAATAAATTTTAAGACGCTTTGACGCAAATTTCTTTTTCAATTTTTAAGAGTCGAGAAAAAGATAAAGGTGACTCTAGTCGCCTTTGATTTTTAATGATCCTGAAGTGGCAAGTGCTCAGATGGACCTTTTCGTTTAAGGAGTTGAAAAGGAATGAAAGTGACTACTCTAGAAATCTAGACAGAGGGATTACCAAACCAATCGCAAAACTGCAAAATACACCTTGGTGATAAATGATAGAGAAATTAGCAAGGACTTATGTATGGCAGTCAATCTTCCCAAATGCTATGTTCAGTCCATTGCAATCGATAGGGCGGCAGACACAGCTTCCTAAGGATAAAGGATATCAGCCTATTGTGGTCTCCCAATATATACTCGACGGTACGGGGAGCACAAGTCCGTACTGGCACTTGTCGTATCAAAGAGGAGGAATCACCCAACCTTCGATGAAAACGATAGTTACCAGGGTTTACGACGCTAAAGCACGTCCCTAGCCTATACTTCTAGATGTGTTACGTTAGGTTCCAAAGTGTTTTTATGTTCATTGAGATTTATTTTAGAGTTGATCTTTCTTAGAAGTTTGTCTTTCAAGGTTCACTGCGTGATGTAGATGTGAAATTCCTAAATATGCAATCTAAAATGATAAATAGTTGTTTATTTATTTTAGCAATGAAAATACTAGCTACAAAGGAAAGAAGATAATGATTTTCTTTCAGCAGAGAGCATAGAGCACACACTAAATGCACTTTCCTAAATCAAATTTCGCATGTAGTCAAAATGCAGATGCACATGCATGTATTTTTTCTTCTTCCTTAATGTGTGAATGCCAAAAAGGAAAGCTAAGTACAGATCTGAACTATTTTCTTCAAAGCGACATTACTAACAATTTTCTTTTCAAAATGAAAGGAAGACTAAGACGAAACTTTTCGATTTCGAAATGAAAACTGTAAAACGACACTTCAAATATTAATAACTCAAATCAAATACATTGACAAAAGTACAATCAACTATCTAGAAGAGGAAGACTTTACGACACTCTTATTTTGATTTAAAATGACAATTACGACACTTGCATCAAAAACGACAGTTCAATTAGGCTACTTTTGACAAAGGAAGACTATAAATGATTGACAAATACACAAAAACATTTACAATTCCTAGCTGATGGAGGCTGAAATATGTGAAGGAAGAAGGTTTCAGCAAGAAGGTACTGATCATGAACAACAAAACTACTGAATAAAGATGAAAACAAGGAGACAAAAACCAACTTTCAGAGAAGAAAGCAATGTCATTCAATAATCGCACCTGTAACATAGGGAAACAAGGATGCATCTCACCTGCAACACACGAGAGGTGCGATGCATACAGACTGCACAGTTACAGACATTACGATGGACTAGGGAGCGAAACTGAGCTTTGGTTTTGCTCAAAATTTGCAACTAATTTTAGTGATTTAGGCTGAGTAATGATGGACAATAAAATCAAAGCATAGGGATAAGATCTTATGAGGTTCTGAGCTACCACAAGGGCACTTAGAATGCTTTGTAAGGCAGATGTTTAGTTCATAAACCAACCCAGAGATTGACTGAAGCAGCATTCATCTACTTCGCATTTGCATAGCAAAGGAATTTCGAAGGATAGCTGGCTAACTTCAGGCTCCGTCTATAGTTTATAAAGCAAACAATAAACAAACAAAACAAACTATTCGGTCCCCAGTGGAGTCGCCATTTTGTTTCAGGGAAAACTAGTGTCGATTCGAACTGCTAGTCCCACTAAGATGGGTAGCTATCTTAGAAACAAACAATGAAATCTTTTCAAGAGTTCCTTTAAGTGTGATAGATGGAAGAGAAGAAAAGAGGACCAACCTGGATCTTCTGCTTTGATCCTAGCTTGATTTCTCCTTTCCTTGATAGAATTTTCCACTCCTCTCCTACTTGTCCCACTTCAAAGAGTACTTGTAGAGTCAAAGTAACAGAAAACTATCAAAGCATCTCTATCTAAAACATCATAAAGAATGCGTAATCAGAAACACATTGACCATACAATTGCATTCATAAATAATAAGCTTCACAATTACTCGATTATATGGAGGAAAACTCAAAGAAGTTTATTAATAGTAATGTAAGAGAGGATTACAACCCAGCTGTCTGATCCAGCATCATCCTCCCAGTTGTAGAAGCCCTCTTCACCTCATGAACAAGAAAATCACCCAACAATGCAATGTCTCTTCTCACCAGCAAGCCAACAACACTTCCTTACAAAATACAAAATTTTAGCCTCCAGATCTCTCAGATGAGGGATCCATTTATAGATGTCTTACAAGGGTGCGAGTCAGCTCTGGGTTTTTGATTAGTGTCATTCCACTGATAGTTCTCGGTTCCACTTGGAGATTTCATGATATCTTACTCATCCCTGGGCGAATTCAGAGAGGCAAGTGTCACAAGAGAAGTTTTTGGAAGATTCCATGATCATCCACCTTGTAAACTGTCTCTGCCAATTGTCTATTCTCGCTCATCACACACCACAGAAAGCCATTTGAGTATGCATCACACCTGGCTAGTTAGGCAGTCAGTATGCATTATACCTTGCCCATGGAGCAGTCTGTATGGTCCAACTTTGGCTAGTTCTGAGTAGTTTTTTAGGTGGAACTTCTAGGAAATGATGTAATCAATTGACCATGATCCTTTAGGGTGTGAAACAACACTTTTAGGGACTTAAGAGCCCTTAGTTTATGGACATATGAGTTTGGGGTTGCAGTGCCCAAATATGTCTATAACACATGGTAACACTGACTGCTGGAGAGGTGCTCAACAATTGTTGTACCTTTGGGACATAAAAGACACTCATGAAAAAAATATAATTCTTAAGAAAATCCAATTACAAGGTAAGATCAAGCAGAAAACCGAGCATCTAATGGGGAGGATTGCAAAATTCTCATTAGCAAGAGGGTTTTGCTGCTTGTGGGAACTATGTACTACACAATCCCAATAGCTAAGGTCAAAGCTTGTGGCTTGAAACTGCGTAATGCACATTTCAACTTGGGCAAAGGCCTCAGAAAGAGTGCGCATTGCACACTCTCAGTGGCCAAGATAACATGCTAGTTCTTGAAACTGCGCACTACACAATTTAATACATCTTGGAATGTGTACTATGCAATTCCGGAGGTGAATCTTGTGGCGTGAGCCTTAGGATTGCGCAGTGCCACCTGGGCAAAGTGAAAACTGGCCAAGGGAAGTGTAGATCTGCCTAATGGAAGTGTGAAAAGTGAGTAGATTTGAGATATAGTGTGAAGCTGAATCCATATATACCTAAATGTGAGAAAATGCATGTGAATCAAGTGCAAAAATTAATCAAACATAAGGAAAATGAAGTATGTGAGAAGAGTCACTGCAATGGTGACCATTAGTGCAAAAACAGGAAAACTAATGTGACACTTAGGAAATGCAATCTAAAACTAAAAAAAAAAACACTTCTGTAAGTTAAAATAAGTTAAAATGGTAGCAACCGTGAAGAGAAACAAGTGAAACAACACTCACACAAGCCAAATAACAAAAGAGACAAAAAAAGTAGCAAAAGGAGACAAAAGAAAAAATCATTCAGAAAAGCGATGACAATCACACTAAAGATTCCATGATCTCCTTGGGAATGCTAGAGCTCCAATATCGAGTGTGAAAATCATATCTAGAAGCATCGATTAAATAGATTTGGGCGAATTAGGGTTTATGACATGCATGCCTAAATCAAGGGGAAAATGACACTTGAGAGAAGTTTCTAAAAATAGTGCAAGCGCCTCCTTCGGGATACTAAAAATAGATCCCCACCTTTTAGGGACACTTTTTGTTTTTTTGTTTTTGTCTTTTTCTAGGGAATCTTTCCATGCAAACTACTGGGAAAGATTGCACAGTTCTAGGGATCTAGGCAAATTTATGGCTCAACGCACTGCGTAGTTTTTGAGCTTGGGAAGGATTTCATAGTTTCTAGGCTCATTTTTGGGTTGCCTCCCATGAATGTACAATTTCTGAGCTCAAGGCTGACTTCCAGTCAGGAATGCACAATTCCTATCATCAAGGATGCTTTCCCTCAAGGACTATGCAATTTCTTGAGGCAAGTCCAGAACTGCTATGAGACCAAGTTTGGATACTAGCTTGTGACATAGAATGATAAGCTAAGATGGAAAATACAAGAAAAATTGAAAATATAATTCTCAGTCGAAGCATGAATACCTAGATCAGTTCAAGGCAAGCTACTATGGATAAGAAGGGAGGCTCCAAAATCGAAACATGGGAAAAATTTTGGAGGGTGGTTGTAGTTGCTATAATAATAGTGACACACTGGTAGAACTCCAGATCTATATATGGGAATTTTCTCAAGAAAAACAGGTCTAACTCTTCCAGAAGTATTGTTCATTTATTTGATTATCATAACTTCTTCACTTAGCTTGAGTTAAAGATATAGTCCCTACCATTTCCTTCATCAGCAGTACACATACAAAGGCAAGTCAAACTGAGTTGTTTTGATTAGGCATGAGGAGTATATATATGCACAAGTAACATAGATTGTCAGAGTCTTAGTTTTCATCTCTTGTGTTTCTTTGCTTCCGGTAGGCCTGGACAATACCTTGACATAGTCACTTCGAGAACCCAAGCATTGCTCCACTGCTAGGGAGCCTGGACAGTAGCCTAGCAGAGTTACTTGCTACACCTTTCTGTGCAGGAAGTCTTTCTCTTCTTTCACCCTTTATTTCGTTTTTCATTTTTTTTCATTTTTATTTTTTCAAAGAATTGTGCATAGGCACTTAGTTATTTCATCAGGAAGAAGAGGAATCCCAACTTATTGAGAGCAGAAAAGGTTTTCCCTCCCTCCTTACCCTACTTGACTTACTTGAGAAGGGTTAATTGAAAATAGAAGACCGATTAGAGTAGGCGGTACTAGTTAAAAGTGCAAGCATCGCGATTTCACTATGAATCTCTCCAACAAGAACATGTTTTCCGTCATAGTATCATCGACTAAAAGTAAATTCAAGATTCACATAAAGAGAAGGAATAGATAGATAACCAAGCATTAATCACAATACAACTTCCTCTTGGATTTCACCGAGCTTGTCTGAGAAGAAAAACATGGTCTCATGCAGAAACTAACCTATAATTGAAAAGAAAACAGATGAAAGGAAAGAATCGGAGTAAAATAAAAACAAATTAAAGAAAATCAAAGGAAACAACAAAGAAACCAAAACTACTCCTACTCCTAACCTAAAGAAATCATAAGCCAAACTTATGTAAAGTGATACTTCTAATGCAGCCACCGGCGCATTGGTTGGCCTATATAGGTGAGGGAATGCATGTCAAGAAAGATATATAAGCATACCAACAAACAAAAAAGATAAGACAATAAAAACCAAAACATTCAAAGTTTGAAAGAATCTGTCGAAAACTAAAAATGAGAAGCGCATGAAAGGCACTCTACAGATGTACCACGGTATTCAAACACATTGTAAGTCGAAGACATGTAGGCACAAACTTTAAAACTTGAAAAATGAGAAAAGATGAAGAAAGAAGAAAATTTACGTTTTTCTACAGTGCTCGCTATGTACGATTCCTCCAATGACTAAGCGATAGGATCATATGATACAGATGTAGGATGCAAAAATTGGAAAATAGGTTGATTTTCAACGTGTACAACAGAGTGATGAGGAGCTTATAAAGATTCAAAACATTTATGATCAGAATTGTAATGGACCTCAAGGCTACGAGAACCTAACATAACCATCAACTTGGGATGAAGTGCCTCGACAACTTGGGAAGGTTCCAATTCATCATAATATGGATCATCAAAGACCGGTGGCTTAGAAAGATCGATAGTGGAAGAATCAGAATCGTGATCAAATGAAGCAATGAAAAGATCATGACAACCACAATCAGAAAGCTCAACATCAAAAAAGGAGGCATCCTCATGATTTAATGAATCATAAATAGGGGATAATGGAGAACAAGAAATTTCACTGTCTATGTTCTCGCAAAGGTAAGACGATATATTTAGAGGATCAAGAAGAAAATATTTTTCCTCTCCACATTTAAATTAAAAATTGGCATCCCACAATTCTTGCGAATGATCGAAAGTAATAACATCAAAAACTAAATTTTCACAAGATCGAATAGGAATGAAAAAATCGTGAAAAATGTCAGGATAATGTGGAAGAGGTGCGGATAGAAAGAGGTCATCCTTCATAGATTCTTGTTCAAACTTCCACACATACTCATAAAAAATGATATCGCAGGTGGGCTGTTCAACACAAATTCCATCTAGAACTTGATCCTCGTGAACATCACAAGAGAAATTTGAAACAAGTGAACAAAACACATCACAGTCCAAAGGATCAAAGGGACCAAAGGATTGAGGACGAGGAGATATCACCTCATCAAAACCATCGGAGTCACAGTCCAAACCTGCACTAAAATTCTGAGTATGTGGGGTAGGAGAAGATGGTAGTAGATCAACGGATAAATTCTCAACTTCTCCCACCTCGACCTATGGAACTAGAGCCATTTGATGAGAAGTGGATGAAGGTCCACTTGCAACAACAATATTATCCATCTTAGATTTAGAAGCTCTAACATCGAGGTATGTTGGGAGAGGTTCAAAAAATTCTAACTGGTTTGGATTTTCTGAAATGTGAACAAGTTATAGAAATATGTCTGCTAAGAAATTCCAATCAACTTTACCTTCAGGAAATTCAAAGCAGTAATGGATGAAATGATCGTGAAAATCCTGAATGGATTTATCAAGTGCATTTCACAATTTTTATTTTTTCTTATTAAGAGCTTTACGATCATAGAAATCGAAAGCATGACATGAATCTATGAAAAGATGTTCGAAGGAGTGGATGGAGTGATTAGGCGATGTGTTACACAATTCTCGCATGCACCCTTCGTGCGTGAATGAACTACCTACAACCAACATCTTGACAGTGGATGTTGTGCTTTGTGTGAAATCAATAAACTGTGTGGTGTGCTCAAATAAGATTGTTTCACCCTCACCATTGAATTTCAAATTGGACAAGGCATCAATAATTCTCATTGACACTTTCAGATTTGCGTGTATGGAAAAAAATGTTGGGGTTATGATTTGGTGAGAAGTCATTAAATGTATATAAAAATTTAAAACACACTTCAAGGGCTCAGCTTGTCATCTAGCCCTCCTAGTGCTAGAAACGTTGACGGTGTTGGACCTGCCAACATTTAGGGAATCTCCGCGATATGAAGTCCCAACTAGACCTCACACTATTTGGGGTAGGAGTCCTAGAAGTGGGTGGTAATGTTATGTCGTGATCACGAAAATGTGCAGAGGGAAGTATGATAACTTTGGGTGAGAGCAAGTGTGTGACCCTACAGAGAGTCAAGTGCAATGCATGAAGGTTCGAACACACGAAGGTAAAACGAAGTGCACCCTTTGGAAGCTTGTAAATGTATGCAGCTTGAAAGGAACACATGAGCGAAATGACATCACAAGCTAAGATATGGAATAGCCCACAAGTTAAAATGATGAGTTAATACAACAATACACATTCAACAAGATTTCATACAAATGCAAACAAAATAGTTCATAAGCATAAGCATAAGTTAAATAACATACATTGTAAATACAACAAGAATAGTCCTACTATATTCAAAACATATGCATGAAAGTGTGTTGGCTTTGATTTTATTATTATAAGTGAAATTTCCATTCATACATACATCATTCATGACGACTAGCCCCAATAATGGAACAATGCAGTCAAGAACAGCTGCTCCTCCAAATAAGTACACTTGCTCTATGCTACGTAGAAGCCAAGGCTCTTCATAATACTCCCAAGCTCCTTCTAAGCCTAAGCCTTGCCAAAAGCTTGGCTCCCAAAATTCTGTTACATGAGTTATGAGGTTCCATTTATAACTAGAGGGGGTCAATATTCAAATCCCCTTTGTGACCTCTAGACTACCCTCATGACTCTTCAACTTCTTTATAAAATGACACATTACATTACATGATGACTCTTCATATTCCAATATTGGCACTTGGAATTTCACTTACAACATTATTACAAAAAATATTATATTTTACACTTGTACTGATATAAGACAAAATAGGGTAGAGACAACTTGATAGCCTAACAAGACACAACACTATGATGCTTGAGTTTGGAGAAGTCTAACTCAACAAACTCCACTTGCTACTTCTTGGTCACATATTGGTGCCAAGCCTTATATTGTGTGATGATGTCCCCAAATTGCACGACGGTGTTTGGCTGGAAGAAAACTCTAGCCTCCATGGCATCTAGAGACAATGTCTTGGAACATGTTTTGAGTTCACTCTAGAGCATGTGCAACATTGTTACGACTTGGAAAAGACCACTGATGCAATTTTGCATCTTCTGTTTGTTCAAATCCAAGTATTCCCTAGTGGGATTCTGTCTTAGCTTCTCCAAGTACTCTTTGATCCCCTGGCGGATTTGGTTCTTGGGTTTAGATTTGGTGAGTGAACTAACTGATGGGATTTGTTGTGTTCTGACCAAGACATATAAACTACTAAACAACCATACATATGAGGCCTGAATGCTGCCAATGAATGAGGTGAGCTACTTGTTATTTTGAATTAACATTGGAACTTTTCTTTCTCCAACTCTGCTTGTGGCTTCATTTCCTTCAGTAAGTCAAGAATTTCCCCTTTATATCACATTATCCACTCTTGTACATAGGTAATTATAGTTTGTATGTTCTTTAGGATTTTAACAAACTCTTTGATTTACTGATATAAGCCATGCAAATGAACAACTTCTTTATGTATGGTGACAAACCCCTCATAGAGATTCCACATGGTTTATCCAAGTGTTGATACTTCAACAAGTATTGTTTCTCTCATCTCCTCTAGGTAAACCTGTGTGAAAACTAAATTCTATGCTGTTGCATGGATTTGTTCTGCCTCTTTCCTATCAGCCTACAAGTTTTGTGCAAATTTCTCATTCTCGACCGTCAAATACAAAATGTTTGATCTTGTCACTCTTGCATAGGCCAAGTTCGCTTCAGAAATGGAATTTTGTTGCTTCATGGTGTCTGACAGTATCACCCTTTCTCTAATGAATGAAGGTGATGTGTGATCATTAGAAAAATGTTTTCTTCGTGCTTGTACAATCCTTCTTTGGAACTCATCGAATGATAGATTGTACACATCCTTTTGTGGGGTGTAATAAACAACCTAACATTTAATTATCAAGCTGGGAGTTCGTAAACTCAGAGGAAAAACACTAGAAATGATAGAGAAGGACTTCAAAAACCCGCACTATTTAATACAATGACATTACGCCATTCTGGAAACTGGATTCACTCAAGAAAAATACTTGTCACAAAAATTGATAGAAAAATTAAAGCATGCCTTGAAAATAATGCTGGAAAATGAAACAGGTTCCTATAATCAAGATTCCAGTGCTTTAAAAAGAATAGAAGCGATGATATTCTATTTTACTTATAAATCAGTGCCCTTTACTGAAGATATCTAATTCCTGTACTAGATAAGCCACGTGCCTGTAGTTAAATGAGTCTCGTTCCTGCACTAGAAATTAATGAAAGGAACTTGAATCAACAAAAACAATTCTGGTAAATAAAGGAAATAAAGGAAATATTTTGTGACTGAGTATCACTCCAGCTATGAGACAGAGAAATAATCAAAATTTTAGGTACATTTGTCTCTAGTACAAATTTTCCGTCCTGGATTGAATCTGCATTCTTGCAGCGCAACAATGTTCTTGTACTGGAATAGAGTTCCTGCACTGGAATGATATTCCTGTACTAAAATTATGTTCCTACACCATAAGTGTATTTTTGCACCAGATATTTTGACTTAGTATTAGAATTCTAGGTTCTTGTATCAGGGTACTCTATTCTTGTACTATGGTATCGATTCCTGTATCGAGACAGAGATTCCTGTACTAAGAAATCAATATTCTTGTACTGAGAATTTTGGCTTTCATACAAGAATTTTGGGTTCTTGTACTAGGGTACTCTGTTCCTATACCAGGGTATCAATTCCTGTACCGAGACAAAGATTCTTGTACTAAGAAATCAATATTCTTGTACTGAGCTTCCAAACCACTTGCATAAAATGTAAAGTGTGCTAACTAGAAATTAATTTGCAAGGCAAACCAGAGCAGAGGAAATAATCACATATAATCAAAAGACTCCTTATCTAATCATTCATTCAAAAGTGAAAATTACTTCAAAATTCAAAGGAAATCTCTACTACAACAAAAAGCTTCTTCATGTGAAAATGATCATCTACTCTAAATACAAAGCATCCCTTCTTTCCTAGATGACTGTTGTGATATTAACCAGATCCACACTTTTACCGAATAGAGGTTTCAGTTCAAAGGTTCCTTCACTAAATTCCAGTCTTAAACTGAACTCTTTCCACAAGAAAATAAGCATAGTCATAGATCCTCATAATTCGGAAAACACTTCATTAACGCTTAGGGAAATAAATAAATTAACCCCAAGTTAAAGAAAACACACTTGCATACTCAGAAATGGAACGCACTTGCATAAAGAAAATAAATCCAATTGGAGAAATAAAAACCCTTGAAGAAGTAGCCATCGCTTGCATAATTAAAACACGTTGGTGCAAGTAAAATCAAACATACCCTTTGTAGAAAGAAAACTACAAATTGAAGGAAAAAAATGCTACCACAATATTCAGTAAATGAACACACCCACACCTTCACACCTCGGATCTGAGTCACACAATTTATGAAGAAGACACAGATCTACTAGCTACATAAAAAGATGAAATACTTCTTGCTCCAACCTTGCATAAGGAAATATATCTAACACTCCTTATGAAAGAGGGAGAACGAGCTGCATTGGCTGGGCCGTAGCTAACCAACTCATTTCCCTTTATGAAATCTAGGAAATCAAATACACAAAAAACTCATTCACATAAGATTTAAACTCAGAAATTGATAAACCGAAAGAGTTCCTTAGATTAGCTTGAATGCTTGCTGCAATTATACCTCAAAGCTTCGAATCTAGCCTCCAAATGATCATAGGGAAGGGGAAATATCCCCCTAAACTTGATCCAACAACATGGAAGTACAATAACTGATTTTCTCTTCCTCCTATAGAGCCATGATTTGGCATTTATGTAATTTACAATTACATGATAGGCTTTGAAAGACAAGCCTTTGAAAGCAAGATGAGGGATTGAATCCGAACTACTTCCCATTAATAGGAGACTAGTACAACCATTTTCCGATTGAGAAAATGCAGATCTGATACAAATTTTCCATTTTTCTAGCAAATCTGGGCAAGATCGTAAAATTCTGGAAAAACAATCCTTTTTTTTATAAAACAACCTCAAAGACCCTCGTTAAATTTTAAACGATTATGAATCCTAGGAAATGGTTTTTGTTTTAAATAATTTTTTATACTGGTAAAAAACCCATTTTCTTGAATTTTCGATATTCGCCTCTAGCTGCACGTAAATCGCCGTCAAACTTGGATGTTTGGAAACTGTTTGGATTTTGAGTAGATATGTTGATTTACTTCTAGAGACCCACACATATGACCTGGGTACAATCAAACTCATCGGAAGGAGTTAGAACATCATTTTTAACAAAAAACTTCCTCGGTTTTTCCCGAAAGCGTGCCAAGATGTCGAAGCTCCAAATTGGTTCCTCTCTAGTGCAAGAATGCTACTCTTTAGTGTAGGAACAGGTCAATGAATGATACATGCATCTATGTCTGTCAAAAAGGATCCAAGATAATTCCATATGCGTGTTTACATTACTAGATAAAATTTTTCTCCATGGAAAGTGTGAATGATGAAGTAGCCAACATATACCTCCATTTTGGTGCAGGATCTCTATGGAGTGCAGGACCTACATTAACAACATTAACGGCCATAAAACCTAAGAAATGCATATAGAGAAGATATAAAATGAAAACCAAATGTAAATATTTGCTATTGCATCAAAATAATATATAAGTGAAACATAAAGGTTCATAAATTAGTAAAACAAGGGAATACATGAGGCATCAAATGGGAAAAAAGATGCATTAGATACAACAATTCTAGGGCCTAACACCTTTACCAGATCATCATCAAGGGGAACAACACCCCCTTGATTTCTTGAGGCTCACTCTACTTCTGGAGGTTGTGGAGACTGAGGGATGGCCTGTGGTTTTCTTGGAATCATATGAACATATTCATTCTATGAATCCTATTCCATCTCCATGTTTGTCACTTCAATCAATTACTCAATCTGCTGAGAAAGCTCCTTATCCTGCATCTATTCACCTTGCTCCGAAGTTGCTGGTTGGTTCGTCTCCTTCTCTTCAACCTATATCGATGTTGTTTCCTCTAACATTGTGCTTTTTCTTTTTTCTTCTTCTTGCTTCTACTTCTCTTCTCGTTCTCTCCTCCTCAACTCATGTTCTTCCTTCAGCTTATGGTCTATCTCCTGCAACTTCAATTATGCTTCCTGCAACGTATTTTTTTGTCTCTTCCACCAATCTGCTCTCTGTCTCATCTAGTTCCTTGTTTCTTCTACTGCCAAAGATGCTTTCATGAGAATAGGATCTTCTTTCATCTTGCAGCTTTGTTCTCCCTCCAGACCATCAACAATCTTCCACTTTCCCTTGTCCTGCACGGGATTACCGCCTTCTGCTACTATTGCTTCTGGAGTTGTTGTTGTTCTTGTAGGAGCATGTGGAGGCATTATAGAAGTACCTCCATGGATCCTCCTCTGGCCAATGTAATTCCTTTCCGATCCACAAAAAGTAATCTCTCGCACAATGGTCTTTAAAAATACCACGGGGATCATATGGATTAAAGTCTTGAGTGCCGAATTCAAATCTCACTATCTCCTTTGCCTCAACATCGATGAATTTTAAGCTCTTTATCTCGAAGAATCTAATATACAAAGGAAGAGTGGGCCATGGTGATTCCTTCATTCTCTGCAAAGTTGGTGATAACCCTATGGCGAGATGATATAATACTTCTTGCATGACAAGTTTTTCGATGGCGTACCTTGGTAAAACATACTGAGGCTTCTCTACTGATGTTTTCTCAATTACTTTCCCAATACTGCTCTTAGTGTTTTATTTTGAAGAAACTCTCTTAGGTGCCATGGTAATAGTGGTTGTTGGAGAGGTGCTCAATAGCTGCTATACATGTGGGACAAACAAGACACTCATGGCAAGAAAATATCAGTCATAAGAAAATCCACTTACAAGGAAAGCTCACACAATAAACCAGGCACTTGATGGGGAGGATTCCATAATTCTTATTGGAAAGAGGGACTGGCTACTTGTGGGAACTGTGCACTGCATAGTCCCAACAACTAAGGTCGAAGCTTGTGGCTTGAAACTACGCAATGCGTAGTTTAGCCTAGGTAAAGGCATGGGAGAGATTGCACATTGTGTAGTCTCAGTGGTCAAGATGACAGGTTGGCTCCTAGAACTATGTAATGCACAATTGGAGCTAGCTTGGGCTATGCACTACGCAATTCTTGAGGTAAATCTTGTGGCTTGAGCCTTAGGATTGCATAATTCCAACTCGACAAAGTGAAAACCGGCCAAGGGAAGTGTAGATCTGCCCAAGGGAAGTGTGGAAAATGAGCATATCATAGAGATAGTGTGAAGCTGAGTGAAAATATGACTAAGTGTGAGTAAATTCATGTGAATCAAGTGCAACAATTAATCAAATAGAAGGAACATGAAGTATGTGAGGATAGTCGCCACAATGGGGACCATTGGTGCAAAAACAGGAAAACTAATGCAACACTTAGGAAAGGAAATCTAAAACTTAAAAAAACACTTTTACAAGTTAAAATAAGTTAAAATGCTAGAAACCATGAAGATAAGAAAGTGAAACAACACTCACATAAGCCAAACAACAAAAGCGATAGAAAAATTGTCAAAAGAATACAAAAACAAAACTCACCAGGAAAAGCGACGAAGATCACACGGAAGGTTCCTTGATCTCCTCAGGAATGCTAGAGCTCCAAGATTGAGTGTTCAAATTAGATCTAGAAGCATCAATTAAATAGATTTGGGTGAATTAGGGTTTATGATGCAGATGCCTAAAATAAAGGGTAAAATGACAATTGGCATAAGTTTCTAAAAATAGTGCAAGTGCATCCTTCGGGATACTAAAAATAGTTCCCTACTTTTTAGGGATGATTTTTTTTTCTTTTCCCACAAAAATTTTCCATGCACACTGCCGGGAAAGATTGTAGTTATGGGGAACTGGGCAACTTTCCAACTCAGTGCACTGCCCAATTTCTAAGATTAGAGAGGGGTGCACAGTTTTTGGGCTCATTTCTGGCATGCCTCCCATGACTACCCAATTTTTGATGTCAAGTCTGACTCCCAGTAAGGAATTCACAATTCCCGTCATTGTAGGTTTTAACCCTGTATAGAAATTACCTGCATACGAATTCTTAAACAAAGAAAATAAACAATGCGAGAGCATAACCCATAAAACACATATGCACAAAGATTTTTCCCTGGATCCCAAAACCAGGACTACCAGCTTGATTTTTCATTATGTTCCTTTCAATGTTACAATACATATTTATACATGCCGAAGCATCCAATACCATGGACCGAAAACCATCGCGTCCAAAAAACATGTGCGAAAATCATGCACAAAACCATAGGTGGGTCCGCCCAACCTAACATATGGTCCAAAACCAAAATTTTCCAGGGCGCTGCCCCGGACCCCATAAAGTGGGGTTACGGGTGTCCTTCAAACCCCCTATTAACTACGTGGAAAGAATATAACACAACCCAACAATCTCCCACTTGTTGTTTTCTTTCCACAGGGGGCCACAGGAGAGCTTAGTCATTTTTTCAGCCCTGAGATTCCCATTGCTTCTCTACACCAAGAGATCTTCTCAGAGCTCATAGATTTTGTCAATGCATCTGCAGTATTCTTCAAAGTGTCCACCTTTACCAGCAACACCTTTCTGTCTTCTATCATGTCCCTCACAAAGTGATACTGAACATGAATGTGCTTTGTCTTTGAATGATAAGCAGGGTTCTTTGCCAAGAAAATTGCACTTTGGCTGTCACAGTCTATTCTTATAGCTCCCTGTACTAACCCCATACTTGAACACAATCTCTGCAACCAAACTGCTTCCTTGCTTGCATGAGTGGCTGCCATGTATTCTGCCTCTGTAGTTGATAGTGCCACTACAGATTGTTTCTTACTCATCCAACTGACTGCACCTCCAAATAGGTTAAACACATACCCACTTGTAGATCTTCTCTGATCCAGATCTCCAGCCCAGTCTACATCAACAAAGCCATGAATATCCAACACTCTGTCCAATCTTGGTCTTCCTTGGTAGCACAAACCATAATCACTAGTGCCACGCAAATACCTGAAAACCCGCTTCACTGCTGTCCAGTGCTCCTTCCCAGGTTTTGACATAAACCTGCTCAATACTCCCACTGCATGTGCAATGTTTGGTCTACTACAGACCATTGCATACATCAGGCTACCCACTGCACTTGCATATGGAACACAGGACATGTCCTCTTCCTCTTCTTGTGTCTTGGGACACTGTTCAGCAGATAACCTCACACCTACAGGAATAGGAACCTTCACCGGTTTACTATCCTGCATATTAAACCTCTAGAGTATTGTCTCGACATACTTCCTCTGGCTTAACCAGAGCTTCCTCTTTGACCGATCTCTTTTAATTTCCATGCCCAAAATATAGTTTGCAGCACCAATATCTTTCATGTCGAATTTGGAGGACAATTGGGTCTTCAAATCCTGGATAATTTCTTTGTCATTTCCAACTAGCAACATATCATCCACATACAAGACTAGATAAATAATACGGTCACCAATTAATTTAAAATAAACACAATGATCTGCTTTGCTTCTGGTGAAGCCAAGTCCCCGTATAAATGTATCAAATTTCTGATACCACATCCTTGGTGACTGTTTTAACCCATACAGAGACTTCTTTAACTTGCATACCAGTTCTTTCTTACCCTTCACCGCAAAGCCTTCAGGTTGCTTCATGTAGATTTCCTCTTCCAAATCCCCGTGAAGAAATTCTGTCTTCACATCCATCTGTTCTACCTCAAAATCAAAAGCAGCAGCAATAGATAAAAGTAATCTAATAGAAGTTACCTTGGCAACAGGAGAAAAAATATCACCAAAATCAATTCCCGGCACCTGGGAATAACCTTTTTCTACCAACCGAGCTTTGTATTTCTCCACCTTTCCTTCTGCATTTGTCTTCTTCTTGAACACCCATTTGCTGCCAATGAGTTTCCTTCTAGCCGGAAACTCCACCAGATCCCAAGCCTCATTTTTGTGCAAAGATGCCATTTCATCGACCATGGCCTCTTTCCAGAGTTTTCCATCATCTGAATCCACTACTTCCTTCAAAGTTCTGGGATCATCATCAGTAACAAACAAAGAAAAATTTGAACTGAAAGCAGATGGACTCTACCTTTCTAGCTGCCTTCTTTCTCGAACTGATCTTCTCACAGCCGGAGTTTGTGGCTCTTCATCTTCTGATTCCTCCTCTGCTGCAGAGTCTGATTCTTCCTCCTTTGGCTCAAACTCTATCCTCTCAGGATCCTTTGGTTGGACTTCATGTTGAATAACATCTTTTACCTCTCTGAGCAACACATCTCAGCTGTACACAACCTTCCGTGTGACTGGGTTCCAAATCTTATAACCCTTTAAACCATCCTTATACCCAATAAAGATGCACTTTTCAGATTTACTATCCAACTTGGTTCGTTTCTCATTTGGAACATGTACATATGCATCACATCCAAATACCCTTAGATGTGAAAGAGAGGGTTTCTTACCAGTCCATCCTTCTTGTGGAATCTTATCCTCCAACGCTGATGAAGGTGATCTGTTGATCAGGTAACATGCAGTATCCACCACCTCTGCCCAGAATTCCTGTCCTAACCCGGCACCACTGAGCATGCTTCTTGCCCTTTCCATCAACGTCTTGTTCATTCTTTCTGCGACTGCATTTTGCTGAGGTGTATATGGAGTAGTCTTCTGTCGTGCTATACCACACTTCTTACAAAATTCTTCAAATTCCTTGCTGCAAAATTCTCCACCATTATCTGTCCTTAGCACCTTTATCTTCTTCTCTGTCTGATTTTCCACCAGAGCCTTAAATTCTTTAAACCTATCAAAGACTTTAGATTTCTTCTTAAGGAAATATATCCATGTATTCCTTGAGAAGTCATCTATGAATGATACATAGTACACATACTTACCCAGTGATGGAACCTTCACAGGTCCAAACACATCACTGTGCACAAGCTCTAATATCTGTTTCATCCTCTTACCACCAGAGGGGAAACTCACCCGATTCTGCTTCCCATACACACAATTTTCACAAAAATCAAAATCCAGAGAGCTATCATTCATACCTTCTACCATACCTTTACCATGAAGTATTCGAAGGCCCTTCTCTCCAATATGTCCAAGCCTTTGATGCCACAACATGGTCTTCTCTCCAGAGACCACTAGATTTTCTACTCCATTTTTAGGAACCATAGAACTATTGCACCCATCAACAACAGTGCTACCTTGCAGCTTGTACATAGTTCCAATCCGAACTCCCCGCATCAATATCAGTGCTCCTCTAACCATATTGCAGGTATCTTTCTCGAACACCGTCTTTACACCTGCATCATCCAACTTGCTTACAGAAATCAGATTTCTGCCCAATGCAGGAATATGTAGAACACCCGGAAGTGTTTTAACCCTTCCACCTTGCAACTTCAACTTTACTTTTCCCCGACCAATGATTCTAGCCTTCCTATCATCTCCTAAGAAGACATCACCAC
This sequence comes from Pinus tabuliformis, assembly GCA_031772625.1. Taxonomy (NCBI): domain Eukaryota; kingdom Viridiplantae; phylum Streptophyta; class Pinopsida; order Pinales; family Pinaceae; genus Pinus; species Pinus tabuliformis. The sequence goes on from CM062807.1 coordinate 658,573,543, forward strand.
CATCGTATTTCTCATACTCGCAGAACCACTCTCTATGGGGAGTGAAGTGAAAGGATGCACCTGAGTCAATCAACCATGCCTCATGATCTACATGTGTACTTGAAGAAGCCAAGTACACATCCCCACCTTCATCTGAGGTGGTTTTCGCCTCTGCAGAAGGAGCATCATCAGATCCCTTTCCTTTATCAGGAGCTTTAGATTTACAATCCCTTCTGAAGTGCCCTTCCTTTCCGCATTTCCAGCACACCACCTTTGTAGGTTTTCCTGGAGATTTAGATCTCCCTCTAGATTTAGATCTCCCACTCGATGACTTATTTTTGTTTCTGTTCTGGGACCGTCCTCGTACAGACAAGGCATCACCATTCTGGTTGTCGATATTTTTCCATCTCATCTCCTCCGTCAGCAAGGCTGAGACTATTTCATCAAACTGCAAAGCAGTTGCATTGCTACCTATTGCAATAACCAGACTATCCCATGAATCTGGTAGAGAACACAACAGACTGATGCACTTATCTTCATCTGAAATTTTAATATCAACAGATAATAACTGACTTACCACAGTATTAAACGCATTCAGATGCTCTATCACCGAGTCTCCATCTTTCATCCTCAGGTTATACATCTTTTTCCGCAGGAACAATTTATTCACCAGAGACTTAGATTGGTACAAAGTCCCTAACTTGACCCACAGAGCCTTTGCTGTATCTTCCCCTGATACATTCAGCAATACTGAATCTGAGACACACAATCGTATTGTTCTCTTTGCCTTCCGATCCAACTTCTTCCATTCTTCATCGGTCACTCCCGATGGTTTAGTACCCGGATCTACCGCGATCCACTGATCTTTATCCACGAACAGATCCTCCATCTTGAGTTTCCAAAACTCAAAATTCTGACCATTGAACTTCTCAATCTCTATATTACCACTGGTCGCCATCTTCTTTCACCACCAGAATCGATCTCGCAGATCTCCCACTGAACAGGGTCTACCACAGGCCCGAGCGAAACCCCTCAGCAACAAAGGCATCCCCTTGAAGCCAAAACAGCTCCTATACCAAATGTAGGTTTTAACCCTGTACAGAAATTACCCGCATACGAATTCTTAAATAAAGAAAATAAACAATGCGAGAGCATAACCCATAAAACACATATGCACAAAGATTTTTCCCTGGATCCCAAAACCGGGACTACCAGCTTGATTTTTCATTATGTTCCTTTCAATGTTACAATACATATTTATACATGCCGAAGCATCCAATACCATGGACCGAAAACCATCGCATCCAATACCATGGACCGAAAACCATCGCGTCCAAAAAACGTGTGCGAAAATCATGCACAAAACCATAGGTGGGTCCGCCCAACCTAACATATGGTCCAAAACCAAAATTTTCCGGGGCGCTACCCCGGACCCCATAAAATGGGGTTACGGGTGTCCTTCAAACCCCTATTAACTACGTGGAAAGAATATAACACAACCCAACAGTCATCAAGGTTACTTGTCCTCAAGGATTGCACAGTTTCTAGAGGCAAGCCTAGAACTACTATGGGACCAAGTTGGGGGATCAACTTATGACTTAGAAAGATAAACTAAGTGGGAAAACACAAGAAAAAGTGAAAAGACAAGTCTCAGTTGAAGCATGAATACTTGCATCAGTGCAAGATGAGCTGTTGTGGATAAGAAGGGAGACTCCAAAATTGAAGCATGGGAAAATTTTTGGAGGGTGGTTGTAGGTGCTACAACACTATCGTAAGTCTATTTTTCAGAGAGGGTTTTATTTGTCATGAAATCAAAAAGAAAATCTTGGCACTTCAAAACAACCTACAACTTTACAAAATTCCTATTGAAGATAAAGGAAATGCTCAACACATGCCATATAACAGGCCAAAGGTTTTCTATTATGCTCTTACTTAGGGTTTTTGCCAACTTAAAAGTTTGTTTAGCTATGTGCCTATTTATCCAAGGGTTTTATTTTTTATTTAACTAAATAACGTGTTTGAGCTATAAAACAATTGCCAATTTTAGAAAAATTCTATCCAATTTCTAGCGCCAAATGACATAAGGTTGTTTTTACGACATCCAAGGGACCACCACACGGTTACGATAGAAAAAAAGCATGAATTATTGCTCAAAACACTCTTTTGAGAAATGGACTTCTTAATACCTGATTCACTTCCCTAAATGATTGTACAACAACTTATCTAAATGAGGAGACAAAGTTCATATTAGACGTATTATTCCTTTATGATATGTAGTTCCTTTCCACCTAGATATTTCAAGGAGAGATTCTTCTGAAACCTAAAATGGTTTATCTAAAGTCCATGTGACTCCATACTCTCATGATTGCAAAATGGTGCATTTTCTATGGAAACACACTCTTTCGAGGTATGGCCCTTTCAGTACACTAGTCACATTCACAAATGCATTTAATGCATTTGTTTGTAAACTATGTTGGAAAGGAAAGTAGTGATGGATCTGTAGGGAAAATTATTGAGTCTGATAACTTGCTAGATAGAAGAGACCAGAACACTGACGTCATGCGTTGGGCAATGTAACCTTGGTGGTGGTGGCTAGATGACGTCACCACTTGGAAAACCACAAAGTATAATATAAACATTAGAAATAAAAGAAATTTTTGTATGGATGCCAAACTAATACTAAAACATGAAAAGTATATGTCACATGGCAATGACATAATAACTAATGTAGTAGCTAAACTTGTTAACTAATTATACTGAATCTGATAATCCAAAAGTCAAACATGACATAAAATAATATCTATGAGAGCCATTGCATGGAAAATTTATCTTATTCCATGAAATTTACATTAACGACCGTTAAATTCTCCTATATAAATCTCTCATATCAGATAAAAAGTCCGTTAATCATAATATATTAGAGATTGAGACTGTCGATACATAAGTTACCAAGGCAACAAGTTCTCGCTAGTAATGTGAACATTGATTACAATTACAATTTTCCTATTTGCAAACCATAAAATTTTAACACTCTCTAACTATAATGTAGATCATCAAGTGGAGAGGCACATTTTATAGGATAGTATGAGGGTCGTGTGTGATTCTGTCTATTTTCAACATGGAGTTGAATGCATCTCTCTTAAAAAAAAACAAAAAATGTTTTCTAAACATAAAAGTAATGTTGGACATAATAAAAAACAAAAATGGATATACATTCTTAATTAATCTTGATTACAAACATTATAAAACATTACTAATTCCAACTTCACTGTTGTAACTCCATTTGTTGTTGACATTACAACTCAATGAGGTAAAAATAGTTCACTCCCTCAATCGTAAATAAAATATTTCATTGTCCACATGTCATAATGTAATTTCATATATAAAATATTTCATTGTCCACATGTCATAATATAATTTCATATATACGTTTTTCTATAATTTTATGTTAAAAAACATTGCAATTATAGTTTTTGTTTTTTTTTTTCAGGGTCTTTTCTGACAACATTAGATGACTAAGATACTGACTAATTTTTTATTTTTCTCGTTCTTCCCTTTATTGTTGGTTGACATGGACCTGCAAGGAATTTCCTCTCCTGACACAAATGCACTTATCCATGCCACTATTGAGGTGGAGAGAAACAACACGTTCTCCAATGACAAATATTTTACAAGTTAAACAGGTGGCACATCATGTTCCTTAAGATCATATGATCTCTTCTATATTGTGTGATCCCAATGTTGTAGGTACAGAGGAAAACAAAGGAAGGACACAATTTTTTTTCTCATCAACACAAAAACCCAAAATCTGTTAAAGTTTCACGGGAATTGAAGAAGTTGGTTTTTGAAGAGGATATATTTTGAGATCACGTAGCTCATATGCAAAAAATAACTCCAGTTGGTAGGTGGGAATTCACAAAAATGGATGGGTCAAAGATGCAAGAGTGGGTTAATCGTACATGGATGCCACTTTTCGTCTATAAGCCAAAGGTCAACATTTTGATGAATGGGTGGTTTGGGATCCATTTTCTATATAGTGAGGATGCTTCAAGAATTTTACAAATCCCCTAGGAAATTGGTAGGAGTTTCTTAAATTTTATCCACTAGTTTGTGGATTTTAACCCACCCACGACCACTCCTCACATGTGGCTTGTGTAGGTAAAACTCCCTAGGTTTCCACTTAAATTATGGACTCACAAGGCACTAGATGCCATTGGAAACACAATTGGATTATTTGAATACCTCAACAAGGAAGGGCCCATTGCTACAGATAAATGATTTGCATGGATTTTATTTGAGCTCAAATTATTGGGGGGATTTCAAGTGGAGATGGAACTAGTTTAGAGGACTATTTCATTCAGTCAATGCTAGGAAAATTGGAGGATACCTTTTCATTATCTTTTTTGTGAAAAAATTGGGCATGTCTTCTCCAAATTCCCTTTCTGTTTTTGAGGCTGTGGGGTTAGGAAGAGATTGGATGCTGAGAGGAGGTTGTATGACATCCATCAACTTACTCCAACAATCTCGTATCCATAGAAGGAAATATAATTTTTTCTACCAAAAGATTCAGGTTCATCATATTTCTCTCTTTCTTTATCCCTTGTATACAATTCTCCTATTTCTGAATATGGTTTTGAGGTGTGTTGTCCGGGCTTTAACAATAATATGGTATCTTGTAATACATCCCCTAAATATAATAATTCCCAGTTCACTCAGGAAGGTTTGTATGCTCTTCCTTATTTAAATACCTTTCACATACGAAAGTAGGGTCGTGATCTGTCATGAACTCCCATGCTCAATTGGATGTTTACCCAAGTAGGGGCCCTCCTTATAAGATCCCTCCTGACATCCCAATTGAATCTTCCACTCATCCAAACACTCCATTGACCATCCCTTCTCCTACTAACTCATTGGGAATTCATATTTACCTTTTGATCCACAATCTCAACATCGATTTTGTACCTCTCACCATACTCAAAGAATGGGACTCCCTTGTGGGTTTTTCCATTAGCCCAGCTTCAGCTATGAACATTACTATTCAGAGAAAGAGGAAAATGCACAATAGGTCCAAAACTGACCAACACTTTAAGGCATCTAAGGCCTATGATTTTTTGGGCAGTTTGGATCTACATGACGTTTCTATTTCAGAAGCTAATCCATCTCAGGATCTTAGAGGAGATATGCTCATCTTTGGAGATACATGATGAAGATCATTTCTATAAACACATAGGGGTTGGGGGATCCCTCTAAAATAAATTATCTTAGGCACATTATTAAATCATCCAGTTCTATTATTGTCTTCTTATTATCTTAATAAAGATACCATGGTAAGGGGTGAAAAGCCTCGAAAGTTTTTTTCTTCCATGTGTGTAAGATAGGCCATTGTTTTGATTGACTTGGTTGTGCTATCGATGTGAGATCCGCTTATAATTATTTTTTCTGATCTCAAATTCTTTGTAGGTATTTTCAAGACCAACTCCTTCCATGGAATGCCACATAGAGTCCACATTCCTAACATATATGTGCCATATTTTGGCCAAAGGATATGAACTTGACTGTTTCTAGGGAGGAGTTTGAAGATCTAATGGTAATATGGACTCACTGGGGGACTATTTCTATGAACTTTTATCTAAAAAAACCTGGTTGATATTTTGCCTAATCCCATCATACATTCTTTTGCATGAGAATTCGCTGGAACTATTTAGGGTTGTTAGATCTGAGGTATCCTCAACGATTATTTCATATCATGCTCCAATTTTCCTGTAATGGTAGGAGGAGAGAGTCTAGTTAGGTATTCCTTTTAAATTTAACCATTCATGGTTAGAAGACCAGGGTTTATGTTAATTGATTGCTAAGACCTAGACTACATGTTCAAACTCTTCGAGAAGATTTGGTATGGATATGGTGGCTACTAAATTGAAAGTTTTAAAAAGGGGTTGTTCATAAATGGATAAATCATAAGAAATCTCAACACATAAAAGAACTTAAAGAAATTGATGCGGAGATGGCCCTGATTGGGGATCCAAATTCAATGGGATTTTTATCTACATATATGCACCAAATATTAGTGGAGCTTGAAACACACAAAATGGACATATTACTTATGCAGGAAAAATAATGGAGATTAAAAAGTCGTGTGATTTGGATAGCACGTTGGGATAAAAATACTAATTTTCTCTAGAAATACTCTACAAACAAGAGACAAAACAATAAAATATTGGAGATTGAGAATGGGATGGGTGGTAAAGCAATGAAGACTGAAGAGATTCAGAAATTGGTGATGGATTTCTTTGAAGTTTTTTATAAAGCCAACAAGGATGTTGAATTAGAGAATCAATTTTCGTTCATTGAAAATTATCCACAAATGTTTTACGAGCATGAAGATAACTTAATTAGGTCCCTTGTCACTATGGAGGAAATGCTAAAGGTACTAAAATATTTCACCAAAGAAAAGTGTCCAGGTCTGGATGGCTGGGCAGTTGAGATATTCATTCAATTTAAAGAGATCATGGGTGGAGGAATCCAGGATTCACAGGAGGATTTTTGGGGCTATAAACACAAATTTTATCACACTGATTCCCATAGTTTCATCCCCTAAGACATTCAGGAAATTATGAACTGTTTCACTTTGCAACATTGTGTGCAAGTTGATTTTGAAAATCAATTCAAATAGGCTATTGAGGTGTTTGTCAAACCACATATCCCTTGTACAATTCGGTTTTCTCAACAACAAGCATATACAAGAAGTGGTTGCTATAGCACATGAAGCATTACATACTATCAAAAATCATTGCAGGGACACAGTTATTTTAAAGCTAGATCTCCATAGGGCATATGATAGTGTGGACTATACATTATTGAGATTAATTTTACATAATCTCATACATAATGTGAAGGTAGTGGAATGGATTATGGCTTACATTCAAGCACTATAATATGTATTTATTACAAATGGTGTACCATCCATTTTTTGTGTGCATACAAAGGCCTTAAGGAGGGGTTCTCACTATCACCATTGTTGTTCCTATTGGTCATTGAGGACCTCAGTAGGTGGATTATGGTAGAAAAAGGTCGTGGTCAATTCCAAGGAATTCATATCACAAGACATGTGTCTATTACACATTTAATGTCTTTGGGTGATATTTTATGGTTTGCACATGTTTCTATTGAACAATTGATACATCTGAAACATATTATCATGACCTTATGAGATGCCTGTGGCTTAAAAATTAATTCATCCAATTCTGAACTTATATATGCTTCAACTGAGTTGGATCGAGTTATGAGGATTTTTGAGATTTTTGGAGTCAATACGCTCCCTTTGGATACAGGTTTCATGTATTTAGGTTTTAGTATGAAACCTAACAGATACCTCATAGAAGATTGATAATGACTTTCAAACAAATTTAGAGCTAGATTAAGTTTGAGGACTCACAAATGGCCATCCTTCAGTGGAATATTAGTACTTGACCAATTTTTTTTACAAAACATCTTAGTGTGTTCGATGCACTTGTACAATCTCCCTAGGGAAATTATAAGGAATATGGTTCTATTGCAAATATTATATGGTTTGGTCCTTCAGGGAGTAGGAAGATACACTTGGTTAGTTTGGATAAGATTTCCAGTAGGTTCTCTGTGGGTTGGTGGGGTATTAAGAGAACTAAATTTTTTGGATGGGTACTATTGACAAATATTTATTGAAAGGTATTTTAGGGATCTAGTCTCTTGAATGAGATTATTATTGGAAAATATCTAATGAATAGTCAGCCTATGGATTGGGTGAGAAGGGGTGCTATTTCCACAAAGAAAGCATCATACATCTACAAATGTCTAATGTCGACCAGGCAGTGGAATATTAAGGTGGTATATTGGATCAGGTTTAGATACGATGATTGGCATTGACCCAACATATGGTATGATGGGCTTAGATATCCTGCCTATACATATCATTAATTTCTTACATGCGAAGGGAATCTATTACATTTCAAAAATCTCAAAGGAATGAGATCATTTACAATTATATCCAATTTGGATGAGCATGGTAGATCTAGGAATGGAATACGACTTCTTGACTCAATGGAATGAATATATACAACATTTAAATATATCGACCATTTCTTTGAATAAACAGGAGGAAAGTATTTTCTCGTAGGTGGGCACAAGTCATGGGAATAACTAGATCAATAATACATACAAGTATATCTCATACACTCTTAGAGATAGTCAAGGAATTAGTTAGTTTTACAGGGTCTAGACATGGCACATGCTTAGGAAAATATTACTCTTTAGTTGTCTTGTTTGCAAGAATAAGATACCAACTTGGGAAAACTTAGGAAAATGGGGTTTCTTTGTCCCTAAAATATGTTGTTTATGCCAATGATTGGATGGGAACACTCTAGATTTATTCCTCAAGTGTCCTTATGCTATTGGAACATAGAGTTATGTCTCCAAGAAACTTAGGATTAATATCAGCTGGGACTTCCCTACAGTTGAGGCAGACTTCAAGTATTGGATAGTCTCATTGTAGGTGGATAATATAATTCATTTATTTATCTACCAGGGAATGTGTAAAGGGAACAATGCGTCCTTATTCAAAGATCAAAGATATGCCATTAGTTATACTAGCTCCAAAATATGTGCCCTGTACTGTGAATATAGGAGGACCTATCGTACAAAGATGAATCATATTATGAAGGTCCCACCTCCACAGACCTTTCCTACATGCCATTTTGATAGAGCGACATATAATCAAAGCTATGAATGTAGAGCTAACATTGCTATTGGCACAAATCTCCTTTTCCATTTTCAGTGGAATGGAGGAGAAGGCATTAATAGTAGAGCATAAGCTATTGCTTCATGGGGCTTACTGTTTTGTGCCAAGCATCTGAACCTCAATGTGCTACACATATTTGGATGTTCTTAGATAATTATAGACTGGATTAACAATGTTAGCACTTTTGTCCCTCCACACATGGCACATTGGATGCATCAGATACACATGAATAAGGGACTTTTCCAACATGTCACCTTCTCTCATCTGCATAGGGAATTCAATGTTGTTACTGATGTTGGATACCTATACCAATAGGTTTCATATTTCATGATTGGCAAGAGAAAGTCCAAATATGCTCTGCTTTGAGTTCACAAAGATCCCATATTTCCTAGAGAACAAAAAGGTGTGTAAAGTGTTTCAATGTTGATGACCTTATTTCAAATTTTGATGGATGATCCAACAGTTTAATCTGGATCATGCCATGTGTTCAATTTTGTGCTATAGACTAGAGAAAGAAGTCTGTCCAAACTGCTTAATCTTGGCAGACAACTAGTTTAGGAAGAGAAGAAAAGGATCCCAACAGCCTAATCTGGGACCTCGGAAGAGATAAGGGCAGAAGTAGATAGAAAAAACAAAAGAAAAAGCCAAAGAAAAGAAAAGGCAAGTAAGGGTCTGCAAGTCCAAGTGAACCCTCCAAGAAGAAATAAAATGCTAGGTAAGTAGCTGGGTAGGTAGTTGGGGTTGCAGAAAGGTTATCCCTACTATTGCAAGAATGGTGATGGTAGGTATCAAAGCAAAGTTGATTAAGTGACAAGGGTGTCCTTCTTCATCAATTCTCAGCAGGAAGCATGACTAATTTCCCCATCTCCCCTCCAATTTCATTTCTAACATTCCCCTATCAGCTAAGATTCATGGAAAAGACTAAGGTTCCATGGTGTTTCTTAAATCTTTAAGAAGCCACATTTCTTGTCTAAAGTTCTTTTCATTTTGATCTACTCTTAAAACCAAGTTTGTTTCATATAAACTTAATGGTTCTCTCTCCACTTACCCCCTCCTCCATACTAACACTAACCCTATTATATAAATCCCTTATATCACCCTTTTCCCTAATATTACTAACACCAAGGTGTATAAATCCAAAAATCTTATAAATACCCACCCCTTGGCATTATAGCCAATAAAGTCACAAGTCAGGGATCAAATGACACCAGGTCATGTTGATAAACCTATGCCAAATACCCCTTTTCCCTCATGAGCAAGTTCCTCTATCTCTACCCCCTTTTTGCACATAAAACCTATAAAAAAACCCTAAAAACCACCTTACCCGCTTCAAGGGGCAAAAAAGCATTAAAACCCTCTTTCCGTCACATAATCAAGGTCAGGCGCATGTAATTGTTTTTATCAAAATACATTAGAAAAGCGCTCAAAGCAGGTTTATTTGCCTCCGCCCTCATCCGTATATTCCACACATGTCACCTCCCCGACGACCGTTAGATCAAAAGCCTACACATCCGACGGCCCTGATTGCGTCGGACCCCTTCCGACGTCTGACCGATACCTGTACTAACCTCCCGTCACATCTGCCTCACGTCCGCCGTCCGATCAAAGTCCGTAGATCTAACGATCATCGTGACGTCGGAGCCCATCCGATGACCGATAGATATCTTCCGACGTCCGTATCTGGAGGACGTCATTCCACTGCGACGTGTCCTCACCACCATACGTCGGAGGTACTACTGACCGATACCGCCCCCGTACAGGAGGCGGTGCGATATGAAACCACTGCCGGTTTCCGGATTCCCTTATCCCGCCCACTCACGTCATCATCACGTCAGCAACATGTCAGCGCCCCGTCACCCAGGTACGCTGCCCCGTCAACCCCCTGGCCCTGCCATTGGTCCACCTGTCCTGCCATGTCACCGCCACCGTGTACCAACCAGATCCCGCCACGTCACCCGATGACGTCAGCATGACGTCATCCGACCTTGACCCCACCAATGACGTCATGCTGACGTCAGCACGAATTCGCGCCAAAAGCGTCAAAAGGTCTATTTTAGCCAAAAATTCACGTTTTTTGTCATTTTGGTGTGTTCGTCGTTTTTCTGCTCTGCATGCAAACTACGTCCAATCTTGCACCAGCCGCTGAAAACCGTCTCCCGACCACCAGAGCGTCTATTCCTTCAACGCCAACAAGCTCTGACCGATCCAATTTTACAGGTATTGCTCGTTTGTGCTCTAAAACTCCATTTTCGCCTACATTTCGCATGTAAATGAGTAGCAGGCCTTAGGAGCAGAAATTCACCGTTGAAAACCACTAAATTGCCATTTAAGTTTAACCAGAAACGTTATTTAGCCTCTGTCAAGCCAATTATTGATAGTTAAAAACAAAACTACAACTGGTTCGCGCAATCGTGAGCCCGTTACCTGCAGGGGACAAATATACCGCAAGAGAGTATCCCCTTGACATTTCCGCTACCACAGAGTCATACAGAGGCAGTATTTCAACTGCTGCGGCCTTATTTCCACCTTCCACTTGCTAAACCATCTTTCTCTGCAAGCAAACCTTGTTGTTGTTACTCTGCATAGTAACACAGTCTTTGAGCAGACGGAAATCTTAAAACAAGAGTCATGAACCCCCCTGTAGCTCCTATAGCCCTCAGTGTGGCTCCCCTGAATGTTCCTAATAGAACATTTGACACCAGAGCATTGGCAGACTTGGACTACAAGATAACAGAGGAAATGCTGAGCAGAAGCAGGTTCCATCTGCAAATATTAAATGAGATAAAGATCAAACATGAGAGGGGGACAGACATCCTGGGAATTTGGGATTCATTCCTCCCAATATTCAAGCTTCCTCAGGTTAATCAATTCCCTGAGCTTGTGCACATAGTTGCTGAACACTATGATGCATCCCAGAGGGCAGTGCTAGATGCTGAAGGTTCAATTCTGTTCCTCATTACCCCTGAAGCCATCAGGGAGATGTTGCAATTCCAGACAGATCAAAAGTTGGTCCCTCTGTCACTAGCTGATTTAATAGTACAGGGAGCCAGAACCACAGAGGCCCAAATCACTAAGATCAACCAGCTCTTCATCAGGGCTGACACTTTGCAAATTCCTCCCATCAACTGCGTTTACCTCAACCAATTGGGCCAAGACCTGGTTGACATGATCAGTCCCATCCTGGGATATGATTCAATAGAACATGTGGATGAAACAGTTATACAAATGATGCTTATGTTTTCCCCAGGAAGGAAACCAATCCACTATGATTATGCCACATACATATCAGACAAGATGCATGATCAGTTGATGAATTTGTCAAGAGAAAGGGTGTTTAGATACACCTCTTACCTATATCATCTGCTCCTTTACTTCCAGCATGATAAGTTCTCTTTCCCAAAGAAAAGAGTAGATGCACAGGGCAACCTCAGATCAGTTGTGTATTGGACATCCGTTTTCCATGTAAGAAGCCATTCTCCATACACCTACTGTGAATTTATTGATCTTTTCATCCATCCAGCCTTGACTCTACTGTTGGGTTCACCTCCTCCCAGATTGACAGATGAGATGAAAAGACTCCTTCAGCTATCAAAAGTATACAGTATTGGGGATTGGTATCTCTACCAACACCACACCGTCATCAGAATATATGGGTGTGAGTTGCCCCCATTTAGACTACCCAAATTTGTGCCCATGAGGCTATTTGCCTTAGAATACTTCAGGCAGTTTGGCTTTGTGGATATGTTCCACTTCTCAGGCAGAGGCAAGAAGGCACAGCTGAAAATCAAGAGCCAACTTGGCCATTTCATTTACAATGAAAGGGATGAAGGGTGGAAAGAAGCAGATGCAACACTGGGGGGATTTGGTCTCAAGTACAGTTTCATATGGAAACCCTATGACCCCAACAACTTCATCACAATGAGGAGACTCAAATACAAACTGTCTGCTTATGGTCATTATAGCCTCCCTCAAATAGAAAAATATGCCAACCAAAGCAAGTGGAAAAGAGGAACTTTAGAAGAAAATGTGACTCAAGAAGAGCTTAATCAAAGAGCCTTAAACAACCAAAAGAAGATGGCTGACCTTGAGTTTTATGCACAGGTCCCCTCACTGCCAAGCACACAAATTGGAGCAGCAGCCTCCTCTTCAACCACCCCACAGCAAACTACAAGAGTTGCTGGAAAAGTATCAGAAAAAGGAAAAGAAAAGGAAATGGAGGCAGAGAAAGAGATGGAGCAGGAGAAACAGCAGGAACAGCGACAAAAACAACAGCAGCAAGAAGAAGGGCTGCAGCAAGGGCAGCAAGAAGAATCAGGACAGCAAGAGCAACAACAGCAGGAAGAGCAAGGGCAGGAGCAGCCGGACCAACAAAAGAAAACAGTGGATACTCCTCCGACCACTGAAAGAACACTGCCTACAGGACAAGATACCACATTTGATGCATCGGTCCTCCAAACCCCACAAAAGGAGGATACATTTGTCTTTAGGAAAAGGGAAAGAGAAACTCCCCTCACATCCTCCATAGACCAGGGAGAGAAAAGGCAAAGACTTAATGATTTCCCAGAGGATGATGTAGCAATAAGAGATGCATCGGGCATGGGCCCACCCAGTCAAGAAATTTCAGCAAGTTCCTTCCAACAGGAACAGGATAGGACCATGGGAGGGGAGGTCAGCTCCTCCAACCAGGAGAAAGAAGGACAAGTGAGCATAAAGCAGCAGTTTATAGACATTAAGAGGAGGAGTGACCCGATCAAGGTGCAATTGTATAATCACTTACTAAATATGGCTCCTTCCAATCAGCAGAGACTTATGTCTGCTTTTGATGTAAGTGAGGGCAAACTGACAATGAGTCACTTCATGCCTACGGCACTCAAACCACAGTCTTCTGCTGACTACCTCAGGACCAACCTAGAGGTCCTTGCCAAAGACATACACCCCATGGACAAAATTGAGCTGCATAAACAAACTGGAGAAATGGTGTATGCTTCATTGGCCGATAAGACTTTGGACAACTATAAATTAACAAGCAGTCTGAATGCCACAGCTTCCCAGCTAGAGCTAGAGAGGGCCTCTTCTCAGGCCAAAGACAACAGGATCAAAACCTTGGAGGAAATCATTATAGAAATTGGGCACAATCCCAATGACATCAAAGGGATACAAGAAATCTTGAAAATTAGAGATGCTGATATGGCTGCACTAAGAAAGAAGATCAAAATTCCAGCCACTATCCATCCACAGACTGATGAGGTAGCAAAGCAAAGGTATGAGCAGGATTCCACTGCCCTGCTAATTTCCATTTACAAAGAGCTTATCAAGGCACAAGAAAAACTGGGGCAATATGAAGCTGCACAAGTACCTCCCCAAACATTATCACAACAAGCACAAGAAGGGCAGACATCTCAGCCTCCTCCACAGGTCATAAATCTTGAGGAGACTGTTCCTACTACTGTACCTCCACCTCAGCAGGCTGAACAACCAGCCACATCTACTGCAGCAGCACCCATCAGCACAGATCAGAGCCTAGACATGCAAAAGCTAAAAAATGAAATACAAGCTTTGGAAGCTCAAATGATGCAGCTGAATGAAACTAAGGAGCAGCTGGCTAAGGTAAATGAAAGGCATGACAAAACAAAAAGAGAAGTGGGAGAGAAGGCCAGGGAAATCAAAGCCCTTAAAGACAAAATCAAGGAGCTTGAGAACGAGCTAAAGCTAGATAAAATCATAGCTGAAATCAGAGCAATGATATGGTCCAATATTGGTAAATCCATCAACGACCAATGGCCATACATTGAGACAATCCATGAGCAACTAGAGCTCATTCCAAAGGCACAGAGGGAAATCAGAACATCAAGGGCCTTATTGGGGAATATGCCTGAAATTGCTACAAGAATGATCAATGTGCTCAATCACAAGACAAGTTCTCAGTTGGCCATCATGGGAATTGCAAACAGAACTGAGACTATCCAAATGATCAAGAGGGTTCTTACTCTTAGAAATCTGGTGCAGACATTGGACAGAAGAACCCAGGATATGCAAACAGAGGTAAACAGGTTCATGGAGAGATTCCAAGTATTGGAGAGTAAAGGACTCCCTAGCTTACTGAACAGCGGAGGGAGATTATTCACCCATGAACAATATGCCAAGAGAGTGAATGTTTTTGCCTCATCACAGGTAAATGAGAAGGCCAGCAGTTCAGAAGACACAGGGCCTATTACAGGACAGATTTTCTATAGTAAAATAGAAAATCTACTTTTTGTAATGAATGAAATAAATCACTTATTTGATATAGCCCCGAATTTTTTCAAGTATACAGAAGCTGAGGAAACAATGGAGGCCATCCTCAGGCATCAGCTCCCTACACAGGAATGGTGGACAGATGCCATCCAGAGAATTTTGTAAACATTAAGCCATACATCAATTCCTGTTTCTTCTACAAATTTTGATGAAAAGAACAGTCAGCAAAGTCAGCCGGCATCATAAATTCAAAGCTGAGCCAACTCAGCAGATGAAGCGGCCAACAAAGCAGAAAAAGGAGAACCACAGCTGGCAAAGCCGAGAACTCATTACGCAGGCAAAAGTAAATGCGTACCTACAGGATTAATGCAGAGTAATGCAACCGACTCAGTGACTCCTTAAAAGTCAAACAATCCTCTGACAGATATAAATGGCATTTACGCTGCATTTAACATTGTAATAACTTCTTGCCTACTTTCTGAACACTACTGAAGATATTTTCTCTCTCTCAGATGACTCAATACCTGAGATATTTTGTATACATATTTCTATATTAACCCCTTCACAGAATGTAGCAAGGGTTGTTGGAAATTTCTCCTGAACGGTTTCTTATGCTGTAATTGTTTTCTGAAAGTCAATAAAGGAAAGCAATGGAATTTCGTGGATGCTATGATGTGTTGAGGATGTTCTGTGCCTGTTTATGACTGCTGGATCCCTGCGTATCTTACCATGCAATAAGTCTCTGTAACTCTCTCCATTTTCATTTTGTTTTGTCATAATTCCATATACGCTACCTGATTTCCAGTATTGAGCAACAGAGAAAAAGAATAACTCCCAGGATTTGCTCACCGAGCACCCTGAGTTCAGTCTGTGTTGCTTATAAATGTTTTCTTCAGGTGTAATCTATATAAAGTGTGATTCTTAATCTGCTGCACTTTTAGAATACATCTTTCACATAGGTCACTGTCACAGGAATTCATAACTTTGCTCCTGTGCTCTGTGTTCATTTTCATTTCACCAACATAACAGAAAATTCTTAACAGATTTCTGCTGGTTGACACACATCATCACTCAAAATATTGAATTTGTCTGCTAAGTACACAATAGGCCTTGCAGTTATAACACTACTCAACATTTAAGATCATCTCACAGCATCTAGACTCCATTGCCCAATGGAAATTCATCATCAAAGTATTACATCATAAGAACTGAAAGAGATCCTTCAACCAAAACACAAACAAAAACCTGAGCATCATAGCTAGCCTAAAACACAACTATAGCAAAGATAAATCATAAAGAGAGAGCCCTCTCTGGTTGCAGTTAGGCTAGGAACTGTAACCCAAAGATTGGTTAGTGGTTACCCCGGCCGTATTCCCTTGGGAGTCATAGGGAACAACCTGGGTGATAACATAAATGGCGACTCCACTGGGGACTTCTTAAGATTTTTCAATTACTATCTATCTTCCAAAGCTGCCATCAAGCCTGAAATTAGCCAAGAGGCCTTAGAACTGTTTCTGTAATACAGGGACAGCTTGAAGGAAGAGCTAGTTAGGGAATCTTCATCCTAGCTTTGAAACATATATAGCCATTCCAAAATTTTCATCCAGTCCTTGCACATAAAACCTTGTATACAAGCTCTAAAAGAATAATTAGAAGCTGGCTCCCAAAAGAAACCCAAGGCACACTAGGGCAAACCCTGACCCTGATCAACCCATCATTGTCGATAATCCAAACATCATTCCAAAGAACATAAGGAGACAGCAAAAGCAGGAAAAGCCTGCTGATTCAAATATAAGCTCAGATCAAACTATCCTCATTCCCACTCCTTGCAAAGTTCTGTTCCGGTCCACCCCTAGTTCCCCTAGTTCACCATCAACACCCCAAAGTCCTCCTCTCCCATCTTCACCATCTGCACATACTCTTTCAAACAGTTCCCCGCTTGTTACCCATCCTATTAACCCTGTTACACCTGTAATCCCTGTTGTTCCATTTGTTCCTATTAACCCTCTAAACCCCATAAACATGGCTAACAGGTATGCACCTCTGCAGATACCAGCCAATGCTCCAGCTCTGCCCCAAGACTACCAAACCAAAATCTCATTTTTTGACTCCCATGGCCCTTTGACAGCTGTCCAGCATGCTAAGAAGATGCAAGACCACTTTGAGACCTATGAAATAGATGATGACAGTGTCAGGATGAGAATTTTTGTTCAAAGCTTAACTGGGGATGTCAGAACTTGGTTTAGATCCCTAAATGCAAACTCCATAGCAACCCCTGAGGACCTGTACCAAGAGTTTACCAACAGATGGGAGAAAAAGAAAGATCCACTCCACATACTTGGTGAATATAACACTATTAAAAGAGGTCCCCAAGAAACAGTTTTGGAATATTGTGCTAGGTTTAACAATGTATATAATGCTATCCCACAGAACTTAAGGCCCCCTCCTGATTTGGCCCTGTATAACTTCCCTGACGGTTTTGATTCTGATATGGCCTATCAGTTGAAAGAAAGAGATCCTCCAACCCTTGCAGAAGCTCAAAGGGTTGCAGTCACTGTAGAGGCTAACTTAATTGCCAAAAGAAACAGGGCAAAGTTGGAAAAGAAGGCTGGCTTCAGAGAAGAGCCCTCAGGTTTTGATCAAAAGCTGGATGCAATACTAAACAACATGAAGAGATTGGGTGAAAGAGTGGAATCAGTTGAAAGAAAATCATCATGGGAGGCATCACAAAGCAACCCTCCTAGAAACCCGAATTTTAGGAGAACTCAGAACCCAAACATAGGAAAGACAAGTGCTGACCAAGACATTAGACCCCCTTTTCAAGAAAATTATGCAGAAACTTCTACAGCCAATCAGCTCAATGAAGATCCTGAAATTAACTTAATGGGTCTGGATGGTAAAAGCCATGTGTTCTTAACGCAAGAAGACCATGAGGAGGATGAAAGCAAAACATTTCAAACTAAATCAGGAGAATCCTTTGACTTTAAACAAGGATATGATACTGCTGTCTATGAAGTCCATAAACAGTACAAGCTAAGGAGTAGGACTGTAAATGTAAATCAGCCCGACAAGATAAAGGATAAACAGAGGTCTAAAGAAACCATAGTAACAGAATCTAATGACAAAACAAACTCGCCTACAAACGAAGTAGTGGTTGAAGAGGTTACTGAACTACCGTCACCACCACAACAGCCCATGGCAACTTTGTCCTCTCACCCTGATTCAAATTTTACCCCTCAAAACATGAGTAAAAGGGGCAGGTCTCAAAGTCAAGATGAAATCCAACAAGAAGATTCAATGAACAAAGAAAAGACTGCTACCCGTGACTCTAAAACCCAAGTTGACAAACCTTTTGACCTAGCCACAGAGATTGGCAAGCTAAAGATAGCAATTCCCCTCTCAGAGCTAGCCAAGCATGATATCTATAAACAGCAGATCAAGAACTCCCTTCAACTCACTAATAGCAAAGATGATGTAAATGTGCTAGATGACACTCCAGAATTACTGTTTGGCCCAGAGGTAGATGGAAAAACAATAGTCACAGGGGTTTTACCTTTTTATGTCAGCCTGCATGTTCATGATAAAATACTGCATAATGCAATGTTCGACTCAGGCGCCTCTCACAACCTTATGCCAAAAGCAGTCATGGAAAGATTGAATTTGGATATAACAAGACCATACAAAGACCTGTTTTCCTTTGATTCTAGCCAAGTCAAATGTTTGGGCCTAATAAAAGATTTATGCGTGTCCCTGGTTCAATTTCCCAACAAAACCATTCTAATGGATGTTGTAGTCGCTGATATCCCACCCAAATATGGGATGTTGTTATCAAGATCATGGGGAGCCAAGCTCCAAGGCTCCCTGCAACTAGACATGTCATATGCAACTATCTCTGTCTTTGGGCAACCAAAAAGACTTTATAGGGAAACACTCATGAAGTATATGGTCAGCAGTGAAGAAAAGCCTCAAAATTTTCCAATATATGCTGTTCATTCGGACATAGACTCCTTCATCCTTTTCAATGACAGCACAGACCTCTCCAACAATGATATTAGGACCGAAACACTCATACCAGAACAAAACATTGATCAAACAAGTAACACCTGCGAAACATCAATCAGCCCAACAATACACATTAGCCCTCCTCTAATTGTCAAAGACTGTCAAAGAAGTGATGAAATTGCCCTAGAAAATAAATGGGAAAAGAAACCTCAACTCATGCTCACACTACCATCCCATGAACAGAACTTCAAATCTCCTGTCCAGCAAGACATCCTGTGGGTCCTAGAATTTGATGGCTCAGTTAACAAGTTAGGGGCAGGAGCTGGAGTGTGGATACATAACAAAGAGAAAGATTATGCAGAAGGCAGGGCTTATAGATTGAATTTTAGATGCACTAACAACATGGCAGAATACGAAGCTCTGTTGCTAGGCCTGAAGCTAGCAAAGTCATTACAAGCTCCTAAGCTCTCCATCATGGGAGACTCTGATCTAGTAATTCAACAAGTGAAAGGAAACTTTGTCACTAATGACAAAAGATTGAGGTCCTATAGATCTGCTGTAATTGAAATTTTAGACACTTTCTCTGAGTTTGTTATCACAAAAATTTCAAGGGGCCACAATCTCCATGCACACAGCTTGGCAACGTTTGCCAGCACCTTCAAATTCCCATTAGAACCCAATAACTGTTTCACGGCCGAGGTCAAATACAGACCCTCTATTCCAAATAATGTCAAAGAATGGCAAGTATTTGAGGATGACATGCAAATAAACAATTTTTTAACCTTGCAACAAGAGTTCACAGGATTAAATATTGATATTGATGGAGCAAGTCAATCACAAATACTGTTTCAACAATCTGCTCATCCAATGTCACCTAGAACAGCAAAACAACTACTGAGTCCAACCATTTTCAACAATGAAAACATTCAGCAAATTCACCAAATTGACTGTGAAGAGATGAGCAACGCTGAAGCTGAAATCATACAACTCAAAGACAATTTCCTTCCAGTAGGCCTTACCCCACTAGAGGATATTTTTGACTCAAATGACATCCCTAGGAAGCCAAAGATGCAGCCGTTAGATGCAGCAGTTGAAGAATGCAACATTGGTACCACTGACAAGCCTAAAATAATAAAACTATCTGCTTCTCTGCCTCCTGATCAAAAACCCAAATATATTGACCTCTTTAAAGAGTTTCAAGATGTTTTTTCTTGGGGTTATGAGGATCTAAAGTCCTATGATACCTCTGTCATCCAGCACACCATTCCCCTCAAGCCTAATCAAAAACCATTCAAACAGAAATTGAGAAGGATCAATCCTGTGCTCCTTCCCTCCATTGAAAAAGAATTACAGAAAATGTTCAAAGCTGGTATCATAGCACCTATCAGGTTCTCTGAATGGATTTCAAACTTGGTCCCTACGAGAAAGAAAACTGGTGAGATTAGACTTTGTGTAGACTTAAGGAATTTGAATCAAGTATCACTCAAAGATAACTACCCTTTACCCAAAATGGATCACATTCTTCAAAGAGTAGTAGGGGCTTCAAGGATATCGTTGCTTGATGGATTCTCAGGCTTCAATCAAATCCTAGTACACCCTGATGATCAAGACAAAACTGCATTTACCACCCCATGGGGAACCTTCAAGTATGTGAAAATGCCCTTTGGATTGAAAAATGCAGGGGCAACGTTTCAAAGAGCAATGGACATTGCTTTTGCAAAAGAGATTCATGACTTCTTGGTCATTTACTTAGATGATCTCACACCCTTTTCAAAATCTGACCAAGAACACTTGAAACATTTGAGACAGATTTTCATAACATGCAGGAAATATGGCATTTCCTTAAACCCCAAGAAGTCATTATTTGGCTTGGAAGAAGGGAAACTTTTAGGACACATTATCTCAAAAGATGGCATAAGAATTGATCCAGATAGGATACAAGCTATCCTACAAATGCCTCATCCAAGGAATGTCAAGGAGTTGCAAGGATTCTTAGGGAAAATCAACTTTTTAAGAAGGTTTATCCCAAATTTAGCAGAATTAATCAGATTACTAAACAATATGCTAAAGAAAGATTCAAAGGTCAAATGGACTGTTGAAGCAAAACAAGCCTTTGAAAGTATAAAATTGGCCTTGACTCAAACCCCAGTGTTAACCAATCCTCAGTTTGACAGAGACTTTATCATTTTCTCCTTTGCCTCCCAACATACTATTGCTGCTGTTTTATTACAGAAAGATGACCAAGGGAATGAGAAGCCTATTGCTTTTTTCAGCAGAGCTCTTAGAGATGCCCCTCTAAAGTATCAAATTATGGAAAAACAAGCCTATGCTTTGATCAAAGCTATTAAAGACTTTAGGATTTACATCCTTTACTCCCATGTTGTGGCTTATGTACCAAGTCCTATTGTCAAAGACATTCTCACCCAAGAAAACTTAGAGGGTAGGAGAGGAAAATGGATTGCCAACATACTAGAATTTGACATTGAAATAAAACCCACAAAGCTGATAAAAGGGCAAGGTTTGGCCAAATTAATGACAGAAGCAAATTTCCAAGCCTTAGATATCAACCAACTGGACAGTGAAACAGAGCTGACGACTCCAAAGATCAATGTAGCCTTTGAACAATCTCCTTGGTACTCTGACATCTGTTATGTGTTACAAAACCTGTGTGCTCCCCCAGGACTGTCCAGAACTAAGTGTAGGTTCCTAAAAATGAAAACATCTAGATTTTGTGTGATGGATGGAAATTTACTTTGGAAGAACCATGAAGGCATTTTGCTGCGCTGTCTAATAGAGAATGAAACTAACAATATCATGCAAGATTTCCATGCTGGAGACTGTGGTGGACATTTGTACTGGAAGTCCACTGTGGACAAGATATTGAGGGCTGGTTATTACTGGCCCACCATGTTCTCTGATGTTAAGAAATTCACAGCCTCATGCCACAAATGCCAACTGTTTGAAGGCAAAAGACAGTTGCTGCCACTTCCTTTGAAGCCCATTGCAACTGAGAGACCTTTCCAACAATGGGGTTTGGATTTCATTGGGGAAATTCATCCCTCATCTTCAGGGCAACATAGATGGATTCTAACAGCAACAGACTACTTCACCAAGTGGATTGAAGCTGCCCCATGCAGACGAGCAAATGATTCGGTGATTATTCAGTTTTTGGAAAACAATATACTGGCTAGATTTGGCTGTCCAGACAAGATAATAACAGACAATGCTGCTGCCTTTAGATCCAAGAGAATGGTGAACTTCTGCCATAAATTTCACATTACTTTGGGCCATTCTACTGCTTACTATCCTCAAGGAAATGGCCTTGCTGAATCATCAAACAAAAGTCTAATAAACATCATAAAGAAAGTGCTGGAAGAAAACAAAAAGAATTGGCACAAGAAACTGGTCAACGCTTTATGGGCAGATAGACTAACAACTAAAAGATCAATTGGGACCAGCCCATATGAGTTAGTCTATGGATTAGAAGCCAGATTTCCTTCATCACTTGGAGTACCGGTTATGAAGCTTCTGCAAGAGAGCCAAGCAGAGCCAAATGTCATGCAAAGGAGGATTAACCAGATAATTTGCCTACAGCAGACCAGAGAACAGGTTTTCAGCAGAGTGCAGACATTACAAGAGAAACTGAAAAGGGCCTTTGATAGAAGAACCAAAGCAGAAGATTTCAATGTAGGTGACAAAGTCTTAAAGTGGGATGCAAGAAGAGAAGAGAAAGGAAAACATGGGAAATTTGATTCTTTATGGAGAGGACCATTTGCTGTCCAAGCAGTCCAAGGTAACAACACCTACTTCCTTAAAAGTCTGACTGAAACTGACTTGGATGAAGGTCCTGTCAATGGCAGGATGCTGAAGCACTACTTTGACTATTCCCCATGAGTGGAACCTAAGGATTCATTGTATATATACAGATGTACATATTATTTTCTGTTTTAGATTGTAAAAAGCAGTTTTCCCAAGTGATTCACCAAGCAGCAAGAGGCAAATAGAATCAGAGGTCTTCCAAGAAAGAAGCACACAATTTTGACACATTAAGGCAGCAAATTTCAAAGATTGGTATGGGCAGCTAAAGAGCAAGGCAATCTGACCTGCTGTTCTTGGTCTTTCAAAAGAAAAACCATCCCCATGTGGAGCCACTGTTGGATACCTATACCAATAGGTTTCATATTTCATGATTGGCAAGAGAAAGTCCAAATATGCTCTGCTTTGAGATCACAAAGATCCCATATTTCCTAGAGAACAAAAAGGTGTGTAAAGTGTTTCAATGTTGATGACCTTATTTCAAATTTTGATGGATGATCCAACAGTTTAATCTGGATCATGCCATGTGTTCAATTTTGTGCTATAGACTAGAGAAAGAAGTCTGTCCAAACTGCTTAATCTTGGCAGACAACTAGTTTAGGAAGAGAAGAAAAGGATCCCAACAGCCTAATCTGGGACCTCGGAAGAGATAAGGGCAGAAGTAGATAGAAAAAACAAAAGAAAAAGCCAAAGAAAAGAAAAGGCAAGTAAGGGTCTGCAAGTCCAAGTGCACCCTCCAAGAAGAAATAAAATGCTAGGTAAGTAGCTGGGTAGGTAGTTGGGGTTGCAGAAAGGTTATCCCTACTATTGCAAGAATGGTGATGGTAGGTATCAAAGCAAAGTTGATTAAGTGACAAGGTTGTCCTTCTTCATCAATTCTCAGCAGGAAGCATGACTAATTTCCCCATCTCCCCTCCAATTTCATTTCTAACATTCCCCTATCAGCTAAGATTCATGGAAAAGACTAAGGTTCCATGGTGTTTCTTAAATCTTTAAGAAGCCACATTTCTTGTCTAAAGTTCTTTTCATTTTGATCTACTCTTAAAACCAAGTTTGTTTCATATAAACTTAATGGTTCTCTCTCCACTTACCCCCTCCTCCATACTAACACTAACCCTATTATATAAATCCCTTATATCACCCTTTTCCCTAATATTACTAACACCAAGGTGTATAAATCCCAAAATCTTATAAATACCCACCCCTTGGCATTATAGCCAATAAAGTCACAAGTCAGGGATCAAATGACACCAGGTCATGTTGATAAACCTATGCCAAATACCCCTTTTCCCTCATGAGCAAGTTCCTCTATCTCTACCCCCTTTTTGCACATAAAACCTATAAAAAAACCCTAAAAACCACCTTACCCGCTTCAAAGGGAAAAAAAGCATTAAAACCCTCTTTCCGTCACATAATCAAGGTCAGGCGCATGTAATTGTTTTTATCAAAATACATTAGAAAAGCGCTCAAAGCAGGTTTATTTGCCTCCGCCCTCATCCGTATATTCCACACATGTCACCTCCCCGACGACCGTTAGATCAAAAGCCTACAGATCCGACGGCCCTGATCGCGTCGGACCCCTTCCGACGTCTGACCGATACCTGTACTAACCTCCCGTCACATCTGCCTCACGTCCGCCGTCCGATCAAAGTCCGTAGATCTAACGATCATCGTGACGTCGGAGCCCATCCGATGACCGATAGATATCTTCCGACGTCCGTATCTGGAGGACGTCATTCCACTGCGACGTGTCCTCACCACCATACGTCGGAGGTACTACTGACCAATACCGCCCCCGTACAGGAGGCGGTGCGATATGAAACCACTGCCGGTTTTCGGATTCCCTTATCCCGCCCACTCACGTCATCATCACGTCAGCAACATGTCAGCGCCCCGTCACCCAGGTACGCTGCCCCGTCAACCCCCTGGCCCTGCCATTGGTCCACCTGTCCTGCCATGTCACCGCCACCGTGTACCAACCAGATCCCGCCACGTCACCCGATGACGTCAGCATGACGTCATCTGACCTTGACCCCACCAATGACGTCATGCTGACGTCAGCACAAATTCGCGCCAAAAGCGTCAAAAGGTCTATTTTAGCCAAAAATTCGCGTTTTTTGTCATTTTGGTGTGTTCGTCGTTTTTCTGCTCTGCATGCAAACTACGTCCAATCTTGCACCAGCCGCTGAAAACCGTCTCCCGACCACCAGAGCGTCTATTCCTTCAACGCCAACAAGCTCTGACCGATCCAATTTTACAGGTATTGCTCGTTTGTGCTCTAAAACTCCATTTTCGCCTACATTTCGCATGTAAATGAGTAGCAGGCCTTAGGAGCAGAAATTCACCGTTGAAAACCACTAAATTGCCATTTAAGTTTAACCAGAAACGTTATTTAGCCTCTGTCAAGCCAATTATTGATAGTTAAAAACAAAACTACAACTGGTTCGCGCAATCGTGAGCCCGTTACCTGCAGGGGACAAATATACCGCAAGAGAGTATCCCCTTGACATTTCCGCTACCACAGAGTCATACAGAGGCAGTATTTCAACTGCTGCGGCCTTATTTCCACCTTCCACTTGCTAAACCATCTTTCTCTGCAAGCAAACCTTGTTGTTGTTACTCTGCATAGTAACACAGTCTTTGAGCAGACGGAAATCTTAAAACAAGAGTCATGAACCCCCCTGTAGCTCCTATAGCCCTCAGTGTGGCTCCCCTGAATGTTCCTAATAGAACATTTGACACCAGAGCATTGGCGGACTTGGACTACAAGATAACAGAGGAAATGCTGAGCAGAAGCAGGTTCCATCCGCAAATATTAAATGAGATAAAGATCAAACATGAGAGGGGGACAGACATCCTGGGAATTTGGGATTCATTCCTCCCAATATTCAAGCTTCCTCAGGTTAATCAATTCCCTGAGCTTGTGCACATAGTTGCTGAACACTATGATGCATCCCAGAGGGCAGTGCTAGATGCTGAAGGTTCAATTCTGTTCCTCATTACCCCTGAAGCCATCAGGGAGATGTTGCAATTCCAGACAGATCAAAAGTTGGTCCCTCTGTCACTAGCTGATTTAATAGTACAGGGAGCCAGAACCACAGAGGCCCAAATCACTAAGATCAACCAGCTCTTCATCAGGGCTGACACTTTGCAAATTCCTCCCATCAACTGCGTTTACCTCAACCAATTGGGCCAAGACCTGGTTGACATGATCAGTCCCATCCTGGGATATGATTCAATAGAACATGTGGATGAAACAGTTATACAAATGATGCTTATGTTTTCCCCAGGAAGGAAACCAATCCACTATGATTATGCCACATACATATCAGACAAGATGCATGATCAGTTGATGAATTTGTCAAGAGAAAGGGTGTTTAGATACACCTCTTACCTATATCATCTGCTCCTTTACTTCCAGCATGATAAGTTCTCTTTCCCAAAGAAAAGAGTAGATGCACAGGGCAACCTCAGATCAGTTGTGTATTGGACATCCGTTTTCCATGTAAGAAGCCATTCTCCATACACCTACTGTGAATTTATTGATCTTTTCATCCATCCAGCCTTGACTCTACTGTTGGGTTCACCTCCTCCCAGATTGACAGATGAGATGAAAAGACTCCTTCAGCTATCAAAAGTATACAGTATTGGGGATTGGTATCTCTACCAACACCACACCGTCATCAGAATATATGGGTGTGAGTTTCCCCCATTTAGACTACCCAAATTTGTGCCCATGAGGCTATTTGCCTTAGAATACTTCAGGCAGTTTGGCTTTGTGGATATGTTCCACTTCTCAGGCAGAGGCAAGAAGGCACAGCTGAAAATCAAGAGCCAACTTGGCCATTTCATTTACAATGAAAGGGATGAAGGGTGGAAAGAAGCAGATGCAACACTGGGGGGATTTGGTCTCAAGTACAGTTTCATATGGAAACCCTATGACCCCAACAACTTCATCACAATGAGGAGACTCAAATACAAACTGTCTGCTTATGGTCATTATAGCCTCCCTCAAATAGAAAAATATGCCAACCAAAGCAAGTGGAAAAGAGGAACTTTAGAAGAAAATGTGACTCAAGAAGAGCTTAATCAAAGAGCCTTAAACAACCAAAAGAAGATGGCTGACCTTGAGTTTTATGCACAGGTTCCCTCACTGCCAAGCACACAAATTGGAGCAGCAGCCTCCTCTTCAACCACCCCACAACAAACTACAAGAGTTGCTGGAAAAGTATCAGAAAAAGGAAAAGAAAAGGAAATGGAGGCAGAGAAAGAGATGGAGCAGGAGCAACAGCAGGAACAGCGACAAAAACAACAGCAGCAAGCAGAAGGGCTGCAGCAAGGGCAGCAAGAAGAATCAGGACAGCAAGAGCAACAACAGCAGGAAGAGCAAGGGCAGGAGCAGCCGGACCAACAAAAGAAAACAGTGGATACTCCTCCGACCACTGAAAGAACACTGCCTACAGGACAAGATACCACATTTGATGCCTCGGTCCTCCAAACCCCACAAAAGGAGGATACATTTGTCTTTAGGAAAAGGGAAAGAGAAACTCCCCTCACATCCTCCATAGACCAGGGAGAGAAAAGGCAAAGACTTAATGATTTCCCAGAGGATGATGTAGCAATAAGAGATGCATCGGGCATGGGCCCACCCAGTCAAGAAATTTCAGCAAGTTCCTTCCAACAGGAACAGGACAGGACCATGGGAGGGGAGGTCAGCTCCTCCAGCCAGGAGAAAGAAGGACAAGTGAGCATAAAGCAGCAGTTTATAGACATTAAGAGGAGGAGTGACCCGATCAAGGTGCAATTGTATAATCACTTACTAAATATGGCTCCTTCCAATCAACAGAGACTTATGTTTGCTTTTGATGTAAGTGAGGGCAAACTGACAATGAGTCACTTCATGCCTACGGCACTCAAACCACAGTCTTCTGCTGACTACCTCAGGACCAACCTAGAGGTCCTTGCCAAAGACATACACCCCATGGACAAAATTGAGCTGCATAAACAAACTGGAGAAATGGTGTATGCTTCATTGGCCGATAAGACTTTGGACAACTATAAATTAACAAGCAGTCTGAATGCCACAGCTTCCCAGCTAGAGCTAGAGAGGGCCTCTTCTCAGGCCAAAGACAACAGGATCAAAACCTTGGAGGAAATCATTATAGAAATTGGGCACAATCCCAATGACATCAAAGGGATACAAGAAATCTTGAAAATTAGAGATGCTGATATGGCTGCACTAAGAAAGAAGATCAAAATTCCAGCCACTATCCATCCACAGACTGATGAGGTAGCAAAGCAAAGGTATGAGCAGGATTCGACTGCCCTGCTAATTTCCATTTACAAAGAGCTTATCAAGGCATAAGAAAAACTGGGGCAATATGAAGCTGCACAAGTACCTCCCCAAACATTATCACAACAAGCACAAGAAGGGCAGACATCTCAGCCTCCTCCACAGGTCATAAATCTTGAGGAGACTGTTCCTACTACTGTACCTCCACCTCAGCAGGCTGAACAACCAGCCACATCTACTGCAGCAACACCCATCAGCACAGATCAGAGCCTAGACATGCAAAAGCTAAAAAATGAAATACAAGCTTTGGAAGCTCAAATGATGCAGTTGAATGAAACTAAGGAGCAACTGGCTAAGGTAAATGAAAGGCATGACAAAACAAAAAGAGAAGTGGGAGAGAAGGCCAGGGAAATCAAAGCCCTTAAAGACAAAATCAAGGAGCTTGAGAACGAGCTAAAGCTAGATAAAATCATAGCTGAAATCAGAGCAATGATATGGTCCAATATTGGTAAATCCATCAACGACCAATGGCCATACATTGAGACAATCCATGAGCAACTAGAGCTCATTCCAAAGGCACAGAGGGAAATCAGAACATCAAGGGCCTTATTGGGGAATATGCCTGAAATTGCTACAAGAATGATCAATGTGCTCAATCACAAGACAAGTTCTCAGTTGGCCATCATGGGAATTGCAAACAGAACTGAGACTATCCAAATGATCAAGAGGGTTCTTACTCTTAGAAATCTGGTGCAGACATTGGACAGAAGAACCCAGGATATGCAAACAGAGGTAAACAGGTTCATGGAGAGATTCCAAGTATTGGAGAGTAAAGGACTCCCTAGCTTACTGAACAGCAGAGGGAGATTATTCACCCATGAACAATATGCCAAGAGAGTGAATGTTTTTGCCTCATCACAGGTAAATGAGAAGGCCAGCAGTTCAGAAGACACAGGGCCTATTACAGGACAAATTTTCTATAGTAAAATAGAAAATCTACTTTTTGTAATGAATGAAATAAATCACTTATTTGATATAGCCCCGAATGTTTTCAAGTATACAGAAGCTGAGGAAACAATGGAGGCCATCCTCAGGCATCAGCTCCCTACACAGGAATGGTGGACAGATGCCATCCAGAGAATTTTGTAAACATTAAGCCATACATCAATTCCTGTTTCTTCTACAAATTTTGATGAAAAGAACAGTCAGCAAAGTCAGCAGGCATCATAAATTCAAAGCTGAGCCAACTCAGCAGATGAAGCGGCCAATAAAGCAGAAAAAGGAGAACCACAGCTGGCAAAGCCGAGAACTCATTACGCAGGCAAAAGTAAATGCGTACCTACAGGATTAATGCAGAGTAATGCAACCGACTCAGTGACTCCTTAAAAGTCAAACAATCCTCTGACAGATATAAATGGCATTTACGCTGCATTTAACATTGTAATAACTTCTTGCCTACTTTCTGAACACTACTGAAGATATTTTCTCTCTCTCAGATGACTCAATACCTGAGATATTTTGTATACATATTTCTATATAAACCCCTTCGCAGAATGTAGCAAGGGTTGTTGGAAATTTCTCCTGAACGGTTTCTTGCTGTAATTGTTTTCTGAAAGTCAATAAAGGAAAGCAATGGAATTTCGTGGATGCTATGATGTTTTGAGGATGTTCTGTGCCTGTTTATGACTGCTGGATCCCTGCGTATCTTACCATGCAATAAGTCTCTGTAACTCTCTCCATTTTCATTTTGTTTTGTCATAATTCCATATACGCTACCTGATTTCCAGTATTGAGCAACAGAGAAAAAGAATAACTCCCAGGATTTGCTCACCGAGCACCCTGAGTTCAGTCTGTGTTGCTTATAAATGTTTTCTTCAGGTGTAATCTATATAAAGTGTGATTCTTAATCTGCTGCACTTTCAGAATACATCTTTCACATAGGTCACTGTCACAGGAATTCATAACTTTGCTCCTGTGCTCTGTGTTCATTTTCATTTCACCAACATAACAGAAAATTCTTAACAGATTTCTGCTGGTTGACACACATCATCACTCAAAATATTGAATTTGTCTGCTAAGTACACAATAGGCCTTGCAGTTATAACACTACTCAACATTTAAGATCATCTCACAGCATCTAGACTCCATTGCCCAATGGAAATTCATCATCAAAGTATTACATCATAAGAACTGAAAGAGATCCTTCAACCAAAACACAAACAAAAACCTGAGCATCATAGCTAGCCTAAAACACAACTATAGCAAAGATAAATCATAAAGAGAGAGCCCTCTCTGGTTGCAGTTAGGCTAGGAACTGTAACCCAAAGATTGGTTAGTGGTTACCCCGGCCGTATTCCCTTGGGAGTCATAGGGAACAACCTGGGTGATAACAACTGATAGGTTATCTTACAATGAATCCAGGAAGCATCAAATTCTTGGTTTACTTGGAGGGACAACACATTAGTACTAGTTTCTTCCCCTACAGTCGGTGGATAGATAATTTCCCTTTATGATTTTTGGTTCTAGGTTTTTTGTCTTGGGTTTCTGTCTCGTTTTTTTTTTTTTTTTAGGATATATTATTCACCTATTCGGGCCTAATATGATGTATATTGTTTCTTTTCTCTTTGGATAACTTTTAATACTATTGGTATTTACATTTTACGGGGCATGACTTCTTAACCGTTGTTCATTGATATTAATTCTTATGTGGTTTACGTCTGAACTACTCTGACAATATGTTTTTATGTAATCATGGTTTTTTTAATAGAAACATGTTCAATTTTTTCTACCTAAAAAAGCATACTTTTCAAAAATATAAACTATTTGAATATCTATATTAACTAATTTATGTGCATATCAACTACATATATATTTATATAGAACTAAATTTTTAATATAAAATATTTTATTGTTTGTATATAATAAAATATTCAATTTAAACAAAAAGTAATTGAAATTAAAAGAAATCAAGCACTTCCTCATAAGAATAATAAAAGAGATGTGTTATTCATTCAATTATTAATATAAATTAGTATATGACATTTAGAAATATTCATAATAATAAAAAAATTCAATGTGGTTAATCAATAAAATATTATAATATGCAAGATTAAGTAATATTAGGGTATACTTAAAAATATATTAATAAAAAAAATCCATTTTGTTGTTTAAAAAAAAATATGTATAATAAACAATTGAAAAACAAAAAAAATATGATTAAGGGTTTGACATAGTCTCACTATTTCATATTCACATTTCACATTTTGAGCCTTTTGTAGTGTATTTGTTTTTTTGTTATTTTTCCCAAAGATTGAAAAATGAATTTTTGGACTTACAAGTTTAAAGTTATGTACTCTATATAGCAATCAAAAATATAATTTAAACAATGAAAAATTACACAATGTACATATATAGAGAATCACTAATGAATGAAAATTTACTTATTGTACATATATGTAGATAGAGACGTAATTTGCCTCATAGAAACACATAAGCATGGAGAGTGCAAGACACCCTTGTTTGAAGGGTACTAAAACATGACAGTGTGGAACAAGGAAGTAGGGAATGGAAAAAGACATAGGAGTATCATTGAGAGAAAAATAAGGTTGTTTCATTCAGCTAGAAAAATAAGACTCAAATAAGCAATTCATTTGGTTTAAAATATCAAAAAATGGAAATCACATTAGAATTGCAGCATGTTATTTTGCGCCTCAAGTTTCAAAAATCTAAAAGAGTAGAGGGCTTGACCAAAAAGGTCACTTTGTAGCCCTAAAAGCATATTGAAACATATTCTCAGCTAGGTGAAGTCCTTATAGTGGGTGACTTTAATGTTAGTACTGCAAGTGAGCAAGCTAGCATTGTTTGTTGTAAAGAAGACTGCGACCCTGTTTGACTTACAAAAGAGAGTAATCATCAGTGGGAAAGAATTTCAGAGGAAAAAGGATGAAATCCCTTTGGTGAACAATTTCTTACTCTATGTGGGGCTTTCGATTTAGTCATTTGTAATGGTTTGATGACATGGGAAAAGTCTGGTAATTTCACTTGTAATACTTACAATGGAGAATGTGTAGTCGATTATTTAATTTGCTCGCATAGTTTGTGTGATAAAATGGAGGAAGTTTTGATTGGAGATCACCTTTGCGACTTAAAATCAGATCACAAGCTAATTTATTTAAGTTTCTCTTGGACTGAAAAGAAGCAGTTAGGGTAAAAATCTCACAGTGTGTTCAACAAAATCTCCCAAAGGGCATAATTCTTTTGACACCAGAAAATTGTAATACCTTCAAAATAATGCTAGAGAGGGTCTTTGAGAAGGAGAAAACCTCATTTCACGACCTTCATAGTCACGAATTAACACATTTAATTCAAGGCGCACTTGCAAAGTGCAAAAGAGAAAAAATTAAGAAGTCTGAAACAAATTTCTTTCTGGTTAATGCTTGGTTTGACTGCAAGGAATACAAAAAGGAAACGATAATGTGGAAATAGTCAAACAAATATAACATAAAGCTCAAAGCTTAGAAGAAGATATTAAGAAAGAAAAAGGTTTATTTCATGGTTTCGAGGAGAGAAGAACTAATCTTCCTTGGGAAAAATAAACCCAAATTATTTTGGAAGGAACCCCAACTGAGAAAGGTGCAAACTGAAAACAACATTATAGCTTCTATATGGTTCAACTATGCAAAACAACTTTATTAGAAGGATCCCAAGGTTGACTCTCCTCCGTTAGTCAACACTGATACAAAACTCTTCACGGTGCAAGAGTTAGAAATGGGTATCAAGAATTTGGGTGTTGGAAAAGAAAAAGATTTAGCTGAACTCCAAGAAGAGTATCTAAAGTGGGGCTTAAAAATTCTTGCGCTTCACATTACAAAAATTTTCAATAACATCATACAATAGGGGTTCCCCACAGATTGGAAAACTAGTTTGGCAATACCCATTTTCAAGAGTGGTGATGCCAATAATTCCTCCAATTATAGGAAATGATAAACCCCTTGTTTGCAAAGTTATTTGGAAGCACATTAGAAAATAAAACCAGCAAGTGGGCAGAAGAAAGAGATAAATGCATTAAAGGGCAAACATGTTTTATACCTAAACGTTCCATAGTTGATCATGGTATAACTTTATGGCACATTGTTTGGTCTAAAATGCGGATGCAAATTAGAGTTTCAATTACTACAAATCCGGGTAAGTAAACTTCGAGGATCATCCAATATTTATGGACTTAGAGACAAACTAAACTAAGCTAGGTGAATAAATGCCAAAGCTCCCTTACAGGAGGTCTTTCATTGGAATCTCCAACACCTATTTAGTTGTTTAACAAAATGAAATCTAAAGACATTGTGACAAGTGTAAGAAATATTAAAGCTCCCTTACGGGAGACTGTTCATTAAAATTTCTAACATATTAACCAATTAATTAAGAAATGAAGGCATTTAAACATAATTCAAATTGATTACAGGAAATATTAAAGCTCTCTTACAAGAGACTATTCATTTATATTTCCAGCATCAAGATCTTTAAACTAATTAAATTAAAAACATAAATGAAGAAATCTTACTATACCAAAACAAGTATGCAAGTGAGGCAATGGGGGCCCTCCATAGCTCCACAAGAACACTTTAGAAAGAAGTCAAATGTAGAAGAAAATCCAATCCACTTTATTTATCGTCAGTTGCAAATTGCAATTACAAGCTCCAATTTATACATTCCAAGAGGTCCTAAACTCTACATTACAATGATTCTAAAATCTAAAGTTACAAATGAAGGACTAAGTTTCTAAATTCTAAAAATTAAGATTACAAAATGAGGATTACAAATGAAGGAGATAACACTCCTATTTATACAAAAGCTATGATAACAAACCCATAAATGTAAATCCACTATTCTCTCCTTTGACCCACATATTTGATCTGAATTTGAAACTACTTGTAAATGGTTTGCAAGGTATTCAATTCAAATATATACATGTTTAAAAGATGTCCATGTCTTGCAGAAAGAAAACAAATGAAATTTTAAGCTGTTCATAACCCATTTAAGTATAGCAGATTCATTTCCTTTTACTGTTTAACACACTAAAACGAATTTGTTTTGCAAAATAAATCAACCACAGATGCAAAAGAAGTTGATGAAGCAGTTCAACCCTCCTGGGCTACGTCTGCTGGGTCCAAGGTTCCCAAATGGGCCTGTCCTTGTTTTAATTAAATGCTAAAATTGAATATACAGCTGAATAGAAGAATATACAGGTGGAATAGATGGTAAAAACGGATTCAAAACACTTGAATCCTTCAGGATTGACTACTGGTTCACCTCCAATGGATACCTGCAACCCTATACAGTCTTCACAATACTGGGCCCTAGTGGCTCCTAGAACTTTCACGGCTCCAAAACCTCTGCAAATGACCTCAGATGGCTGTAAGACCTCCACCAATGGCTTTAGAAGGTCGAAAATACCCAAAATCAAAAAAAAATTCGTCCAAAACCACCTTTCCTAGCCAAAGTTATGGCCAATTAAAGTTTCTCCAGTCTGCCCCTAGAAAAACTCCAGCTAACTGTAGTTGGAGGCCAGATAAGCCCGCCAATTTTGGCGGTCCGCCCAAATTTGGTGCTCCGCCAAAATTTCTGCCAACTTGACTGCAATCATTAATGTGCATGTGACCAAAAATTCCGGCTGGCAGTTTGCATCGGATTGCACGCCGGCGGTTTGGGGGGTTAAGCCCACGGTTTTGGGCACTGGGTCGTATGGCATGGGGGGGCTGGCCCTTAGGGGCTGGCCACATTTGGGCCCCGCCCAAATGAATTTTAGACTTCATATTGAAATCGTTCCACCCACATAACATGTCTGATCCTTGTGGTGTGTTGGTAAGTCTTTGGCATGGTTCGCGGGAGGTCGTGTGTTCAATTCCACTCACCGCCCAAAACAAATTTTAATATGTGCCAAATACCTTTGCTGACGTCACCCAGGCCACGTGGCGGCCTCTGGGCCTGCCACGTGGCAGGCTGTTATTGGTTGCCAAAAATGAATATTCCCTAGAATATTCCAAGGAATATTCTGTGGAATATTCTTTTTTAATTTTTTTTTTGAAAAATTCAAATTTTCAATGTTATTGAGAAATTCTTCTTTTTCGCATACTTTCTCATACGGCGACCATTTTTCGAACCGTTTGTGGCACCGGAATTAGGAAGACCAGCACTTTCTAGTCGTTCAACTTTGAACCAGTTCTGAGCATTTTAAATTTTGAGCATTTTACGACACTTAGGACATGAGCACCTGATCACGCCTCCCCATTGGGAAGCTTTCGGACCCCAAAAGCCTTCAACTACCTGTTAAAGAGGTGATGGTACAGCTCCCTCACTCTGTCCACCTCCATCTACTTTTCCTTGTTCGGTTTGCTGCCTTTGAAACCAACCCGAACATAATCTACATTGCCCCTCCTTGAAGTGTGTGTCCTTCTATCGAGGATTGTGTCTTCTTTCATCTCATCTAAGAATTCTGGTGAGAAATCTTCTATAGATGGTAGCCGAACAACACTTTCATGATCAGCAATCAAAGGAGGTTCATACAAACGTAAGTTCTCCACATTGACAACAGAATACATTTGCATGTAGGAAGGCAAATCTAATTGAAAATCATTATTTCCAACCTTCTTGAGGATTTTGAATGGACCTTAACGAATAGGCTTCAGCTTTTTACCTTCTCCTCGCATCCTTTCCTTACTAATGTACAGCCATACCTCATCCCCTTCTTGAAACTTGTGATCGACTCTATGCTTGTCATGTCTTTCCTTGTACTTGCCTTGACTTTTCTCAAGCTGTTCTTGAATTTGCTGATGTATTTGCTGAATTTTTTCAATGAATGAATGAGCTTTGTCAATATCACTATGTCCCTCAATGGCGAAATCTTTCTCAAGAATGAAATCAAGAGGTGATTTTGGCAAGTAACCAAAACAAGCTTCAAACAGTGAGGTATTTGTGGAACAGTGCTTGGCACAATTGTAAGCATGTTGTATGTAGTGAAAATGTTCATCCCAAAGCTTGGGATGCTTGCTGCAATAACCTCTCAAGAGGTGAAAAATGGTTCTGTTCATAACTTCTGTTTGTCCATCTGTTTGCGGATGGAAAGCAATACTTTTCTTCAACTTTGTGTCCATCATCTCCCATAGGTTGGACCAAAAATTCCCCACAAATCTGGAATCCCTGTCACTAATAATGGAATTAGGCAAACCAAAGTGAATGCATAGATGATGAAAAAATAATTCAACAGTTTGTTCAACAGTTATAGTTTTCTTACAAGGCATAAGTATACACATTTTGCTGAAACAATCAACTACTACATATAAATAATCATGCTGCTTTCTAGATTTTGGCAAACCTCCTACAAAATCCATAGAGATGCTCTCCGATGGTCTAGAAGGTACCGACAAAGGAGTATACAAACCAAGCTTCCTATTACTAGGCTTGCTTGTAGAACATAATGAACAACCTCTTATGAATCTTGAAACAGAATCTACCATGCGAGGCCAATAGCAATACCTTTGTAGATGTGCAACTGTTTTGCTTACCCCAAAATGGCCAGCAATAAGAGAAGAATGAGCTTCTCTTATGACATTTATTCTCTCCCCCTGTGGTATACACAACTTGCCCAAATGAAACAACAAATTTTTATGCATGTGATAGTCATTTTCCTCTACATGATTCCCTTTACTCAAGTTAGCATACACATCTTTAAAGTCATCATCAGATGCATATTGTTCTATGTAACTATCATGTACAATGGAATCATTCTTAAGTAAAGTAACAGCACCAATAATAGGCCTTGAAAGCATATCAGCAACCTTATTCAAAGTACCTTTCTTGTACCTTATTACCAAATGGAACTGTTGCAAGAATCCCATCCATCTGAAGTGCCATGACTGTTGTAACTTGCTTTGTGATTGCAAGTATTGTAAGGGCTGATGGTCGGTATGTATAACAGTTTCTTTGCCCATTATATAGTGTTTCCACTTTTTGACGCTTTGTACCAATGCATACAACTCCTTATCATATGTAGGATAATTTACAACAACACCATTAAAAGTTTCAGAATGAAAAGCAATAGGCTTACCATGCTGTAGAAGAATTGCACCCATGGCATAATC
The DNA here is from genome assembly GCA_031772625.1 of Pinus tabuliformis. Classification (NCBI taxonomy): domain Eukaryota; kingdom Viridiplantae; phylum Streptophyta; class Pinopsida; order Pinales; family Pinaceae; genus Pinus; species Pinus tabuliformis. The sequence goes on from CM062807.1 coordinate 658,610,774, forward strand.
ACTAGCATCGGTTTGTATCTCAAATGGCTGTCTCAAATCCGGTAATGCAAGGACCGGAGCTGAACTAATCTTCTCTTTCAAAGATTCAAAAGCTTTTTGCTGCTTGCCTCCCCATTGGAAAGCATGCTTCACACTTGTCACTACATGCATAGGAGCTCTATAGAAGAGAAGTTAGAGATGAACTTCCTCCAATATTGAGCTGCAACCAAAAAACTTCTTACCTCTGTTATGGATTTGGGAGTAGGCCAATTCACAATAGCCTCAATCTTAGCAGGATCAATTCTCAAAACACCTCCTCCTACTATGTGTCCCAAATAAACCAAAGAAGTCTTTCCAAATTCACACTTTGACATTTTAAGAAATAACTGATTCTTCTTCAAAACATCAAGTACTTTCCTAACATGCATGACATGATCTTCTATAGACTTGCTAAAAATTAAGATGTCATCTAAGTAGACAATAACGAAATCATCAAGAAAAGGATGCAAGACATCATCCATTACCCGCATGAAAGTTGCAGGTGCATTGCACAAACCAAATGGCATCACAAGCCACTCAAAGAGTCCTTGTTTGGTTTTAAAGGCTGTCTTCCAAATGTCACTTTCTTCAATTCTTACTTGATGATATTCACTGCGCAAGTCTAACTTAGTGAAATATCGAGCATCTTTCAGCTGGTCTAGCAAATCATCTATCCTTGGGAGTGGGTAACGATTCTTTACCGTTATCTTGTTCAAGGCCCTAAAATCAACACACATACGCCAAGTGCCATCTTTCTTTGGAATCAATACAATCGGTGACCCACATGGCGAAGTACTTGGCCTTATGAAACCCTTGTCCAACAAGTCCTTGATTTGCTTCTTTATTTCAGCATTCTCCATAATAGACGTGCGGTACATGCCTATGTTTGGAAGAGGACAATCTGGATGCAAATGGATTTCATGCTGAATCTCCTTCTTAGGAGGCAAACCTATTGGCTCCTGAAACATCTCATGATATGCATCAACTACATCATATAGATCTGATTTAAGTTTTGGATCACAATTGTCAAATGACTCATGATTCACATCAACCTTGGGCTTAATCATAAGAAGAACAAAATTCTTACTTGAATTGACCAGCCTTATTACCTGTCCTGCATTCACCATCCCTATATTTGTCTTCTTGCGATGAGCTCTAACAATGAACTCCTTGCCATCTTTGAAAAGATAATATTTGTTTTCATGGCAATGAAAGATAGCTTTCCTGTCAAACAAGTAAGGACTTCCCAAAACAATTCCTGCTATATCAAAAGGTACCGCATCAAGTTCAACTGTGTCAATAAAATGTGCAGTAATTGCAAAGCGCAATGTGCACTTTCTTGAAACTTGTAAATTTGCATCCTTGCAAATCCATCCAAGTGGATATGGCTTCGGATGTGGAACGGTCTCAAGTTTAAGCTGCTTGACCAAGTCCTCTGATATAAGGTTTGCTTGTGACCCACTATCAAAAAGTGTGTCAATTTTAGTATGTTTTGAAATCACCCTCACATGAAACAGTTCAATTCTTTCTTCCTCATTAGGAGCTTGTACATGGCAGTTTGAGGTACTAGTGCTGGCTTGAGTTTCAATTTCTTTTCCCTTCAATTTTTTCAAACCCATGGCTGCAATTTTGGTTTCATCACCTGAATCATCCCCTAAATCCTGTGGTGTAGATGTAGTGGCAATAGTTTTCTATTTCCCTTTGGATTTGTTAGATTGAGGTCTTTTTTCAGGATGTAATTTCCAACAATTTTTCTCCTCATGGCCTGGTTTAGAACAATGTTTACAAATCACTTTCTCACTCTCCTGTTTGACAGATGCATTCTTTTTTCCCTTTCCCTTGGAGGTTTCCTCTTTGTTTTTCCCCTTGGGGGGCTTGTTTCTACCCTCTTCAAATGTGTTTTTTCCCCTTGCCTCTAAATGGGTAGCTTGGACACAAACCTCGTCCAGGCTAGTAGGGTTAAACATCAAGATGGTGTGTCTAAGGTAGCTATGCAAGCCACCAATGTATTTCAGCAAGGTTTCCTGGGTCTGTAAATCTACCCCTAATAAGAGAGCTCTTCTCCTGAATTCTTGGGTGTAGTCTTGGACACTCTGACCCTTAAGTTGTCTGAAATTTTGTAATGGCTTTCTGCATGTGAGCAAGAGGATAAAACTGTTTTTTAATGGCTAATAGAAATTCAGGCCATGTTAAGGTAACCTTACCAAATTTCTTGATCTCCTCTTTAGTCTTGGCCTCCCACCCGACCAATGCTGCTCCATCTATTCTCAAAGAAGCCAACTGAATCTTCGTGGCATCATCATGCATATTCTGGATCCTCAAGTAAACTTCCAACTGCCTAATCTAGTTGTCAAGCTTTTCTGCATTCACTTCACCATTAAACATAGGTAATTCGAATTTTACATCAAGCTTCAAAAAAGAACTTTTTCCAGAGGATCTATGCTTATGCACAAAAGAAGAAGACGAGGATGAAGAGGAAGAAGGTGACGATGGGGGTGGTGGATCACCATTACCTCCATGTCCTTTCTTGGAATGATCATCATCCTTCTTACCTCCTGAAGAGCCCTCACCTTCATGTGGATGTTTGGACCCTTCTCCAGCCAATTTCTCATTTCTTTCTTGGTACAATATCCTCACCATTTCTATGAGGTCCAATAAAGCCTTTCTGAAGACTCTTTCTTCTTCTTTGGATCCATGTCTGCAGGAATTTCTCCTTCATGTGCAGACATTCTTGAAGCTTCTGCTGAGACTCTTGAGGGTGAAATTGAAGGTGGAGGTGATGGCTCTCTGGCCTTCCTTGACTGAGGATTCTCTTCTTCTCTAGTCAACTGTCCTTCCCCTCTTTTAAGTTTCAACCTGGTAAGTATCAATACTTGCAAGACAGTTAGAAGATCTTTGCACAAAAACAATCAAAAGACAACTACACCAGAGATTGACTAAAAGAGCATTTATCTACTTTGCAATTGTATAACAAGAGCATCTCGAAGGCTTCTTGGCTCGTTTCAGGCTCTGTCTATAGTTTATTTGACTGCTTTTGATACAAAGAAACAACAACATAGCTCCGATAACAACTTGATTTTAATTTGAAACTACTTGTAAATGGTTTGCAAGGTATTCAATTCAGATATATACATGTTTAAAAGATGTTCATGTCTTGTAGAAAGAAAACAAATGAAATTTTCAGCTGTTCATAACCCATTTAAGTATAGCAGATTCATTTCCTTTTACTGTTTAACACATTAAAACGAATTTGTTCTGCAAAATAAATCAACCACAGATGCAAAAGAAGTTGATGAAGCAGTTCAACCCTCCTGGGCTACATCTGCTGGGTCCAAGGCTCCCAAATGGGCCTGTCCTTGTTTTAATTAAATGCTCAAATTGAATATACAGCTGAATAGAAGAATCTACAGGTGGAATAGATGGTAAAAAGGGATTCAGAACACTTGAATCCTTCAGGATTGACTACTGGTTCACCTCCAATGGATACCTGCAACCCTATACAGTCTTCACAATACTGGGCCCTAGTGGCTCCTAGAACTTTTATGGCTCCAAAACCTCTGTAAATGACCTCAGATGGCTGTAAGACCTACATCAATGGCTTCAGAAGGTCGAAAATACCCAAAATCAAAAAACAATTCGTCCAAAACCACCTTTCCTAGCCAAAGTTATGGCCAATTAAAGTTTCTCCAGTCTGCCCCTAGAAAAACTCCAGCTAACTGTAGTTGGAGGCCAGATAAGCCCGCTTATTTTGCCGGTCCGCCCAAATTTGGCACTCCGCCAAAATTTCCACCAACTTGACTGCAATCATTAATGTTCATGTGACCAAAAATTCTGACTGGCAGTTTGTATCGGATTGCATGCCGACGTTTTAGGGGGTTGAGCCCACGGTTTTGGGCGCTGGGTCGTATGGCATGGGGGGGCTGGCCCTTAGGGGCTGGCCCCATTTGGGCCCCGCCCAAATGAATTTTAGACTTCATATTGAAATCGTTCCACCCACATAACATGTCTGATCCTTATGGCACGTTGGTAAGTCTTTGGCATGATCTGCGGGAGGTCGTGTGTTCAATTCCACTCACCGCCCAAAACAAATTTTAATATGCGCCAAATACCTTTGCTGACATCACCTAGGCCAAGTGGCGGCCTCCGGGCCTGTCACGTGGCAACCTATGATTGGTTGCTGAAAAGAAATATTCCCTAGAATCTTCCAAGGAATATTCTGTGGAATATTCTTTTTTTAATTTTTTTTTGAAAAATTCAAATTTTCAATGTTATTGAGAAATTCTTCTTTTTGGCATAACTTTCTCATACAGCGACTGTTTTTCGAACCGTTTGTGGTGCCGGAATCAGGAAGACGAGCACTTTCCAGTTGTTCAATGTTGAACCAGTTCTAAGTATTTTAAATTTTGAGCATTTTACGACACTTAGGACATGAGCACCTGATCAATATTTCTCAACCAATGGTGACACATAACCCTATCCTCCATGATCTCCTCCATGAGGTCCATGATCTTCTCCATGAGGTCCATGATCTCCTCAAATTCGAATTTGAACATAGAGTGCCACATAAAGATGCCTTGGAAGCTTCCTTTGTACCTACACATGTCAACAAACTCATTCTAATTGTTAGGTATAAGTATATGGAGATTATTTTCTAAATTTTAACCATAAATTCTCTTAAAAATACTAAGAATTAATAATGTTTTGGAAAGCACAAAGGTAACCCATATAATGATGAAAGTGAAGCTGATGTGGTGACATGGTAGTGGAATAGAGGTGAGAAAATGTGTGAATGGAGTGAAAGTGGATGTATTTTGAATAATTCCTAGGCCCAACATACCCCCAAACTGAAGGTATTGCATGTCCTCATGCAATCTATTACATTACTTTTGATACTTGAGCTTTGGCTTAGACTTTGCGTGATATCATTTGCTTAACTTTTACAATGTGTGTTTGTTTAATTGCAACTTGGTTGGTTCTTGTGTTTTAGCTGTATTTTGTTTGTTGCATTCAAATTCAATGTATGATCTTTGCATAATAATAATGTGCTTTTTATTGCAAAGTATTTTTGTTGGAATGCATCATGGTTGGTTCTTGTGTAACAACCATGATTTTGTTGCATCCAATTAGCTTTTAAGTACTTTTGACAAAGCCATTTATATTCTCATGTAATAGTGAATATATTTTGAAGGTATGTGGGTTTTAGAATGTGATATATGAATATGGAAAAATATGAAGGTGACAAAGTATGTATGTAAATGTATCCCTCCCCCAAACTGATGGTTTTGGAAATTTTATGAAATGAGGAAAGGAAGTTTTTTCCAAAAATTATCATTCTAGCTTTCAAGGAATTAAATGGTTAAAAGTTAGAAAATATCATACCTCAACTTACCCTTTCAAAAATGGATGAGAGTTGTGCATGCATGGCTGAAAAATTCTTATCATAGTCTTCTTCACTTGGCGGTGAAAATGGTGGATGAAGTCGAAAAAGTGAATCTTTTATTATTGCTACATCTGCTGCTAGATCTGATGCTGGATCTTTTGCTGAATGTTCAAAATCTGCTGCTGAATGAGGCTGAAAATGTATAAGGCTTGGAAGGTATACAAAATTTAGAATTTACGCTTCCCCCCAAGCCTTCTTGATTGACTTGTTCTCAAGTCATTTATATCAAAAAATGAAAAGTAATGAAATTAAATCTGCTTCCTCTGCTACAAAATGATTGGTCTTCAAGTCTTCAACGCTTGTTTCACAATTCTTGTCATGTGATTAAATGTTTCGGTGTCGAGCATAACAAGAAATTGTTAACTTAGTGGCCATTGATGGATGCCACTAGTCAACACAAGAGCTCCCATCTTTGATGTGGATGAGAATCAAGATGCCCCAAAAACATCTTTCTAAGTATGAATGAATTTGTTGTTGTCGAATACTCAAAAGATTGGACGAACAAGGGACATTGATGTATTATCTTGTTTATCGGCATGATAGCTTGCCCTTAAGGCATGCAAGCTTCAAGGTGTTTTTAGAAAAATATTTAGACTCAAGGACTATGGACTCAATGGTGTATGGAAGCAAAGTTTTATTTGCAAGTGTAGGTAATGTATATGTAAAGTGGGACAAAAAGTTTGTAGATGAGCTTCGTTGGTTTTATTGGTGGGTTAGGATTGAAGTAAATCTAATGAAGTGTATGTGGAATGTAATGAAGTGTTTTGTAGGAATGGTTAATGACTCTTTCCGGGGAAAGAAAAAAAAAAAAAATGATTTATGGCATGCAAACTTTCAAACATAGCAAAACTTCACATCGAATTCAAATGTGGATAGGTTTTTCACCATCCTTGTACCTTTATGAATGATCCGCAAGTCTTAAAATTTGCTTATCTATCATGCAACATGTCAAACCATTAAACTCTTACTGGAAGTGCAAGAAATTGTAATTTTATGGAAATTTCGTTTATGGTCATGGACTTGTCCTTTAGGCTTTCTCATGAAATTAGTCTTTTGAAGACCAATTGTGTGCACGATTAGTTTCCTTATTGATCCATTGATCTTCTAAAATCTACAAAAAAACTTGGCATAAAAAACATTAGTGTGGTCAACAAGGAATGGCCAATTCCTTGATGATTCTAATGCAAAAAATAATGCCAAATGAAATGGATTATCGATAATCAAAATCGTAATTTTAGTCCAATTCCTGATGTTGATAACATTCCATTTTTTATAAAAATGACAATGAAAGTTAATAGACAATCTATGTTGATTCCCCAAGGTAGAATGAAGTTGATAGCAAAGTGGAAAAAAAGAAGTGGGTAACATTTGCTGCCACCTGTGTCGTGCCAGGAAATTCCTTACTGTAATGTCTACAATCCCTCGAATGAATGGAACAGAGCTTGGCTTACATAAGTCTTGGATTACAACATGAGGAATGTACATAATTCAATCAAATTAGACTGCCATTTTAAAAGAAATCATATTCTCTGTCCAACGCCAAATACAATGGGCCAATCCTGAAGCTTCGATGATTTCTCTTCCCATATCTTTGTAACTTGGCATGTAGTTTCTCTTCCCATATCTCAAATCCATTTAGACTGATAGCAAGGGATTTGACAGCCACATAAATCTGCTTTACTGCCAGCAAAACACATAATTGTCTGTTCATTAATTTTAAAAACCATTTTTTCTTCACGTAGTCCCCAAAAAAGGGTCCGGAAGAATCGTGATTTCCTCTCAAACCGTTAGGAATACAAGCAAACGATTCTGGGTTATGTAACTCATTTTGTTCTGGAGAAAACCCATTTCTTTGTTTTTCCAGATTTGTTTTAGTTTGATCATAAAACTTGTTTCAAAACGATGTGTCAAAATTGTTACGTCTTTTGGAAATGCATGCGATCCAATCCTACTATGTGTTCCACTCAAAATAAGATGGTGCTATGCTTTTAATGGTTTCAATGTAGTGGTGACTTTCAACTTTGCATTCTTTATTATTTGACCTTTATCTAAACTACAATAATTCCAAAGAATGTGTCCCAAGAAATCAATGTCTTTGTGAAAGACATTGTAAGATGTTAAAACGATGTTGAACTTTCCAAACTGATTCTGAAGAAGATACCGCTCGTGAGGAGATTCAACATACTGGAGAGGATTCTGAACATAACTATCAATAAACTTTTGAATTTCGAAGGCCCAGTGACCCACTAATGTTGAATGATAGATTGAACTGCACTGGCCAAACGTATCAATGGATTTTCTTGGGGTAGCTTCTACAACAATGCCTTGTTTCTCTAAAGAGCATTTCTTACTTTCGGAGGAAGGGCTATCAGCGTTTGTATTCTGGTATTATGCAAGAAGAGCTAAGGGTGAGCTGGACTGAGAGCCTGGGCTCATGGAGAGAGATAAAGATTGTAAATTTGTTAGGTTGCCAAGGTACTAATCTTTAGCTGAGGTTGGGGTAGTTGAATTGGGAGCCACATTGATCTTGTTTTCTGGGCATGGTTGGCTCCTCAGCCATGTCTTGATCATCGATAAACCAATCATGTTGTTTTCCCCAAAATTCTGAGGAAGCTGGAGGCTGCAATCCTGGAACATATATTGATCGTTCGAGTTTTCATCATATGAATCCTGTAAAAGGTTTTTCTGCATTGGGTTCATATTCCTCGCTGCAGGATCCTGGATGATGATGTGTAAGAATCATGCCACTCATCGTGGCTCCACGATTATGAATTGATATCATCACCATAGGTGGAGTCCTATGCTCAAGTAGATAAAGAATAGATCCGTAGTATTTTGAGCATTTTAAGTATTTTGCACCCATATTATGGATCTATATGGCTTGTTTGAGGAAATTGTCCTAGCCACTCTACACTCTCCGAGAACTAAGCCATGGCCAAATAGTGAAATCTCACCAAAATAGATCAAATCCCATGCATCCATATGAGGAAATCGGAATTAAATCTCTCTTGTATTTGGATGACCCTTTCTCATTATCGAAATTTTGAATAGATAAAGAAATATTAAATAGTCTGTGTGGAAACAAGTTTTCATGCAACCAACAAATCCAAAAGGAGAATAATCACCACATACGCAAACTGGAAATAAAGGGAATTATTCTTATCTAACCGTACTATATTGGGACATTCGTTTCACTTTGCTCATCTGTGTTTTTATCATAATTCCAATTGAAGTGGGCAAAGAAAAAAAGGATTCGGATCTTGGAGGGTTGGTTCCATTTAAGAATTTAGATAGCCATTTCTTGTTAACCCGATATTCACCATTGCCTTTCTTAAGTTAAATTACAGATTTAATTTTTAATTTTGAAATCGATAATAAACAAAATTTGAAAAAATGATTTTGATTTCTTATTTTTTAGATGAAATGTAAATTTGTTCATGAGAAATGTTTTTTTTTTTTTTGGATGAAATGTAAATTTATTCATGAGAAATGATGATGTTTTTTTCAAACAAAAACAAGATTAAAAACTCTAGCGAGATCTCATTTTATTTTTATAATCTATTCTAACTTAACTTGAAAGATTTTTTTTATTTCCTAGGTAAAAGCATGCTTCGAGTGAAGCCACCTACAGACTAAGAATCCAAAAATGCTCACATCAAGATTTAAATTTTTTACCTTATGCTTCGAAAACATGTGAGTAACCTGTTTTTTCCTTGGAGTTGGCGCAAGGTTCTTTTGAAACCAGTCTTTGATATTGTCCTTTCTCTCCAAGATGTAACTATTCAACATATTCAATTTTCTCATCCGTAGATGGATTAGTAAGAAATGAGGGGTTTAAAAACTAAATTTGAAACTAACTAAGTACGAAAACAAAAATCAAAAGCTCAAACTTAAACTCCTTTATGAAGATCCTGCTATCACCAGGTTTCACAAGTTAGTCCATAAAAAGAAATTGTAATAAAAATAGCTTCCTAAGTCTATCTCCAAGTCATCCTCCCTAGCAATGGCGCCAAAACGTTTGGTCTAAAATGCGGATGCAAATTAGAGTTTCATTTACTATCAATCCGGGTATGTAAACTTCGAGGATCATCCAATATTTATGGACTTAGAGACAAAGTAAACTAAGCTAGGTGAAGAAATGCCAAAGCTCCCTTACAGGAGGTCTTTCATTGGGATCTCCAACACCTATTTAGTAGTTTAACAAAATGAAATCTAAAGACATTGTGACAAGTGTAAGAAATATTAAAGCTCCCTTATGGGAGACTGTTCATTAAAATTTCTAACATCTTAACCAATTAATTAAGAAATGAAGGCATTTACACATAATTCAAATCGATTACAGGAAATATTAAAGCTCTCTTTGTAATATATCTAGGGGGGATAATATGGGGTACAAAGGGAGGTACCCAAGGGAATAATGTAATAATGGGATGGGCCATAGTAATAAATAAGGTGGTTAACCTGTATCATGTAAGGGACCACAAGTAGTTAGTAATAATGTAATGGGCCCATGGTATTAAATAGATGGTATTGAGGGAACCATGGTAATGACCCATGGTATTATATGTATGAGGCCTATATAGAGGCTAGAGAATTCCCATGGAGGGATGTCAAGGATTATTGTATGAACAGGCATATGGCTTGTGGAGTGTTCTCCTTCCTTAAGGAGTGAATGTATGGTGTTGCCCTACCTTAAGTGTTTGATTAAAAGGAATCATTTCTATCTATTTCTATCTTATTGTTTTTGGGTTTATTTGCATTGTCTTATATTTTCAGATCAGATCTATAACAAGTGGTATCAGAGCCCTTTCTTGGGCAAAGTGGAGAATTCTTTTTTTTATTTTTTGTAGAAATTTTTTTGGGTCAGCGAGTTGCAAATCAGATCTGTATTTTTTGGTGAAAAATCCTCAAACTCTAATTGCAGATCTGGATTGTTTGTGAAAAAATACTCTATTTCAAAAAAACAATCAGCCGAATTGGAGTCCGGATGAAGGAGATATCGCTGATCTAAAAATCAGTGGTGTTGTAGACAATTTTTCGGCGTAGCGAGTTTGCGGCGCAGATCTAGACGTCCTGGTGCAAAATCTGTAGAATCTAATCATAGACGTAGATTCTTTGTGAAAAAATACTCGATTTCAAAAAAAAAAATCAGCCGAATCGGAGTCTGGATGAAGGAGATATCGTTGTTCTAAAAATCAGTGGTGTTGTAGACATTTTTTGGGGCGACGAATTTGCAGATCAGATCTGTATGATTTGGGGAAATCTTAAAAATCTAATTGCAGATCTAGATTGCTTGTGAAAAATACCCAAGTTCAAAAAAAAAAATCAGTCGAATTGGAGCCCGGATGAGGGAGATATCGCTCATTTAAAATCAGCGATTTTTCAACAATTTTTTGTGACGGTGGGACAGTTGCAACGTGGATTGGCAATTCTAGTGCCTAGATTAGGATTTATACCACATGGGAAGATGCAGAATGGTTGTTCCATGTCCGAAAACAGGTCATAATAGGGATTCTGGGCAATATTGATGAAATTGTGGCCATTTCAAATTTTCGTCAAGTAAGTGAATTTTTTTTCAAAACCCTCTTCATGGCGGTTCTATGTTTTGCAGGAAAAGGTAATGGTCCTACTATTGAAGAATACATAAAGGAAAAAATTCAGTATTTGCAAAAGATTGGAAGGATTTAGTGTGGCTTGGTTTCAGAGATGAGGCTGTGAAATGGTGGTTCTCACTTGACAACAAGCAGTTGCCCAAACTTTCAGATGCAAAATTTGAAAAAGTCATTTTAGACAAATAGTCTCGGGCTAGAAAAAAGGAGAATGAGACACGTAAGGGGTTATTTTCTATGGGTGTCTCCTTATTTCAAGTTCATGGATTGATTCAGAAGGAGAAGATGATTGTGTCTATAAATCCTAACTGCAAGCATAATTTTATCAATGTCAATTTGGCAAAAAATTTGCAAGTTGCAGCCAAACACATTGAAAACACACAAGTTGATGATGAGGATGTTCAAGTTTATAAGGATTTGAAACTTTCTATGGATAAGTATGTGTTGCATGGTGATTTTTATACTTTAGCTATGGATAACATGGATGTTATTTTGGGATATCCTTTGATGGAATCCATGGGTACTATCAATATTAATGTGCAGAAGAAATTCCTGAAGCTCTGGTATAAAAAGAAGAAAATTATATTACAATATATTTCCATCAATCAACAGGAAGAGTCCAAGGAGGCTGAAGCAAAAGTTGTTCCAGGGACTGACATATCAGATGATGATCCTTTGATGATCAACAATCAAACACAAACAGAGGCTGAAGCAGAAAAGGTTATAGGTGCTGATACATCAGATGAGGGCTTAGTGGTTGAAGTAATATTGGAAGATAAGACACCACAGCACCACAACATGCACCAGATAACAGTCAGGCTCCATTAAAGGGTGAATTAAAGAAAAAGACACCATGGGTTAAAACTTCAACATATCATCACCCACATCACCCCGCAAGAAAACAACCAACAAGATGGCAACCAATTAGCCACAAGGACAACAACCCCCGCATGACAGATAGCGAGGAGCGAAGATCCACCTACTACACATCAACATAGAAGAGTTTCCATGGTCAACTTCCATCTCAAGTGAGCGAGGCACCATCGAGATCGAGGGTTCACCGTTCTCTTGGATGGCTAGATGCACATGCATGGTACCAGTGGACTACTCTTCTGAGTAGATCTTATTATTTGTTTTCTTCCCATGTTTCGGGGATGAAACATGTTAAGGGGGGTGGAATGTAATATACCTAGGGGGGATAATATGGGGTACAAAGGGAGGTACCCAAGGGAATAATGTAATAATGAGATGGGCCATAGTAATAAATAAGGTGGTTAACCCGTATCATGTAAGGGACCACAAGTAGTTAGTAATAATGTAATGGGCCCATGGTATTAGATAGATGGTATTGAGGAAACCATGGTAATGACCAATGGTATTGTATGTATGAGGCCTACATAGAGGCTAGAGACTCACCATGGAGGGATGTCAATAAATATTGTATGAACAGGCATATGGCTTGTGGAGTGTTCTCCTTCCTTAAGGAGTGAATGTATGGTGTTGCCCTACCTTAAGGGTTTGATTAATAAAGAATCATTTCTATCTATTTCTATCTTATAGTTTCTGGGCTTATTTGCATTGCCTTATATTTTCAGATCAGATCTATAACACTCTTACAAGAGATTATTCATCTATATTTCTAGCATCAAGATCTTTAAACTAATGAAATTAAAAACATAAATGAAAGAAATCTTACTATACCAAAACAAGTATGCAAGTGAGGCAATGGGGGCCCTCCAGGGCTCCACAAACATCGTCAATTGCAAATTGCAATTACAAGCTCCAAGTTCTACATTCCAAGAGGTCCTAAACTCTAAATTACAATGATTCTAAAATCTAAAGTTACAAATGAAGGACTAAGTTTCTAAATTCTCAAAATTAAGATTACAAAATGAAGATTACAAATGAAGGAGATAACACTCTTATTTATACAAAAGCTATGATAACAAACTCATAAATGTAAATCCACTATTCCCTCCTTTGACCCACATATTTCTCAACCAATGGTGACACAAAACCCTATCCTCCATGATCTCCTCCATGCGGTCCATGATCTTCTCCATGAGGTCCATGTTCTCCTCAAATTCGAATTTGAACATAGAGTGCCACATAAAGATGCCTTGGAAGCTTCCTTTGTACCTACACATGTCAACAAACTCATTTTAATTGTTAGGTATAAGTATATGGAGATTATTTTTAAAAGTTTAACCATAAATTCTCTTAAAAATACTAAGAATTAATAATGTTTTGGAAAAAACAAAGGTAACCCATATAATGATGAAAGTGAAGCTGATGTGGTGACATGGTGGTGGAATAGAGGTGAGAAAATGTGTGAATGGAGTGAAAGTGGATGCATTTTAACGATAATTCCTAGGCCCAACACACATCATTGGAAAAGTTTGGGAGAAAAAGGAAGAAGTATTTTTTTGATTTGTTGATTTTAGAAAATCCTTTGACACAGTTCCTAGGGATAAGATTTGGCACATAATGGATGAACTCGTGGCTCCCAGGCATTTGAGAGCAGCTATGCATAGGTTGTATGAAGAGGTGAAAGTCAAAATTATAACTTTAACAAGCATTTATGAAAGTTTTAGAAGCAATATCGGGGTCAAGCAAGGTTTCCCATTCTCTCCTACCCTTTTTGGTTTATATATCGACAAGCTTGAAGAGTGGCTAAATTCGCAAGGGAGTGACGATATCCATTTGGGCAAGTTCGTTATAAGGCTTCTTTTGTATCGATGACCTTATTCTGATTGCAAAATCTGCCCTTGCTTTGCAAGAGTACTTACTTTCCCTTGAGCATTTTTGTAAAAGGGTGGGGATGCAAGTCAATATTAGCGAAGTGAAAGTAGTGGTTTTCTCTAACAAAAGAAAACATAACCAACATAACTTCTACTTTGAAGGAAACATTTTGGAAGAAGTTGTGGATTACAAATACCTCATAATTGACTTCAACAAAAATCTAAGCTGGGATGGCTGTAAAAAGAAATGAACTTTGGGAGGTTGGAAAGCATTTTATGCTTTTCAAAATAATTGTAAAGAGACAGAGTTATGGGACTAGAAAACCACTCTAACTCTTTTTGGGCTTTTAGTGATTCTGGTGATTCTCTATGGTTGTGAATTGTGGGCCAACAATACATCCGAGATGCAGTGGAAACAAATTGAGAAAATTCAGAAGCGTTTGATTACAAACAAATTCAAAATTAAAAGTGTAGCTCCTTATGCTACCTAAGTGAAACAGAGGCTCCTCTTATTGAAGCAATTGTTATGGTGCGAGTCATAAGGTATTTAAAAAAAATTGAGCAAATGTAAGAGGGTAGATGGCCTAAGGTTGTGTTTAATGACATATTGTGCAAAAGAAAGAAGACTTGGATGTGGAAAAATAACAAATGGTTTAGTAAATGGGGTATTTGCTTGAGCATGTGTCCCACAAACAGTAAAGAGATAATTTTTTTTGTTATGGATAAGTTCCACAAACGTACTTGGGAGAAGGAGCTAGGGAGAAAGAAGAAGTACTATATTGAAGAGTTTAATCCCACTCATAATCATTAACAAAAAGCGTACATACGGGTCAATATTTCTTGGAGAGCCAAAATTCTTATTGCTCAATTAAGGACTAATTCTCATCAACTCTGTTGTAAAATAGGGCACTAGGAAAGGCCAAAAGAAGTGTGCGAGGAAAGAGTATGTATTTTTTGCTCTTCTAGAAAAGTGGAAATAGAAAAACATTCCGTTTTAGAATGTAATGCCATCAAAGACATCAGGGAAAGTTATGTAGATATTTGGGTAGCTAGCTCTTGCGATAATCTATTTAGCGAGGGGTTTGTCGAGAAGCTATGCAACACCTTCAAAGACAGCAGGGAAATTTATGCAGATATTTGCTTAGCTAGCTCTTGGGATAATCTATTTAGCGAGGGGTTTGTCGAGAAGCTCAGAGCTTTTATTGTGAGACTTCACAGGAAAATAGCCGAATATAAGAACCAGATGGAGAAACAATCTGTCCCATAAGCTATCTTTAGCCTCGTGGACGTTAAAATAATTTGATAATTACATAAAGAGAACCAATAAAAAATCATTGGGATCTATAACGAGTTGAAAGAGATACAAAAATTTTTCAAATTTTAAATTTTAAAAATAGTTTAAACCTTTCATTCTTTTAAAATAAATTTATAATAATATATAATATTGCTAAATCAATCTTTAAAGATAAATCTATACTAGTAATAATATATTACCTAAATATCTATATTAGTATAATATTGCTAGATCAATGATTAAATAAATCTATACTCGTAAAGTATTACCATCCGTTAACTATTGTAGATCACAATATGATATTGTATAGTATCGTCATCACAATATTATGTAGTATCGTCATCAGTTACGTGTTGAAGACCACAATCTCTGACCAAATGTAGCTATGATTGAACGGAGACAACGAAATCCCTTTGTCTTACCTTAAAAGCAGACCGACCATTTCATGGAAAATCTTTCTCCAAGCTATGGAATATCCATCTCTTGCACCGCCACTATAAAGCACGTATTCAAATTTCAGAGCACGTATCTTCAAAACAAGCGAAGACCATCCAGAAGCAATAATTTTCCACAATCTTTACTTCCAGAAACAGCCAAATCAAAGTAAACAAAGCCTCTCCCACTCTTTCTATGTTTCTTCCAAAAGGGACCAGCCCTGTGTATGTTTCTTGGACATGGGACCCGCCCTACGATGACCCGAATCGGGTAAAGGATTGTACCAACTAGGATTGATCTGAAACGGTGAAAAGTCATCACGCCATGTTCTACTCGCTCAGTCTAATCTGAAATCCACTTCTGTTGGTTTTTAAAGTACCCAGCGAATGAGATGGAGTTGAAGCTGAAGCTGAAGATGAAGATGAAGTTGATGATTGCTCTGGCCAATCTTGCAAAACAAGCGCTGAGAGCTCTGCCCAAAGTAAACAAGGTAACAGAAATCACTGTGTGTGGCAAGAAAAATAAGATCGAAGAAATGAAGGAAGAAGAGGAGCAGAAGAAAGACGAGGAGGCGAATTCTGTAGGAGAAGACAGAAACTTCATCGCTGCCATGGCTACAACTTCAACCGATTGCAATACTCCGGCGTGCAATTCAAGCAACCCATTCGGTACTGCTGATTTACTGGATCAACATGTAGAAGATATTGATGAGGCAGGGGATGCTTACATCAAAAAAATTCGTAAACAGTGGGCACTGGAGAAACAACAAGAGATGCTGGAAAATGAAGAATAGAGGAGTGAAGGGGTATTCTGTGTTTATAACATAGTTTTATTATTCGTCTGCATCTTCGTTTCTTACAATGTATAAAAGTATTTATACGCCTTCTCTCTAAATTCTCTTTGCTTTCTGCGTTGGGATCATTACAACTTTGATTCAAAGGAATATGTGTATAAACATTGATTCAAAGAATTATGAATTATGCATGTAAAAGAATTGTATACCATTTATAGTAGTGTTATCATAAACTAATGTTAATTTGCAATAACTTTGTCATTGATGGTCCGTGTCAAAAGGGAGAACAGGAGTGTTGTTATAGTAATAGTATATATTGGTTGAAAATAATTAATCTGAGTCATAAATGCACAGGTGTTGTATATGTCTTTGGTAAGGGCTGTATATGTCTGTTTTCTGATTTTAGAAAAATTATGCAATAATCTCGTGAATTTATGCCTCATAGTCCAGTTTGTTATTGTTTATGGTTCATAGACAGACTTGTTATTGGTTGCCCTGTATATATTACAGGGATATTGTTTAATATTTAATGATTTTTTTGAAGTTTGGTAAATATATATTTAAGTAGTTTGATGTTTATGGTTTGGAATTGGAATAGAGCTTGTAGTAGTATATATCACACCTATACCGTTTTATATTTAATGATTTTTTGAAATTTGGTAAATACATATTTAAGTAGTTAGGTGTTTATAGTTTAGAATTGGAATAGAGTTTTTAGATTTAATAATGGGATGTATACAATATTTTTTATTTCTTTTAATTTTTATTATCTAATTTTAAAATCACTTTAAAATTAATAATATGAATAATTTTTTTTATTTTTGGGCAATTACTTTTATAAATTTTGATAGGTAATAATATTAATAAATTAAATTTGCATATTTATAATTTTATTTTAAATAAGTTTATGCAAAGAATTGTATAAATTAAATTTTTTAAATATGTTTTACTTAAAGTATATTTCTTTTTTTTCAAAATAACTATTAAATTGATATTTATCAATAATTTAAAATATACAATATTCATTAAAAATCACAAAAATCTATTAGTGAAATACAAAATTCTATTTTTAAAACATTGTTTCATGTTTAATAGATTTTCAAATTATAAAAAATTTCACGGAGTTTGATAAGTTGTTTGGGAGTGAAAAATTTCATAAGAAGGAAGGAATATGTGTTTTATTTTTTTAAATGCAGTTTTTTTTATTATCAAATTTTATTATATGTTTTGTGGTAAAATTAAAATAGACTATGAGATTTATTTGTTTTTTTTTAAATGTTATATATATATATATATATATATATATATATATATATATATATATATATAATTTATTGAATGTTAATTTATTGGAAATCATAAAAATCTATTTGTAAGATACAAAATTCTATTTTTAAAACATTGTTTCTTCTTTAATAGGTTTTCAAAGTATAAAAAATTTCATGGAGTTTGATAAGTTGTCTGCGAATGAAACTGTTGTAAGGAGGAAAGAATATGTGTTTTATTTTTTTTAAATGCAGTTTTTTTTATTATCAATTTTTATTCTATGTTTTTTGGTAAAGTTAAAATAGAGCATGAGATTTATTTGTTTTAATTGTAATATTTTTTTTAAATTATATATATATATGTTTCTCTCTAATTTATTGAATATTATTATTTTTTTTAATTTTCAAAATAATAAGTATATAAAAAAAAGTATATCCATTTATCTCATGTGATTCTTTTCATTATTTCAACTTTAAAATAAATGAAATAAATATTTATTTATTTATTTATTTTAGTTATTAACTTTAAAAATTTTTATTATTAACAACATCTATTTTATATTGAAAATTTTAATTATTTTGAAAATAGTAAGTATATTAGAAAAATGCATATCCATTTATCTAATATAATCCAACTTTAAAATTAGGCAAAGTCTTTATTTGATTTAGTTTTTATTAACAATAAAATAACACTGTTATATATATATATATGAAAGATTAAGTGAAAAATATTTAGTTTGTAATATCTTGTTTATATTCTTATCGACAAATTGATATAGTTTCTATAATATACTGTGTTAATAATGGTTCTACATTTAAGGTTTATTTTCTCTATCTACAAATTGATATAGTTTATATGGTATACTGCATTAACAATAATAATTCTATTTCATGTTATTAGGAAACTATGGAAATATAAATTAAAATTTACTAATAAAATATTTAATTTTAATAATAAAAAAAATTAATTTTAATGAATATATTTTAATTAATCAATCTCCCTCCATCCATATTTTATAATTTTGATTCACTTCTGATTATCGACCCATTTTTACTTATCCCATAGTTAGACAACGTGAATTGTGTGCACATTGACAAAATATCCCACGATATTTTCATTGAAAGCAGACCAAGAGCTTGATGAGACCTGTAGTCAGATCGATAGCTACTTATGACTTGGTAGATAGGAATAAAATGAGAAAGTAAAGCCGCAAAATAAAATAGCATTTTCGAGGAAATGGGATCGGAAAAGAAAGATAATCCGAATGGGCCCGCCACACATCTTTAGAAAAACACATCATAAATATGAAATGATTAATCATGAATAGTGACCTTTATTTTCAACACAATACATTCAATTTCCAATCTCTTTCTTCCCTAGCTTTATTCTCTTCGTCTGTTTTTCCAAATATGTGTTATTACGTATTTTGTGGTTAGGACTTATTAAAATTTTACATATATAAAAAATAAAATGTGTATGGCCTGTTTGGTGGGTGATTTTTATGAAATGAAGATATGGTGTAAATGAGAGATTTTATGTTTAAATTTTCTGATTATTATATAATTATTATTAGATAGTGCTTAGGTAGTAGAAGTCAGAGTTGTTTAAGTTACCAAAATGATATAAGGATTACATTTTACTTGGGAACCTTTTTCATAATTGAATTATGAAAATTACTTTAGAATTTTACTCGGCCTAGATTTTCACTTCAAAGAGTGTCTTAGTAATACACACCAACATGTCCGGTAAGCAAATTACTTTCTCATTTATTTATTTTTAAATTTATCTTATAAAAATATATATATTATTATATTATTGTTTTTTATATATTATAAAATAAATAAATATTTATATATTTTAATATTACAAAATTAAATAAAATTATTTTAAAAAATTCATTAAAAAAATGAATTTATTACCATTAAAATATTAATTAATTATTATTTTTTTATTAGAAGTTTTTTTTTTTTCTTGATTTAAATTGGTATATCAGAAATAGAATGAGAATAGCATGTTAATACATCACATTTGCGGATCTAATCTTACTTGTATATCATATAAAGTATTAATATATTATATATTATTGAATTATTATATCTCTTTTCCTATATTCAAATAAATCAAAGATATTCATGTAAATGTTTTATTGGTTAAAAAAAGAAATGGTAGATTTTATTTGAATTTTGTTTTTGATATATTTTAGGGTTTTCAAGATATATTGGTATTAATGATGAAAATGTAAGAATACAGTTAATTAAATTTTTATGTTTATATTTTAATATTTTATATTTGTATTTCATATTTTTTTGGGTGATAATGTATTGTTTTTTTAAATTTCAAAATAATTATTATAAAATTAAGCCATAAAACATAATGTTATAATAAATTATAATAATTTTATTATATGTTATTCTAATTAAGATTAAAAAAGGTGGTTCATATGTAAAATAAAAAGATAAAAAGATGGGAGAAGTAAATGTTAAATAAAATATAATGAAAAGAAATATATATATATATATATATGAAAATATTGTACTAATGGAAATAAAAATATTTTAATAATGGTACATTATGGTCATGTCCAAAAATAACATACAAGGAATTGAATATATGTCTTAACACTTAAGAGTACATTAACAACACATCCAGTCATCATCTATCCATATATCTATCTATCTATATATATATATATATATATATATATATATATATTTGAGTGGTTTACAGTTTTTTAGGTTATTTTTACTGGTGGGGAATTATGTCCGTCAAGCAAAAGGTTTCATGGTCAATTCCCTAGGTTGGTTGCCTCTAGATATGTTTTAATATCCCGTAGAAAACCTCGTATAAAAACACATAGGATTATAAAATATTTACAAAACTTACCAACATGTAACTTTCCAAATTACTATTCCATATTTCTTTCACATTACATAGAGTAACTTTAGTAAAGGAATAATAAGTTATATAACATAACGTCCACTATTATAACATATTATCATAAGTTTCCTATTGTAATCTTACATCATTATCATTAGAATGGACATCCCTGGACCATTGTCATAAAATCTTAGAAAGAAATATCATCTTAAATACAACATAACTAGCTAAAAGCTATTACATTAATCATGATATATTTTACCCACAAATCCTCAAAAATTATATCTTTCTGACTTGGTTGTTTCCATCAGTGGATTATCCTACAACTAGCCTTCCTCAATCTGCATGGACTGTTAGTTGTTTTCCTTCTCTAATGTTAAACATAACCTATTCTCTGCATAAGACATAATCCTTCCCTTTCATTGCTACCATCAGCAAACTTTGATACCATGACTAGATAAATATTAATCAAACCAATAATAATTTTTTATTAGTTGTTCTTTAAATATCTTTTCTTGTACATACATAAAACACATACCAAGCATTGACACATGCCTCTTTATTAACATTAACTAAAAGCACATAACTACCAAAACATATCTATGCCATAATGTTAAACATAATCTATCCTTTGCATAAGTCACAATCCTTCCCTGCAATTGCTACTTTCAGCAAACTTTGATACCATGATTAGGTAAAACATTAATCAAGCCAATAATAAATATTTATTAGTTATTATTTAAACGTATTTTCTTGTGTATACATAAAACACATACCAAGTATTGACACATCCCTCTTTATTAACATTAACTAAAAGCACATAACTAACAAAACATGTCTACTTATCTTTACACATATATGGTTATGACACATGTTGGTATATCCATAACACACATGCATAAGGTAAAATACATAAAGATTACCAAGCCATGTTCAATTGTCCCTCCACATAGTTACATTATACGTCTACCTCCAAGAACATAATATTATTTAAGAGAACTTCCATGGTTATCCCCATCTCTTTGTGCAAGAAGAAGGGAGTGTTTTCAAGTTAAATACCACAATAACTATTATTTCTTGCACACAACACATTCTTTTCAAAAGAAAAATCATTGCAAGTACCACACTTTAAAAGAAACTAGCACATTAATTATGTTCTTCGTTCACTTAAACACACATTTATTTCTGAATAAATCTAACAAAAAACAATTACTTCTATGCATATAAACCCATGTTCTTTTTCCAAGAACATTAACACAATAACTAATCTTTTATGTACATAAACACATATTCTCTTTAAGATAAATATATATGATGGTTATTGTTTTGTGCATCTCAACACATATTATTTTCCAAGAACTTAGTAAAATAACTATTATTTATGTGCGTATAAACACATGTTATTTTCAAGATACAATATTAAAATAATCACATATTCTTTTCAAAATGTATAACATAGTAAAACACATGTTTCTTTTCCAAGAAATCAAAAACACAATAACTATTCTTTCATGCATGCAAACACGTCTCTTTTTCAAGAAATAAATTGCATAATAGCTATTATTTCATGCATGAAAGCACATAATATTTTCACTTAATCTAGAATCCACATATGCACAAGATTCAGTTGCAACCTTTTAGGAAAATAACCCTGACTTTTTTTTTCATGCACAAGAATTCATGTGTTTTTTTTCCAATTGTGACTAATATTTTATGGAAATGACATTTAGATGCATTATTTTTGTGCATGTAAATACATATTTCTTTTCAAGAAAATATAAAAAGTAGTTATTCTTTCATAATAGCCATTTTTGTGGATGGAACACCTATTTCTCTTTAAACAAAATCTAACTCAATCGCTAATTCATTTGTATATATAGACATGTTATCATTTCCAAGAGAACTAATGTAATAGCTATTGTTCATATGCATATGAATAAGTGTTCTTTTCAAAGAAAACTAACTATTTTCTACGTGTAAAATTAACAAATATTCATTTTCAAGAATTGCATAAATAAACATATATATATCTTCTTTCACAAAATTGGCAAGGACACTTATCTCTCTCTTTCATTTGGATGCAACTAGAGTCTTAATGCCCCACTTTAATCATGAATATTGCAACCACGGTACAAAACAATAAATCTTCCAATTCTTGAACATGTAGCAACTAATGCCCCATTCTTCACAATAACAAGAAAATTGGAAGATTTCCCTTTCAAATCACTTACCCTTCATCTCAACGAATTTCATCACTGAGAAGAGACATGGAGATTATAAGGATACCACCGAGTATCCATGGGGAAAGGATTGTTCAACTCAAGTCACAACCATGACTTCCCTTCCCTACTCCAGTGTAGCACTAATAGGTCCTGGATGTAGAGAATGACAGGGTCTAACCACCTACTCTTCTATGAGTCTATGTGCTCAATTCCAACTGTTTAGATGAAATGAGAATCTACCAATGCTTCATTGTTCTTCCAGATATATAAATTCTCACTTATTATATAGAAAAATTAAATAAAACGAAATGACTTGTTGCCTCAATACATAGAGGAAGAGTATTAAAATATTATATCCTTCCCTCTTATGCGTGCACTATATGTGAAACATTTTCTTGGCCTAAAACTAATTGACAATGGTTCTTGGTTTCCAACAGTTTCATCACATGTAAACAATGGTAATTAACATCGTAATTAATAATATTTATGAGCTTCAAAGGGATATTACATACTCCTGTCCTTAAAGATAACACCTTCCTTGGTGTTTATCATTAATTTTTACTCATGATATAACAATCTAAACAAATAAAAGGGGATACTTCCCTTCAAAATGAAGGATTTTTTTTTTCCAGGAAATACTAATAAATGAAACAATAATGTTTTTATCTATAATCATAAGAATTTATAGCTATAAAATTATTCATTTTTTACTTTCAATAACTTTATAAATTATTCAATTTCATATAAACAAAACAAAGTCTCTCTACCAACTTACTATTACTTACCAATTACTCTTAGGAACCATGGTAACTTTATTTGATAATTTCAAACACAAGTTGTTTATCAACCATGGAATGTACTTTAAGAGTGGTCTGACAACCCAATAACAAGCACCCTGTAATATATGATTAAAAAATATAATTATGGTAATGACAATATTTTCAATCATTAATTATTTATGCAACGCCAGGTGATATTTTAATCACAATATTTCCACAAGTACTCATAGAGCACCTATCTCTCTAATCATCAAAATAATCAATAACTACATCAAATGCATATATCTTAGTCCCCTCTAAGGGAATCCACGTGGTACTTATACAAGTACTCAAAGAGCACCTAGCTCTCTAATCATCAAAATGATCAATAATTCCACCAAGTGCATACTATCTTAGCCCATGCTAAAGGCATTCACAAGATTGGTAATACAATAAAGGTACTTACACTTCCAGTAATTCCTTTCCAAGCATTAGGATACTTTCCTGTTAATATGTACATAATTTTTTACACAATCATATAGAAAATTCATTTTTAATGCATAACTTACTAATTTGCTAACTTGGTCTGCTAAGAAAACCACATTGTGTTAAAGAACACTCCTCCCAACCTATGGGAACTGGTTTTGACAACTAGATTGAGCCAACTTCATATCAGAATAGTTCTCTAATAGAAACCATACCAGGTCCACCAAGGGCTCTCCAACCGCACTAGGTCCAGCCTAGGATTTTGTTGACCACACACAGTTCAATTTGGAATTCAATTGGCCACCTAGATCAAGAATTCCAATGAACACACAGGGTCCAATATAGGATTCCTCTTGGAAGCTTCCTACCCATTCCTTCGAAAACATCTCGTCTATGAGGAATTTGGGCCTTTTCCACAAGCTCCTAAATCAATAGAGATTCCTCAGGCTTTCCCCCTCTCACCATATTGGCCAACTCTTTTCCCTTACTGAGATCATCTGTTTGTAGGGAGTAGAAATCTGGGCAGGAAACCGCCTTTACCTAAGGCCTCCTTGACCTTTCACAACTACCCTATAACTGTTTGGGATGTGAAATTATCTTTTTTCACCTTTTCCCACTGTAATTCACATAACTTCCCGTATTCACATTAATATTCAGATAGATAAGCATTTATGTACATCATGCATTCATACTTGACCCTGAGCATAGATCCCATAATCTGTAAAAGTAAATTGATAAGAAATCATGACTGACATCACATGTCATACATGTGGTATTGATTTCAATTTTTCCACATAATAACTATCATGCAATTTAGAAAAACATTACCATATCTTGCATATCATAACATTATACCTTCTCATTTGCAGTTGCAAATCACATTTCAACATTTCACCTTTCATAGGTTCTTATGATGCCATTAAGCTACTCGTGCTTAATCACATCAACAACATTAGTCACAATTGTTTTTAATAAAATAATATATTTTATAAAATATTGTTATGCACAAAACATTTTTTCAAATACATTCAAGATGCATTTCACTTTCACATGAATCTATGTTCTCAATAATTTAACAATGTAAAAAGGTATTAGTCCTATTACTTTTCATAAGCCACTTTCATGCATTAAAAGTAAGCATAACAAATAAGGACACATCTTCCAGATGCTATGTCTAAGGAAATTTAAAACAAAGCTTTCATGTAGTTATTTTTCCAAAACAATAGTTAATCATTGATATTCCCATAGTTCTAACTCTTGAAAAATGACCTTTCATTTATGAATATGCATCTAATCAACAATCATTATGTATCATTACCAAATTCAAGTCAATCACACCAACTTTTATTGATTAAACAAATTAGTAATGCCAACAGATTTAGCGCCATTCAAATTTTCATTTAGTGATCACAATGAAGACACATGTCTACAAAAAAATAGACTTAACTAATGAGAATCAATGTAATGTCACCGTAGCATTCACATACATTAGATAAATTTCTAAATGATGAATTAACATATTTGCTAGATGTAGGATGCATACCTGCTAGCATAGTCATTGAATCATCAATTTGTAGAATTGTGAAGTTTTGAATAAACCACGTAATCAAACAACATTTTATTACACTACTTCTATCATTGATTTGGTAGAACATTTAAATTAGTCACTTTAATGACACTACTATATCATAATCAAAGTTTGTTGTAACCTTCGAAAACTTGCAGTCATATATATGCATTTTTTAAACAAGTATCCACTTTCACAATCATTGTATTTTCTTGCCTACAATATTGTTATGCATAAAATCATAAGCAAAGATTTATTCATGCAAAACAATTATCTATCATTAATGTGTAAGTTTTGAAAAATATTATTGTAATAACCCCAAATTCAACAATGTATTGTCACTAATAGACCAACAACATGAAGTAAACTATCACAATCACTTTGTTTACAACTTGTAACAATCTTCAATCAAAACCATTTCATGCATATAAGTTTAATAGTTAGTCATGAAAAAATAATCAATGCTACTAACCATATTAAATCCAATCCAAATCCATGGCAAGACTCAATCGTCAATTAACCATTACAGTCAAGACTTACTACTGAACTCATTGTTTATCTTTAACATCTAAAGGGGTTCTTTCAATGCATTTTAAACATTATATTGTCCTCTTCACGGATAACCCCCACCTTTCTACATTCATTCATTTCAGACAGAACAATATATGCAATCATTCTTTTATAAGCAGTGCATTATAACTTTAATCATTTTATTTAAATATACCATAAGCATTATCATAATAGTATGCATGCAAAGGTTGGTAGTGAATCCACACTATCACTAGTGAGTGCTTAGGATTGCTCATACATGCAACAAAAGTTTTATTTTCTTTTATCGATTCAAATGTCATGAGCACAGTTTGAAGTAGACATTATCATTTACTAGTCTTTAATGTGGTTATTAATATACATGATGCATCTTATGTCAATCTATTGCATACATCGTCAAGTAATTTGCTAGAATCATACCTAAGATGATGCCCATTAGCACCATACTTCTTCTCTTTTCGCTTACGGATTCCCAAAAGGCACTAGCGTTACAACCTTTTTATTAGATACCACTGGTGACATCGCCTAGTAAACCTTGTGTAAAAACACGTAGTATTAGAATGTTTTTACAAAATTTACCAACTTGTAACTTTTCGAATTACTATTCCATATTCCTTCATTTACCATTTAATAAAATATTCATCATTACATAGAGTAATTTTAGTAAAGAAATAGTAAGTTACATAACATAGTATTCATTGTTATAAAATATTATCATAAGCTCCCGGTTGTAATTTTACATCATTATAATTATTCATTTCATTAAGCTAGTTAATGACATGTTTTATGATATAAGTGTTAATGTAATGTAAGGAAGCAAACAACATTAGAATGACAAAAAAGGAAAACACATCATTGGACACCGATATACCCTAGAAACCCCGTAGGGTGTAAACCAACAAATGTTTAATTTTATTGAACATCCCATGAGAGTGTTCACCCATCAATAAATTATTGTAAGTGAGTTCATCCCTTGACCATTGTCATAAATATTATAAAGAAAAATAATATTAAATAAAACATAACTAGCTAGAAGCTATTACATTAATCATGATATATTTTACCCACAAATCGTCAAACATTATATCTTTGTGACCTAGTTGTTTCCATTAGTGGATTATCCTATAGCTGACCTTCCTCAATCTGCATGGATTTTTATTCCTTTCCCTAACATAATGTTAAACATAATCCATCCTTTGCATAAGTCACACTCCTTACATGCCATTACAACCATAAGCAATCTTTGATATCATGATTAGATAAAATATTAATCAAAGAATAATAAATCTTTCTTAGTGATGCTTCAAACATATTTTCTTGTGCACATAAAACACATACCAAGTATTGAGACATGCTTATTTATTAGCATTAACTAAAGACACATAACTGCCAAAGCATGTTTACTTATCTTTATAAATGTATGGTTATGACACATGTTGGTCCATCCATAACTAACATACATAAGGTAAAATCCATAAATATTACCAAGGCATTCTCACGTATCCCTCCTTCACATGTATCACAACAAAGGGAAATAATTACATTCTACTTCTACCTCCAATAACATGGTAGTATTTAAGAGAACTTCCATTGTTAACCCCATCTATTCACACAAGAAGAAGGACGTATTTTCAAGTAAAACACGACACTAACTATTATTTCTTGCATAAAAAACATTATTTTCAAAAGAACAACCATTTCATGTACTTTACTTTAAAAGAAACTAGCACATCAATTATGATCTTTGTGCATGTAAACACATAATTCCTTCCCAAGAAATCTAACACGACAACCATTACCTATATGCATTAAACACATTTTATTTTTCCAAGAACACTAACACAATAGCTAATCTTTTTGTGTACATAAACACATATTCTCTTTGAGAGAAATTAATATGATGGCTATTGTTTTGTGCACCTCAACCCATATTCTTTTATAAGAAATTAGGAAAATCACTTTTATTTATATGCATATAAGCACATGTTATTTTTAAGATACTATATAAAAATAATCATATATTCTTTTCATTAAGTATAACACAATAAAACACATGTTTCTTTTCCAAATTATCAAAATCATAGTAGCTATTCCTTCATGCATGCAAACACATGTTTCCTTTTTAAGAAATCCAATGCATAATAGATTTCTTTCATACGTGCAAACACATAATATTTTCAAGTAAACTAGAATGCACACATGCACAAGATTCATATGCAACCTTTTAAGAAAATAAACTGGACCTTTTTTATTCATGCACAAGAATTCATATGCTTTCTTTTGCAATCATGATTAATATTTTATGAAAATGAAATTCAGATGCATTCTTTTTGTGCATCTAAATACATATTTCATTTCAAGAAAATTTACACATTAGACATTCTTTCATAATAGACATTTTTGTGCATGCAACACCTGATTCTCTTTAAAGAAAATCTAACTCAATAGCTATTTCTTTTGTATACATAAACATGTTCTCTTTTCCAAGAGAACAACTTTAATAGCTATTTTTTCTATGCATATGAAAACGTGTTACTTTCTAAGAAAGCTAACTATTTTCTAGGAAAAATAACTATTTTATATTTGAAAAATTAACACATATTCATTTTCAAGAACTGGAAAAATAAACATACATATCTTCTTTCAAGAAAATTGGTAAAAATAATTATCTCTCTATACCATTTATATGCAACTAGAGTCTTAATGCCCATATTTAATCATGAATATTTCAACCATGGTACACACCAGTAAAGCTTTCGATTCTTGAATATGTAGTAAATAATGCATCGTTCTTCAAAATCACTACAAAATAAGAATATTTCACTTTTGATTCCCTTCCCCTTCATCTCGATGAATTTTATCACTGAGAAGAGACATGGAGAATATAAGGATACCATCGAGAATCCATGGGGCAAGCCTTATTCAACTCAAGGCGAGACCATGACTTCCCTTCCCTACTCCAGTGTAGCACTAACGGGTCGTGGGTGAAAATAACAACAACGTCTGACCCTGTAATCTCCTATGACTATATGTGCTCAATTCCAACTCTTTAGATTCAATGAGAATCTACCAACACCTCACTATTTTTCCAGATATATAAATCCTCACTTATTGTATAGAAAAATTAAATAAAAAGCAATGGCACTACTTCCTCAATACATAGAGGAAGAGTATTAAAATATTAGATCCTTTCCTCTTGTGCCCATATGTTATGTAACGAACTCACAAAATAGAAGAAAAGATAGATCAACAACTTCAAAATTAGTCTGTTCGAGGGGGAACCTCCTTTAAATTACACAAATGAACAATTCTTGGATGATACAAATGACAAGACCTCCTTTCTATATATAGGAGTCTAAGGGGTCATAATATAATCATAGTCAACATAACAATAATAATGTAAGGGCACAACAATAACAATAGTGGGCTTCTATGGGGCACAATAATAACAACATGGGGACTACATGGGCACACTAATATAATAAGGGGGTTGGACTAATAACAATAAGGAGTTACACTAGTAGTATAGGGACCTAATATGCCCCTCTCCTTCAAAAGGTGTTTTCCTCAACGCTTGATTAGTTTTGGATGCTTATGTATAAAATTATCGTCCTCCCATGTGGAATATTGAGTGGGTAAGTTCTTCCACTTGAAGAGATACTTTGAAATTGATCGATTTCGTAGTTGCCAGGTTCTTATTTCCATGACTGCTTTAGGTTCCAATATGAATTTTCCTTCCTCATCAAGTTCTGACAATATTGTTTAAACTGGGAGCTTGTCACCTATAACCTTCTTTAAGCATGAAACATGGAAAACTAGGGGCACTCAGGAAGATGGAGGAAGCTCCAATTTATATGCCATGGTACTAATCTTTTGTAGCACCTTGTAAGGACCATAGTACTTTGGTGATAATTTATTATCCTTCTTAGCTTGTTTGAGGGACATTTGTTTGTATGGTTGTATTCGTAAAAATATCTAGTCACCTATATCAAAACTTCTTTTGTTGTGATGTTGATCTGCCTGTTATTTCATTCAATTCTGCACGAAAGTGGGGTTATCCTTTTTCTTCTTGATATGTCCTTCTATCAAGAGAGTTTGAGGAGTGCTAATTCCTGCCAATGCATTACAAGATATGGTTGGATTCATTTATTCTTTCTCTAGGGTTGGTTCCTGATGTATATCCTCTTCTTTTGACATTTCTCGATCCTTTTCTTCCTCCTATTCACAATCAATGTAAACTAATTTCTTCTTAGCACACTTGTGACCTTTAGTGTATTTTCTATCACAACTATAACAAAGGCTATTTTATCCTCTTTCTTCCAATTGTTGTGGTGTCAACCTTGTAGGTTGTGGAAGGCTAGGAGCAACAACTTTGCCATATTTATAATTGTGAGTGGTAGGATTTCTTGTTGCCATAATTTTGCTTTCAATTTTTCTTTCCACCCTAAAAGCCTTCTCCAATGAATCAGGTTACTAAAGACGAACCTCATGTTGAATGTTATCCTTTAAAGTCCCTATGAAGACATAAATCCTCTACTTCTATGAATTATCATTTACCATTATATTCAATTTTTGGAAGTCCTCAATGTGCTCTTCCATTGAACCCTTTTATTTGAGGTTTATCAATTGGATAAGGAAGGTGTTACTCTTTGTATCCTCATAATGTGCTATTATTTTCTCTATGAAAATTGACCAAGTGACAAGTGGTTTACGAGAAAAAATCCATTTATACCATAAAAAATGATCTGGTTCTCCATGTAGATCAAAATATTTCTCCATCTGTAGTATTCATGTTATGAGATCCTTTCCATCAAACTTCCTCATATCAATCTTTGGAATATGGTGGGTCTTCAATCCAATGTTAGATTCTATGAAATCATGATTAACATTTATTTTTTTCTCATCATGAATTTCCTCTACTACCTTTTTGTCACTAGGAGGCCTTTCTTGTGGTAGTTTTGTCCCACCTTCCTTCACACATTCCATGTCTTTCTTCAAATCTTCCATGCCTTTCTTCAAATCTACTTCCATACTATCAATATTAGCTTCCATGGCACATATCAAACTATTTATCTTAGTTTCAATTGTATTCTTCAAATCATTCATCCAATTCTGCTTACTAGATGTTTCTATTTTCTTGATTCGAGTCATTATTTTTTCTTGCTTTCAGGAGCTCAATATTTAAAGGATTTTAACTCTGTAATTTCAGATTTTCAAGTTCTAAAATTTTGGCTTGTGGTAGCCCTCTGAGTCTTCTTTCTAACCCCACTAGTTTGATTCATTATTGTATTCTTCAATAAATAGTTATGCCAAATCTCCTACGATGACGTGATTATAAACTGGTTCAGTAGAGAAAACTTGTATGACCTGCCACGTATCACTGTTTCTACCTTCGGCCCTGAAGAAAATACATAGAAAATTAAAGTCTATCCTCATTCTGTAACTTCTTATGAAATTTCAAGCTGATGCACAGAGAGAAATGTATGACAATTTTCCCAAGGTCACCTGTTTGGAATGTAATTTGGGAGTCTGTAAAAACCCTAAATGTCTTGGACCGTATCTTTGAAAATATAGCAAAACGAGGTCAGAAATTCAAGCCCAAGCTTCACCAAGCGTTCCTCTCAAATGGGTTTTCATTTCAGAGTCTGAACCTTCATAGAAACAAAATTATAGTGCAAATTCCATGATGACCTCTTTCAGAAGGAATTTTGGAGCTTGAAAAACCCTAACTTCGACAAATCATATCTTTGACAATATAACGAGACAAGACTTAAAATTCAGGCCCAAGGTTCAGAAAAATTTCTTCTTAAATGGTTTTTTTTAGCTTCTAAAACTTTGTATAGAAAGATTTATAGCAAAATTTCCGTGATGACATATTTGGAGCAGCAAAACCATAGAATCCAAAGCCTTGATAGCAAATGTTATGTGACCAATGCACAAAATAGAAGAAACGATAGATCAATGACTTCAAAATCAACCTCTTCGAGGGGGAAACCTCCTTTACATTAGGAGTCTAAGGGGTCATAATATAATCATAGCTGACATAATAATAATAATGATGCAAGGGCACAATAATAACAATAGTGGGCTTCTATGGGGCACAACAATATACTAATGGGGTTGCACTAATAACAATAAGGGGTTACACTAGTAGTATAGGGACCTAACACCATACCATACGTGAAACATTTTCTTGGATGGAAACTAATTCACAATGGTTCTTGGTGGCCAACCATTCCATCAAACGTAAAACACGGTAATTAACAACATTTATGAGCATCGAAGGGATATTACATATGTGTCCTTCACTAGATGCACACCTTAAGAGATCTAATGCATTAAGATGAATTTATATCGCTAGGATTTTATTTTTTTAAGTTGACATACTAGCGTTATCTACATAACAAACATGACTATATATATCTATCGTATTGAATTCTAGATGCATTATAATGATCCTTTATCATAGGTTTGTAAGAATCATATTATTTTACATACATCATCATATTTTACTCTAGTTTACAAGAAAATCATATTATTCTAGTGGTCAAAGTACATATGTAACAAATGCCAATGTAGGTGAAGACTGTACTAACAAGAATAAAATTCAATATTAATATACATGTAATTTTTTTCCATTTATAAATAATCATTAGTATTACCTCTTTCCCCTTTTTTCTATTTAATCTCTTGCTACCCCCATAAATGAGATCCACAATTACTACTTATAAATCAAATTGAAGGAGATACAAAATGCAAGAAGGACCAATTGTCAAAATCAAAGGTGTGAATTTCATGAAGTCACATAATTCCTCTATGAGGGACATAATGTACAATTACTATCCTAATATCCATGTCTTTTGTTCCATCCTTCAAGAAAATACAAGGTTCCCTAATGGAATTTATGGAAACGTGGTATTATCCTTCTATGAATCATTGTTTATTGATTTTCCTCATCCTTTTCCTTTATTAATTTCCTCATATTTCTTCACATTCATCTAGTGGAAACTCCAACCCTTTTTTAGATATAGCTTCTTCTTTTTTTAAATATTAAATATGAATTCATGCATTAGGACAAGAACCTTGTATATGTCTAGAATGATGATAGATAGTACATCAAAATGTTGTATTCTCATTATTTGAGACCTAAGTCTAGCTAAAATTATTTCAATTGAGAATCATTTTATCTACAAGAACCTTTCCTAGGTACACTTCAACATAAGGATGATGATATGTGCATAATCTTACTATAGCACAATATTTTTTTATTTTTTAAATTTAATTGCCCAAATATTCCCGTTATCCGCCATAAATAGTAAGGGAAAATTTGGAAAATGAACCCAAACTGACATCTAGTAATTGACATACATATTGGATCAAATTATGGAAACCAAAGATATAAAAATTCCAACTCCTCCCCAAACTCCTCAAAAAATTGCTCACAATCAACATGATAAAGAGAAATATACTATAATAAATACCATGGAATGGAGAGATATCTCATAATGATTTGTCCAAGTCTAGTAGATACAATGGTATAAATATAAGGAAGGAGAGAAATAACCATTAAATATATAAATAATGATATTTTACTCATACTTTTTATGAAATTGACTGAACCTTGGCATTATGATCTTCACTAATGGTTCATCTTCCACTTTGTCCATTACATAAGCACTAGAATAGGAGTTAAAGAACTTAGAGTGGAAGACATTTTATTTTTTATTGTAGCCTTGAAGGAAGTTGACTTTGAAGTTTAAGAGAACCCAAGCCCCACCAGTCCTCTCTATAACCTATTGTCATTTCTACAACACCATCCAAAATTTCGATACATTTGAATTTTGGAGCCTACTATCATTATCAAATCTAGAGTCAATTTGATCACCAAATGTTGTTTCATGTTATTTTATGTGTTTCAAGTGTCGTCACATTGATGAGAACATCGTTTGCTACATTTCATGGCTGCAACATATTTGTTGTCATAAAACAACAATTTTGGGTTGTAGTCACACACACTACACTTGTTGCACTTAAACAATGTGTTTAAAGTGGAGTTTTGACATATATACATCATTATGCAGGTTTTTCAAAGTTTTCTTGATGAGATGGTATGTGTCAGATGTGGATTTATGTATAAACTTATCATGTTCACCCCTCGTCTCATATTCCAAACTTAAACAAATATTTGGTTTCAAAGCGAACTAATTAAGGCCAAGAGCACATGAGCACACTCGAAAGCCTTGATAGGTAATCCTTCATTATTCGTAAGTGTGCCATGTGCCCTCGAAGGGTGCAAGGCACACTCCTTAACCCTCTTCCCCCTTCCTTATTCCAAACTGTGCCCTCCTAAGATACCAAGTCTTCCTTGAGTGCATAGGCACACCCTTAAGGCCTTAATCTCCTCCCTTCAACCTTCCCTAATGCACCATGCACCCTATAGAAAATTTGAGTGCATGAGAACACTCCAAAAGAATGAAGCATCGGCCTTTAACCTTCAATAGTGTGCCCTGCACCCTATTGGGCCTCCTGGGTGTATGAGCACACCCCTAAGGCCTGAATCCTTCACCCTTCAGCCTTCAGAAGTGCACCCATCAACCTCCATCTCTCCCTTGAGTACATAATGCAATTGGGAAATCTAAATCCTTCCCCTTTATCCTTCGAACTTGTGCCATGTACCTTCGCCTGACTGACCCCTCATTTGAGTGCATGAGGACATGCCGAAGCCCTGAAGCCTTCCCTCCTCAACCTTTTAGCCTTTCATAGTGTGCCCATGCTCCCTGAAGCCCCTTTTCTCCTCTTGAGCACATCGTAGAGGCATAAACATAAAATATGCGTGAAACATGGTGGAAATTAGGGGTGTTTTGAGGTCCAAAATGGGCCTCCTAAGGATATTATAAAATAATAGTGGAAATAATAAAATAATATTAGATTACATCATAAAATTTTAGAGGGAGAAAAGAAAAAAATATTTTTTGAACTCACATTTTCAACTTATCTCCTTATGGGTTTACTCAAATTTCGAGCGAAAACACTTATTAGATGCAGAATTTTATTCATCATCCAAGGAGTATCCATGTTGCATACTTTCGATGGACCTTGCTCTACGAAAAATAATAAATACACGAAAAATGTGCTTGCAATCATGTTTTTTCATGTATTTCTCATTTTTTATGTAGCAGGGCCCATTGAAAGTATGTAACATGGGTACTCCTTGGATGAGGAATTAAAGTTTTCATCGAACGAGTACTACCTCTCGAAATTTGAGTAAAACCTTAGGGAGATAACTTGAAAATACGAGTTGAAAATGTAGTTTTATTATTTTATTATTTTTTAGTCTTTTTACTTTTTTACTCCAAAAATGGTGAATCATCCCCCATGGTTGACATCATAACCTTGAATCCTATTGGTTCTTAAAAAGTTTATTTTGGTTGTACAATTTTCTTAGGAGAGCCATTTTAGACCACAAAATTCCCCTAGTGGTAGGATATTTTCAAGTTGATGGTTGCTCGTCATGAGCGAAATAAAGATACAGGTATGCCAGAAACATCATGGCAAGCACACATGAGGAAGATCAGGCAAGGAGAACAAACAAAGGAAGCTCAAAAAGAAAAAATAACACACTTTAATTTTGATGATTAAAGCACCTCAAAGACACCATTTGATTAGAGACCCTTTGGAGGGTAGAGGAAATCAATGATTGAAGTCGCATGAAGAATAAATATACAATTGGTAGCCATGTCACCACTAGAAAGATTCCATGTCATCTGCCACTATTAGTACCATTCACAAAATATAGTTACATGTCAAGTCTCATCAGACGATGATGTGGAAGTCATGGTGTATCACTCTACTCATTGTAAAAGACAAATAAGTGGAAGAACAAGAGTCATGTATGAACTAAAGTGTCATGGAAGTCCAAAAGACATGTAATAACAAAAGTCATATGTAATTCCAAAAATAATTTGGAATTGCAAAGGTTGTAGAAGTTCAAATATTAGTAAAATTTAGAAATTCAAGAGTCATGAGGATTTGAAAGGTCATGCCTCAAGTTATAAATACATCCTCATTTCTCATGTAAAATAATTTAAACCTTGGCTTCTCCCATGAGGCATTAGAGATATATATTTAGTAATTTTGGGGAGCAAGTAGTGGCTCTAACACTTTATTGTTGGAGTTAGTGGTGTTCATTGTATTTATGTATCTTGGGACATTTTCTTAATATTGAAGCCTTTCAGGCCAACACATTTGCGCACATGGATTGCGAATGTTTCTAAATATATTCTTTGAATGTTTATGATTCATGTTTTCTTTCATTAGTACTTGAGTAATTGAACTATTATTAATTTGAGGCTTCTGCGATCTATATTCTGTGCGGTGTTATCTTCCGGAGTCATCACATTAATATTTGTTGTAATTGACGTTTCGAACCAATCTCCATGGTTCATCATCAAGATTAGATCCATGAGAGAATAAGTCAGAACCCAATAGGGTAATAAATAGGGCTAGGATGGGGATGGGAATGAATGACAACCGATAGGTATGATAATATTATAATTCAGTTTAGTTGTAATTTAAATCAATTTATTTTAATTTTATTATTGTTAAATTCATTAATAATTATTTTAGTTATAGTTATTATTAATTAGTTTAATGACTAGTCTACATTTTTTTTCCTTGAAAGAAAATTCATAATTTCATTATAGGTGAAATTACATGCTGTAGATGCCCATGGGCATATGCTGTACTGTGGCCGAAAGTCCACTATCAAAGATCAGAAATAATTACAATAAGACCCCGAGGGGTGTACTGTGCTGGTCCAAGACCAAAATAGAAATAAAAAATGTCACCCAGAAGGTGATGACTGTTGTATATATATTATTTACATCGATTTTGCAAAAAACTGCATAATGAACAAAATTTATAAGCAAAAATTCTGAAAATTAGGGGCTGTTCCCCCTCTGAAGTTCCCTGTCAATGTATGGCCTGTGGAAGTACCGATATGTTCTTGCTGGTGTGTGTTCTATGATCATCCATTCTCCTAGAGGACGATTCGTCGCTTCTTTCGAAAGCTTGTCCGCACTTTCATTTCGCTCCCTGTAGATGTGAGAGCAAGAAATCTGATCAAAATATGTTTTAAAAAAAACAATTTCATCCATTATAGATCTCAGTGTGTATGCATTACAAGAAGCAGTGTTGTTAAACCAGTCAATCACATTCTTTGAGTCCCCAAAAATTTGTAATTTTCTGCAATGTTGAAGGATGGCAAAGTAAATCAGGTGTCGGAGAGATATCAGTTCTGCATGATTATTTGTACCATGGCCTAATCCCATACTAATCTGGAAGGAGTGTGATTCGGTGAGATGGAAGATGATGCCACCCCCACAACCATGTGGCTGAGCAGCCCCATCAAAATAGGCCCAAGGAGTTGATTTGTCAATCTGCTCCTGTCTTATAATCCTGGGTCTGTTGTAATTTTCCTCTGCAGGTAACTCCTCAAACGCCGAGCAAATTTTCGGAGGGATCAGATTCCAGATTACTGGCTTGTCTTGAAAGATTATGAGATTACGCTTGAGCCAGATATGCCATGAGACCAGAAGGGGCAAATTTCTTGTTTTTTCCGCTGCTACTCCCCACCAAGTGTCCCATGCAGATAGTATATCAGCTCCATGCCATCTCATGTTCAAGTTGAGAGTTGTAAGAACTTGTGTCCATATTGAAATTGTAATGGGACAGGTGAGGAAGAGATGCTGTGTCGATTCCTCCTCCTGATGGCAGAGTACACACCAGGTAGGACCAGTGAAAGCCCTCTTTTTAAGATAAGTTCCAGTGGGAATTTTATTTTCAAGTATGCTCCACATCAGAAGTCTTGTGCGCATGGGGGCTTTCAGTTTCCAAAGAGACTTCCACCAGCTTCTTATGCTTTCTGGTTTAGACTCAGCAATAATGATGTCGTAGCCCTGTTTAGAGGAATATTGGCCTTTTTTTGAGTGACCCCAAATAAGTTCATCATCTTCATTATTTAATCTGACATGTGATTCTGTGAGTGCTTGGAGAAAATTTTTCCATGTCCTATCCCATTCAATGGGAATGTTCCAGTTTTGTCTGGAGAGCCAAGCTTGAGAAAGAAAGGTGGAGTTTTGATGATCACCGAGCTGTTCTATATATCTTATGCCTCTGTTGTTTAAGTAATTTATTAGCTCAGGTGGGAGTTGATAAGAGTTCCCACTTCCGGTCCAGGGATCTATCCCAATACGTACTGAAGCTCCATTTCCAATTTTCCATAAGAGTCCATCCTTTATAATGGGAATCGTATTTAGGATGGCCCTCCAAATAACCGAGATGCCCTTTTTGTTCCAGGAGGGTCGCCTTATCCAGTCAATGATAGATAAAGGCCAAATGTATTTATGGGTGATTACCTCTGACCAAAGGCTTTTTTGCTTTAATAATAGCCAGCCTTGTTTTGCAGCTAAAGCTTGTGCAAAGGCAGGGAGTTGCTTGAGTCCCCAGCCTCCCCATTTTTTGGGAGTGGCTATTCTGATCCATTTAACCCAGGCAAAAGGTTTCCCTTCCTTTCTTCCTTTCCAAAGAAATTGACAGCAAGCTTGTTGTATTCTGTGAAGAATCCCCCTTGGGATCCAAGCCAAAGACATCCAAAAGACTGGAGTGGCTTCCAATACTGATTTGATAAGAATTAATCTTCCAGCCCTAGATAGGAATCTGTGACACCAACAATTTATTCTTTTCTCCACCTTGGTGATGAGCCAGGTCTAGTCAGCAATTTTGTATCCATCAGGCTTGAGTCTAAAGCCTAGATACTTTAGTCCATCCTTTAATTCAATGACTTGAAAAGGAAATTTTTGAAGTGAAAGTTGAATTTCCTGCTGTGAGCATTCCGAGAATGAGATGGTAGATTTTCCCCTATTGATTTCCATCCCCGTGGCTCTGCTGAAGAGATTTAGCACCTCGTTCATGGATGTGGTGTCCTGAACACTTCCACTTAGGAAAATAAGAATATCGTCCACAAAGAGGAGATGAGTCAGATTGAAATGTTCAGTGATCTTTAATCCCCTGAGTCTCCCCCTTCTTTTTTCAGTATCAATCAACCTACTCAGGCCTTCCATGACTAGGAGAAAGAGTAAAGGGGATAGAGGGCAACCTTGTCTTATGCCCCTATTAACATGAAAGGAGGGAGTGGCTGACCCATTGATGAGGATAGCAAATGATACTGAGGAGATGCATCCCATGATCCAGTTTGAGAAAGCTGGGGGAAAGCCCAAATGAGTAAGGATCATTCTTATGTATAACCAACTGACTTTGTCGAAAGCTTTTGATAAATCTATTTTAAGAGTCAGTCCTTTGAGCTTCTTGAGTTTTATTGAGTGAAGGGCTTCCTGGGCCGAGCCAATAGCATCCTGGATATGTCTGTGGTGAAGAAAAGAAAATTGTTCCTGGGAGATGTGATTAGACAAGATGGGCTTTAAACGATTGGCGATGATTTTGGATATAATTTTATATAGACAGTTGCAAAGAGAGATTGGCCGGAAGTCATTGAAAGAGGCAGGGGAGTCAGTTTTAGGGATCAGAGCTAAGTAGGTGAAATTTAGAGGGGCATAGATATGGCCAGATATCCTACTTTCTTCAATGACTGCCAGAAGGTCCTGCCCCAGAATATCAAGAAATGCAGTGTAGAATTCGACAGGCCATCCATCCGGGCCTGGAATTTTGTCCTTCTTAAACCATTTAAGGGTGCTCTCAAGCTCCCCCATAGTGACAGGTTTTAGAAGATCTTCAAATTCATCAGGATCCACAAAACTAGGGAAATGGCCAGCCAGATTAATGATATCAGGGAGGGTGATGGTAGCGGGAGCTGTAAACTGATTTTTGAAGTGTGATATACCCAGCCTTGCTAACTGGGGGTGAGTGGAGGCCCAACCATCCTGTTCCCTTGGCAGCTGCCAAATGGTGTTTGTAGCTTTTCTACCATTGGCGAAATTATGAAAAAACTTTGTGTTGCCATCGCCAGCTTGAAGCCAAATAGCTCTGCTTCTAAGCCTCCAAAGTTCTTCTTTTTCTAATAAGATCTTTGCTTTCTGTGTTTCCAGATTTACTAGTTGAAGCTTTGTATCATTTGAGAGGAAACCAAGCCCCTTTTCATCCGTTAGATAGGCAATCTGTTCTTCTATATCCTTCAGGGTCTGTTCATCTCTCACTTTTTTCCTTTTTGACCAGTCCATAGTAAGTGTTCTGAGTTTG
This sequence comes from Pinus tabuliformis, assembly GCA_031772625.1. Lineage (NCBI taxonomy): Eukaryota > Viridiplantae > Streptophyta > Pinopsida > Pinales > Pinaceae > Pinus > Pinus tabuliformis. The sequence continues at coordinate 658,651,082 of CM062807.1, forward strand.
TTTAGGCGACCACAGAAATCAGCAGCCATTCTCTGCTCCCTGAGAGGGGGTTGAGCATTCCAAAAATCTGAGACTAGTTTGATATAGTCTGGGTCTTTTAAGTATCCAGAATTGAATTTGAAAGGGGCTTGAGGCTTTATAGAAGGGCCTGAGACTTGTAAAAAAATGGGTGAATGGTCAGATAGTCCTCCAGTACCAACCCATTGCCTGTATAGGGTGAGGGAACGAAGGAGATCTTCATGAATTAGAAATTGATCCAGCCTCCGACCCAGGGCAGCCTCACCGGTTCTTCTATTATGCCAAGTAGGCATTTTCTTGTTCATGGGCACATCAATGAGTCTATGGTTCTCCAGGAGTAAGCCCATCTGGTCCGTAATAGGGTCAATCTGAGAGTGATGGCCCCAGGATTCCTCGTTCCCCAGTGAAAAATTTAAATCACCTCCGATGATGGTGGATCCCATAACAAGAGGGTAGTCCAGCAAGGAGTGCCAAAATTCAAGTCTGTTCTGGTTTGGAGCATATATGTTTATGACTCGTAATTGAATCCCCAGGTCACTCGCAAATACATCCATGCCTAAGAACCCTTTCCCGCCCCAGGATGAAATAGATTTGACCGATTTGGGGTTGATACCCATGGCAAGACCCCCAGATCTGCCTACAACATCCAAACCTTGGAAATACCAGCCCGGGAGGAGGGAGTGAAGGGTTTTGGATATGTATTCAGATGATCCAAGAGTTTCCTGGAGGAGGAGGATGTCGCAGTTGGAGTTGATCAAAAGACACTTGAGAGCCAATCTCTTATTGGGGTTGGCTAGTCCCCTACAGTTGAAGGATAGCCAGATCATGGGGGAACAGGAGCAGAGGGCTCAGATGCTCTAAGTGCCCTTTCAATAGTGGATTGACAACCCTGTGCTACATCAGCCACCGCCGATCTGATGGCTTTTGCAATCTTGGATGGGCGCCCTCTGGTGGGTTTTGAGTCAGTTGAGATGGGAGTTAAACCCAATCCAAGGAGGGGAGTATTTTGCAGAGATCTGGATTGGAGGTTATAGGGATGGGACCCCAACGCAGAGGGGGAGGAGGTAGGGGGGGAGGGGGAGAGTTTCCCCAGAACGATGGAGGTGTAGTGGAGAATGTGGGGGGGGGGGTTATGATGTTGCAAGAAATGGTGGGGAGAGGGCACGGGGAAGTGGCAAGGGAGGGGATGGAATATGTAGAGTAGTAGGCAAATAATTTGAAATAAAAACAGAGGTTATCGGAGCAGAGTCATTACGCGGAGGGGGAACCATTCCCACAGCCGTTTTGGAGTGCGTGCGAGGTAGTGATGGAGGGATCTTCCTTAAATTTTTTGCCTTCTGTGTCAACACCCCATCAACAGCCATAGGAGGTACTTGCCTTGTAGCTAGTCACTCATGTTCTACTCATCTGAGAGGCGATGTTTGACCCCTCGAGTAGTCTCCAAACTCAGCGATGAGAGAAGTCGGAAATCCTTATATAGATGCCCCACTTTGTGGCATCTTCTGCAACGGAAGGGCACTCCTTCATAGTCGAGGATCTGTCTGCAAGAGAAGTGCCTCCTGTGGAGTGTAATTTTCTCCTCAAGTCCCTCCCTGGTATCAAGATGAACCAGGATCCTGGCCATGGTCATGATTTTAGTTTTTTCGTAGGACTGGTCATGCTCAAGGTAAGTCCCCAATGCATCGCCAATGCGCTTGAAAACTTGAGGGGTCCAGAATTGCATGGGTAACCCTAGCAGTTGGACCTAGATTGGTCCTGCTCCCAACTACTCTCGTTCCGGATCAAACAGAGGATCCCATCTCTTTAGTAGCACAGGTGCCATCTCAATATGCCAGTAACGGGAAAGAATCTAGTCCGTATACTCTTCTCTGTGAAAACGGAGGGCAAACCAACCATGAGCCAAAACCCTGATGACTGGGAGTTCTTTTAACAGGGAACCCCAAATTTCCATAGTCCATTGTCGAAGGCACTCCACCGAATAGTTTCTTCCATGCACACGCCCAACGAGAACCTTCCTTGCCGTATCAACCGCATCTCCCATCAGAACGTCCTCGCCGAAAGTCAGATTAATGTCTGTATCCACTGCCTTGAGGCACCTTCCCTTTTTTGGCTTGTCCGTGCGCCGGCCTATGGGGTGCTCTCTCAGTAGACTTCTGCACGCCTCAGTGGAACTGTGAGGGGTTGACTGAGTGGATCTAGGGTTTGGGATGGGAGAGCTAAAACATCCAGAGCGAATTGAAGAAATAGGGTTAATGCTGCTAGACCCAGGATGAGCAAAGGAATGTGTAGGGTGAGTAGGGTTTGATGGACCAGCCTATGCAAATGAGTATAAGGGCACGTTCAATGGCATGGAAGGAGGCAGAGACAAAACTAGGGGCGATTCAAAAGTGGGGAAGGCTTGAAGGCTAGTGCTGATCAGGTTAAGGGTAGCTGGAGAAAGTGGAGGGCAGTCCAAACTGGGGAAGTCTTCAATGAGGACATCAGTCGGGGGCGTTTTGCCGGTGGAAAGTGGGTGGAGAGGCATCAGTCAAGCATCTATCACCTGATGAGCTTTTGCAAGCTACAGACTAGTGTTGAGGGTCCTCCTCGTAGTCCACGAGGTCATCCTCAACCATCAGGAACTGATAGTAATAGAAGCCCGTATAACCAGGGGAAGGTAAGAAAAATGATGAAATGGGGTTCTTGCAAAGCTAGCTCGAAAAACAAACCATAGTAAACCAGTAGAGTAAGGGTCGCGAGGGTCAAACGGTTGAAAAAATAGGAGGAAACACGGTCAGACCCGCTAGGATTAACCCCCAGAATCGCAATGAAAACTGTTGCGGGTGCATAGAATCAGGTCTTCCATCGAATCCCTTCTTCCAACAAGAAACTCCTATAAGATCTATCTATACATGCATTCTCTTGATTTAATTAGTCATTCTAATGACTAGTCTACTATTAAGAATATTAAATCTTTTTGAGAAATGTATTTTGGTTAGCTTATTAGTGATTGAAAGTAACTATTAATTAATAAAGTCACTGAATTTTTGTAAAATTAATTAATCTTATTAATTATATGATCAAGATGAATATAATGATGTACATTATAATAAGGTTATAAGTTGAATGAATTATTGTTTTCATTTTTATTTATAGTTATAATTAAATGGTTGAAAGAAAAATTAATAATAATTAATAACTGATAACTAATAATGAATATAAATTAATCTATTATTAATGCATAATGACCTAATTATTTTTTTTATTAATTTCAAGAATGAACTTAAAGATTGTAATGAATAAAATTATTAATTATTTAATTTGTTTTAAACTAAACTTTATTGTATTATTATGAATTATAATAAATTGATTTATAAAGATTCACAAACATAGAATTGAATCGAGTTACTAAATTTATTTTAAAGGTTAAAATGTAAAGAAATGGAATTGATGATTTTTTTTATATATACTTTATTGTTTTATTAAAATGTTATAATGAATCTAGGACCGGTATACTAACAAGGAAGACCATGGAGGCAAAGTCAAGCGAAGAGAGGGTAGGGAGTAATCTAGGGAAAGGTAGAATCAGAGGTTAAAATAGGAATCTAGTTATCGCTAATCTTCCAACCATCATTGCGGTTAAGGTTATCGGGGTGTTTACCTATTTCGATGGCTTCTTGGAATTTCCTATGGTGATAATGATCAATCTTGGCCACAACACAAGAGTTTTCAATACAGATATGATGATTGGATTTACTGGAGTTGTCAGACAAAGCTGAGGTTTTGGAACAGTTATGTTTAATGCTAGCTGCATGCTCTTGAATCCTAGTTAAGATAGATCAACCAGTCTCACCAATGTAGGTTTTGCCACAAGAACAAGGAGCCAAATAAACCCATTTGTGACATTTTGGATCAATGAGATCTTTTATGGATTTCAGGTATTTGCTAATGGTGCTCATACGTTTAAACGTGGTTCTTATATTGTTCTTTCTTAATATAGAAGAATACCATAAAAAATATCTCCAAGTAGTCAACAACTTAATAAAATCAAACAAGGAACATAACATTAAGAATCTTATTGAAACCAATCCCTACACCCCCAGGATTTATGAAGCCCCTAAAATTCACAAAGTAGATATCCCCATAAGCTCATTGTCAAGACCATTGGAGGTCCCAATTACCATCTAGAAAAATATCTTGCTAAAAAACTTAAACCATTGGTGGGGAACACCAATTCCTTTGTCAAATATTTGAATCACTTCATGAATGAGATTAAGCAGATAAAAATATACCAGAATGAAATCTTGATGAGCTTTGATGTGAAATCGCTTTACACTAACATTCCCATCGATGAAGCCATGGAGGTAATCCATAAAGTCATTGGTTCAGACACAACTAAATTAGTAGAAGTTTGCTTGAGATTAACTTTTTTCAGTTATAAAGATGAGATTTATGAACAGACGTTCGGTGTAGCCATGGGATCACCTTTGTCTCCAATCATTGCCAATCTATTCATGGAACATTTTGAAACTAAAGCCATTGAGTCTTCCCCATTAAAACCTAAGCTTTGGAAAAAAAATTCGTTGACACTTACATTATTTGGTATCATGGCAAAGAAAAATTAGACAATTTCCTTAAGCACCTTAATAATCAATCTAGTTCTATCAAATTTAGGATGGAAGTGGAAGAGAATGGAAGCCTTCCCTTCCTTAACATCCTAATCAAGAAGAACCATGATGGCTCAATATCTCACCAGGTCTATCGTAAGAAAACCCAAACAGAGCATTATCTTCACGCCAACTCACACCATCATCCTACTTAAAAACTAGGGGTTCTTAACACTCTTTCTATGAAGGAATCAAAGCTTTCATGAAGGATGAGAATCCTAAAAATAAGTAGCCTATGGAGGAGTATGCGGGTAAGGTCCATCTCCCATACATATTGGGCACCACTGATAAAATCTCTTATATATTAAAAAATAACAATATAAGAACCACCTTTAAACCTATGAGCACCATTAGCAAATGCCTGAAATTCATAAAATATCCCATTGATCCAAAATTCCACAAAGGGGTTTATTTGGTTCCTTGTTCTTGTGGAAAAACCTACATTGGTGAGATGAGTCGATCTATCTTAATTAGGATTCAAGAGCATGTAGTTTACATTAAACATAAATGTTCCAAAACCTCAGATTTGGCCAAGCATTCCAGTAAAACCAATCATCATATCTGTATTGAAAACTCTTGTGTTGTGGCCAAAATTGATCATCATCACCATATGAAATTCAAAGAAGCCATCGAAATAGGTAAACACCTGGATAACCTTAACTGTGATGATGGTTGGAAGATTAGTGATAATTGGATTCTTATTTTAACCTTTGATTCTACCTTTTCCTAGATTACTCCCTACCCTCTCTTCGCTTGATTTGGCCTCCATGGTCTTCCTTGTTAGTATAGAGGCCTTATATTCATCATAACATTTTGATTAAAAAATCAAGTGAAAAAATAAAAAATAAAAAATCCCATTTCTGTACATTTTAACCTTTAAAATTAATTTAATAACTTGATTCGATTCTATGATTATGAATATTTCTAAATCAATTTATTATCATTCGTAATAATACAATAAAGTTCAGTTTAAAACAAATTAAACAATTAATAATTTTATTCATTTTAATCTTTAAGTTCATTCTTGAAATTAATAATAAAAATAATTAGGTCATTATGCATAATAATAGATTAGTTTATAATCATTATTAGTTATTAGTTATTAATTATTATTAATTTTGCTTTTAATCATTTAATTATAACTACAAATAAAAATGAAAACAATAATTCATACAACTTATAACCTTATTATAATGTACATCATTATATTCATCTTGATCATATAATTAATAAGATTAATTAATTTTACAAAAATTTAGTGAGTTTATTAATTAATAGTTACTTTCAATCATTAATAAGGTAACCAAAATACATTTCTCAAAAAAATTTAATATTCTTAATAGTAGACTAGCCATTAAATTAATAATTAATAACTAAAACTAAAATAATTATTAATGGATTTAACAATAATAAAATTAAAATAAATTAAATTAAATTACAACTAAACTTAATTATAACATTATCATACCTGTCGGCTGTCATTCATTCCCATCCCCACCCTAGCCCTATTAATTACCCTATTGGGTTCTGACTTATTCTCTCACGGATCTAATCTTGATGATGAATTGCAGAGGTTGGTTCGAAATGTCGATTACAACAAATATGAATGCGATGACTCTGGAAGATAAATGAACTATTTTGGTGACTTCGATGCTTCTTTTTGGAAATGTGTTGTTATGTTTATAATGATTGTCACATCCTTGTAAACTATTTTGCTTGATGTTGGATGAACCTTTTTTTTGTGTGTGTATCCATTTGGGTAGTACTATTACTTCTATTTTAGAGGATCACTTCATTTTCTCCTCCATATTAATATAACCTTGATACATCAACAATTAAATATTCACAAGGCGCACTGGCTTGCTCATTGAAAAGGACGTTTCCACTTCTCTCTCTTGATGATAGGTAAAGAAAAGGAATATCTTTAATTGAATGGAAGCGAGGTCGTATTCCAGATGGTACTCCTATACCAAATGGTGTGAGGTCTAGTTGGGACCTTATATTGGGGAGATCGCCTGTATATTGGCAATTTCTAGCACCATCAACATTCTGGCTCTAGAAGGAGGGAAACTAGTTTTTTATGCTTGAAAAATATACACACGCAAATCATTCTTCTTTCACAAGAGGTAGAAACGTTTTGAGCACCATTCTGACTCTAATTCTTGAAGCAGGAGGATCTTCTTAGCCTAGCCCAGAACCAACTTACAAGGTAACCTATGAGCATATCTAGGAAATTACACCTATAACCTGTCGATTTGAAAAGGCTATTGGTTTGATTCCATGAGCATAGGATCTCCCGCATTTTCCAAAGAAGAGAGAAGCAACTAGTACTGATATATTATTTTCAGTAGTGGAAGATTTAGTCTTTTCTATTCTTGAAGTTTTAGTAGAATCTACAGAAGACACATACTAGTCATCTCATCTTCCATGTGTCAACGAAGGGTACGAGGACACAATTGTTATTTCCGATGACCTCTTCAATGGATTAGACAGTGAAGATTCCCTATATTTTATAAGGAGGAAGGACACAAGAAGAAAACATGGCCGACCAATGTTTGGATTGGATGGTCCAAGGGTCTTTTCCTCTTTTGGACAATTTACATAAGATTCCAAGACATTTGGAAAAATTTCTTTGAAAGTATGATCTAGATAAAAAGACGAAGGCATAAGATCACCTCGATTATTTTTACATGCATCTACGAATGTTGGAGGTGAGGTATGACGATGTTTCCTGTATACTTTTCCCTTATACATTAGAAGGTAGAGAAACAACATGGTACCATAGTATGCTCGTCAATTTGATCGACACTTGGAGGGAGTTTAAAAAGTTATTTCTTGAGAAGTTTGATAACGACAAGACTCCAACCATGTTACTCAAGGAGCTCGAAAGCATCGAAAGAGGGGAAAATGAGAAAGTGAAAGATTTTAATAAAAAGTTCAATCATATATTGAATAAGTTTCCCCCGGGCATGCAACCCCATGATTCAATCACTATTTTTTACTACACAAATGCCTTGCCCAACAACATTTCTCAATTCGTGAAAAGAGTCACAAAGGCGAAATTGGCATTGAACTTTGCGGAAGACATTTCCATTGAGAAGGACTTGTGCATGAATGGAGTTATTACAAATGATGATGAATTAAAGTAATCCAAAGAAACCAATAGCAAGTCACAACCTTCTTATAGTAAGGCTAAATAAAATAGATAATCAAGCATCGAAAGATTGATCAGAACACCGTAGACACTCACCAATGAAATCTTAGAGCTAAAGAAGAGGTCCAGCGAGACTTCGACTAGTAGCGAGCCCCCCAAGTCCTTCCCCTTTTGAAGGAGTACTGGTAACAACAACAATCAAATCCATAAGTTTGCACATAGCTTGAATGTTGTGATGAATAGAGAGAGTATCAACATGGATAATTATTGTTCTTTCCATTAGGAATATCATTCTGAAAATACATGCACTCAATGGAATCACAACATGAATGTTCTGGCTACAAATATTTTGGATACTCTATTAGTATATGAGCAGACATAAAAAAGAAAAGAAATAGAAGAAACTACGACAACTGAAGAAAGTAAAAGTCTCAGACATGTAGTAAATGAATATCATTGTATCTATGATGCTGACAAGAAAAATGTTCAAGAACTACCATATAATGAGCCCCTGCCCCCAAAAGAAAAATGGTCGATTTGGTTTAAGGAGAAAAGGGCCCATCTCTCAATAAGAATTGACAAGATGGAAATTAAAAGAGCAGTTCGTATGAAGAATCTCACCATCTATCAATCCTGCTCAGAATGCACAGAGTAAGTCTGGAGATGCAACTAAGTCAAAGAAAACTTCCTCCAAGAGTAAGGTTAAGTCCAATACTCTGGAAGTTTCAAGTAAAGCCACTCCTATAGGCACTTCACCATTTCCTGCTATTGGTGAAATGATTGATTATAACATAGTAGAATATATGAAGAAAGCGTGAGCCAACATTTCTATCTATGAGCTCACAAATATTGCAAGCAAACATGAACTTATTGTCTAAACCTTTTCAAAACGTTCGACATGTGACAAATCTTCCTCTTTTATAAAGGTGTCAAGTAAATATTTCGATTCCCTTGAATATGTAGTGAATGCTTTAACATTAGAAGCTAACAATCTTCGCCATTTATTTTTATTAACATTTGAAATTTTCAATTATAATGTCAATAATTGTTTAGTCAACTCTAGTGCATATCTAAATATAATGGCATTATCTATAGCAAATAAAATAAATGCAAAATGGGAGAAAACCAATGCACATATTATTAGTTGGACAAATCTCTTGTCCAGGCTATTGGAGAGCTTAAGAATGTCCTTATTAGATTATAAAAAGACGATCAAGTTCACCAATGTATACATATTGTAATTGTGAACATACTAGAAGCCTATGGTGAACATACTAGAAGCAGAGATTAGTTTAAAAAATTACAAGGGTATTTTGCAATGGACTGGTCAGATTTGTGACTTCCATATAAGGGAAGGAATAATCAGATTCGATTGAATAGTGAGTCATGCATGAAGCACGTCATGACACCACTTGAGGGCCATAACAAGCCTCTTTCTTTTGTTGATCTGATTTTTGGGAATTGTTACGAGGCACATCCATCACCCATTTTGCTATTGGAACTCCTTGTTCTCTAGCTGGTATGAATGAAACATGTAATAAAGATGTACATAATAGTATTAATAGCAATAATAGTAGTATAGGAAGTAACTTAGTAGCTCATTGTAGAGCTATAAAAAGGGTTATTTCAATATGTCAATCCAAGAGCGTTTGGTTATTTCAAAGAGTGACTCAATCTGAGGCTATTTGTCAGAGTAATGCTAGTAGTACAGCATTCTACAGAAATACAAGAGTAAACTGATGCTTATCTATGACTAAGTTACTTCAAATGACTAAAGCACACACTCTTAAAGCTAGGCAACTTTATGAGTCAAGGGTTCGACAACAATAGCCCATCCCTTTAGAAACTGATGGAAAGGAAATTAGAGCATGGACCACGGGTTTGGGAGCGAGGCAGTAAATGCCAAGGCTCACTGCAGCCACAGATCGTCTCTCACACCAAATGCGAGTAAATGAAACAACAGATAAAAATGGAACGACAAATAGGAAATTGAACAACAAATCTAGAATGGAACAGCAATGCTTAAAATGGAACAACAATCGAATAACTAATCCTCGCGAGTAGTAATCAATCTTTATCCTATCAACTCAAATGCATTCATTGTAATCAAAACTCCAATCTTTCATTCTCCAAGAAAATCACGCAACACGCACTAACGGAACAGCACGAATTACTAATTATGGAATAGCATGTGGAAATCTTACACGCACACAACACTCTTGAAAAGTAATCTGATTTAACACCAATCATCAACAGGAATTACAACTGTGTTTCAAAATGGAACAACATTCATCTTGAATCATAAAGAACACATCTTTTAGATAATTTCCTTAACACAAATACACAGCATAAAAGATCCGTAACAAAATGATAACAATGTTCAATTAAGTCTAGTAATATTCAATCAACTCTGAAAGTATTGGTGATATAATGCAGAGCCAATGTAAAGAACCTTAATGAACGAATCTTAACAGAGCATATGATGTAACTTATAAAGCATATCAGATTACCAACTAATGACGATAAGCAAACCACGTAGAAATCAAATCGTAGTGATACAGAAGCAAGTGTCCTCCGGGGCCGGGCCCTTAGCCTCAAGGGTACACCGCTTTGAGTTAATTTAGGCGCAGAGATAAGATAATCACCAAGTTTATATTAATGCATGAAATAGAAAGTACAATGAGCCAAGTTCAATGAGACTCGATGATCAAAGTTCAATCTTTAACAGAAAGTTACATAAAAGCATGATCCCCAAAACTAACAGTGTCGTCCCTTTATATAAGGGTAATGGTGGAGATGTCTAAGCAATAAGATAAATAAAGCAGCGATCCCTCTGGATCGAAGATCCTAAGGGATTTGCCAAACTGTTAATCCTTAATCACTTCTTTTCTCCTCCGTTGAGCTGGTGCCTTCTCCTCCTTTTCCGGACCGGTTTGCTTCAACCTGCTTAGCCTCGTTTGCACTCGGTCCTTCATCAAAGGGACAGTAGTTACCCTGTTCTTGTCTTTTTCTTTGGAACAGCAGCTCCTCGTTTTTACCCTTTCCTGCACAGGAGAATGACAACTATCAGCGGTTAAGTCTTGCATACTAATTCCACATATTTTATCATAATTCTCTATTGTTTTCCACATTCATGATGTAAAAGATTCATAAGTCCCACTGAAAAGCCATTGAAATGATCATTAAAAACATACCTTTTTGGTTCTCCACACACCCCCCTGCTTACCTTGTTTCATGCCCTCATGAAAACGTTGTAGTTGACATGCAAAGCAATGAGAGAATAGGCTGGAGAAGGAATCTCATGCAGAGGCCTACAACCATGGTGAGTGACTAGGTAGTCAAAGAACTGGCCTGTTTGACCCTTAGGCATCTCATATAGGGCTTGATATCCGGGTGCAGGGTGCCAGATAATTGGACTGCAGAATCTATATCCTAACCAGGATGGCCCTGCCCTTAAAATGCTTTCGCCATAGAGGTTCAAACGGTTGGCAGCTAATTGAAAATTATCATACTTAAATGGCTCCCTGAGCTGGATGTTTGGATTACAGATTCGGTACCGGAATTTGGCTGCATCAATGGCGAGGTCTTTGATAGAAAGAAAATATTCTAAACTTTGTCGAATGAGTGCCTCGTGCATGGGTCCTAACGTTTCGATGACACCTGGAGTTCTCATAAGGTTTCTATGTGCTTTCCATAACCGTACTGGGTCCCTAGGCTCAACCCTTACCCACAAGTCTAGGCCATTTTCCTGCCTCTGGAAATTGTTATAGGATTTGAGCCATTTAATCTGATTAACCCCGAATGAGATGAATTCTTGCAATTGAATGTCCCCAACAAAAGGGCCAGGGTTCAACTCAGTCTCCTAATCTAGCATGAGGTTATGCAAATAAAATTCACATAGCAATCTCTGGACCTTCACCCCATAATGTTTACAACAATCTATAAAGTCATTGACAGTGTTAATTTGTATCGGGGTGCTTGCTTTAACAACTTTTATTTTTAATTGTAAGTATCGTTCCAATAAAAACAGAGCATAGTTTTTGGCAGGGGCCCTACATGCTAAAACATCATTGTATAAAGAACACAAGGTATCCATCTGTTTGATAACAGTATCTAGCCTACGGGTTACCTTTGCAACTTTCTCTTGTTCCTTTCGCCACCCTTCAAAGGCCTAGCTTTCGGATTGGTTGACGTTCTTTAGTTGCTGTTGGAGTTCTTCATACTTCTCACAAGGGACTGTTTGCTCTCTAAGCCTCTCCATTTCTTGCCGAGCCTGTTTCAATCCCTTGTGCAAGGTCCTCATCTTTGGATCTCTTTTCCATGCATCAGTGGAGGCTGGGAGTTTTACCTGAACTTTCTTATTGCGTTGTTTCGAGTTCAGAACCCTTATCACCCCTGAGGGTGGTGCCTCTGTTTGAATTTCCTTGTTGTCCATTTCTTTTTTAACACGAATACCAGCTTGCAGCTGTTCCTTTTCAAATGGAACAGCAGTCTGTCCCTTAGCCTCATTTGGAACAACAGCTGGACCTTCAGCCTCATCTGGAACAACAGCTGGATCTTCAACAGGGTTTTGATCAGTAGGGCGATTTTTGCTCCTTCACCTTTTTATCCTGCGGATTTTTATCTTCCCGGAGGTCTTCCTTACCCTCTGCCTCGCTTTCAGGATCCTGATCTGCTAGTGGAGCTGGGCTATTATGCTCAATAACCTCCGTTGTTCCTTTCGTAATTCTCTAATTTCCAATGTTTTATTAGAAGGAACAGCAGGCTTTCTGCTGTGTTATGGGCCGTGACTAGTCCCTGGATCTTTCTCCTGGGGTGCTTCTTCACTATTTTGTGCTAGCTGTTCTGGGGTAGGAACCCTAACTGGTTTCGTGACTTCTTTTTCTGTCCCTACTTCCTCCGGAATTTCCTCTGGTGCCTTGGGAACAGATTGTTCCCGTTCAGTGTCTCCTATCTCCGTTTCATCATGAACAGGCAGATTTCCTTCTTCTGCCTCTTCTGCATGTGGTTTTTCGGGTGTATCTTCTTCTTGGGGTTTGTCGCAGAGGTATGATGGAGTGGAAGGTTGGCCATACTCACCCATATTGGCCAAGATTGCAGCTAATTCATCTTCTCCCACAGGGTCCTATGGTGGGCTACCTACGTACTGTCCCATTTCCTCCTCCTGCCTGGATTGTCCAGCTCTGCCTTAGAATGCTCAGCTTCTATTTCAGGAGGCTCATCTTCTGTCTCAGGAGGCTCAGCTTCTGTTTCCGAATGCTCGGCTGCTTCATCATTTTCCTCTCCAGATTGCTCAGCCTCCTCGGCTTCTCCTTCGACTTGTTCTTCTTCTACTTCTGGCCATGAGGGTTGCTCGTCCTCAATTACCACTGGCTGGCTGGTGCTTTCCTGGAGTTTTTCCAGCCTTCCTCTTATCCGGGCTAACCGGACTGATTTTCTGTGTTTCTCTGGTTGTTCCGGTGTATCAGTGTCATGCTTACACTTTGCTGATTCCTGGCGTGTTTCTGGTCATTCGGATGTGCTCGCAACATGTTTTTGTTTTCTTAATTCTCTGCGTTTTTCCAGACGTTCCGGTGTGCTTGTAGTATGTTTACGTTTTGGGGAAGGTGCTGTCGCTCTCCCCTCAATTATTGCAATTAGTTCTTCCCAGCTGCTTTGCTGCTGGGTGAGGCTATGACTAACTATTAGTCGGATTAATCCATGGTTGCTGACAACTGACTCTACATGTTGTACCTTTTTTAGGCTTCATGCGATGTCATGAAGTAAAGAATTCAAAAGTGCAGGAAGATTTACAGAGCATTTCTGCTTTAAAACAGCTAAGAGTTTAAGATGTCGTGGCCTTATGTTATAGACATTTTTTGGCCCTACAACCCCAAGCATTAAATGTCCATAAACCAAGGGCTCCTAAGTCCCTAAAAGTGTTTTTCTAACCCCTAAAGGAACAAGGTCAACAGATTACAGCTTCTCCCAGAAGTTCTCCATGAGAAACCGCTCAGAATTGGTCAAAACAGGATCATTGCAGTTGCTCCATTGGCTAGGTGCATTGCATCTCACCCAAATACACTGTGAGGGTGCGTTGCATTTCAAAAGTCCCTTCTGTGGGGTGCGATGGGCGAGAAATGACAAATGGCAGTGTCATTCCACGAGGTGGAGAGGCAATGGAAGCTTCCAAAATCTTCTCCTGTGACACTTGCCTCACTGAATTCGACCAAGGATGAGTAAGAGGCCCTCAGTCTCCAAGTGGAAGCAAGAACTATCAGAGAGAAGACACCAATCAAATCACAAGCTGACTCATCCCCCTTACAGATATCTATATATGGATCCCTCATCTCAGAGATCCAGAGGCTAGAATTTTGCATATTGTAAGGAATTGCTGTTGGTTTTCTGAGACAAACATCAGATTATTGGGTGATCTAAGCTTTGTTTAAGGTGAAGAGGGGATTCTTTGCTGGGAGGTTGATGTTGGGTCAGAACAACTAGTTGTAACTCCTCCTGCCTCTTTTCTTGTTTATCAATAAAAACTGTTTGAGTTTTCCTCCATGCTTTTGTATCATTGATGCTTATTACATTTTTATGGTCAATTTACATCTGATCCTAGATTGTTTATGATTATAGATCCATGTCTTTGTATAGTTCTATGCTTCTGTGATCTTACAGGTGCTTTGTGAAGCTGGGCGTGCAAGGGAGCAGGTAGCTAAGGACTATCAGAGAAGAGAGGGATTGAATTGAAGGATTAGCGCAAGACAGAGGTTGGTCTTTCTATTCCTCTCTATCTATAATTCATAAAGGAAAAACAAAAGTAGTTTTTCTCTATTTGTTTCTAAGGCAGGTGTCACACCTTAGTGGGATAGAGTAGTTCTAAATAGACACTTTTCCCTGTAACGAAATGGCGACTCCGCTGGGGAACTAATTAGTTTGTTTGTTTATCATTCTTTGTTGTTTGTTTCATAAACTTACAAGTAGCATTCGAACTGCATTTGCCATAACAAATGCAAAGTAGACAACTGCTACTTCAATTCGTCTACTGGATCTGTTTATGATTTAAACAACTGATTCACAAACTATCTGATTGCCCTTGTGATAGCTCTTAGATCCTCCTTAGATCTACCCCTGATTGTTGCATTACTGATTGCTTTCTACTCGGCCAAAACCCAAGAATTGAACTGCAAACTGTGACCCGGAACCCGAACAGAGTCTCGTTTCTGGCCCAGCGCAGGTACTGTTCAGAGATTCTGAATTTCAGCACACTTCCCTAGTGGACAACCTGCGCTGCATTTCAGATTCTCTGTGTTACAGGTGCGCTGATCACACTAGCTCTGTGCAGTTGTGGCTTCTGTGATTTATTCTTTCCAGTTCTATTCCTGAATTTTGCTGCCTGTAATCAGTATATGTCTGTTTGAAACCCCTTTTCCTTACTGTTATTCTGCCTCCTTTGTACAAAAGAACTGTAGATGTTTTTGTGTATTTTTTGAGTCGTTTACAGTTCTCCTTTGCAAAAGTAGCATAATCGTACTGTCGCCCTTTGATTTGAAACTGTCATAAGTGTCGATTTCAGTCCTAGGAAAGAGTTTGATTGCTGTTGATGGTCGATTATCCTATTACTATTGCTTTTGGTCTAAATTTGTAATTTTCTAGTGTTAAAAACAAGTATTCATTTCAAAATCGTAAGGTGTTGTAATCGTCTCCATTTTTTGATTTCGAAAAGAAACTTGTTTATATTTGTCGCTTGAAAAGAAATTCAGATTTGTGCATCAACTTTCTTTTTAGCATTCATAAACTAAGAAAGTAAAAAAACAAATACATGCATATGCATTTGCATATAGACAGTCTGATTGGCTTGATTTATGAAAGTGCATTTAGAGTGTGCTCTTTGCTCTTTGTGAAAAGATTATGTCTTTGTTTTCCCTAGTAGCTAGGATTTTCATTGCATAAAGGAGATAAAAAGTTTGTTTATCATCTTAGATTGCATTTTAGGAATTACATCTACATCTCGTGGTGAACTCGAAATGAAAACTTCATAAACAAGATCAACTTAAAATAAATTCAATGAATCTAACAACGCTTTGGAACTTAACGCACAACATTTAGAAGTCTAGGCTAGAGACGTATTCCGGCATCGTAAAGCCTGGTAACTGTTGTTCTCACTGATGGTTGGGTGATTCCTCCACTTTGAGACGATAAGTGCCAGTACGGACTTGTGCTCCCACGTACCGTCGAGTATATTTTGGGACACCCCAATAGGCTTAATCTTTTATCCATAGCAAGCCGTGTCTGCCGCCCTATCGATCGCAATGCACTAAACACAGCATTCGGGAAGATTGACTGCCGTACCGTAAAAAGTATTCTGCAGTTTTGCGATTGGTTTGGTACTCCCTCTACCTAGATTTCCAGAGCAGTCCCTTTCGTTCCTTTTCAGACTCCTTAACGGAAAAGGTCCATCTGAGCACTTGTCATTTCAGGCTCATTAAAAATCGAAGGAGACTAGAGTCATCTTTTGTTTTTTCTCGACTCTTAAAAACTGAAAAAACAAATTGTGTCAAAGCGTCTAAAATTTATTTTAAACGGAATATTCATTACCCCTTTCCTACGTTGATCTTGGGTTGAGAAAATGGAATCCACCAACCAAGGAATTCCCCTTGGAGGAAATCCTAGTCCCTTCTCCTCTTGAGAAGATGTTGGTGCACCCCATATGGCCATATTGTCACTTCCAGGACTGACAATTGGTTTGCCTGTATGGCTCTTCTCAACCTCTGTCGTTCAGAACACCACAATTCCTGAACAATCGAATCAGCAATTAGACGAGTCCAGAGTTACCCACCAACCTTCTACTTCCTCTAATTCTTTCTCTCCTCCTTCCTCTTCGCTTGATGGGGTTGGTAAAGCCAAAAATCAAGTACCTAAGGAGAAGAAGGAAAAGAAGAAGAAGGAGCCAAAAGTGAATGGGGGCAAACGAGTGTCGTCTAGCGAAAATCCACACGCTGCACCGACCAGGCCTAAATCGCCATGTGTCATTTGCAAGGGAGACCACTATCACAGAGATTGTCCTTGTATCCCTCGGATCTTAAGGGACTAGTCTCCTCGTTTGCACAACCCGGTGTCGTTAGCCTCAACTAGTGAAAGTGAAGCCCCAGGACAAAAAGGAAAATATAGATTTCCTTGTAAACTGTAGGAAGGCAATCATGTCGTCCACCGTTGTCCCTTCTTAGACGAAGCTAAAAGAGTTTTGGACGATCTTCCGGTTTCACCATTACGACTTCCTCCTGGATATAAAAAACTCTTGCCGAGTCCGTCACTAGTTGAAAATCCGGCTGGTCCGCTCAGGTGGTCGGCCGAAGCATCTATCATTGAAGATAAACCATTTGAATCCATACCAGATGAAAGTCAAAAGGTCGAGGCGGCAGTTGAACCGGTCTTGCCTTCAGAGGTTCCATCTTCAGATGATACAGTCACTGAAGAGAACAAGGATGGCACCGTCCAAATTCTTTTCATAAGCACAGATTCCAACGAACATGGGGTCAATTTACCTGTTCCTTTACCACAGGAAGGAAGTTCGTCAGAGTCGTACCCGACCGTCTATTCGGTCCCACCTCCAAGCAACCTAGTTGTCTCCTTCGACTGGAATCAACTAGGCAGACCCCACTTGCCGGCTAGTGTACCATTCCGAATCATCGTTCAAATATATAGAATGGTTATGGCTGGTACCATCATAGATGAAGGGGCTTCTGTGAGTATCCTTGCCTCAACTGCTTGGAAAGCGTTTTGTTCGCCATCGCTTTTGCCTGAGATGAGAAATCTAACAGGCTTTGATAAAGGAACTAGTCGACCGTTAGGGATCCTTCCCAATATGCCCATAACATTGAGAGGGAAAACCGTTCACATGAACGTAATGGTAGTTCAAGGACCCCTGGATTAGAATCTACTCCTTGGACGAGACTATATTTATTGCATGGGAGCAATTGTCTCCTCAAGCTTTAGAGTAATGTGTTTTCTGCACGAAGGAAGAGTGGTCAAGCTCGTAGACCAGCTTTCATTTCCTGGATCATACAGAGCAAATAGTCATATACCATCCCTGAATGGTCTTTTCACGCAAGAAATGTCTCAATCTCCAGTCCGTCCTCCCGATGAGCGCGAGTGATTTGGGGGGACATGACCGAAACCCAGGGGGCATGCACCCTGGTCTGCTTCAGCAGGAAAACTTCGGGTATAGGGTAGGTTTCCGCGAAAGAGTATGACTAGTCTGTACCCCTGTCCGTGATTGGAAGAGGGGGTTATTCTAGAACAAGAATCTCTTGTCAAAGTTATGTGAGTGGAGTAGCCTCCTTCACTCACCTTTGTCTATTTCGGTAGACATCGCCGAAAAAGTGTTCTGTTTGCGCTGTAAATGGAACAATCTTTGGTAACCTGTAAGAGGTAGGCCTCTCTCGGTAAAACAAATGTTTTAACGGACAAAAGAAGGGGTAACCTTGAAACTCTGTTTTATACCTGGGCGCATGCAAGCCTTTTGGCGTGCAAGCAAAGAGCGACTATTTATTTTTAAATTTATAGGATCTCTAACCCTTTAAACTCGTAGGATTGGTCATCTCCTAACTTGCATAAAGAAAGGATGTGGGGAAAAACTCTAAAAGTTGCCGTTTTATATGAGACATTATTATCACATGACTGGATTAATCGAGCAGTTTTAGCACATAGTTCAGGCTCGTTAAAAAATAAACATAAGACATGAGCAAATGTTTCCACCCACGTTTAAGCTCGTTAAAAAATGAACTATTCCCTGGTAAATAACCATCGTGAATGTAGTACTTCAGCCGTTAAAGCCTTGGTCGTGTTTTCACCATCACCTCCACTTTTTCATTGGCCGATCATTCACCTCCATTTGATTGTTTACCCATTTTGAGGAACAGCTGCGAAGAGTGATTTCACAAGCCATCCTTGTGACACTGCTGTGATTGGAAAATTCCAGACCTTACCTGGAATCAGCTGCTACCCATTTTATCACTCGTTCCTCAAAAGACGAGTCTCCTTTAGGCTCTTTTCAACTGACTCGTAAAAAATGAAAAGATTGCCGAGCCATTGGCCTCTCCATCTCGTTAAAGGGACAGGAAGTGCTATCCCTCCTCTAGATTTTAATCTTTTTGGACTTGAGGGATTATTACACAAAAAAATCGAGCGCTTGTTTTGTTCGGCTCGTTAAAAGTATCGAAGATTCATCCCTTCTGTATTGTTTTATACTTTTTCGGACTTAAGGGATTAGATGACGAAAAAGGAATTTTGGAGTTACCTTTACGTTCCTTTTCAAACTCTCTAAAATTGAAAAGGACCGAGTTATCTTTGTCGTTAAACTCGTTAAAAATATTAATAGTGACAAACTTGTCTATAGACGAGAACGAGTTTCACTATCGCTAGGCTCGTTAAAACATAGCAATGGGTTTGCCCGAAGGGAAAATTATAGAACAAGCATATGTTATCCTCCTCAAGCTTGACAAAAATAAAGAGGTATTGGTCAGCAATGACTGGGGAAAATTGGGAAGAAAACTCAAAGAAACTTTGTTGGTAGCAAGTCGCTCTTGAACATGACACTTCTGCTCCGTGTCCGAGTCGAGTTGGGTTGTTTCATTCACCGGTCACATCACCATGGTCACACCATACCATCCACATTTGGGGTTAATGCTACCAATCCATCACATCAGTGTTGCCAATATTTTCAAGAGAAGTCATTCAGAGAATTCACCAGCGTCTCACCCACTACCATACATTATACTCCATTCTTTCATGACCGCCACCCTGAACCTTATATCACCAGATCATTTTCACCTCCATTAAAATCATTTGCTCTGTTCCGTGTCATTGATGTGGGATTCATTAAGGCCCTCCTGTGACGGATCACTTCTTGTCGACATCAGCTCATTATCCAAGAAGTTGATCTAGGAACACCCCATTCAGTACTTTGAAGCTTGCATGCCTCAACGGCAAGTTTCTCACTTCCGGCGACGGTTTACATCAATGACCTTCGACCGAAAGATTTTGCGTGGTGTTCGATGCCAAGTCCTTTATTCACACCACGTGAATTGTACTGTAGTACCTTGAGGGTCATTATCATTATCAGTGATTCCTCTCGCGCTTGTTAACAGTTTACATCATTGACTGGTAATCAAGCGATGTCTTTCCATGTTCAACTTCAGAACATTTCTCACATGGATCGACTTGTACTTTGAGTGAAGATCGGACGAGATTGAAGACCCCAGATCTAGTTTCATCCATCCGGGCTGCGATATATATTCAGGGAAATAAAGACATTAAATGTACATCATTGCAGCACAGATAATCATCCTATCAAAAGGATGATGGCTCTACCAGAATCATCAGTCTACACTCAGACGATTGTCTGTCCTATGTACATCAAAATTAATTTATAAAGGTGAGCATGGGAATGCCTGCCTCAGCTAGATCATGAAAATAGTATGAAGATAATGTATTGTATTGTATCTTATTACAGGTCTCCTCCCAACATTGAAAGAACTTCGGATCCTCATAATAAAGCATTTCACCTGACACCAAAAGATTAATGGCCTCATACTTTAGGGGGCAACTGTTATAGACATTTTTCGGCCCTACAACCCCAAGCATGAAATGTCCATAAACCAAGGGCTCCTAAGTCCCTAAAAGTGTTGTTCTAACCCCTAAAGGAACAAGGTCAACAGATTACAGCTTCTCCCAGAAGTTCTCCATGAGAAACCGCTCAGAATTGGTCAAAACAGGATCATTGAAGCTGCTCCACTGGCTAGGTGCGTTGCATCTCACCCAAATACACTGTGAGGGTGTGCTGCATTTCAAAAGTCCCTTCTGTGGGGTGCAATGGGCGAGAAATGACAAATGGTAGTGTCATTCTGCGAGGTGGAGAGGCAATGGAAGCTTCTAGAATCTTCTCCTGTGACACTTGCCTCACTGAATTCGACCAAGGATGAGTAAGAGGCCCTCAGTCTCCAAGTGGAAGCAAGAACTATCAGAGAGAAGACACTAATCAAATCACAAGCTGACTCATCCCCCTTACAGATATCTATATATGGATCCCTCATCTCAGAGATCCAGAGGCTGGAATTTTGCATATTGTAAGGAATTGTTGTTGGTTTACTGAGACAAACATCAGATTGTTGGGTGATCTAAGCTTTGTTTGAGGTGAAGAGGGGCTTCTTTGCTGGGAGGTTGATGATGGGTCAGAACAACTGGTTGTAACTCCTCCTGGCTCTTTTCTTTTTTATCAATAAAAACTATTTGAGTTTTCCTCCATGCTTTTGTATCATTGATGCTTATTACATTTGTATGGTCAATTTACAGCTGATCCTAGATTGTTTATGATTATAGATCCATGTCTTTGTATAGTGCTATGCTTCTGTGATCTTACAGGTGCTTTGTGAAGCTGGGCGTGCAAGGGAGCAGGTAGCTAAGGACTATCAGAGAAGAGAGGGATCGAATTGAAGGATTAGCGCAAGACAGAGGTTGGTCTTTCTATTCCTCTCTATCTATAATTCATAAAGGAAAAACAAAAGTAGTTTTTGTTTGTTTGTTTCTAAGGCAGCTGTCACACCTTAGTGGGATAGAGCAGTTCTAAATAGACACTTTTCCCTGTAACACCTTACCACGTCTTTTCTCCCCTCGTAGGTGATGTAGCTTTGCACTGTTCTTGATAATTCTGCCCAGGGTTCTCCTAGCGTTGCCGGTAGAACTCCCTTCCCTTTAATCGTTAAGCTCTGGCCTTCGTCCTAGAAAATTTCCATGATTTTCTGGAGTCTTTCCTTCTTTAATGTCCATATAGGTCCGGTGGCTAGTAGTCCCGAGACTTCTACGATTATATCGTCGGTGATCGGTATCCATTTCCCCCTCACTGTGGAGTGATCCTCTTGCAGGTTCTGCAGAAATTCCATTGCCACTGTTTCATTGGACTCCTGCAAGCGACTGAGATAAGTCAGCCATCCTGCTCTTTCCAGGATCTCCCGAGCAGCAGCGGAGACTGTCAACTCCTATGGTTCGCTTCGAATTGCCCTGCCTCCCATGGTTTCACTATGGATTCTCAATGGAACAGCAACTGCTTGTGCTGCTTGAAACACAGAGAGGGTAATAATCGTAGGATTTAGAAAAAAAACAGAGTATGCAGTAGAAATGACTTATGAACAACAACTTATGTAGAAAAAATAGAAATATCATGTCGTTAAACCGTGCCATTTCCTGGTACACTATCTTTCCCGAATAGTGAGCTGACACATAACCCAGGGAATAATGAGGTTAACCTCCCCCCCCCACAATGCGATAGGCTGCCCCAGCCATCAAAGAAAGGAGCGGCAGCCGATCTGTAACCAAGTCATAAAGGAACAGCGTATGAAAATATGCCATGTTTAGAAAAACAACGGATTACCAAAATCGAGGCGTAAAGTTGGATCGCGTATTACGTAAGACGCTGTTGTGATATGATACGAGGTCGGGGGATAGGACGTCTATCGTACTTGACAAATCTCAAGTGGTCATTGTCACCTCCTTTGCCATGATTGGTGTAATAAATGTTCATGCGATATATAAGTCAGTAAATAATGTATGATTAGTGCCCAGGATATAAGAAACAAAAGAGTATTAGTATCCGACCTATTGGTGTAATCAATGTGACTTCAATACCATTAACAGTGCTCTGCTGCCGACAAGTGTCCATAACCTTGGCAGAGTTGTTTATTTCACCCCTGGAACCATGATCCTTTATGTGCATATTAAGGAATGTATTGTCAAAGTGTAGGCCATTATGCTGGCTTGGTAACCAGTTAGCCATAATGCCATTCACGAGGAGGGGGCGAAGAGTGGGCAGGCCGGCTCGTGATGAGACCTCCTGTTCCAAGGTTTGTTTATTTGATATACCTTTTGGACCATATCCCTGGTGTGGTGGCCATAGTGGGAATGCCACTTCACTTCCATCCTCATGATCATGGTAGGCTGGCTCTTGATGAGACCCCCTATCCTACATTTGACAATTTATAATTCATTTGTTTTTTACTTTCTTTGTTCATAAAGCACTTTTCCTTACATATACACAAAGGGTGGTTCAACACTCCTTAAGAGTAGTAATGGTGGAAGAAGTCTTATCATCTCAATAGGAGGATATAAACCCTTGGCTCTTATTCCTAAACAAAAATCAAAGGGGATTAAAAAGAATGGCATGATAAAGATAACCAATCAGGGAAAAATTAGTAAGAAAATGACAACAAAAGATAAGTATGTCCTTCCTCCTGTCCTCTTACCAATACAGATCCTTATAAAGATAGCGATTTATGATTTCCTAATTTCAGTATGTTGTGATTTTGTATTCATTGCATAAGTGCGTAGCTGTCTCTAAAAGACTTTGAAAGAACAGGGACAAGAAGCATCCTCAAACTTGGATCAGCAAAAGGGATAAGTTGTTTCACAAGGAGAGAAAAAGTATGCTAGAAGTGTTCCTTTTTGAGAGAAGAACAATAAAGGAGCATAGGTCTCAAAAAGTGCAAATGTCGTTCCTTTTGAAAAAGGAACAACAGAACACACCAATGCCGTTCCTTTTGGAAATGGAACAACAGAAAATAAAAAAATGCTATCTCTTGAAAAACAGTACAGCAACACACTTAAAATGACGTTCCTTTTGAAAAAGGAACAGCAAAAATCAAAATGTTGTTCCTTTTAGAAAAGGAACAGCAAAACAAGCAAACGTCGTTCCTTTGAAAAAGGAACAACAAAAATCAAGAGTGTTGTTCCTTTTGAAAAGGAACAGCAGAAAAATCAAAAGTGTTGTTCCTTTTGAAAAGGAACAATAGAAAAATCAAAAGTGTTGTTCCTTTTGAAAAGGAACAACAGAGAAATCAAAAGTGTTGTTCCTTTTGAAAAGGAACAGCAGAAAAATCAAAAGTGTTGTTCCTTTTGAAAAGGAACAGCAGAAAAATCAAAAGTGTTGTTCCTTTTGAAAAGGAACAACAAAAATCAAAAAGTGTTGTTCCTTTTGAAAAGGAACAACAGAAAAATCAAAAGTGTTGTTCCTTTTGAAAAGGAACAGCAGAGAAATCAAAAGTGTTGTTCCTTTTGAAAAGGAACAACAGAAAAATCAAAAGTGCTATTCCTTTTGAAAAGGAACAGCAGAAAAATCGAGAAATCAGAAATGTTGTTCCTTGAAAAGGAACAGCAGAAACACGCAAATGCCATTCGTTTCAGAAACGGCAAAAATTGAAATCTTTGAGCAAAAGAACACATTTAGGTCAAACATATGTACACAAACGAGTTTGAAGAAAAGAAATTATGTACAAATTGTGAAAAGCAATGAATTCCTTAATGAATTACAGGTGAGGAAGACTTCTCTTCCTCTCCTAAAATCTCCATATCAGTGTCTCTGCGTAGCTGTTGGCAGAAGAATTCCCAAGTGAGTGGTTTACGATAGAGGTTTACAATAGAGACGAACTCGTTGGCCATTCACTTTGAAGGTATATCCAGAACCGTCAATGGTGATTAAAGTGATGGTCCCATTGTCATGTACCTTCTGGATTTCGTATGGTCCCAACCAACGAGTCTAGAGTTTCCCAGGGAAGTCCTGAAACCGAGAGTCATATAACAGAGCCCAGTCTCCCTCATGGAAGACTTTGTTTTTTATGAGGGCATCATTCCATTTAGCTCGCTGTTGTTGAATCAATGGTGTATTTTGTAGTGCAGAGAGCCTAATTTCTTCCAATTCATTGATCTGCTGTATTCGATTAATCTGTGCCTCGATTAGATCTAAGCCAACTTCCTGTGTTGTTCGTAATGTTTGGATTTCAAATTCTATAGGAAAAATGGATTGTTTTCCAAACACTAATTGATAAGGTGAGTAACCAGTGGTGCTTCTCCATGTTGTTCTATAGGCCCAGAGTGCTTCAGGTAGTCGGGCAGCCCAATCATGCCTATGTGACACAATGGTTTTCGTTAGGATTGATTCTATTACCTTATTGTTGTTTTCTACTTGTCCATTCGCCTGTGGGTGATATGGAGTAGTGATTTTGTGCTAGACATGATAATTATTAAGTGTTGCAGCTAATCTATTGCCAGCAAATTGTGGTCCTTCGTCTGTAATTATTTCCCTTGGAAGGCCATAACGTACAAATAGATGGAACAGGAACTGTATGACAGAGTCCTCTGTGGCTCTTGTCAATGCTTCTGCTTCAACCCATTTGGTAACATATTCTGTTGCCACCAAGATATATGTTCTCTGATTTGATGAGGGGTTGATGGGTCCAACGAAATCAAGAGCCCATCGCTCAAATGGTTCGATGACTAACTGTGGTTTGAGAGGCATCTTGTCAGCTTGACCAGGACGTCCTGCTCACTGGCATCTGTCACGGGCTTGGACAAATTTCTTTGCATCTCTGAAAATCGTGGGCCAATAATATCCTGTCTGTAATACCTTGTGTCCAGTTTTGCTCAGCGAAGTGTCCCCCACATGGTCCGTCGTGACAGGCTTTTAGGATGTCAAAGATTTCATCTTCTTGAACACATCTCCTGATATGCATGTCTGCACCTGTGTGAAACAAATAGCCCCCAATCCAGGAGAATCGAGTACTCTTCTGAACAATCTGTTTTCGTTCATTAGGGGTTAAGTGTTTTGGTAGTTTACCTACTGCAAGGTAACTGACAACATCAGCATACCAGGGTGTTCGAACGGCAACAACAAACAAATGTTTGTCCAGAAATTGATCTTCAACTGCTGCTGCATCAATTGGCTTTGGTATTCTCGAGAGAAAATCGGCTACAAGATTCTCTTTGCCGGGCCTGTCCTTGATTCTGATATCGAATTCCTGCAATAAGATAAACCATCTAGTTATTCTGGCATTTGTGACAGGCTTATTTGCTAAATATTTTATGGCGGAATGATCCGTATACACAATAACAGGATAGCCTGTAATATAATGTCTAAATTTATTGACAGCATGTATTACAGCTAGGAATTCTTTTTCAGTAACAGTGTAATTTAATTCAGCAGGGGATAAATTTTTGTTGATGTAATAGATAGTGTATGGTTTTTTATCCTGTTCTTGCCCAAGGACTGCGCCAATGGCTGTATTTGAGGCATCAACTGATATCTGAAATGGCAGATCCCAATTTGGTCCTCGAAGGACAGGGGCTGTGGATACAAGCTTCTTTAAATCCTTGAAAGCACGTTCACATTTTTCTGTCCAAAGAAAATCAACGTTACCAGTTAGTGCATATAAAGGTGCAGAAATGTGTGAATAATGTTCTATAAATCGTCTATAATATCCAGAAAATCCAAGAAAGTTGCGTACCTCTGTTTGAGTAGTAGGAGTGGGAATAAGAAAAAGTATTTGGATTTTGGCCGGGTCTACCTGAATGCCGGCTGCTGAAACATAGTGTCCTAGAATAAGTCCTTCAGTCATCATCATGTAACTTTTTTCGTGACTTAAGCAAAGCCTGGTATCTATGCAGCGTTGTAGGACTTTTTCTAGGGTATTTAGTGCTGGATCAAAATCATCTCCATAGGGTGTAAATTCATCCATATATACTTCAAGTCCATTATTTATTAAATCTTCAAAAATGCTAAGGATAGCCCTTTGGAATGTGGCGGGAGCATTACATAGGCCAAAAGGTAGCACTCGGTAGGCAAATGTTCCCCAAGGACAAGTGAAAGTTGTTTTGTCCTGTTCTTCAGGGGCAATCTGAATCTGATTGTATCCATTGAAGCCATCCAGGAAGGAAAGGAATCTTTTTCCTGCCAAAGTATCTAGTACTTGGTCTATGAATGGGAGAGGAAAGTGGTTTTTTTGTGTTGCTTTATTGAGTTCCCTGTAATCCACACAAATTCTCCATTTCCCATTCTTTTTTGGTACCACCAAAAGCGGAGAGACCCATTTACTGTCAGAAATAGGATAAATAAAATTGACATCTAAAAGTTTCTGAAGTTCTGCTTTTACCACATCCTTTAGATGAGGATTAAGTCTTCTTTGCAGTTGACAGACAGGTCTAGCATCTTTTTCTATATAAATGTGGTGTTTACATAATTGTGGGTCGATTCCTTTCATATCAGGGTAATCCCATGCAAATGCTTGTTGATATTTTCTTAACAGATGGATGAGCTTAGTTTCTTGTTCAGATGTGAGGTTGGCATTGATATTTAAAGTTTTTTCTGGTTCAATTTCCACAATTTTACTATTTGCGACAGAAGTAACAGGTATTGTTTGATCATGTGTGTCTTTCAGAGGATCTTCTTCTAATTCATTATCAAATGCTGCTTCTATCATGTGACATTGTGTGCAAGATCCAACTTCAGTTTGACTAATGAAATTGTTAATGGCATCATCTTTTGTTTGATCTTTAAAATCAAGTGCCTCTTGTATAGTCAATGGAGATCTAATGTTATCACTAAGGTATGATACATGATACTTGTTAGTTTTAATTATTGTGAGACTTGGCTGCGTTGGAGGGTATAGAACCAAATTCTTGATATCAGGTCCTTTGGTTATGGTCATATTTCCTTGCCGGCAACCAATGTAAGCATCGGCGATGGCAAGCCAAGGCCTACCTAGGATTAGTGGGTCTCCATCAAGTCGGGTTTTTGGATTAATTATCAAGAAATCAGTCGGATATTCCCAGGAATCTACAGAGACAATGACATCGTGTAGAGTACCTTCTGGTCTAACCACAGATCGGTCGGCCAATTCTAACAAAGTAGAGGTAGGTTCTACAGATGTAATGCCGAGCTTTTGACAGGTAGTGGTTGTTAAAATATTGATTGCAGCTCCTAGATCAACTAAGGCATTAGACAGGGTCTGACCGTAGATTTGAACAGTTACAATTGGATTTCCTGGGTCTTCATATTTAATGGGTGTTTCTTTCCCAGATAATAGATCAGATAAAGTACCGACTACTTGGACTCTTGGATTAGTTGTTATATTCCTCCTTGGTTTCTTTATGCACAATTCTTTAATAGTTTTTGCGTATATAGGAATATCTTGAATGGCTTGGAGGAACGGGATTTTTATATACAAATTTTGTAATTCTCCCAGAATGTCAAAGTCAGGATATTGTAAAGGTTGAGGTATGACTAATCGTTCTGGGAATGGGGGAGAGAATGTAGTTTCTTGATTATGATTTTGTTGCATATTTACATCCTCTTGTTGCAACTGATGTTCTCCTACTAACTGATCTTCAATATGAACTGTTTTATCTCCCTCATTTTCAATGATACGTCAAGATCATAATTGAAGATCGTTACACTCCCGCAGGTCGGGTCCTATTTCTGGTGATTCTATGATCTGGAGAGATTAGACCGGTCTGTTATTTGGATTGGGGTTGGGTTGGGCTGGGAGTTGCGGTCTCAGATTAGACTGGGGATTTTGTTGTAGAGCTGGCAGAGTAGGTAGAGGGAGCAAAATAGTTCCTACTGGCTGTTGCATCAGTCTTTGCCAGTTTGTCTGCTAGGGTGAACCTTGTGAAGTAGGGGGAGTCCATTGCGGAGGATATGGGATATTTTGCCAATATGGTGGAGTATAAGGGAAATTCGGCCAACCAGATTGGTTTGGCTGATTCAGCCAGGGGTTTGAAGAAGGAAACAATGGTGGTGACTAGTTCGAAAATGGGGGTTGGCGCTGATTTTGCCACATATTATATTGTTGAGCATTATATTGTGGAGGCTGAAAAGAAGAGGTTGGGTCTAAAAACATACCAGATTGTCTTGGCTGCCACTGGCGGCGCTGGTTGATCAAGTACACCGATTCTAGATCTTCCTCTGCTTCCTTGTATACTGCTTTTAATCTAGGAAGTGAGGGGCAGCTTTCCGTAAGATGATCGTTTGTATAGATGGCACATGTTTATACTATATCCAGTGGACACTCTTTTTGACTATGTTTTTTTCTGCATCGGGGGCAGAAGATTGCCAAATTTTGTTCTGCCTCCATCTGCTTCTGCTTAGCCTGCATAATATCAAGTTGTGTAGTTAGTGTCCCTAGAATATCAGTTTTAAAATTTTCTAATAAATTTCCAATCTCCACACACGTTACTCCTTCTGTTGATATTTTATTGTCTCTTGCAAACCGATCATATTCTGCTGGTTTTATTCTTGTGCTGCCTCTCGAACTCTTGATGCATAAATCAATAATGTCAGCAAAATTCTCTTGATAAATATCCCCTTTTCCCATGATGTTTAATGTTTCAATCCACTGTTCCTTCATGCCCCTTATCAATGCAGTTTTTAACACATTATCAGGTAAAGGTAGTGATGCATAAGGAGATCTTTGTAAATTGTATTGAAAACGTTCCACATGTTCTTCTAATGTTTCATTCGGTTTGGCTGTCATTTTTCGTCTTTCAATTCTCTAGACCTACAATAATCCTGATATTTTTTTAAGAAGGATTCTTTCATTTGATCCCAATTTTTGATGACCCCACCACCTAGTCCCATAAACCATCTTAAAGTAGCCCCCTTTAATGTAGAGGGGAATAATTTCAATTTCTAGGTATTGGTGGTGTAATCATATCCCCTACACAACACATCAAATTCGAATAAAAATGCATCCGGATCTTCTGATGTGAGACCGTGAAATGTAGGGATATGTTAAAGAGGGATAGCTTTCATGGGCGCATTTGCTGCAGAATCCACTATAGGATATTGTAATGTAGAGGTTTGAGTATTTGGCTAGTTCTGAGCCATAGGGTTGAATATATGCCAATAACCTTCTGGGATATCTAGGAGGGTATTCCTAGGTTGAGAGGGAACGATTTTAGAAGGGATAGTTTTAATGACACTTCCTTTATCTGGGATAAGAGGAATACCTGATGTCTGAGGAGATTGGATTCCTTCAACAATGATTTTCGCAGTGCTCCCCTTATCTGGGCTGTTTAATGGCTGATATGTTCCAATGGGAGATTTTGGTTCCTTGGTTTCCCCTGTTTCTCCTTCTCCTTCACAAAAGTTGCTGAAATTCCCTTCCTGCAATAGTTTTGGAGTAGAATTTTCAATTTCCTGAAAGTCCTGCTCTTCAGTTTGACTATGCACCTCAGCAATGGCTACAGATGGTGATCCTGTGGCCTGAAGGGAACTAGTAGGTTGTTTAGAAATGATTTTCCTAGGACCTACTGATGGCTGAGATTCTGTTTTCTTATAGATTTCGTCTATGAAAGTTGTTCGGCCAAGGGTCATCGACACCTTAGCTTTTTCGGGTTTGGATGGAAGCTTAATATTCTTTTCTGGTTTTTTCTTCTTAGTCATGCACTCAAATGAACTACTAAATTATATTCAAACAAAGCAACAGAAAATCTGTTAGGAAAGCGGACAGTGGAGCAGGGCTTTTACATGCTCCGCACGCAGGTTCTTACCTTTCGTTTTTAAGATCCAACTCTTCCCTAGCAGGTTCGTACACTACTCTGAAAAAGACAAATGGCTACACTCTTTCCCTGGCAACGACGCCAAAATGTAGAGCTATAAAAAGGGTCTCTTTCACCTCTAATTACCTCACATTAATATGTCAATCCGGGAGTGTTTGGTTATTTCAAAGAGTGACTCAATCTGAGGCTATTTGTCAGAGTAATGCTAGTAGTACAGCGTTCTACAAAAATACAAGAGTAAACTGATGCTTGTCTATGACTAAGTTACTTCAAATGACTAAAGCACACACTCTTAAAGCTAGGCAACTTTATCAGTCAAGGGTTCGACAGCAATAGCCCATCCCTTTAGAAACTGATGGAAAGGAAATTAGAGCATGGACCACGGGTCTGGGAGCGAGGTAGTAAATGCCGAGGCTCACTACAGCCACAGATCGTCTCTCACACCAAATGCGAGTAAATGAAACAGCAGATAAAAATGGAACGGAAAATAGGAAATTGAACATCAAATCTAGATTGGAACAGCAATGCTTAAAATGGAATAGCAATCGAATAACTAATCCTCACGAGTAGTAATCAATCTTTATCCTATCAACTCAAATGCATTCATTGTAATCAAAACTCCAATATTTCATTCTCTATGCAAATCACGCAACACGCACTAATGGAACAACACGAATTACTAATTATGGAACAGCATGTGGAAATCATACACGCACACAACACTCTTGAAAACTAATCTGATTTAACACCAATCATCAATAGGAATTACAACTGTGTTTCAAAATGGAACAACATTCATCCTGAATCATAAAGAACACATCTTTCAGATAATTTCCTTAACACAAATACACAGCATAAAATCTCCGTAACAAAATGATAACAATGTTCAATTAAGTCTAGTAATATTCAATCAACTCTGAAAGTATTGGTGATATAATGCAGAGCCAATATAAAGAACCTTAATGAACAAATCTTAACAGAGCATATGATGTAACTTATAAAGCATATCAGATTACCAACTAATGACGATAAGCAAACCACGCAGAAATCAAATCGTAGTGATACAGAAGCAAGTGTCCTCCGGGGCCGGGCCCTTAGCCTCAAGGGTACACCACTTTGAGTTAATTCAGGTGCAGAGATAAGATAATCACCAAGTTTATATTAATGCATGAAACAGAAAGTACAATGAGCCAAGTTCAACGAGACTCGATGATCAAAGTTCAATCTTTAACAGAAAGTTACATAAAAGCATGATCCCCAAAACTAACAGTGTCGTCCCTTTATATAAGGGTAACGGCGGAGATGTCTAAGAAATAAGATAAATAAAGTAGCGATCCCTCAAGATCGAAGATCTTGAGGGATTCGCCAAACTGTTAATCCTTAATCGCTTCTTTTCTCCTCCGCCGAGCTGGTGCCTTCTCCTCCTTTTCTGGACCGGTTTGCTTCAACCTGCTTAGCCTCGTTTGCACTCGGTCCTTCGTCAAAGGGACAACAGTTACCCTATTCTTGTCTTTTTCTTTGGAACAACAGCTCCTCGTTTTTACCCTTTCCTGCACTGGAGAATGATAACTATCAGTGGTTAAGTCTTACATACTAATTCCACATATTTTATCATAATTCTCTATTGTTTTCCACATTCATGATGTAAAAGATTCACAAGTCCCACTGAAAAGCCATTGAAATGATCATTAAAAACATACCTTTTTGGTACTCCACACTCATGATATTTGGATTTTATGTTTTTATGGTTGAAATATGTAGGACGGTTCAAGAGTTGGTTGTATTCTTACAAACCCACGCAATAAGAAGCATATCCTCTCATGTCTCCTGGAGTTTGAGTGCACCAATAATACTGTATAATATGAAGCACCCGTACTCAGATTAAAGAAATCTATTGACCTATAAGTAGAATTCCTTAAGGTAATTAGTGACTTAGAGGTGGTCACTCATCATGTATGAGATACTATACACTGTGTTTCACTGCATCTTAAAAACTATTAGTAGGCGGTCTGGCATTTAATCAATCATTTCTAAGATTTCAATAATTATTATGTTCCTAAAGTTAGAAATGTTGTAGTAGATGAACTAGCAAATGCAACCGCTAGGATGTCACCATTGAGAAATGGATTTTCTATTAGAATTATATATAAATCATCTATCACAGGAAATGTTACTAACCTACATGTTTTCATTGATGACCAACAAATACTGCACTTTATGGCAAATTTTGATGTATTCAAAGATGTTTCCATAGAGGAGGATGAGCATGATCAAGTTGTACAAGATGCATTTAATGAAATGAAAGGAAACAAAATGCCTAAGGGTGTGGTGTCCTTATAGAATTTATGTGACTTGTAGAACCAATTTAGGGGAGCAACCAACACAAAGACTCAAAGTTCAAATTTAGCATCTGGAAAAGTCAATTTGGGAACTATCGAATATCTGAAGTATGTGAAACTCAATACTTTTTGTTATCCACAAGAAGATATCTATTTATTTCCTTATTCAAGTAGTATCATGATGTGTTTTGCATGTACATAGAAATATTTAAAGACTTGTCACACCCATAATATCCAGCATGTTTTTCCTATGAAGGAAGGGGAAAATCCTTTCCAGAAGAAGTTATGAAAGGTTCACCAAACACTAGAGGCCCTCATATAAAAGGAATTGAGAAAGTTACTGGATGCTCAGATCATTGTCAAAGTCAGACATTCCACGTTGGTTTCCAATCTCATCCGAGTTAGAAAGAAGTTAAGAGAGATAAGATCACTAGTACAAAATGGCTAATTAGTTACTAAAAAATGACTAAAATTTGCATATAAATGACCATTTTTTAGTCGGTGACCAATAATGAGTAATTTACAATATCTTATAACATGACTACATTTTAGTCATATTTAGCTTAGTCATTAATTTGTTGTCTCAAATTTATCATCTAGTACTATATTTAGTCATAAATTTGGTCATCAATTAAGTCATTAATTTCCACAATTAATGACCAAATACACAAAAAAATACTAATATATGAGCACCGGATAAAATCAATTAACGACCAAAGAAATATGATCAAAATGTTGGTCGCGTTATAAGATATTGTAAATTAGCTACTAATAGTAATATATATGAAAATTTTATTCATCGTTTGAAACCAATTAATGACCAAAGAAATATGACGAAATTTTGGTCATGTCATAAGATACTATAAATTAGCTACTAATAGTCGTATATATGCAAAATTTAGTTGTCATTTGTGATCACAAATTTATCTTTTGCAGTAGTCATTTATCTTTTTTTTTTTTTGTAGTTTCATATTCATTGTATAAATGACTAATTTAGTAGTTTATATTCATTTTGTTTGTTTTCATTAATAATCATTATAAACAATTAATTTAGTCGTCGTATATTCATTTTATTTGTGATCTTGTTTAATCAATATAAACTACTAATTTAGTAGTTTTAGATTAATTTTGTGTTCATTATTAATCAACATAAATTAATTAGTATGACTTTTCAACTAAATTAAAAAAAAAATGTCATACAATTTGCATGTTCATCTAATATGAAAACCTAAAGTTACATATGTTAATGAAAATAATAAATAATTAAATAATATCAAGTACAACTATAAATAATTTCAACCACATAAATTATATTATATGAAATGTCAAGTACTACAATATGAATTTACAACTTAATATTGGTTGGACTACAATTTACACATGAAATATTGTTTCATCACTTCAAAACATTAACATTGTGTTGCCAACGCATTGCAGGTGAATTCACTAACTCTAAAGACTTGACCATATGTTTGGATATCATGAAGGATATTGTCTTTAAGGGTATCACTAGACGAGTTCTCTTTTATCTCTTTCTACATCTTTTTCTCCAATGTTATTGTTCTCCTCTTTCTTCCATTCCTGATTTTTACCATCAAAACTGAGTTCCTCTTCTAAAAATGAAAGAATATACAATTCAAAGTTTGAGGAATGAAAGAAGATGAACACTGAAATATAAAATAAAGTAGACTATAAAGGATTTATATGACATATACCTCAACATCAGTAATTTCAATGCCATTTTTTCTCGAAGAAGAAAGAAACTTGAACAAGTTTTCTTTAGTCAGGCAATAGTGGTGTTGGCTCGGAAGAATCATCAGGGAAAAGACCCCAGGTTTAGGCACGGAGGCCAATAGTGGTCCGTTGTAGTCTACGACAGCGCTGATATTTTCACCTCACCCTAAAGGGCAAGGATTCTTACCTGAAGCGCATCGCAACCAAAGGGTTGAAGGGTTCAACACGGGGTTGAGAGAATATCAAGCGGGCACAAGCGATCATACACATATCCATCCATAACGCATGAACCATAGATAGTGATACCCCAAAATCATACACATGGATCCATCATGAATAACACAGAACTAACAACATTCTAGTATCAATCTAGTAATCACCATCTTCATGCAACAAGTAGACCATTTAAAATTTTAACAAGCCCACAGAACATGATACATAATACATTATAAGTATCGACAACCATCAACTCTCATTACATTAAATCAATAGGACAAAGTACTTCATAAATTGGCATCTTGCCATAAGCAATACATAGAATACCTGGCTTAGTAGCTCAGGTCAGATTGGCTCCGCAACCTTGTTCCTCAGCTCCCAGCTCTTCCTAATTTGGTCTCTGCATCTACATGCCTCCTTGGTGACCAAGTCCTCCTGTGCCTGGTAGGTTCAACAACAACCACTTCCTTTCTATTCTTCCCCTTTTTATATCCTTCCTGGCTGCCTAAACTGCCAGTTTTCGCTTGGTTGCCTACTCCCTTAGTTGCTTCTGCACCTTCTCGTCTCCTCGGTTACCTTTGCCTTCCATTGCCACTTTGCCATCACTCCCCCGCAACTGCTCATTCCACCACCCAACCGTTGTTGCCATTTGTCCTTTCCCGCCCTAGAGTTGGTCAAAACGTCTTCAAAATTAACAAAGGCTCCAATAGGCCCCAACCAAAATTTCTTGACTCATCCGCAGGTAAAGTCATTTTGACCTCTTGTGGATCTGTGGCTGCTTCCATGTGTTCTACGGGTGGTTTCCGTGTTGCTACCGGCATTGTCTCCACTGTCTGTTGTGACGACACCTTTGTTGTTGTAATAATTTCTTGCAGAGTAGGCATCTCTTTTGTCTCAATCCTAGCTTGTGGCATGGCATTTGTTTCTGTGGTCCTTTCTTAACCTTGTGGCTCCTCCATTCCAAATGAGGCTCCAACTCTGGGACTGTTGTTGTTGTTTGCTACTTGAACCCATTGTATCGCTGAATTGCTAGGTCCCAATTGGCAAGGATTGCATCGACACTTTGTGTGAATTCCTCGACTGATTATGAAGTTAAGGTTGTTGGTCGTTGGCTTTGCAGGTCGTTCCATTTTTGGCTGCTTGAGTCGCATGTCTCCTTCAATGGCAGGACCCACATCCAAACCGAGGGCTACAAGTCTCAGATTATTCTTTTCATCCTCACTGATTCCTCCTCAATTGTGTCAACTTGGACTTGGAGGACATTGATTTGTTCATTTATTTGCTAGAGTTGCGCATGGTCTGTGCATGCCCTTGTGCTGGAAAATAGGGATTGAATTTGTTCTCTTAACGGATAGACATGGTGATTTTTCAGAGCTAAACTACCTAACCAATCGTGGACCTTACCCATTAAGGCATATCGATTGGCGAGGGCCTCGGCTAAGGCTTGTTTCTTCATCTCTAGCTATCTAACCTTGCTTTCAACCAACCGCGCGTAGATCTCTACAGGATCAGGTAGTGCGAACCTGGTAGTCTCTAACTTCTGCTTCATTTCTGTATTTGTGGTTTTTAGGTGCATGCACGTCATCTGTATATGATTGAAACAGTCGATCAATGTGTAGGCAGACATGTCTATCGGTGCTTCTGTGTTGGCTTCAGTGACAGTTGGCCATATGGATTGGAACCGCTGGGTAAGCTGATTCACCTGGGCTTGCAATCCTGTATTTGCTTCCTGCAGGCGATCTCGTTCTTCCATCACTATAAACAATTGCATTTGTTTCTACTCATGTTCCTTGCCTAGGTCCTCATGAAGTCTCTCGTCTTTGTGGGTTGCTTGCTGAATAAAAGATAATAACTAGGTTGATGACTAGTGATGGAGTGTATAAGCCCGCATTGTGTCTAGTTTTGGGAATTGTTGCTATAAGGATAGGCTGCTTGAAATGGACTTATCAGAGTGGGAGGCATGTGAATTTTCTTGTTGGGATCATTGCTGGGGTGGCTAAGTGTACTTTGGTGTGGCTGGAGTGATGCTAGGGTTTGGGGGGACTGTTATCTTTATAGGGAGAGCGGGCAAGTATGGTCCAGTCCTTTCTCCCTGCCAACTGGTATCTAGGTGTCCCCCAACTGGTGAGTCCAACTCAAGCATCGGTGTTGTACTCTAGGTGGGTGGCATCCCTATGGTCGAAGTGGCACCTTCTTTCTGACCAGTCGATTGAACCTCTGCTTCCACAGAAGTCCGTCGGTGGCCGAATGGGGGGGATCTTGGACACAGTTGCAGAGGTGAAAGTGGTTTGCAGGGATGACTCCTACAACAAGTGTACTACAGTAGATGTGGTGGTGGGGATCTCCT
Organism: Pinus tabuliformis; assembly: GCA_031772625.1. Classification (NCBI taxonomy): domain Eukaryota; kingdom Viridiplantae; phylum Streptophyta; class Pinopsida; order Pinales; family Pinaceae; genus Pinus; species Pinus tabuliformis. The sequence continues at coordinate 658,687,898 of CM062807.1, forward strand.
CGACTATGGCCATTGTGGGAATTGGGTTTTCGACCTCAATAGTGAGGTCGATGACTGGAGCTGGGGGGTTAACTTTCAGCCTTTTGGTAGCCGGCTTTTTGACTTGGGGGGTGGATAACTAGCTTCTTTTGCAACTTGGGTACTGACATTGGGGAGGGAGCCTGGGCTATGCTCGTGTGAGGTGTCATTGAGAGAGGCGGCCTTACAATGGGGAACAACATGGTTGAACCTTGAAAATGCTCGGGATAGTCAGCCTCACCTGGCTCAAAGCTTGCGATTGTCACTATTACTTAGAACATTTTCTCCTCCATTTGGAGAAACATCGGTTGGAGTACATCATCTGCTGCCCTCTTCTTGCTACTTTCTACCCCCTCACCCTCTCAGTTCTGTGGCATCAAAGCTCCGAATAGGTACTTGGGCTTCCCTTCTCTCACTTCGCAGGCCACTCCTAGCCAAGACTCCACTTCTCTACATAAGACCTCCTCTATCAGGCTAAACCTCAGTGGCCTTAATTTGAACATGGTGGGATTGATACACCGTGGTATAAGATAAGTGTGAGCGTGCGAGGCACCGAACTAGAGCTCACCTGAGAACTCATCCAGGAGAGTCCTGGGTATTCTCTCCATGGATTGAGTGGCATCCACCATCTGTGCGTACCATCTCTTGAAGTCTCTTTCATTGATCACCTTTTTGTTGGGATCCCCCGATGCCATCCACAGTTCATACCTGATCGCAATTGGTTGGTCTTCAGTAATGGTTTCCATGTTCCTCTTTTGCGGTGGCCTCCACCTCCACATTTCCAGCGCCATTACTAAGTACCCCGAACACACAGCGAATGTTGCATCGGTAGACATCCTCACATGCCTTAAATAGTTTGTTGAGCACAAAAGATGACCAGTTAAGTATCTCTCACTGGCAGCATTGTTCTACTATTGAAACGGTGTCCAGGGTGCACTCGTTTCTCGTGAATTTCCTCATTGTCTTATCTGCAATAAGGTAGCAGGGAAATCGGATGTTATCTTTTTTGATCTTATCCAGCTTCGTGCAGTTTCCCCCTCATTCTGTTCCATAGAGGGCGTATATGTCTTTTGTTTGTTTCTTCCCCTGCTTGACCCCAGCCTGGAATGTTGTGCTAACTGCATTCCCCATTTATGCCAACCTAGTCAATTGATTGATATCTTTGACATGGATAGGGTATTCTCTGTCCAACCATAGCGAACCTCCATGCATCCTACTCGCCAATAGCTTGGTGCATTGCATGGCAGCCAATTGGGTACCAAATATAGGCAGATTTTGCAAGTTGAACAATGTAGACCTCTGTAGCCCTCTGAAGTCCTCTCTAATTCTGGAGTTCCTGGGGCCATCCTCTCTTTGAAATTCCTCTGCGTATACTTCCCTCTTCATTGCAGGAAATTGGAATCCGTATGTGAAATCATTGTCGATGAGATTCGACCAGTCATACTTCCCATATAGGTCATCCACGACTTCAATTCTTGCATCCAGAGTGGTTTGTGGGACTTATATGATTCTTTTTACCATCGTTCTCCTTCTGCTGTAAACAATTTCAACTGGTGGTCTCCTGTTTCTCTTGTCCTGCTCCTGTTCTTCCGAGTGATTCTGGAATCCTTCTGTTGTTTGAAATTCTACCATTCTCTACATTCTCCTAAGATTTATGTAGCCGATTCTGACATGACATCCCCTGACTAATGAGGCTTTAATCAACTAATTACTCCGGCGACCTTTCCATGTATTCTAGCCATATTTTTCCGTCATCGGCCCACTGGTATGTGCCAACTATGACGTGGGTTTGGAAGGTACAGAGTGGGCTGCATGGCATCTTTATTCTGCTATGATGGGCTTATTTATTAACTAATTCTATGCTTAATGGGAAAGATTTTGCGACCCTATCTTGATAGTTTCCTTATTGATTACTTAATTGGGAATTACCTACTGGTACGGTGGATGGGACGGGTACTTGTGCAGTCATCATTTCTAGAAAAGGTGCGGACCTACGTGTATTCTGCTGACAGGGGTTGACACACATGGCTACTTTCCCTATTGACTAGGCCTACCACTGCGATATGACATTATATGGCAACTGACACTACCCCCCCAACCACAAAAGTGTTGTAGTATCCTAAATTGGCCACAACCTTATTAATTGGAAGAAACCCACTTTTTTTTTCACTTGTGGAATGGTTTCAGGCATGTGCTATTCACCCATCCCTACAGTAGAACCCCATCCAGTTGTGTGAGTCTTACTGCACCTGATTCTTTTATTTTTGTAATGATGAATGGGCCTAACCAGTACATTTATAGCTTTCCTGGGAACTTGAGGAACTTGCTGTCATAGAGTGGTCACTGAATACAAATGATTTGTTCTTGATGTTTTTATCATGCCAAGCCTTCTATCTTCGTTGCTCGATAGATTGATGGAACTCTGCCAGGAACCGGGTTTCATCAAGTTCCATCAGTTGGCTTAGTCTATTCTATAAGGCACTGCTCTCAGTCATTCCTGTAGCCTCTGAAATCAACATGTTGGGTAGTATGAACTCCACTGGCACCACCACCTCTCTGCCGTGGATGAGATGGAATGGTGCTTATTTGTGGAGTCTTTTGACTGTTGTCCTATATGCCCAAAGAGTCGCTGGAACTCTTTCATCCCAGTCATCCCGATTGGCCGGTATGACTTTTGTTAGCCCTCTTTCTAGTATCTTGTTAAATACCTCTACTGCACCATTTTCCTACGGATGATAGGGACTACTCTTGCTATGCTCTACCAAAAAAGTTGTTAACAAAACTTCAATTGTTTCATTCAAAAAATGTGTGCCCTGGTCGCTTGTGAGGCTCCTTGGACACCCAAACCTTGAAATGATATTTTCAAAAATGAATCTTGCCACTGTTTCTACTGTGTAGTATTTTGTTGGTGCAACCTCTGCCATCTTGTTAGGTATTTTGTTGTTGTGATGATGTATTAGTCTCGAGAGTGTCTTTCTGGTGGGGAGATTGGTCCAATGAAATCAACTTCCCACTTATCGAATATCTGCACTGTATGGACTGGGTGTAGTGGTAGCTCATCGTGTTGGGAAGGCTTACCAATCCTTTGACAGACATCGCAATTATTAGAAAACACCTTTGAATCCTTATGTATAGTGGGCCACCACAATCCTGCGTGTAGTATCTTCCTTGCGGTAGCCTTGCCCCCTACATGAACTCTCGCAACCCCTGCATGGCACTCCCATAAGACGACTTCTCTTTCGTGTTGTAGGACACAACGTCTAAGTATTTGGTACAAGCCCATTTTGTAAAGGTGTCCTGCTATGAGTTGGTAATATGCATCTCTAGCCATTAAGTGCTTCTTCTGCATTGCTGTGTATCCCTGTGGGCAACTGCCTGTTGTTAGTAAAGTAGCAATTTCCTCTAGGTAATCAACTACGGCTTCTACCTTGAACAGATCGACATCGGGTAACCAATCGTCTATTGCCCCGTCATTCTCCCCTGTTTCTAGGAGGGATAGGTGATCTTGGCCTACATTCATTTTTCTGGCTTAACAATCACTTCAAACATGAATTCTTGAAAATGTAACAGCCAACTACCTATTCTTCCTTCTAGTACCAGCTTGTTTACTAGCTACTTCAGTGCAGAATGGTTTGTGAAAAACTTGAATGGCGCACCTATCAAGTAGTGCCTGAACTTTTGGAGAGAGTAGACCATTTCTAGAGCTTCTTGTTCTATTGTTGTGTAGTTTTTTCCACCGTGGAGATCTTCTACTTGCGTAGTATACAGGATGATCCATCTTCTCTCCTGGTTGCGTTGGGACTACTCCTAGTGCTATTCCAGATGCGTTGATGTGTACATGGAATATTTTGTTCCAGTCGGGGTACACCCATATGGGAGCACTTACTAACCTTTCTTTCATTTTGTCCAGTGTTGCTTAACAATCAGTTGTCTAGATGAATTCCTCCATCTTCTTTAGCAATTTCTCCATTGGGGCTGCTATGGTTGCGTAGTTTCTCATGAACCTTCTATAATATCCCATATGGCCTAGAGTTGCTCTTAGTTGCTTCATGTTGTGGGGTGGTTCGATGTGGACGATTGCTACTATTTTGGTAGGGTCCATGCAGACTCCATTCTTGCAAACAATATGCCCCAACAGTGTTCCAAAGGGAATTGCAAAAATGGATTTTTTTAGATTTAAAGAGATCTACAACTGTCTGCATCTTTCAAACATTACTCTCGATAGACTGGTATGCTTCTTTAGTAGGCTGTATATTGTCCAGTCATCCATTTAGACTTCTAGGAACTTATGAATGTAATCTCAGAATGCAGCTATTACAATCCTTGAAAAGATTGCTGGTGCTTTCTTCAACCCGAATGGCATTACATTGTATGTGTACAACCCCCACTCAGTCGTGAAAGTGATTTTCCTCTTATCTTCTTCAGCTATTCGGACCTGGTGGTAGCCTGAGAAGTCATCTGTGGATGAGTATGCCTCATTCCCTAAAACATTGTCTAGGACTTCATTGTTGAATGGTGTGGAGAATGGTTCGTGCATGCATGCATTGTTCAGGCTTCAGTAGTCGATGCATACTCTAATCTCGGTCACATATTTCTTGTTCTGAATAACTATAGGGCTTATCCAGTCAGCTTCATCGATTGGGAATATGATTCTTGCATCCAACATTTTGTCAATCTCCCCTTTGACTTTCTCTTTTACCCTTGGGTTCAGTAGGTATGGTCTGTGGTTTACTGGTTGGACACCTGTTTTCAAAACAATTTTCATCTCTCCCAAGTTACCTTTTATCCCCTCGAGTTCTGCTACCGACTGTTTGGTCAATTTAGAGTGTCTTAAATTGCTATATTAATTGTCAATCCGGGAGTCGTAAACTGCTGAAGTGAGGCGCATTATATATGCAAGATAACTGATTTCTTACTTTTTGTCGTTTTTGATTTTTAGTTTGTTTTTGGGTTTATCTTTGTTGATTCCCTAATGTGAGATGGCAATTCTAAAAGACAAGTATGGATAAAAAATGTTCAAGGCAATGATGTCCTTTAAAATGATTTCCAAAACTTCAAACTTGCAAAAAGGTTTTAAAACATGCAATGATGAAATTAATTCCTAAAAGAGAATGAAAATATGCCACTATTCTAATTAAACAAACAGTGAACTGTTCGTCATGAAACCCAGTATCCTTACTGCTATATAAATATAAAAGAAACTGAACTCAAAGAAATCCAAAAATTGCAAGCAAAGTAAACTAAAATCAAATTACATTAACTCATATTTTGACCCCTCACCATTCATCTCGCTTTGGCTTTCGGAGGTAATCATAAACAACTTGAGCAATTTGACATCTAATTTGCAGAAAATAAAACTAATATTAAACTACACACTCATACTTCAATCCCTCACCATTCGTCTCGCTTTGGCTTTCGGAGGTAACTGAAAATGACATGAGCAATTCAATAACTAACCTTGCAGAAAAATAAACTAATATCAAACTACGCACTCATACTTCCTTCCATCACCATTTGTCTCACTCTGGCTTTCGGAGGTAACTGAAAATGACATGGGTAATCTAATATCTATCTTGCAGAAAAGTAAATGAGCAAAACTGAAATAAATAAAACAGTGCTGAAACTAGAACTAAGAAAAATAAATCAACAGAAGAACAAGAATAATTCCATGTCATTAGTCATTATAAAGCTATGTGCAAATGTTTGGGCTGCCTATTGTATTCTGAAACAAAGACACTAATCAGTTAACAGCATTAGAAAGCATAAAAACTATGGACAGCAATCAACGTGAATACCATAAGCAGTGCAATATATACAAGTGAATGATTATGGCATAAGGAACGTAAAGAAATAAAGCATGAAACTATACAGCAATTAACAAAACCTCGGTGTGTACAGGGGCCCTCTGCACAACCTCGGGCAATCAGCAATCAACCACGAATTGAGCTTATAAACAGAGTCTTCTCATGTATTAAAATGCAGTCATAACACATAAATAAAGTCACGACACAGTGGGCTCGTTAACAGTCAAAATTACATTACAAAAGCTAGCTACTATGTGTATGAGAACGCTTTATTTATAACAGAGGATGACATAACTACTTTCCTAAAATCTGCGCTGATAAAAGACACGTGAACAACCACGTCCAGGAATCTAGCATTATGGCAGCCGTGAAGATTAAATCTATGGAGGGTGGCTGTTGGATTTGGTTCATGGAGTAGTCCACAGGTGTTGATATGTCCCCAGAAGTCTAGGAACAACCACACAAGTCTTCACGTGGTGAAAAACAGAGTTTTATCACCGTAGGACTCTTAGGTTGACCACCGCTTGACTACCTTTGACCACGACTTTCTTTGGTGAATTGGATTGAGCCAATAGGACTCGGTCCATGTCCACGTCATTTGAAACTTGCCCATGTGGCTGGATTTTCCTGAAGACACCTGTAACATAGACTTTAACAAAAAGGCTGTGGAAAGTTGAACTGGCTGCGGAAAGTGACAAGATTCCGCAGCTGAATGAGAAAAAATCTAATTCAAACAACAAACACAAGACATAGTTAGGAAACCACTTTATATGCTCTTTTTAAACTAATATGCAATGATTTGACAGCTTAGGAGGTCTAGGTAAATGGAAAAAGGCTAGAAAGGTGTATAGGGAAGATGCAAGTTTGGGGCTCAACGTACCCCCACTGTGAAGGTGTTGCATGTCCTCATGCAACCAAAATTTTGATCATCGTCCCTTTAGTGCATGTGTTCTAAAGCTTTTGCCAGTACATCCAGTCCTCTTCTCCTCTTCCTTGGTACTACTACCATCCTGGGCTTCCTCATCAAACATCTGAATTTGAGACTGATCAATTCCATACTCAACTTCCTGCACTTTTTCTTTAATTTCCTATTCTTTTTCTGCCATAGTCTCAGATGTAACATAGTGTTGTCATGAATGGTCTTGTCCAATCTACTTTACTCCTTTAATGCTTCATTTTCTTGTTTAATTTGTCTGTTTAAGACCTCCAACTCAAACACTTCTTGTTTCAATGATTGGACGTGTGCTTCTTGTGTTGTGTGAGGTAGAGTGGATGACGTGCTCGGGCTTGCAGTTGTCTTCTCTAAGGATTCTAGATAATCATACACCTCTTGCTGATTTGGGTCTATTTCGGGTGTTTTCCTTGGGCTGACCCCAAAGTCCTATTGAGGAGGACTGATTTCTAACTCTGGCCAAGAAGGACTCATACCAACATTTGGAGGACTGGTTTCAATATTTGGCTAAAGATGAGGTGGGCTACAGCCAGCTGGAGGTTTCTCCGGTGTTTCCCCACCCAAGTTAATAAAGTGGGGTCCTTTTATTTGTGCTTTCCTCCACTTTCCTCTAAGCCTGTTGCTTCTTCTTAAAGGCTTTGGACTAGTACTCTCTTCTTCCATACTCTGTTTTCCTTTTTCTTTCTTCTTGGCTATAGCTACTTGTTTTCGAAGATGCACTAGTCTTTCAGACAATACTTGATGGTCTTCTTCTAAAGAAGGTTCTGGTGATTGTTAGACATCCTCTATCTTTCTTTTCCCTTTCAATTTTCTCTGTTTTCTATCTTTGGTTCTTTCCTCCCTCTCTTTTTGATCAACTTCTTTGGTTTTACTAATAGGAGGGTCTTGAATTATTGCACTTTTCTCCTTTCTCCTACTCCTTCTTGGTGTACTACTTTCAGGTGCCTCGGATGGCTCTTGAAAGTAGTTTCTCACCAAAAACTGTTCCCAGGTATCCCTATTTTTCTTCAATCGGTCCTCAATTAGAATTCTCACAAGTCCATGATGATACAAATGAGGTTCTATGTCTTCTATGTTCTTTTGGACTGTTGTCCACATCTTGTTCAAGCTCAGCAATAAAAAGTAGGGTAGATTGAGGGTTTGGTTCTCTAAAACGTTCATCAATAACCGAGTATGATACATGTACATTGTCCAAACGACCTTCACAAGTAATGAAATTTTGAATGATTAACAGTAAGTTGGCCCACTCCTTTTTCAATGCATGAACAGGAATTCCTCTTGTGAATACAGTTACGTCCATAGCTGGGTTGCATAATATGAATCTCCAAGCCTACTCGTCCAAGCTCTTATTCTTGAACCAGCGTTCACTTTCCTGGGGAAGGTCTGTAGCAGCTGCTATGGATGCTTCGGTGACTGTGAACTTAAGGTCCCCAATTTCCACCACCTGGCCATTAAAAGACCTTGCAAAAGCTTTTGTAATCTCCTTATTGTTGCCCTTAAATTTTTCGATGAATCATAGCCATTTTGCCTTCTTCAGTAAGTCCTTCACCTGAGGGTATCCTTCTAAAAACTTGGGCCCTTCTAGTTCTGCCCTCAATAACCGACCCATCCTTTCTTCTGTTTGAAATTTGTCTGCATGTGAGGGGTTTAGCAGAGGTAAGATGGCTAGGTTACAGGGTTTATAGAGAAGAAAACAGTGATTGAAAATGGAAACTGGAGAACAGGTAGCGGGAGTGTTCAGGGACTTTAAGCAGAAAACAGAGGACAGACAGCTGAGGTGAGTAATGGAATGGAGACGTATGTGAACAAGGTGGTAATGTAGCCGTGGCTTCAATAAAATGGTAGGGGAGTGAAGTGAACCCAACAGAATTTTTAAACTAAACGGCTGTGGAGGAGATGTTAACATGCTTATGAAATGGCTGCGAAATTATGCAGTGGAGAGGAGTTGTAATTAAGTCGGTCACGTCCCATGATTACAGGTGGAATGTGAAAGTTCAGTCAAATACGAGTTAAAACCGAGAAATAATCATGATACCATTTGGAGAATAAATGCATGGTTTGTGGAGGAATGTCGTGGAATGGTTATGGAGCTATCATAGCAATCATTGCATGTAGTGGAGCTTATGGTTTAATAACTATGCAAAATTGTGCTTTTGATTTCTATTTGAAAGAAATTTTTACTCATACCTTGGAATCTTTGCCATTTGTTGTCCATCAACCACTCCTTATTGATGCTTTTATATGCTCCATGTCTTCATAATATGTCCTCGGTCATAACTTCATTTGCTTTCATGATTATTGAACTAACATCGTGACTGTCAATTTGAAAAACAGAGTGGTGGCTGCGGAAACTGCTTCTGGTTGCGGAAACTGATTCCAGCTGCGGAAACTAACACAACAACCACTTGACTGAATAGATATGGATAGATGATAACTAATTGAATGAAAAAGGTCATGAAAGAGACTTTTATTGATGAAATGGAATGAAATGGATGAGATGGAGTGGGATGAAATGGAGTGGAGTGAAATGAGAATGGGAAAGAAAGAGAGATTTTTTTTCTTTGGAAAATATAGGGTGTCAGGTGTTCCTGATTTTCACTCTATATTTTCTGTATAAGACTGCCAATCAATGATTGGTTTTCAGGCTTATATATATATATATATATATTAACAGAAAGGAACAAAGGCTAGGCTGGTGGAGAAGAAGGATTCTTCTTCACCAGCCTTATTGCAGAATTCTCTTGAAACATTTTGACAAATTCCTCTTTTGAGAGTGGCTTATGATAGATCTTTAATCTATGGCCATTCACAATAAGAGGAGTTTGAAATTCATCAATGGTCTTGATTCTTACCGCTCCATTGCTAAAGACTTTGTCAATCTCATATGGCCCAAGTCAATGAGTCTGAAATTTACCTTTGAAATCTTTAAATTTGGAATCAAATAGTAATGCCCAATCTCCCTCTTGAAACTTTTTCTCTTTGATGTATTTGTCATGCCACTTAGCTCTTTGATACTGAACTAGATCAGTTCTTAGGATGGCTTCTTGTCTGATCTCATCCAGCTCATTCAACTGCTCCATTCTGTGCTTTTGGGCTTCTGATAGATCCATCCCCAACTGAACTGCCATCTTGAAAGTTTTGACTTGAAATTCAATGGGGAGTAGGACTTCTTTCCCATAAACAAGTTCATAGGGAGAATGTCCTATTGTATTCCTCCATATAGTTCTATAGGCCCATAAGGCTTCAGGAAGCCTTTATGCCCAATCTCTTCTGTGTAGATGAACAGTTTTGGTGATGATGCCTTCAATAACTTTGTTTGTAGACTCCACTTGGCCATTTTCTTGCGGATGGTAAGGAGTAGATATTCTGTGCTTGATTTTGTATTCTTCCATCAACTTTTCCACCATGTTGGATGTGAATTGACTTCCCTAATCTGTCACAATTTTTCTTGGAACACCAAAGCGAGTAAAAATATCCTCATAAAGGAAACTAACAACTGAATTTTCAGTAGCAGAAAGTAATGCTTTGGCTTCTACCCATTTAGTGACATAATCAATACATACCAATATATACCTCTTTTGTTTAGATGGTGGATTAATAGGTCCAATGAAATCTAAAGCCCATTTTTCAAAGGGTTCGATGAGTACTTGTGGTTGTAATGGAATTTCATTTGAAAGAGTCGATTTCCCTACTCTTTGGTAGCCGTCACACCTTTTGACATATTCTTTTGTATCTTTGAATAGGGAAGGTCAATGATATCCTAAAGAAAGGATTTTATAGGCTGTCCTTTTGTCAGCAAAGTGTCCGCCGCATGGTTCATCATGACATGCCTTGACGATGTCAGGAATTTCATCTTCCCTAACACATCTTTTGATCACAGAATCTGGCCCTGTTTTAAACAATTTGTTAGAAATCCATGAATATTTTGAACTCTCCTGAATAATCTTTCTTCTTTCACTAGGAAATAGATGTGGAGGTAGTTTCCATGTAACCAAATAGTTAGCAATATCTGCATACCAAGGAGTCTTAGTAGTTACTGCAAATAAATATTCATCTGGAAACTTATCCTCTACAGGAGAATCTTCTTTAGTATTTTGGATCCTAGACAAGAAATCAACTACTGTATTTCGTTTCCCTGGTCTATCCAACACAGTAATATTGAATTCCTGTAAAAGTAAGAGCCATCTTGTAACTTTGCCATTAGTAACAGGTTTTTTCATTAGATATCTAATCGCAGAATGATCAGTATGGACAAAAGTTTCATAGCTTGTTATATAATGTCTAAACTTATTGATTGCATGAACAATAGCTAAGAACTCTTTTTCAGTCACAGTATAGTTCAACTTAGTGGGATTCAAATTTTTACTGGTATAGTAAATGGCATAAGGAACTAAATCCTTTTGACCCAACACAGCTCCTAGAGCTATATCTGAAGCATTTGTAGAAATATGGAAAGGAAGTTTCCAATTTGGCCCTCTCAAGATGGGTGCTTCAGATATTCTTGTTTTCAAAGTTTCAAATACTGATTGACAATTAGGATCCCATTTGAATTCACAGTCTTTTGTAAGCAATTTGAAGAGTGGAGATATTATTTTGGTGAAGTTCTCTATAAATCTTCTATAGTACCCAGTAAATCCCAAAAGACTTCTAACATCTTTCTGACAATTTGGAATAGGCAACTTGGAGATGACTTCAACTTTTGATCTATCAACTTTAATCCCATCCCCTGAAATGTGATGTCCCAAAACAATACCTTTAGTAAACATCATAAAGCATTTTTCATGACTCAATGAAATTTTTGTTTCTTTACATCTTATAAGGACTTTTTCCAAATTCTCTAATGCCTCTTCAAATGAATTACCATAAACTGTAAAATCATCCATATAAACCTCTACACAATCATGGATTATATCAGAAAAGATTCCTAGTACTGCTCTTTGGAATGTTGCGGGTGCATTACATAATCCAAAAGGAAGCACTCGGTAAGAAAAAGTTCCCCATGAATAGGTGAATGTGGTCTTATCTTGATCTTCAGGTGCTACCTGAATTTGATTATAGCCACTAAAACCATCCAAAAATGAAAAGTACTTTTTGCCTGCTAGTGTATCTAATACCTGATCGATAAAGGGCAAAGTAAAGTGATCCTTCAGAGTTGCTTTGTTCAATTCCCTGTAATCAATGCATACTCTCCATTTACCATTCTTTTTAGGTACTATAACCAAAGGAGAAACCCATCAGCTATCCGAAATTGGATAAATGAAGTTTACATTGAGTAGTTTTTGGAGCTCCTCTTTCACTATCTCCCTAAGGTTTGGATTCATCCTTCTCTGAGGTTGTCTATTTGGTCTATTGTTTTCCTCGATGTAGATGTGATGAATGCAAGTCTTAGGGTCAATACCTTTCATATCAGTATACTCCCATGCAAATGCAGTAGAATGTTTTTGCAATATTTTGGTTAGCTCTCCCTGTTGTGATTTTTCCAAGTTTTCATTGATATTCAATGTTTTACCTGGAAAAATCTCAATGGCAGAACTACCAAACTCTTCCATAGAGTAAAGAGACATTTGTCTAGATGATAGATAATCAATGTTAGAACTGAAATTGTGTGTGGTCATACTCTGAAGATGTTTCAAAATTTTCTAATGTGTTCAGAATTTGACTATCTTCATTGATTTCAGAAGTGATAAAGACAGGTTGTATAGTGTCCTCACCATCGACCCATTCATTATCTCCTACTTCTATAATTGCTTTTGCTGGAGGATACAAATTGAATTTCTTTGTCGAACTACCATCACAAATGTACATATCCCCAGATCTACAACTAATGAAAGCATCAGCTGTGGCTAGCCAAGGTCTTCGTAAGATGAGTGGGTGCCCTCCTAGATTACTCTTGGGAGTCAAAATCATGAAATCTACTGGATATTCTCAAGAATCTAAGGAGACCAAAATGTCTTCTAATACACCATCTAGTTTGATAATTGATCGATCTGCAAGTTGCAGTAAAGTAGGTGTAAAAAGAAGATTAGGAAGTTTTAGATGTTCCATAGTCTGTCTACTCATAATGTTGATAGTAGCCCCTAAGTCAATCAAAGAATTTGGAATTTCTACCCCATTAATATGTGTTTTGACAATTGGACTACCGAGATCTACATACTTCTGCATGGTAATTTTTCCCATCATGATATCTGCAATTTTTCCTACCAGGTGGATTCTTCTTGTATCTCTTGGTTTCCTTCCTGGTCTTCTGAGACTCAAATCCTTTATTGTTTTTGCTAGAATAGGAATCTCTCTAATGGCTTGTAGCAAGGGAATCTTGATACATACATTCTTTAATTCATCTAGGAAATCATAGTTAGGCAACAAGATTTGTTTCTCCACTCCTTTGTCAATTTGTAATCTTTCAGGAAAAGGAGGTGTGGATGATGATATAGGTTGCTCAACTATAGGAGTTGTGGGGGTTGACTCTTTTTTTTTTTCTTTTTGAGTGTTTGGGTTTTCAAGAGATGGTTCAGAACCTTTATTGGCTTCAAGAGAATCTTCCTCAGAAATACTTTGCTTTTGAGCATCTATAGAAGGCTTTTCTAAAACTCTACCAGATCTGAGTTGTACATCATTGAGAGGAACAATCATATAGGTAGAAAATTGTTGTCCTTCTACCATGTAAGCATTTTGAGGATTTTTACTATTGGGATTTTGCAATGGCTGGGACGGTAGTTGATTTGTCTTCTGTTGGAATGGAAGCAAGAGTTGAGAATTTGGATTTTGTTGAGAAGGTTGTTGTTGTTGTGGAAATGGCAATGAAAGTTGTGGATTTTGATTTGGAAGTTGCGGAGCTTGTTGATTTTGAAAAGATGAAGGATATTGATGAAATTGAGCAAATATCCCATAAGGATTTTGCATACCTTGTACCCATGATTGAAATGGATTTTGAGGTTGGGACCAAGGTTGTTGCCAAGGATTCCAATTTGGTGGGGGTTGAAAGTTCATGGGGTTGTTAAACCCTTGATTTTGTTGCCCCTGCCAAGGTCTCCTTGAAACAAAGCAGAGAGACTCAATTGAATTTGGATCTTCTTGAAAGACAGCTTTGAGCCCAGGAAGTGAAGGACAATCCTTGGTTTCATGGCTTTCTGAGCAAATCATACATGTTTCTAAAAATTTTGCATCCAAGGGGCATTCCCTTAGAGCATGTTTCTTCCTACATTTTGGACAAAAAATGTCCAAAGCTTCAACTTTTTCTTTCTTCTTGTTTTTTATTTTAAGGGTGTCTAGTTGCTCACTAAGGCTCCCTAAAATATTAGTTTTGAACTCATCAAGCATATTGCCAATCTCAGCCCTACTTACTGATCCAGTTGCAGATTTGTTTGCTCTAATGAGAAAAGGATCTCTAGGCCCTTTTCCAGTTTTAGATTTTCCCCTTGAGAGATGGACACATAGTTATGCTATATCATGAAGTGGAAGTTGAGAAATATCTCCCTTTCCCATCATGTTTAAAATATCTATCCATTCATCTCTAATGGATTTTAATAGAAGGGCTTTCAAGGTCTCCTCATCTAAGTTACTCATTTTTGCTCTTTTTAGGTTGTATTGAAATCTTTCAAGTAAATCCTCCAAGTTTTCATCTTCTTTTTGCAACATTTTGAATACCTCATCCTTATGGTTGGTGGGCATGCAATAGTCCAAGTATCTATCCAAAAATGTTTGTTTCATATCATTCCAAGTCCTAATAGATTGAGTGACTAATCCCATGAACCATTTCAAAGCAGCTCCCTTCAATGTTGAAGGAAACAATTTGAGTTTTTCACTCTTCCATATAATGATAAGTTCGACACACTACTTCAAACTCAAATAGAAATGTTTCAGGATCCTCACTTCACAACCCATAAAAGTTTGGGAGGATAAATGGTGAGATGTTTTTCATTGTTGTACAAGATTCCTCATCAACTATAGGAAATCCAAATGAGTTATCTCCATCCCTATTTCCCCCATTGTTGCCTCTACCTCCTCCATTGTTTCCTCCTCCTCTACCTCTACCTCTACCTCCTCCTCCAAATTCGTTGACTACTTCCTCTGTCATGATAGTTTCCTCAGAGATTTCAGAGTCCTCTGGTTCTTCTACTAATGGCGAATGAGGAGGAATTTCTCCCTCTTCTTTTTTAGGTGATTCTACTTCCTTGATTACAATTTGTTCTCCTATAGAAGTAAAGAAAGGGTCTTTTCCTAATTCAGATTTGGTGGATAGTGTGGGAGAGTCTCCTAATTCAGCTGCTGCCCCTTGAATTCCAGGAATCCTAAGGCTAGGAGTGTGAGTTGGAGATGATGGAGGTGTATCTTGTCTATGCCTTGAAGTAGATGGAGTTGTAAAAATCGAACTCTTGGCCCTAGCTATAAACCTTCCCCTAGAATCTCTTGCTCTATGCATGTCATTTTTTTATTTTTCTTCAAGTCGGGCTAATAATTCTCTTTCTAATCTTCCAGGTCACACTAGGTGCAAGAAGAGAGCATACTCAAGGAATTATTGAACCAATAACTCTCTTTTCTGATCCTCCAGATCAAACTAGGTGAAAGAGGAGAGCATACTTTGAGAAGTTATCAATTTTACCTTCCTTGAAATTTTCCTATTTTTTTTTTAAGAAATTGGCTACGTAGTTTCACTTCCCTTTCAACGGCGCCAAAATGTTTGGTCAATTTAGAGTGTCCTAAATTGCTATATTAATTGTCAATCCGGGAGTCGTAAACTACTGAAGTGAGGTGCACTATATATGCAAGATAACTGATTTCTGACTTTTTGTCATTTTTTACTTTTGGTTTGTTTTTGGGTTTATCTTCATTGATTCCCTAATGTGAGATGGCAATTCTAAAAGTCCAGTATGGATAAAAAAATTTCAAGTCAATGATGTCTTTTAAAATGATTTCCAAAACTTCAAACTTGCAAAAAGGTTTTAAAACATGCAATGATGAAAATAATTCCTAAAAGAGAATGAAAATATGCCACTATTCTAATTAAACAAATAGTGAACCATTGATCATGAAACCCAGTATCCTTGCTGCTGTATAAATATAAAAGAAACTGAACTCAAAGAAATCCAAAAATTGCAAGCAAAGTAAACTAAAATCAAATTACATCAACTCATATTCTGACCCCTCACCATTCATCTCGCTCTGGCTTTCGGAGGTAATCATAAACAACTTGAGCAATCTGACATCTAATTTGCAGAAAATAAAACTAATATTAAACTACACACTCATACTTCAATCCCTCACCATTCGTCTCGCTCTGGCTTTCGGAGGTAACTGAAAATGACATGAGCAATTCAATAACTAATCTTGCAGAAAAATAAACTAATATCAAACTACGCACTCATACCACAATCCCTCACCATTTGTCTCGCTCTGGCTTTCGGAGGTAACTGAAAATGACATGGGTAATCTAATATCTATCTTGTAGAAAAGTAAATGAGCAAAACTAAAATAAATAAAACAGTGCTGAAACTAGAACTAAGAAAAATAAATCAGCAGAAGGACAAGAATAATTCCATGTCATTAGTCATTATAAAGCTATGTGCAAATTCCCGGGCTGCCTATTGTATTCTAAAACAAAGACGTTGATCAGTTAACAGCATTAGAAAGCATAAAAACTATGGACAACAATCAACGTGAATACCATAAATAGTGAAATATATACAAGTGAATGATTATGGCATAAGGAACGTAAAGAAATAAAGCATGAAACTATACAGCAATTAAAAAAACCTGGATGTGTATAGGGGCCCTCTGCACAACCTCAGGCAATCAACAATCAACCACGAATTGAGCTTATAAACAGAGTCTTCTCATGTATTAAAACGCAGTCATAACATAGAAATAAAGTCACGACACAATGGGCTCGTTAACAGTCAAAATTACACTACAAAAGCTAGCTACTATGTGTATGAGAATGCTTTATTTATAACAGAGGATGACATAACTACTTTCCTAAAATCTGCGCTGATAAAAGACACGTGAACAACCACATCCAGGAATCTAGCATTATGGCAGCCGTGAAGATTAAATCTATGGAGGGTGGCTGTTGGATTCATTTCATGGAGCAGTCCACAAGTGTTGATATGTCCCCAAAAGTCTAGGAACAACCATGCAAGTCTTCACGTGGTGAAAAACAGAGTTTTATCACCGTAGGACTCTTAGGTTGACCACCGCTTGACTACCTTTGACCACAGCCTTCTTTGGTGAATTTGACTGAGCCAATAGGACTCGGTCCATGTCCACATCATTTGCAACTTTCCCATGTGGCCGGATTTTCCTGAAGACACCTGTAACATAGACTTTAACAAAAAGGCTGCAGAAAGTGACAAGATTCCGCAGTTGAATGAGCAAAAATCTAATTCAAATAGTAGACACAAGACATAGTTAGGAAACCACTTTATATGCTCTTTTTAAACTAATATGCAATGATTTGACAGCTTAGTAGGTCTAGGTAAATGGAAAAATGTTAGAAAGGTGTATAGGGAAGATGCAAGTTTGGGGCTCAACACCAACATTGGGAACAGGTCCTGGTATTCCTGTAATAAATCAAAAATTTCTTTGGTGGTATGTTCGTCCTAGTAGTCTCCCACTAATGCTATCTTGGGCTTATCTTCCATCCCTACATTCTGTTTTCTCAGCTTCACTTGTAGGAGATGGGTGCCTTCCATCGAGGGATTCTCCTGAATCCCCCTTTCTCCTTTTGTTTCTTCAAAGGCTAGGTTTCTCAGCCCTTCCAATCCATCTTCTTCTAGTACTGCATCAATTTCATCACAAGTCACAAATCCTGGCAATTCTGTATCATACAAGCACTGCAGAAAGTTTTCTTCGTGCTCCCCTCCAATTAGCGTCTCTGGAGTGAACAAAACCCTTTCACCACTTGAAGTACTTTTGTCATTTATGCTTCACTACTTTTGAATGAAAAATTGCCAATGAACTATGGTTTCAAGGCATCCCAAGTAGCTGTTTGTCATCGTAGTTCCTCCTGGATGTACCAAGCCTAGGGGCTAGCACTGAGGGTGTGTATAAAAGCATGCACCCACATGTCCTTTGGCAGCCCCTGGCTTTCCCAGTTGGTCATGCACTTTTTGATATGTTCCTCTGGACTCAAATTCTTTCTGTATTCTTTTTCATCTGGGGGTTGATCTTCTTTCTTGTTGAAACTCTCCTTCATTGCTCTGGCATCCTTCCAGTTTCTTAATACTTGGCAGTGTGCTTTCCACCACCTTGCCTGTGTTACCATGAGAAAAATGTCTAGTAAGGGAATTATATGGTTTTCCAATACATCCTGGTCCATCCTATCTAGGAACCGATCTATCGGTTCAAGGCCACAATGCCTCGAGTTGTTGCCCTTTCCTATGTCTCCCCAGGTTACTCGGCTTTTCATTACACATCATTGTTTTGTTAGTTCATACCCTCCCTATAGCTATGCATCCCATGTAGCTTATGAACTAGCTTCTGAACTTTGGATGCTCCTCCAGCTAACTGATGCTCTGGCTATGGGATTTATGTAGTCCTCCCTCTTCCCTGTCGTGAGTGTATACAATTGATCTAACATCCCTGGTTCCTCCCTATCATCCATTGGCTCTATAAACCTGGGTCCTTGGTAAGGGTCCAATGGCTGAATCACGCTTAGCCCTTCTACATCAAAGATCATTAGTTCCTTCTTCAAATTTATGACAACATAGTTCTCGTATGCCTAGTCAATCCCCAAGAGTGCTGGATAGGGGTCTTTATCCCCCATAATGTCTATTACTTCAAACTCAGTGTGTGTTTTCACTCCCGCCACATCAACCTCTACATTCTCAAATCTCCTAATAGGCAATATACAATATTGATTTTCCATTCTCAATTGAATTGGTGAATACTTCAGTTGCGGCTTCCCCATTGCCTCCTAGGTCTTCTGGGGTAGGATGTTTACATCTGACCCTAGATCTAGCATGGTGTCCCTTATCTAGAATCCTACCACCGGTGCGTTGATTCATGACTCCTTCCCACTTCTTTTCTTATTTTGTTTCACTCTCCTGGAGGCTTTCTCTGACCAGGCTTCACATGGTTGTCCTGTGTCTTCTCGTTCTACGTATACTGCGACCTTTAAGATTTTCCACAATTCCTTTAGCATGGCCTTATCTTCAACTATTTTTAAGAACAATTTAAACCATTCCCCAATGGGCTGGGCAGGAGTGGACCCATAGAATTGGGGTCTTCGGGTGTCCCCTATCTTCAACCATTCCCTCGAACAATTTGGCAGCTTCTTGATAATACTGCTTTTGGCTCTCGGGCTGATATGCCTTTCGTGGTGATGTCATTTTGACAATCATGGAGGGTTCCTTGACATAACGATCTTCCCCTATCTTATTTACTCCTCGAGTGACTATATTAATATTTGTCGCAGGGAAACCCTCGTCGGTCTGAGGCTCAGCGTTCACCAGGTTAGCCCCTCACTGTCTGGTTCTCTCTTCCCATTTCGCAATGAGCTCTAGGCAATCTTCCATTGCATGGGTGTTAACTATACATTTCGAACACCATGGTCTTCTCAGGAGTAGGCATTCCCTTACGAAATGTCCTTCCTGATCACAATTATAGCATCTTAAGGGTCCCCTACCCCCCGTTCTTTCTTTGCATCCATTTCCTCCTCACCCCCCTCGACTCGCTTCATTGACCCTGAACGTGGATATGTGCAACATTTCTGCTAGAGCATCCAGCGCTAGGCACTGATCGGTGTGATGAGTGGTCGATGCGCAGAACTCGCAATAGTTGTTATTGGGGACATTGGAGTACTTTTGCAGAGCTAGACACATCCGTGACAAATGTCCATACATTCTGCAAATCTTGCAGAAGTCTACGTTATTCCTTCTTGGGAAGGGTCCTTGCGCTCCAATTGCTAAAACTCCTATGGTGGGAGTGGTTCCAGACGATCTCGCCAGCCCCCCTATTTGGTTAACACCCCGTAGTCGTGAGCACTCCATCGCAACATGCTCTTCGACCAAGCAATGGGTGCACCAAATGTTGGTCCTAGCTAGTTGTATGGCTAGAGGTCTCTCAGCTTCTCAGTCAGATTCGTGATTTGGCTTTGCAAGCCCATGATTGCTGGATCTTACAGACTCGTGCCTCCCCAATATTGATGGGGATACCCTGCCATTTCTTCTATCTGAGGTGCTTTCTCTAATGCATCTTGCAAGGTTCCTAGCTTTTGTTGTGTCAGTGATGTCCTGGTCAGGGGCAAGAGTGTCGTGATGAACCAGTCCCGCTAGTGGTTTGGGTCCAGGGTGTAACTTAGCTTGGAAATGGCATCCTTAAACCTTTGCATGAGCTCCCAAGTAGTCTCATCCTCACTCTGCTTAATTTCACATAGCTCTGATAGCCCTTGCTGATCTGTCTACGGTACCTTGAATTCTTGCACAAATCCCCTCTTAATATCATCTATGGTTGGGTTCTGGTTCTGTTCTGCCGACATTACAAACCAGTGCAGAGCCCATTCTCTTAGCATGGTCTGGAATGCCACTATGTGAACATTATTTGGAGTTTGACAGGCCCTACAGATGGCTTCTCAAAGGTACCAGTGTTGCTCCACATCCTCGTTCCCCTTTCAGTAAATGATCCTACCATACTGCTATGAGTATTATCTAATAGCACAAAACCTTTGGTTCCCAGCTGTAGGGATCCCTGTAGTCCCAAGTTACTACTATAGCTAGTTCTTGTATTACTTCCACTATTGAGAACAGTTCTGTATTTCTCCCACGCACTGTATACTCACGCCGCTTTGGTTAAGTTAAGGATGAATTCTTCTGGTTTGTGATAAGGTATCATGGGAAGGTTGGGGAAAATGCCACTCACATTTTGGGGCTAGGGCTACTAAACCTTGGTGGATGTCTATTCTTCATCAAATAACCTCGTCATCCCATCGCCCACATTGTCGTCATTTTCATACCAACATGGGTGCTGATCTTGCGGTCTTTCTTGCACAAACTTTAGGGAGGATCCCCCATCTGTCCCATATTGAATTAGGGGGTGCGGATAACTCACTTCTTTTGCAGCTTGGGTACTAGCATTAGGGAGGGAGCCTGGGATACACCCATGGGAGGTGTTATTAAGAGAGGTGGCATTACAATGGGGAACAACATGGTTGAACCTTGAAAATTCTCGGGATAGTCACACTCACATGGCTCGAAGCTTGCGATTTTCCTTCTTACTTCGAACATTTTCTCCTCTATTTGAAGCAACATCGGTTGGAGTACTTCATCTGCTACCCTCTTCCTATTGCTTTCTACCCCCTCACCCTCTTAGTTCTGTGGCATCAGAGCTTTGAAAAGGTACTT
This sequence comes from Pinus tabuliformis, assembly GCA_031772625.1. Classification (NCBI taxonomy): domain Eukaryota; kingdom Viridiplantae; phylum Streptophyta; class Pinopsida; order Pinales; family Pinaceae; genus Pinus; species Pinus tabuliformis. Next base: position 658,709,008 of record CM062807.1, read on the forward strand.
GGGCTTCCTTTCTCTCACTTTTCAAGCCACTCCCAGTGAGGATTCCACTTCTCTCCATAAGGCCTTCTCTGTCAATCTAAACCTCAGTGGCCTTAATTTAAACGTGGTGGGGTTGAAACACTGTGGTGTGAGATAAGTGTGTGCGTGCGAGGCACCGAACCAGAGCTCACCTGAAAACTCATCCAGGAGAGTCCTAGGTATTCTCTCCGTGGATTGAGTGGCATCCACCATCTGTGCGTACTAGCTCTTGAAGGCTCTTTCATTGATCTCTTTTGTGTTGGTATCCCTTGATGCCCTCCACGATTTGTACCTGAGCGTAATTTGCTGGTATTTAGTAATGGTTTCCATATTCCTTTCTGGCAATGGCCTCCACTTCCACATTGCTAGCACCATTACTAAGTACCTGAACACAAAGCTAGTGCTCCGTCGGTAGACATCCTCACATGCCTCAAAAAGTTCATTGAGCACGGAAGCTGACCAGTTGAGTATCTCTCCCTGGTAGTAGTGTTTTGCTATTGAAACAATGTCTAGGGTGCCCTCGTTTCTCATGAAGTGCCTCATTGTCTTGCCTACAATAAGGTAGTAGGTGAACCAGATGTTATCTTTATTGATCTTGTCCAACTTCGTGCCCTTTCCCCCTCGTTATGTTCCATAGCGGACATAGATGTGGTATTTTGTCTGTTTCTTCCCTTGCTTGCACCAAACGTAGGAGGACTTGGTCACCGAGGAGGTATGCAGATGCAGAGACCGAAGTAGGAAGAGCTAGGAGCCAAGGAACGAGGTTACCGAGCTGATATAACCCGAGCTACTAAGTCAGGTATTCTATGTATTGCTTATGGTGAGATGCCGAGTTATGATGTACTTTGTCCTATTGATTTAATGTAATCAGAGTTGATGGTTGTCGAGACTTAAATGTATTGTGTATCGTGTTCTGTGGGGTTTTATGCTTCCATTCCAGTAGTGGGTAAAGATAGTAGTCTCTCTTCTACCAGAAACATCTTAATCCACGTCGGAACTACCCCTATCAATTGCCCCCTCACCCGAGAGCTAGACACCGCTTCTGCCTTTGAGTAGGACTGATAGCTTTCTGTAGCAAACTCAACCACATATCCCTCCATCATAGTGCTCACCTAGAAATCAACTACTCTTGTCTGCTCATTATCCAATTGTTGTAGTAATGCAGTGTTAGATGAAGTCAAACTATGGTGGGTTATCGTTGATCCACTCGATGGACTTTTCTGCTTTAGCTCCCTTAACCAATTGTGCAGATCTTCAGGGAACTTGCACTAGAAAATTTCATATTGGTTGTCTAAGTTGTCAGCGTATAAAATCTCTGCACGCACCTTGCCGATCAGTTGATTCCTGTGGGTAGCTCTTTTTGCCACAAATTGGTCTACTTTGTGGTTCCACCAGTTTTCAATCTCTTTTAAACACCTTTGACACCATATTTTGAACCAGTTCTCCTAACTTCAAGTCCTGGAAACGAAACCATTTATTGGCTCGGAAGAATCATTAGGGAAAAGACCCCAGGTTCAAGCACGGAGGCCAACAGTGGTCTATTGTAGTCTAGGACAATGCTGGCATTTTCACCTCACCATGAAGGGCAAGAAGTCTCACCCGAAGCCTGCCACGACCAAAGGGGAGAAGGGTTCAGCATGGGGTCAAAAGAATAACAATCAAGCACAGGTGATCATACACATATGTGTCCATAACACATGAACCAGAGATAGTGATAACCTAGACTCATACACATGGACCCATCATGAATAACACAGAACTAACAACATTCTAGTATCAATCTAGTAATTACCATCTTCATGCAACAAGTAGACTATTTAAAATTTTAATAAGCCCATAGAACATGATACACAATACATTATAAGTCTTGAAAACCATCAACTTTGATTACATTAAATCAACAGGATAGAGTACATCATAACTCAGCATCTTTCCATACATAATACATAGAATACCCGACTTAGTAGCTCAGGTCAGATCAGCATCGTAACCCTATTCCTTGGCTCCCATATCTTCCTACTTCAGTCTCTGCATCTGCATACATCCTCAGTGACTAAGTCCTCCTCCATCTGGTGATTTCAACAACAACTGATTCCTTTCTGTTCTTCCCCTTTTTATATCCTTCTCGGCTACATGAACTGTCAGTTCTTGCTTGGCTGCTTGCTCCCTTGGCCGCTTCTGTGCCTTCCTGTCTCCTTGGCCGCCTTTGCCTTCCACTCCCACTTTGCAATTGCTCCCCCTGCAACTGCATGTTCCACCACCCAACGGTTGCTACCATTTGTCCTTTCCCACCCTACATTTGGTCAAAATTGGTAAAAAATTCTTCAAAATTAATGAAGGCTCCAACAAGTGGCCACTATGTGATCAAATGACATGTATAAAGAAAGAAAATAAAATGTCACCATAGAAAATAACACCTTAGGAGCTTAATATTTATTCTTTAGGACCATCTCAACATAAATAAGTAACCATTTTCCTAGATCCATAAGTTATCCAAGGAATAAAATAAAATAACAACCTCGATAAATTCCTTACTAGAAATAGAAATAAGTTGTTGATATCCACTTCTCCTAGAAGAAGTAATAAAATATCAAAGGAAAACAAATTCAAAAATGTTGTTATGTAACCAAATCCATTAAACAAGCCAAAAATTTTAAAATAATATAGTTACCCACTTGAGTGTGAAGAAGGACCCAAAACTCCAACCAAACAATGGATCCAATTCAAGGCAGATTCATGTGATACCCTTGATACACATGACACATTAATCAATCATTATGCAGGCTCACCAAGTTAATGAAATAAAAATCCAACTCCATTAAATTAAAGCATCACACATCCTCCTTAAAGGTCATGGGCTAAGTAATGGAAAGGTCAACCCAAAACATATCAACCCATAGCTCAAAGACATAGCTGCATTCACATGAACGACTATCACATGATGGATCCATATGCCAAGAAATAAAAACAACTCCATAAAATACTATATGCATCCACCACTATGACAATATGTGAACATTTGGACCCATGACATCACAATGGAAACTCCATAATATTAAAAGGTGGATAGCCCATGTGATAAATAGTGTATCCTTCATAACTCATTGGCTAGGCATGTTTATCCATGACTCCATGAAATAGTGATGTACAACCCCAATGAATATGATATTGTTTCTATGCAAACAAATGTGTCATGGATAAAGGGTGGGGCCAATCAAATGTATGGGCAGCTCAAATCAAGGGTAGGACTATACCGTATAATGTGAAAAATATAGTACAGGTTGTAAATTATGTGCCCACCATGGTATAAAAGGGTTTTCCTTCACCAAAATAATAATATGATATTTCAACATGTGCCAATACAACCCCAATAATAAATCAAGAGAACAGAGGGGAACGTGCCAAACACTTTCCTCAAATGTGATTCGATCCTTGCTAACATGTGATGACCATAGGAAATATATCAATAAGTTCTAGGGAATCTCAACAAACAAACTCAAATATCACCCCACATAGGTTTCAAAATGTTCCAAGTGATGATTAAAAACATATGAGAATGGGAACATGTGAAGTGTACCCTCCTAACAAATCAACCATTGTTTTATCATCACCCCCATAGCTAGCCCTTGATAGGAAATAGAGCACTTAATGAGTGGTGGAGCCTTCAAGATGTGAGGAATGGATTTATCATGAAAAATAACAAAATGGATATGCATATGGAGTTTTACCTCTTTTTCAGACCAACAATTCATGGGGCAGAGGTCCAAGATAGGGACATGGTGTAGTGTTAGATGGTGTGGGGGTAAGAGTCAAGGGAAGCCTCCTATTACTCAAAATGCATTTAAATTTCGCGGCATCCATTCTAGTAGTGCAGTGATTAGGATGTGCATCTTGGAGGTGGAGATCAAGTTGATATTTTTCATTGAATTTTAATGGCATAAAATATGGAAGATGAACATGCTAAAATGTCTTCCTGTAGGGCTTGGCATAGTTCCTTTGTTGGAGCATCCAAGCATGCACTCTGAGACTTGTTCTTATCATGTTGCCTAATTGTATCTACATGTTTGAATGACTCCTAAAATGAGTCCAAAATTAGGTTTCTTTGGCCAACCTATAGCAGTTGATCAGCTGAAGGTGAGTATTTTATGGGGTTGTAGCACTAGTTGTGCATTGTAGCATTAAGTCTGCCAATATATTATTAAACCATCTTATGAGAGAAAGCATGGAATATTTTGGAATTTCCAAAGAACAACCATTTTATGGTCAAAATTCAAGCCTTAAGGAAGCACATGATGACAATGAACTTGTACATGTGAACAAAACCTCTTACAACAGAAAATGATAGATACAATTTTAGACTCTTTCTAGCCAAACTACTTATAGGAATGAATATTGTTGCACTAGGTGCAGATGGAAAATCGTATAGGCATATGGATTTTTTGGTTAGATATACCTTCTTGGGTTGTATTCACTTTTGCAAAAGGTTGTAATACTATACTTTCAATCTATCAAGGGATGGAGATTCATTATCTCATCTCAAAGCTGAGCAAGCACTGGATGATTTTGCAACTTCAATGGTATACCTAAAAAGGAACATATTTGCCGAGGCTTGTCCAGTTGCATTGTTTGGTGGTTCTTATGTGCAATTTTAGATTCCTAGATGATATTATAATATCCAAAGGGGAGATGGATGCATCACCATTGTAGTTTGAAGGCATTGTACCATCTGGTATATTCCATGATCTTGTTTCCAATGATTTCAGGTAGGAAAATGAGAACTTTTTCAAAATGATATAGGAATCATGGAAGGCAATGGATACTTATGGTGAAAGAGATGAAGTGTTGTAAAAAATCAGGGATAAGTTTCACATGAGAAGTGATTTGAACAATACAAATAAAAATTTCAACATATAGTAACATTGCCATGATGGAATATACATATCTAGCTAGTTTCTCCATGCTATTGTCTACCTACCCAATAAGAGAGGTGTGAAAAAATGATTGACATTTTGGTTTCAGTGGTTGTTATAACTATAAAAGAGAAGAATATGAAATGATTTCAATGTTTATCCTCATGGGAAAAATGGGTGGAATTAGCAGGCTTTCATGGAGATGGTTATACCAATGTCTAGAATTTAGAGAGTAACATTTTCCCACAATTTACTCTCAAGTATCCACATCAAGTCCCTTAACACCATATTTTAATATCCATGAAAATACAATAATAGATTATGGAATATGGATTAAGGAAAAAATATGACTCTATTATGTTCAAGCAATGTGAGAGAGAGGCATCTTGGACCTTGAAAACAAATGTCAATGGAAAATTTTCCACCACCAGAATATTTGCTGCTGCAGTGAAGAAGAAAATTAGTAGCTAAAAATCTCCAATATATACGTGAAAACAATTTTAGGGGAACAAGTAGTGGCTACCACATTTTCATCTTTGTAGGGACATCTCCATTTCACATGGTAGAGTAAAGAAGGCATGATCAAAATATAAAGGCTCTATCTGAAGAATACCCTAAAAGGATCTAGACCTAATCCAAAAATAGATGTCAAAACTCTACTAGCACACTATCTTTTGAGGGGAACCTCGATTCTACCACCAATATATTTGGAGTACTTGGTAAGGAATCAAGATTGTCAATCCCGACTTTCTATGGGAGAAAACATGTGCCAGAACGTTAGAATATCTGCTCAAAGAAAAGGTAACTAAAACTGATAAATTCCCAATTTTGGATTTTATAGCTAATCAATGTTGAACTCATATGATAATTTTTAAACTAAACAACAATACTCACTTGCAATTTCCTTGTACTTTTAAAGGAAGAGAATGATTTCTTAAAACTAGCCATTACTATCCTTTTAACAAAATTTACAACACATGTTTCTATTATGGATTGGAAAAAGTTATTTCATGGATCAATCTAAAGGCCAAAATAGTAAGATGTGTAACCAAAAGGAAACCATTTCCAAGTTTGATAAGGTCTTCCTATCACTCGTCACAACAACATTGCTGAAATCAAGAAAGGATTATGAAATATGTAATTGCAGTAATTTTCAAATTTGTTTGTTGAAGACAAATTCATAGTAACATCATAGCCACTGTACATAGGAAGAAAATGGGATATAAATTTAAAGGATGAAATGTCCACTGGTATTGAAATGTATCGTATAGACCCCTTTTCAATCACAAAGTACTTGGAACAGGCAATTGATGCTTCCAAAAGACCCTCCTTTTTAGTATTAATGAATATCAATGTGAGACACTTGAAGAAAATCATTTGACCTTTGATTCCTTTCAGAACTTCAATAACAAGGCATGTGAGTGGCCTATTTGGCATGTTGTTGTCATTATTTCTGGGACTATGACTTTCTACAAAAAGTTTCCCAGGGGAAAATTATGTTTTGAAAGTAAACATTGGGCGTTTATCATTGCCCTCCACTCTATCTTCAAAAGTTGTGATCAACTGGTCTTCCTTCATCACAAATTTATTTATCATGGTAGTTGCTAGTCTTTGTTAAACAATGGCCCAAATAACAAGTGATTTTCCATGTCTATAGTCACCAATAACAAAAACACCATCAACATTCACTGCAAAATTACCAAAATTGGCTTTGAAATTTGACCTATTATCCCTTTCCATATCAAGCTTCTCTGTAATAATTTGTTAAACCAAATAAAAAACTAAAACTAGAGTGAGGAGGTAAATGGAGGAATTCTAGAAAATATGGTGTGTATGTCCAACATCTTTTAGACACATACTATAAATTTCGAAAGTATGTGTATTCAATGTTATGGATTGGGAAGGCTGCAATATCACTAAATTACTCAATTTTCCAAAGAAAAAACATAGTCGAACAATGAATTTTGTCAACTAAATTCATATTGGACTTGAGTCATTAGATTATTCTTATCAATAAAAATTTGAAGTTTATATCACCTTAGCATCATCTTTGATGCTTAGAATAACATAGCTTACCTGTTCTAGTCCAATAAATCCCATTGCTAAGAAAAAAAAGTTATGCTTCTATAATCTCCTTTGTGCCCTCCATCTCTTTCAACTAGAACTTTCCACTCTCATATTTTTCCCATTTTACGTTGATCACTTCAATCCCTTTCACATTTCCATTATCATCATCTATAAAAAAAAAATTGTCAACACTTCATATGACCTAGGATCTTTACGAAACTTGGTAATAGCTTCCTGGTGGCCATAATCTACTCAGAAAACCTTAGGCCACTACCAAAAAGTGAACAAAGGCCCATAATTATGGAATTGTACTAGCATACAACATGCTACAAAATAATAGATAACAAATTTTTATTTAGATGAAGATGAAAAAAGACAAACCTTAGGCCAAAAATTTGCAAGAGCACAAGAATTACGGGGTTGTGGAAGGAGCTCCAATTTCACAACATCGCTACATTAATGTCTTATAGTTATTGCTATACAATCAGTTCCAATGTCTCCTCCTCCAGTAACAGCCACCCTTTTCCCTTTCACATAAACAAACTCTCCATCATGCAATCCACTGTCCAATAAACTCTTAATATTTGAATGAAGGAACTCCATAACAAAATGTATTCCCATTAATTCACGACCAGGCACATGAAGATCCCTGCAATATATATATCTATATATATATATATATAGGAGTCAAGGCTCGTGTTGTATAGTGTAAATTTAGTGTATATATATATATATATACACTAAATTTACACTATACAACACGAGCCTTGACTCCTATGGGAAAAATCTAAATTGAGATAAAATATAGAAAGTGTACCTTGGTTTTGTTGCACAACATGCCAAAAGCAAAGCATCATTTTTAGCACGAAGGTTCTCCATAGAGAAAGATATTCAAATCCAACGTTTTCATTTATAACAAAATTAACACCTTCCTCTACCGTCACATCAACGTGTCGTTGGATAACATCAAGTTTGTTTTTTTTCATATTAGGAATTCCATGCATCATCAAACCTCCAATTTGATCAACACATTTGTAAACAATGACAGAGTTCCTATGAGCTTTATTAAGTTGATCAACAACACCTAAACTAGTTGTCCCACTGCCCACTGTTGGAACTTTCCTCGTACACCTAATGGACCATCCATATGAATATCTAGTTAACCACATCATAGAAAACAAATATATTATTTTGAAAATGATAAGCATCATAAGAGTAGCATTAAGAATTATAAAGGAAAAACACATACCCTTTCCTCTTCTCAGGTGGATGTGGAACCATCCAACCTTCTTCAAAATATTTATCAACGATGGCACATTTAATACTTTTAATACATACTAGATTTTCAATTATTCCTAGTACACACACGTCTTCACAAGGGACAAGGCATACACATCGAGTGAATTTCAGAAAATTATTTTTTTCCAACAGTTGGTCCAATGGTTCTCACCAATTACCTTAGTGCACTAATTCATTCCACTCAGGTATTTTTTTCCCAAGAGTACATCCATTGTTATCCTATATGGAGAAAAAATTATCACATGTTCAAAATGTAAACAAGTTTCCAATGTATCAAAACAAAAAATATACATGGAGAAGGAATGCAATTAAGAAGCTTTATAATATACAAAAAAGTCAAACACTCAAACAATTAATATAAGTTATAACATAGGATTTTTTAATTGTATAACTACATTATGTTTCACTTTCTATTTTAATAAATAATTAGGGGAAAACAAATGATGTATGGACTATAACCTGATGAAAAATGGGGGTTCCACAATTAATACACCTAGCTGATTCTATCTTCAGTAGTGTCCTTGGAGTTTTTTCGTCAACCACTTATTTCCAATAATTCATCCATGCTGCAACATCTCTATATGCAAGACTCTCACACTCATACATAAGAAAACCATGGTGCTTAACTACATTATCTATTTTTGTAGGTCTTTGTGCCACCACTTTCTCTTCACTTTGTTGAAAAATAGATCAAAATGTTAGCCCCATGACCAAGCCATCACACTCAGCATTTATCCAAATTAATATTTGATGATGATGTCAAATCATTTAAAAGAGTCAAGGATTTAATATGATGGAGTTATATTTGATGATGATATACATGGTATGCAATTCAAATAAAAAATAAACAAAAAATGAGTTGAACTACATGAAAAAGTACCTTGTAAGCCTTGTCATTTTTTTTTATGTTGGTTTGAAGAAACTTTTTCCATCCTCTTCAACTCCTCTAAGGCATATTTCTTCATCAAGTCAGCCTACCCTACTTCCTACACAGTATTCCTAGCCTTCATTTCTTGCAAAACTCTTTTATAGTATCGTGGGAATACTTTCACGAACGTTGGGAGGAAACATTCAAATTCAACAAGGACTTCTCTTGCCAACTAACTATTAGAGTGATGCCAGTGTTGTTCTATCATCATCTTCAGTGTCATGACATCAGCTTCCTATTCAAAATTTCCAAGTTCTACCAACTTGAGGTTGCATCTTGAATCAAATTTTCCATCAACATTAACAGCATAGGAAATACCTCCACTCATTCTAGCTATAAAATTCCTCGTAGTGTCTCCAAAAATGACCACAATTCCACCAACCATGTATTCACATCCATGATCTCCTACTCCTTCAAACACTTCTTTTGCACCTTCATTCCTCACAAAAAAACCCTATGCTTCCATACCAGTGAAGTACACTTCTCAACTTGTTTCCCCATATAGAGAAACATTCCAATGACAATGTTTTCTTTAGGACCAAACTAGATTCTTCTATGAGGGTAAACCATGATCTTGCCTCCTGATAAACCCTTACAAACATAATCATTTATGTCCCCTTCCAACTCTAGGGTAACACCTGAACAAAGGAATGCCCCAAGGCTCTAACCTGCATTGCCTGTTATTTTACATGAATCGTGTTTGTGGGCAAACCCATCATATTTTATAAATTTTTGTAAAGTCATGGCTAACCATTATACAAAAATATCTATTGAAATTTATTATGGACATCTCCATGTAAGCAAGTATACCTTTCTCTAGAGTTTCCTTTGAAGCCTTGATCAGCTCTTGGTCCAAGGCCATATTCAAACCATAATCTTGAGCTTGAACACAATATTGAGCAACTTATAGGTGAATCTTTGTTGCAGGCTGAAGTAGAAAACAAATATCAATATTTTCAATCTTCTCATTACTGTCTATAACATCATTATCCATATCTAGCATATTTTCACTACCCAACATCTCCTTTACTATTTTGAAACCCATATCGAACATACATTCACAAACCTCTTTGGCAAGCATGAAGAAGAAATTAATGACATGTTCTAGTTCTCCTACAAATCTTCCCTTAAAATAGGGTCCTGAGTAGTAATACTAGCTAGACATGTGCTTTTATGATGTTTGTGCATCATGATGCAACCCAAACTAATAAGGGGTGATGTACTAAATGAAACTCTTTTGCACCAAGGAGAGTAGTTGCGACAACATATCTTCATGTTTTTAGTTGACCATCTATTTGTATAACTGTATGACCATACAATTCATTAGCCACCAGTGTCTGATGAGACTCCACTAGTGCAAGTTCCCATGGTAGCCCAACATTTTTTGTTCTTGTCTAGCAAGATGCTCCGACACCACCATCACGTCCTAAATAAATACATGGTTTGAATGGGCCTTTAATACACCACTTTCTATCACTCCATCTCTAGCTTCAAAGACTAGTGTTATGCTGATTCTAGCATCTAGATTAGGATTCTATAGAAAAATCCATCAAAATAGTTGGATATGGCTTTCTCACCTTCTAGCACTGCAAACTTCATATTTTGAAAATGAAACCTTACAACATGTAAAGGTCCCTAGCATTTTTTTGAAAAGAAGGCAGATGTTTTTGATGAAATTTGGTTGACAACCCTTTTAGGAGATGTACATTTCATTGTTCGGGCTAACAAACATTGGAAATTGTGTGTGGTTCAAGAAAAGTGGGATTGCGAAGAAAGATAATACTCAAAGAAACCTCCAGATTCCATACCATTTAGATAAAATTTGTGCCTGTGCATTTCATGTCAAGAAAAAATTGGCCTTACTAGTGATTTAAGCCTAAATTATGAAATTCATTTTGCATGGATTAGTTGATAGAACTGCATATAAAGTTCAGGAACAAATCCTTCTAATCTTCAATTGGAATGCAAAACCCATATCCTTTTAGGATATCCCAAGGCATGCTAAATTCTTAAACCATTGTAAGAATTGAATAAAAACAAAATAACACATAACAAAACGATGTGTATAAGTTCTTTAAAAATAAAAACCAAAATTCTTCAAGTCTAATCTCTATAATTACCTTAATATCATAAATAAGTTGTGCAAGATATTCAATATAATAAATATCATGATGTGGAGGGCTAATAAGCCCCACATTGATATTGAATTTCTTGTAACTGCAATATCACCAATGACTTTATGGCCATCAAGTTCACCACCCTCGCAAATATTTTCACCTTGTAGAGGAACATTTAAAATAAATGTTAATAGAAAATATCCAGTGTAATGTAGGAAGGAGCCTTCACATGCATACCTAAAAGTATACCATGCACAAAAAATAATAAGCCTAACAACATGTATTGGAAATAAGTGCAAATCATGATGCTATCTCAGAAGATGTGCTCTCCCAAACTGCCACCAGTATCATCAATAAATTACCTTCTATAGACTCCTTGAAAAGAAAATTCCATACCTAAGCCATCTTAATCTGAATTTCATCTACATTAGTAAGATAGACACTAGAAACACCAAACCACCCACTTGCAACTTGTTTGATTTCACTTCTTTTAGGATTCACCGATCCATCAAGGAGTTGTCCTAACCACAATGGATTCTCTCCTCCTTCACCTGAGGCACATAAAACCAAGGCAGAAATAAATATTAATACTGATGGTGCATGAAAGAAATCAGTCTAAGGTATCTTTTAGTGTCTTGTTTTCATAAGTAAGAACACATGTAGGATTATTGATTATTATTAGTTGTTGGAATTTTTTTTCTTATCCTTATGTTGTTCCAAAAGATAGATGAATATGGAGACCTATATTATATTTTGCTTTAATTTTATTGATTGCAATAGCCAAAGTTGTATGAACCTCTAGTGAAAATAAACCATAACAAACAACAATTGTGCAAAATCACTTCATAATATCACTAATCCCAAAGAAATCTTCCTATCTGGTACTTAAATCTAAGCATCCCTCTCAAATTGCAGTGTTTGTTTAAATCCTGAATTATTTTATAGTATTTCTAATACACTACGACACTATTTTTGTGAGCTTATTCTTAAAGATTTACAATGGCCCATGGGTCATTTAAATGCACTTCACTATCTTTACACTAGCGGTGGTCTCTAGGATTGGGAAAAGCATGTGCATCAACATTCCCTTTGGGTAAAATATGACTAGGAAATGCCAAATTATGTAAGCAGAGTGTATCTTGAGCAAGAATATCAAATGTTTCTCCCTCCAGTCAACTTGGTTTTCCCTAAAGCACCTTTGAACAAATTTTGATGAAAGTCCAAGTTCCTTGAAAATTTAAGCACCTTTGTTAGATGCCAAAGTAGAAATTCCCATCTTTTCTAAAACCTTCAACATGCCATATTTACTTGTTTTGATGTATTTCTAAACCAAATCTTTGTTAGTATGTAAGTTTCCATTCTTCTTTGATAGGATTTTTCCATCAACTATAGTCTCCATATAACTTCAATTTCTATGTAGGGGCATATAACATCTCCTCCATACCCTACTAGCATGGAAAAATGATGCACTTTTCGTGGCTCCCCTAACTCTATAACCAACCCAATTTGAGTTTTCTCTAACCCTGAGACAAGATGGTGATGCGCAACACCAACAACTAACAAAGAGCTAACAAGGACCTACTTGGATGATCTAGTTGTAAAAGTCAAGATTTGTTTAGTGACACTTTCATCCTTATTGGGGTTAGGAAAACTTAGCCACTATCTATATAAGAGAAAATATTGTATACAAATAACAATGATTAAAGTATATTTTGGCTATTAGAATAACCATAAGAGACAAGCTAAGGAGGTAAAGGCATTTATAGTACCCACCTCTATTTGATAACACTATTAATTTGTAACCTTCACGAATTGCATGGCAAGTCTTCAAGCATATCCTATCCAAGTTCTCCTCCAATCCTCTAGAGCCATGCTCTTTTGGAAATGTGATATCAAGCACTTTGGTATGCCAATCTTGGTAATTCATTTTAATATTGCTTATGTTTCCTCAATGGAAAGAATAGGACCTTTAAGAGAAAGTCGATGGAGCTACTTCTGACTAGTTTTTGTGAGATCCCCTTCTAGAGCAATCACACATTCCATTGAGATGAAACTTTCTTCATGAACTAGAAGAATAGGAGGGTTTATTACTTAAGCAAACATATGCTTGAATACTCAAATATTATTTTTGGTATATTTGAAATCATAGCTAAAGGTGTATCATTCCCCATGGAACCAAGAGATTACGTTCCATATTTTTCCATAGGAAGCAACAACATTTCCAAAGCCTTCGCTTATTCCTGGATATTGAAATTCATATTTAAACAAATGGCTCATAAAACATGAAAACATAAATTCAAAAATAAGTAATAGCATATTTACATGCAAATCACTTACCCATAAGCCTTCAATGGTAACAAAAAGCTCTATTCCCATGTTTTCCATTGTATCATCCAAATCATCAACCTGTAAACCAATATAGTCAATAATCTATGGAAAGTTTATAGTTCACATCCAAGGCACCTAAGTTATATTGAGAGTTCATAAATCACCTTTACTAATCCAATAAATTGTTCATACACTTTATGCTTCTAGAAAAAAAATAGACAATATATTTGAGGGTAATCTTCTATCTCTTTATCCATTATGCATAGGGACATGACATGGAATATTTTTAGGTATTTTTTAAGGACTCATCATCCACAATACCATGTTCTTCAAAATCCACAAGTAGCATCATGCCAAGATTAAGCCTTCCGTTTTGGAAAATATCCTCAGGTGGAATGTCTACAACACCTACTTCACTCCAATGATAACTCGCCCATTCTAGGCTACATACAAATGGCTAGTAAGTAGTCCATTACATTCTAGAGTTGCTCCGAGATAACGACTATCAATGAATGCAATGTTTGAACATAATAGCAAGATTTATAGGGTTATTATTTATGTGATTGAAACTTGAAAAGCATGTCCCCATTAAAATAATTTTTTTTATTTATTAATGAGAATAACTTGTATGCAATAGTATTGGAAGGTTTACGTGTAATATTTATTGAAATGTTGGTCTTGAAAGGCCTTATTGACTTGCTCCTAACTACAAGTTTAATCCTCCTTAGCCAATTAAGGTTGTGTCAGTGAATATTTTCTGGGTTGATTGTGACATAACAAGAAATCCATTGCCTTGGAAAATTGTAGATGACTAGAATAAAAAATGATACTAGGCAATTATAAACCTCTCTTCTTAGTTCATCACCTCAAATTATGTTTTCTAGCGATTTTCTGGAAATATCCATATTCGTTATAGTTTCATATCAATTTTTTAATTATGTAGACTGAAAGTCACATTATTAGAAAAGAATGACTATTGAAAACACCATATTGGGTTTCAATGGTTTAAATACTGAGATATAATTATTTAGACTACAAGTAAGCTAGGTGTGGGGGGTGATTTTCAGATTTATTTAATTAAGTAGTTAAATACCAACACTTTAAATTTCATTGTAGGTTTTTATTATTTAATTAAATTCTTTATATATGCAATTGGAGTTTTGATATCAATGTCCCCTAGTAACCAAAATAGGTTAATGGGACCGTAATATCTTTGGTAGACTTTAAAGGGAAAATAAAAGAAAATAAACAAGCAAGCCCAAATGATGCCCCGAAAGAAATCAGTAGAGAACCGTTCAAGTCTAATTGAAACCTACAAAGAGAGCCATAGATATTTCGGAATAGTTAAGGGAACGAAAAATAAAGAGGTCAGAAACCCAGTTCCTAAGGAAAAATCATCTGGTAAATCTGTGATGTATATTGCGACCTTAAGTTTGTTATGATCCAGGGGTTCTCAGAGCACACAGGGACATTCTACTTATTTTTATCAAAATTCTACTTATAGAATAGTCTATTCAATGTCTATCTTGTATATTCAACACAATTGCAACTTTTCAACATGAGTTACAAGAAATAGTAAAGATCTTGGGTTCAAATAGATGAGAGAAATGTTTAAACCGAATGGAAGACATGAGTGACTGTCAGGCTAAGAAACAAAAACTGTGTAACAAATAAAAATGATCTACTTCTATTTTTACAGCTTGAAGTGAAGGACTTTAGAGTTAATCATGCATATACCATGGATTTGAGAAAATAGGCTTCCATTGGGATAGTGATAATAGACAAGAATATTCTCCTTGGCTTGCAAATAAGCTCACAGAGAATCTATATTTTGGTGTCAAAGGTTACCCACCATATTCACATGCCTCTCAAATTCATGCCTAGTCATCTTGTTAGAATTATTGAATCTCTTCACAGTTACAATCATTTTTTTCTCCATCAAAACCTTATAAGTTGTCCCTAGCCTTATAAATACTCCAAAGATTTGTGTTCTATGTCCTCTCCATAAATCAAGCAATTTTCACTCCTGCTATCATTATAAGAATGAGAATTAAAATGGTTGAGCGATTTTTGAAATATTTTGTTGCAGACAACCATGCCTCATTATGAGGATGAAAAAAGTAACAAAATTTTTGAATAATTTAGTTCAACCTTTCTATGGCTCAAGAGATTTGAGAAACTCTAGCAGGGCCCTATTAATCTTAAGAAGAAATAAATTCTATTTGTAACCTCACCAATCTTAGCCATTGTTCCAGATTTATAAGATAGGATTAGGCCCCATGATATTCCATATCTGGAAGGGTCCATCATCCAAATCTAATAATTGTATCCTATATCAAAGCCTATCTGAATTTATGCAAGCAAGAGTAACTTGTATGCAATGGTGTTAAAAGGTTTACATGCAATCCTTATTGAAAGGTCTACTCTTCAAAAGGTTGGCCTTGAATGGCCTTACTGGCTTGCTCCTAACTAGAAGTTTAATCCTCCTTATCGAGTTACGGTTGCACAGGTGAAGAATTTATGGGTTGATTGTGACATAACAAGTAGTCCATTTTCTTGTGGAATTCAAGGTTCTTAGAATAGACAACCATACTGGGCCATTATAAACCCCTCTTCTTAGTTCATCACCTCAAATTATGTTTTCTGGTGATTTTTTGGAAACATCCATATTCTTTTTCGTTTCATATCATGTTAAGTAACTAGCTCACAAAATAGAAGAAAAGATAGTTTGACAACTTCAAAATTAGCCTCTTTGAGGGGTAAACATCCTTTACATTACACACATGAATAATTATTCGATGATACAAATGAAAAAACCTCCTTTCTAGATTCTAAGGGGTCACAATATAATCAAAGCTGACATAACAATAATAATATAAGTGCACAACAATAACAATAGTGGGCTTCCATGGGGCACAATAATAACAATATGCGGACGATAGGGGTACAAAAATAACAATAAGGGCTACAATGACAATAGTAATGGGGGAATAACTAGTATTATAGGGACCTAACATGCCTCTCTCCTTCAAAAAAGTGTTTTCCTCAACGCTTGAGTAGTTTTGGATGCTTCTGTATAAAATTCTCACCCTCCCATGTGGAATCTTTAGTGGGTAAGTTCTTCCACTTGATGAGATACTCTGAAATTGATTGATTTCGTAGCTATTGAGTTCTTGTTTCTGTCACTGCTTCAGGGTCCAAAATTATTTTCCTTCGTCATCAAGTTTTGGCAATATTGTTTGAACTAGAAGTTTGTCACCTAAAACCTTCTTTAAGCATGAAACATGGAAAATTGGGTGCACTCGGGAAGCTGCAGGAAGCTCCAATTTGTATACCATAGTACCAATCTTTTGCAACACCTTGTACGAACCATAATACTTTGGTGATAATTTATTATCCTTCTTAGCTTACTTGAGGGACATTTTCTTATATGGTTGTATCCGTAGGAATCCCAGTCACATACATCAAAAACTATTTCGCTGCAATGTTGATCTGCCTGTTGTTTCATTCTATTCTGCACAAAAATGAGGTTATCCTTTAAGAGTTGGAGAACTTATTGTTGATGCTCGATGTGATCTTCCACTGCTTGAACCTTAGAATTTTCTCTTAAGTATGATGTGATGGATGGTGGATGATATCCATAAAGTGCCATAAATGGGGTCATTTTTGCTGCAGTATGGAAGGAAGTGTTATACCACCATTCAACCAGAGGCAACCATTTGACCCATTGTATCTGTTTATCAGATACAAAGCATCGGAGATATCCTTCCAAACATTTTTTCACTATCTTACTTTTCCCATCAGAATGAGGATGATAAGATGAGATATGAGCTAACTAAGTACCAAGACAAGAAAATAATTTTGTCCAAAAATTTCCAATGAAAATGGGATCTCTATGACATACAATAATCTTGGGGTTTCCATTTAGCTTTTGAATTTTTTCCATAAATGAAGTAGAAACTGTATTGGATTTAAGTTGATTCTATAATGCACAAGTGTGCATACTTGGTAAGTCTATCAACTGCCACCATGATGACGCTCTTTCCTTCGGACTTGGGTAAGTCTGTGATAAAATCCATTGAAACCTCCTCCCAACATTGGCTTGGAATGGATAAAGGTTGTAATAGACTTGGGGTCTTAATTGTTCCAAATTTATTTTGTTGGAAAACCAAACATTCTGCCACAAACATTTGAATATCCAATTTAAGGCCATCCCAAAAAAATCCTTCTTAACCCTCTGGTAAGTTTTTAAAAATCTTGAGTTCCCTCCTAAGGGAGAGGTGTACGATTCCATAAGGTCTTTTGTTTGAGTTGGGAATTCATACATAGGTATAAGCAATATTTGTACCATAATGAACCGTTTTTCCAGCTAAATGTATCAAATTTACTGGGATCTTGTTGTATCTTTTGAATGAGTTCCCAAACTTCTTCATCATTATTCCATTCATCCCTTGCTTCATTTATCCAATTTGGTTGGATAATAGAAATGGCGCAAAAAAAATGCTTCCACATCCTCATCGTTTCTTGAGAGTTCATCTGCCACAACATTTTTCTTCCCCTGTTTGTAGATGATTTCAAAGTCATACCCCAACAACTTTGTAACCCATTTTTGCTGGTCTTCTGAAGATAATCTTGTTCTAAAATGTATTTAAGACTATCATGATCTATTTTTACCTTGAAGTGTCTTCCCATTAGGTAGGGTCGCCATTTCTTAAGTGCATGTAGTATTGCCAACATTTCCTTCTCATAAATAGCTTTGTGTAAATACTTTCCTTTGATTGGACAACTTTCAAAAGCAATGGGTCTTTATTCTTCCATTAAAGCAGCACCAATTCCATTTCCTAAGGCATCACATTCCACAATAAAGGTTTTTGTGAAGTCTGGCGTAGCTAAGACTGTTGCTTGGCACATTGACTCTTTAAGATGTTCAAAAGCCTTTGTTGATTCTGGAGTCCATGAAAATGCATGTTTCTTCAATAATGTTGTTAGAGGTGTTGCTATTCACCCATAATTCTTAAAAAACTTGCAATAATACCCGGTCAACCCGAGAAATCCTCACAAATGTTTTATGGATGTGGGGATTTTCCATTCCTTAATGGATTTTTTTTTCTAAGGTCTACCTTCACACCTTCATGAGATACAATATGACCTAGATATTCCACCTCTTGTACTCCAAAGAAATAGTTGGAGCTTTTTGCATATAATTGTTTCTCCTCCAATAGTTTGAGCACCCTGTCAACATGTTGAACATGATCCTTCCGATACTTGTTGTACATTAATATATCATCAAAAAATACTAACTCAAATTTTCTAAGGAAGGGTTTGAAAATGGAATTCATCAAACCTTAAAATGTAGAAGGTGAATTGATAAGGACAAAAGGCATGAACAAAAATTCATAATGACCCTCATGCATTCTAAATGTTTTTTTTTAAATGTCTTCAGTCTTCATTATGATTTGATGATATCTTGAACAAAGATCCAACTTGGTGAAGTAAATTGATCCATGCAATTCATCAAATAATTCATCAATGACAGGAATGGGAAATTTATCTATAATAGTGAGCTTTTTGAGCTCCATATAATCTAGGAACATGCACCATGACCCATCCTTCTTGTGCACCAATACTACTAGAATTGAGAAAGAACTTTGACTAGTTTGAATTATACCAGCCTCTATCATTTCTGCAACCATGCATTAAATTTCACTCTTTTGGGCATAGGGATATCTATAAGGCCTAATATTTGGAGGAACACTTCCTGGAATCAAATGAATAACATGATCATGATCACAAATTGGTGGGAGGCCTTTGGGAGTCTCAAATACCTTGGAATTATTTTCCAAGAATTTTTGGAGATCTGGAGAAATAGATGATTTCAATGTGGGAACCTCTAGCGAACATAATTGTCCAATTATGCCTCATTGTTCTTTATTTAGAAGCCTTTTCATTTTTTTAGAGCTTATTATCTTTCCCGGTTTCCCTATGATGCCCCTTAATTCAACTTCCTTTCCTTCCAAATAAAATTTCATGAAAAGTTCTTGAAAATTAAAAGCTATTGTACCCAAGGATTGTAGCCATTGGACTCCTAGTACAACATCAACACCACCCATTGGGATGGAAAGAATTGGGCTATTCAATACATATTCTCCCATGGATAGCTTGATATTATGGCACTTTCTAGAGCAATTTATGGTTCCTCCACTTGCAACCATCACTTGACACTTTGGTGCTGGATATAGGAAGCAGTTCAATTCCTTGGCTATCTTACAATGAATACAATTATGGGTACTTCCCAAATCAATTAAGACTATTACCTTTTTCTTCTTGATATGTCTTTCTATCTTGATAGTTTGAGGGGTGGTAATCCCAGCAAATGCATTACAAGATATGGTCAGATTCATTTCTTCTTTCTCTAGGGTTTGTTCTTGGTGTATATCCTCTTCTTTTGACATTTCTTTTTCCTTTTCTTCCTCGTCTTCACAATCTATGTAAAATAATATCTTCTCATCACACTTATGACATTTAGTGTATCTTCTATCACAGCTATCACAAATCCCTTTTTGATGTAGGGTTACTCCTGCTTACACCCACAATATGCATGTAGAATGCATTCACACATTTGTCCCAGGTATTTAACTCTCAAAGGAGTTAAATCTTCAACCATCAATGGTTAAGGCCCTATTCATCAGTTCCTTTATATCAGAACTCAATCACCCTACTTAAGCCTCCTATCGGGACGATTTATAACCTCATAACCTTCATTATCCCTTTTATTAAAGCCTTCCTCAAATCTCTCTTATCGGGATTGTTAAAACCCTTCGTAACCTTTATACAACCCTTTAAGCCCGCATATATATAACCTTTCCCTTTGCTAACCTTGGTTAATATATAATTATCATATCAAAGCTTCTATCGACGATCTTTTCCTTTATAAACCATTTACAAAGGAAAAACCCCGCAAACATACCTTTTGCCTTTCTATGGCCTCTACACACTTTCCGAGGTTAACTTTATCGCAATCGGGGTATCGCTTCTCCGCGGCACACATCATACTCCTTCTATTTTCTCGACATGTGACTATATCATTTTCTGGAATACACCGAAAAACAAAGGAAAACCCGCTTTGAACCCTTGAGCTAGACTTCAAAAGTTATAAGCCCACGTTCAAAAATATTGTTGGGTCCGCTCCTTCCAAGCCTTCTATTGAGCTACTCCGATCTCCAGCTTCTCTGATTGTCGATACCTTTTACCTCCGATCGCTGACACCTTTGATCTCCGCTTATTGGCTATTGGCACATCTCTTCATCGCAATATCGTAAGTCAGAGGTTTTCAAGGCCCGATGCTAAAACACATAAAAGCTTCGATGCGATCAGGCTCTCAGACCCGATGGGATTATAAATCTGCCTTTATAAAATTTTGGATTTGGTTATGTCATAATATCAGAGTTCGGCAGTCCAATAGGCTCGATTCCTCTCCACTGAAATGATGCGATGCAATAGTGTTTCACCAATGAGACTTAATCCTAGCTGTTGATCTTAAAGATCCAACGGTTGTTGTGAAACCATACTTCACTTCTCCGTTCGATTTGTTTACTTAGATTTTACGGTGTTTTCAGTGGTTGCGATGGTTCCCAGGTTTCTTCAAAATGTTCTAGACGTTCGCTATTCCACTAAATTCTGCTTGCAGCCCTATCACAGAACCTACGAATTCATAGTTTACATGTAATTCAATCATTCGATATTCGTTCACACACTTACAAAGTTCCAGAATGAACCTCTATATATATAAATATGAACAACTGATTACAATCGAGACTTCTCTGTCTCTCACAGGCCTATTCTTCAATATCGTGGTCTCATTCTCTACTCTGCCCATAGGCTTACATTTATATCAGAAAGCTCTATTTAACTAATTCTAGTTCCATTCCTAAATCTATTGAACTGACTCCTAAATCCTCTCTGTCCTCTATATCCACTTCTAATCTCCATTTAATTACTAAGAGCTCTCCTTAGTTCCTCAAATCAGGGAACTGTTTTAAGAGTCCTAATTGACTTTTAACTCTTTTGTCATTAATAACCACTCATGTCTCTTTTATTTGAGAGAATTTACAAACCATCTCACATTATCTAATTAATTCCAATTCTATTCACTCAAAAGCATAAATATTACATTAATTCATCACTTAGGAATCCAACTTCCTTAAAGTACATGACCCCCTATATCTACTTAATTACAATTATTTTATCTTGGGTTGAATGCTCCTGCATCAGACTCCCAAAGTAGAAAATATTCATGATCTCTTGATCATGCGTTTTCTGATCTTTGTCTTCCTGGATCCCATACTTTGTTTTGTAATTGTTCAAATTCTTTGCTTGTTTGTTGTTGCTGCATGTCTACTATCTTTTGTTTCATCTTCCTTTCCTTGTCAATCAGGTTCAAGTTCTGATTGATCATCCTTCCTGCTGCTATCATTTTCCTCCATATGGACTGCTTCATCATTAACTGCCATAACTCTTCAATATCCATCTCTAGTATATCTTTGGGCTGGTCCGTATTCTTCCATTCACTGTTACCTCTTTCTCTTTTCTTTAGGTTGTTGCTATTGTCCACTAACTCTTCAAATTGTTATTTGTTTTCCTCTCTTTGAAGTTGTTAGATTCTTACTTTTTCTTCTACTTTTGCTCTTGCTCCAACTTTTTTTGCCCTAGTTATTGTTGTAGTTACTGTTCTAGGTACCACTGTAGACATTGCTTCCAGCCAAACTTCCTAAATATATTTAAGGATATGTCCCTCTACAACATCTAATTTCTGCATTGAATTCTGACTTTCCAGCATTCTCTCCAACAATTGAACATTTCTGTTCCATGGATTAAATTCTTCCACGGAATCTTCTTCCTTCATTTTTATTTGGCTGCTCAATATTGCCAAATTTCCTCCAGCATCTGCAACTAAACCTGCATTCTCAAAACATTTGTTAAAATAAAAAACATAAGGCTTCTGTGCCTCATTTTCCTTTGGAGACAATTCAGTTTGCTACTCTGTTTTGTCCTCCTCTATCAGCATTTTAGTATGCTGATTTGAATTCTCAAAAGAATTCATAAGACTGTCAATTAGCTCTCCTCCGCATCATCTATTTCAATGATTCCTCCATGCTTTTGTTCATAGTAGTGAATTTCTTCTTCCTTAGCCTGCTGCTGGTTAACTCTTCTTTGAAATCGTTTGATTGTTATTGCCTCCCTTTCATCCTTACCCTCTTTTTTTAAGAACCTCCATATCATCTTCAAAAAATCTCTGTCCCTCCCCAATGACATTCATTTGATCATTTATTTGGCACAACATTTCTTCAGTCTTGATTGGAATAAGACTTCCATCCTCCTCCTCTATGACAGTTCTAACATTCTGCTGCCTACTCCTAGGTGACTCTTCTATCTCCTTCTGGCTCTAAGATCTTGCCATCTCAGCCTTGATCTGAACAGATTTTAGATTCTGCTCCTTCTCCCTAACAAACTCTAAAGTTTGTTCATTCTCCTGTGATGTACTTGCAATCATCCACAAATTATTAATTTTAAAATCATAAGACTTTTCGGTCTTACCTGACTCTTTACTCATCACATTTCCTTGCTGCTTGGAATCTTCTACGTGATTCAACTCCTCAAGCTCAACTTCATCTCCTTGCTTCACAAGGAATGGTTCTTGTCTTGTAAGAGCTCCAATTATTTATTTGTCAATGAGTTCTTTCTACTCTAACAACTCAATACTTTCCTCATTTGAGAGATCTTCTTCATCATACTCTATTGCTCTACTATACCTTTTATCCCCTAAAACACATGCTCCTCATACTTCAATTTAAGAGATCTATTCAGCCTCACTTCAGAGTATTCATCTTCTATAAGATACTCCTCCATGCTTTCGATAGCTTTACATGACTGTCTATCCTCTCCTATGCATCCTGCAAGCACAACCAAACTATTAGGTTAAAAAACACAAGGCTTGATGGTCTTATACATCAACTCTTCATCTTCTCCCTATTCTGGTTCAAAAATGGACTCTTCCATTTCCAACTCAACTTCCTTGAGTTTTTCCCTCAGCCACTTTACTTGCTTTTTTTGTAGCCCTCTCTGCATCTCATGCCACTCTATTGGCTTCTTCCTTAATACCCAACCTTGTCTCTGGTTTTCTTTTAGCTGCATTGTTAACACACCAAGTTCTTTTCTTATCTTAGCCAACTCCTTGTCAATCTCCTCTTGACTCAGTCTCTTTCCATCTACTTTGGCATTCTTCTTCTCATATCTTCTATTGTAGCTTCTCTCTAAAACTTTGCTATGACTTTTAGTACTCATCTTCTTCTCCTCTTCCTTCATGAGCTCCTTACTCATTTGTAATAAGCCTCTGCAACAGCTAGTCCTCCTCGCTGTAATCCTACCTCACTAAGTTCTCCTCACTCAGTCTTTTGGTAAGCATAGGTCCTTTGTCTGGAACCTCCTCTTGAGCAATACCTTTGCTCCTTCTAGGCTTCTGCAATCTTTTACTCTCTCTTGAGAATACTTCAGTTGTCCTCTCTCTGTCCAACCTCTTGTTGGATTCTTCAGGTTCACTGCCACTTCTCCTTCAAAGTGTTTTCCTTACTTTGCCTTCAAGAACACATCTAGTTCTCCTCTGACAACTTCTCTTGCTATCCTTTGCTGAGATGTTTCATTTGCAACCACAATCTTCGCTTTCTGTTTGAAACAAAACACACTATCTTACCTCCAAGATTTGTGTATGATCATGTTCTCCCATTCTTCTGCACTTGAATGGATTGTCCTCTGTTTGGTCTCCAAGTCCTCTTTCCTTCAGAACTTGTACTAAGAAATATTTCTCTCACTTTTCTTCAAGGAATCCTATGTTCCTGTCTACTCCAAGCCTCTACTGGAACTGCTACAATATCCCAAGAACTTCAAAAGTTCCCCTACAATTTTCTGTTGTAGCCTCTATCATTCATCAATTAACTTATGCACAGTACCTTCTTCTCTGTGCAAAATCCTTTTCATAGGAAATCTTTCCCCGCTCTGATTACAATTCTGCTCTGATACCAAATGACGCAGGGTTAGCCCCGCTTACATCCATAGTATGCATATAAAATGCATCTACACATTTGTCCCAGGTATTTAACTCTCAAAGGAGTTAAATCTTCAACCATCAATGGTTAAGGCCCTATTCATCAGTTCCTTTATATCAGAACTCAATCACCCTGCTTAAACCTCCTATCGGGACTATTTACCTCCTCATAACCTTCATTATCCCTTTTATTAAAGCCTTCCTCAAATCTCTCTTATCGGGATTGTTAAAACCCTTCGTAACCTTTATACAACCCTTTAAGCCCGCATATATATAACCTTTCCCTTTGCTAACCTTGGTTAATATATAATTATCGTATAAAAGCTTCTATCAATGCTCTTTTCCTTTACAAACCATTTACAAAGGAAAAACCCTGCAAACATACCTTTTGCCTTTGTATGGCCTCTGCACACTTTCTGAGGTTAACTTTATCGCAATCGGGGTATCGCTTCTCCGCGGCACACAGCATACTCCTTCTGCTTCCCCGATATGCGATTATATCATTTTTCGGAATACACCAGAAAACAAAGGAAAACCCGCTTCGAACCCTTGAGCCGGACTTCAAAAGTTATAAGCCTGTGTTCACAAATATCGTCGGGTCCACTCCTTCCAAGCCTTTTGTTGCGCTACTCTGATCTCCGCCTTCTCCGATTACAAATACCTTTTACCTTTGATCGCCAACACCTTTGATCTTCGCTTATTGGCTATCGACACATCTCTTCATCGCAATATCGCAAGTCAGAGGTTTTCAAGGCCTGATGCTAAAACACTTAAAAGCTCCAATGCGATCAGGCTCTTGGACCCGATAGGATTATAAATCTGCCTTTATAAAATTTTAGATCCGGTTATGTCGTAATATTGGAGTTCAGCAGTTCAATAGGCCGCATTCCTTTGCACTGAAATGATGTGATGCGATAGTGTTTCACCGATGCAACTTAATCCTGGCCGTTGATCTTAATGATCCAACGGCTGTTATGTAACCATACTTCACTTGTCTATTCGACTTGTTTACTTAGATTTTACGTTGTTTTCAATGGTTGTGATGGTTCCTCGGTTTCTTCAAAAGGTTCTGGACCTTCGCCATTCCATTGAATTCTGCCTCCAACCCTATCACAGAACTTACGAATTCATTGTTTACATGTAATTCAATCATTCGATATTCATTCACACACTTACACAGTTCCCGAATGAACCTCTATATATATAAATATGAAAAACTGATTACAATTGAGACTTCTCTATCTCTCATAGCCCCGTTCTTCAATATCGTGGCCTCCTTCTCTACTCTGCCAATAGGCTTACATTTATATCAGAAAGCTCTATTTAACTAATTTTGGTTCCATTCCTAAATCTATTGAACTGACTCCTAAATCCTCTCTATCCTCTATATCCACTTCTAATCTCCATTTATTCCTAAGAGCTCTCCTTAGTTCCTCGAATCAAGGAATTGTTTTAAGTGTCCTAATTGACTTTTAACTCTTTTGTCATTAATAACCACTCATGTTCTCATTTATTTGAGATCATTTACAAAACATCTCACATTATCTAATTAATTCCTATTCTTTGCACTAAAAAGCCTAAATATTACATTAATTCATCACTTAGGAATCCAACTTCCTTAAAATACATTACCCCCTATGTCTACTTAATTACAGTGATTTTCTCTTGGGTTGAATGCGCCTGCATCACTTTTGCTCTCTTTTCTTCCAATTGTTGTGGTGTCAACCTTGTAGGTTGTGGAAGGCTAGTGGCAACAACACTTCCATGTTTATAGTTGTGAGTGATAGGCTTCCTTGTTGTGATAATTTTTCTTTCCATTTTTCTTGCCAACCTGAATGCCTTCTCCAATGAATCAGGTTCCCAAAGGCAAACCTCATGTTGGATGTTATCCTTTAAATTCCCTATGAACACATCAATCCTATGATCCTCTAGAATATATTTTACCCTTATATTCAATTTTTGGAAGTCCTGAATGTGCTCCATCATTGAACCCTTTTGTTTGAGATTTATCAATTGGCTAAAAAAAGTGTTGTTTTTTGTATCCTCATAATGTGCTATCATTTCTTCCATAAAAATTTCCCAAGTGAAAGTTTGTTTATGAGAGAAAAACCATTGATACCATAAAAATTGATTTGGTTCCAAATATAAAGTTGCAATGCGTATATTTTGTGTGTTTTTCACATTATGGAGATCGAAATATTGCTCCATCTGTAGTATCCATGTTACGGGATCCTTCCCATCAAACTTTCTCATATCGATCTTTGGAACATGGTGGGTCTTCAATCCACAATAGAGTCTATGAAATCATGTTTAAATTTTGTTTGTTCTCCTCATGAGTTTCCTTTACTACGCTTTCGCCGTTAGCAAGAATTTCTTGTAGCAAACTGCTCAAATATGTCATCAAGTCTTCCATGTTGCCTTTAAGATTTTGTTCTATACCATCCATCTTAGCTTCCACGCATGTATTCAAATCTTCCATGTTTCGTTTAAGTTTTTCTTCTATACCATCCATCTTAGCTTCCATGCCTTTCTTTAAACTATCCATCTTAGCTTCTGTTACTTTTTGTGAGAGTGAATTTTGTTGCACTTGGTCTCGTAATTTTGATATATCATGTTGCATTTCTTCCTCTTCTTCATGAGTCATGCTAGAGATTTCAGGTTGCTTACTAGGTGTTTTCATTTTCTTTCTTCGGGGCATCATTTAATAATAATAATGATTCACTATTCCCTTTGAATTCTTTCAAACTAATTCTTTAAACCAAACTTATGCAAAATAAAAAGAAAAAAAAAACTACACAACTTTTTTCACTTTGTAGGAGATCAATATTGAATCTATTGTATCTCTATAATTTCGGATCTCTAAGGTCTAAAATTGCATCCTGTGGTAGCCCTCTGAGTCCTCTTTCCAACCCCACAAGTCTGATCAAGATTGGATTCTCCAAGGAAGAGTTATGCCAAATCTCCCACGATGACTTGATTCTAGACTGGTTCACTAGATCGAACTTCTATGAAGTTCCATGTCTCGCGTTTTCAACCTTACGACCTGAAAATGATTCACAGAAAAATATAGGTCATCCTATTTCTCTAAATTTTTACAAAATTTCAATCTAAGGCTTAGAGAGAAAGTTATGACAATTTTCCCCAGGTCACCTATTTGAGATATAACTCGAGAGCCTTCAAAAACTCTAACTTCCTTGGATCCTATCTTCGAAAATATAGAGATAAAATATTTGAAATTCGAACCCGATGTTCATCGATACTTCTGTTCAAATGGATTTTAATTTCAACTTTTGAAACGTCGTAGAAAAATGTTATGGAGAAAATGCCACGATGAACTCTTTGAAGCAGCGAAACCCTAGAATCCAAAGCTCTGATACCAAATGTTATGTAACCAGCTCAAAAAATAGAAGAAACGATAGATCAACGACTTCAAAATCAGCTTCTTTGAGGGGGAAACCTCCTTTACATTACTCAAATGAATAATTCTTCGATGATACAAATGACATAACCTCCTTTCTATATATAGGAGTTTAAGGGGTCACAATATAATCAAAGTCGACATAACAATAATAATATAAGGACACAACAATAACAATAGTGGGCTTCTTCAGGGCACAATAATAACAATATGGGGACAATAGAGGTATAAAAATAACAATAGTAATGGGGGAATCACTAGTATTATAGGGACCTAACATATCATGTTTTTTTAAATATGTAGTATGAAAGTCACATTATTAGAAAATAATGACTTATGATAACACCATATGGGGTTTCAATGTAAACAGTTATTTAGACTAGAAGTAAGTTGGTCATGGGGGGTGATTTTGAGCTTTATTTCATTAAGTAGTTAAAAACCATTTTTTGAAAATTTACTGCAAGATTTTATTATTTAATTAAATTATTCATATATGCAATTGGGGTTTTGACGTCAGTGACCCTTAGTAACAAAACTATGTTAATGGGATTGGAATATCTTTGGAAGACTTCAAAGGGAAAAGAAAAGAAAATATACAAGCAATCCCAAATGATGACCATAAAGAAATCCGTAGAGAACCATTCAAGAAATGAAACCTACAAAGAGAGTCATAAATATTACCAAATGGTTAAGGGGATAGAGAACAAAGAGGTCCAAAACCTAGCTCCTAAGCAAAAATAATTTGGTAAATTTGTGGTGTGTATTATGACCTGTTTTTTATGATCTAGGGGTTCTTAGAGCATAGAGGGAGACTGTACTTATTTTTATCAAGAGTCTATTTCTAGGATGGTCTATTCAATGCAGAGCTTGTATATTCAACACAATTGTAGCTTATTAACATGGGCTATAAGCAATAGTAAAGATATTGAGCTTAAATATATGAGAGAAATGTTCAAACCCCATGGAAGACATGAGTGTCTATCAGGTTGAGAAACAAGAAAATGTGTAACAAATAAAAATTCTCTACTTCTATTTTTACAGCTTGAAGAGAAGACATTTAGAAGGAATCATGCACATACGTGGATGAGATAAAGGAGGTTTCCATTGGGATAGTGATAATAGACAAGAAGCTTCTCCTTGACTTGGAAATAAGCTCTCATAGAAACTATATTGTAGTGTGAAAGCTTAACCACCATCTCCTTATGCCTCTGAAATTCATCCCTAGTCACCTTGTTAGAATTCTTCAATCTCTTCACATTTACAGTTGTTTTTGTCTCCATCAAATCCTTATAAGTACTCCCTATCCATATAAGGTGTTCTATGCTTTCTCCATAAATCGAGAAATTTTCACTGTCGCTATCAGTAGAAGAATGGGAATTAAAGTAGTTGAGGGATTTTTGAAATATTTTGTTGTAAACAACCATGCCTCCTTACCAAGAAGAAAAGAGTAACAATTTTTTTGAGTAAGTTAAGTCTACCTTTCTATGGCTCAAGAGATTTGAGAAACTCTAGCAAGTCCCTATTAAGCTTAAGATGAACTTAATTCTATTTGTAACTTCACCAATCTTATCCATTGTTCCAAATTTCTAAGATAGTTTTAGCCCCCATCATATGAAATATCTAGAGGAGTCCATCATCCAAATCTAATAATGGTATCCTCGATCAAAGACAATATGAATTTAGGAAAGCAAGCATAACTTATATGCAATGGTATTGAAAGGTTTACATGCAATCCTTACTGAAATGTTTACTCTTCAAAAGGTTGGTCTTGAATGGTCTTGATGGCTTGGTCCTAACTAGAAGTTAAATCCTCCTTAGCCAGTTAAGGTTGCGCCAATGAAGACTTTCTGGGTTGATTGTGACATAACAAGAAATCTAAAGCCTTGGTAAATTGCAAATTATTAGAATACAAAACCATCTTTTGCCATTATAAGCCTCTCTTCTCATTTCATCACCTCAAATTATGTTTTTTGGTGATTTTATGGAAACATCCATTTTTGTTGTAGGTTCACATAATTTATTTAAATATGTAGTATGAAAGTCACATTATTAGAAAAGAATAACTTAAAACAACATCATATGGGGTTTCAATAGTTTAAATCTTGAGAAATAGTTATTTAGATTGAAAGTAAGCTGGATGTGTGATCAGGTGCTTAAAATTAGGTTCAAATCTTAAAGTGTTAGAATCTCTATAAACTTAGCTTCAGATTGAAGAACTCATCATCTCGATTCCAACGATATGAACGAAACTCGAATCCGAGCTCATATGTAGAAGTTAGAGCAAGTCAAATTTCATATTTGACTTGGACACATGGCAGGAGTGGATAACATGGTAGGGTCCTTTAGAAAATAAGGAAACACCATGTGGCAAGCCACCATTGGCCCTTGCATTTTTCTAATTACATACCGCAGGTGGGTCGATGTTAAAAATTGGCCCTAGAATAGCCAGGGTGCGATGCGATAATCACATCGCACATCGCAATAGGGCAGGTAGGAAGGCATTAAAGAATCGGACCTAGCAAGGACAATGCGATGATCACAATCGCACATTGGTGAAGGGAATTATTACAGATAATTGGCCCTCAATGTACCCCAATTACAATGCAATAATCGTAATCCCACTTCACAGAAGACCCACACATATAAGACCTCTGATACTCTGTTGATTGTGATTTGTGAAAGGATTCTGAATGCGAAATGATTATTGGTTTCGGTTAATATTTTCGTCGGGTACGCCATATTGCAATTGCACATTGCCCCACTTCATTCATAGACCACTAGACCATCAGTTTTCCGTCGATTTTGAATTGTGATGGAACAATCGTTTGACAAATTATAGCCCGTTGTGAAGAATTTTTTTTGCTCAGTAAGCACTTTTTTGAGATAATTTGTAGTAGCATGCTAGAAATGGGGCAATTTGTGGAGCGAATATTGGGAAAACAAGGGCAAGTCATAAGTTCTTTAGTTTTCCTCCGAATTGGATGAAAAAGGAGGCTAGATAGCCATTTTTGGATATTCTGGACTGATGGGAGTAGGTTTCAGAAGCATTTAAGCATTGTAAACATAGATTTTTACACTTTTGGGCATAATAGAGAGCCCCAAGCCATTGGAAGCTAGACCAAGGAGACATAGCCCAGGAAGGGTGAACTCCTTTATCATGTGCTTTTCGTAATGTGTTTTTGATGATGTTATGTACATGTTTATGTTGCTATCCAGTTTCTTATTTATGTTAAATTGCTCAAAAAATTAACTTAAAAACTCTTCATTTCACTTGTAAAAATTCATGAATCCTTAAGCATAATGAAAGCATTTGTTTCATATTTTAAGGAGGATCTTAGCATTGCAATGTAATATTGTAAATCAAATCGATTTGGTATCAGAGCTACCAGGTTTTCTTTGTGAAAGAAGAATTTAATTTTTTGCAAGTTTATGTCATGCTTACAAGGTTAAAACTAAAAATAGGAGAAGGAAAGCTAGTTGGAAGCCCTCAAGTTGGGTCAAGGGGAAGGAGAGCAAGGTTTCCATAATCTCCAACACTAGTTCAGCCTCAAGTTGCAGTTGGCACTCTAGAGATCACGTCTCATGAAGGAGAACCTACAAACATGATAGAAGATTAGAAGACCTTCAGAAAGGCTTTCTATGATATGACAAAGATGTTTAAGTTCCTCTATGAAGAGAGGAATATTAGGTTTCAAGGAGAGTTCCAAAACTTCTAAAGGAGAAGGCTGTTCAAGAGGAGGTAATGGAAATGGAGACAAACCTCCTCCCTCTCCACCATCTTCTTCATCTTCATCTTCACAAGCATATTCACCCTCTTCCACTAACACAACCATTACTCATACTCATCATCATTCTTCAAAAGGAACTGGTAAATCACCTTTTTTAAAACTTGATGTTAAATTTGAGTTGCCCATGTATAATGGTGAAGTGAATGTAGAGAAGCTTGATAATTGGATTTGTCAGTTGGAGGTCTATTTGTTATAGACATTTTTGGGCACTGCAACCAAATCATATATGTCCATAAACCAAGGGCTCCTAAGTCCCTAAAAGTGTTGTTCCAACCCCTAAAAGAACAAGGTCAATTGATTACATCATCTCCCAGAAGTTCTCCATGAAAAACTACTCAGAACTGGTCAAAACTAGACCATCTCACCTGCTCCACGGTCAAAGTGCACTGCATCCCACCTAAATAAACACGGGAGGTGTGATGCATACTAGAAATCCCTTCTATGGGGTGCGATGGGCGAGAGTGGACAAATGGCAGAGTCAATTTGCGAGGTGGATGATCATGGAATCTTCCAGAAACTTCTCCTGTGACACTTGCCTCTCTGCATTTGCCCAGGGATGAGTAAGAGATCATCAATCTCCAAATGGAATCAAGAACTATCAGAGAGAGGACACTAATCAAAACTAAGAAGCTGACTCACCTCCCTGCAATCATCTATATATGGATCCCTCATCCCAGAGATCCAGAGGCTGGAATTTTGTATCTTGTAAGGAAGTGTTGCTGGTTTCTTGGTGTAACATCATAGTGTTGGGTGATCTAAGTTTTTCATGAGGTGAAGAAGGGCTTTCTTGCTGAGAGGATGACACTGGGTCAGAACAATTGGTTGTAATCCTCTTTGCTATTCTTGATATTAATAAAGCTATTCAAGTTTTCATCCACATTCTTGTATGATTGATGATATATGCATTTGTGTGGTCAATATATATTTGGTCTTATATTGTCTATGATAGTAGATCTATGTTCTTGGATAGTGTTATGCTGCTTTGATTCCATAGGTGCTCTTTGAAGCTAGGTAGACAAGGAAGCGAGTGGCAAAGATCTATCAGAAGGGAGAGGAATCAAACAAGGAACCAAGGGCAAGACAGAGGTTGGTCTCCTTTGTTCCTCTCTTATCTACTTCTCATAAAGGAAAACAAAAGTAGTTTTAGTTTGTTTGTTTCTAAGATAGCTACCAGTCTTAGTGGGACTAGCAGCTCTGCATAGACACTAGATTTCCCGATAACAAAATGGCGACTCCACTGGGGAGCGAATAGATTGTTTGTTTGTCTATATTTGTTTGCTTTATAAACTTACAGATGAAGCCTGAAGTCAAGCCAGCTAGCCTTCGAACTGCATTTTCTATGCAAGTGCAAAGTAGATCAATGCTACTTCAGTCTATCTCCGGGTTTTGTTTATGAACTGAACAATGAATTTACAAGCTCTCTAATTGCCCTTGTGGTGGCTCTAGTAACCTCCTTAGATCTACCCCTTTGATTTATTTATTGATTACCACTTGCTCGGCCTAAATCCCTGAACTGTGCTGCAAACTGTGATCAAGAACTGGATCAAAAGTCTCGCACTATACCATCGCACCCTCTCTTCGAGGATATTAGTATGCATCGCACTTCCTATGTGCTGTAGGTGGGATGCATACTGGAATCCTTGTGTAACAGGTGCGCTGATCAGAAAAGGCTAATTTTTCCTCCAGACTTTGGTTTTTCTTCACTCTTTTCAGCTCTATTCAGTAGTTTTGTTGTCTGTAGTCAGTATACCTCTATTGGAAACCCCCTTCCTTGCCATTATTCTGCCTCCATTGTGCAAAGAACTGTAAATGTTTTTACATATTGTGAGCCATTTTCAGTTCTCTTTTACAAAGAAGTAGCGTAATTAAACTTTCGTTTGTTGATTTGGAAGTGTCGCAAGTGTTGTTTTCAGTCATAGAAGAGAATCCGATTGTTCTTGATAGTCAATTACACTGTTACTCTTGTATTTGATTTGAATTAGTAGTTTTTCAAGTGTCGAAAGCAAGTTGTCAATTCCAAATCACAAAGTGTCGCCATCGTCTTCATTTTGTCTTGAAAAAAAGCTTGTTAGTAATGTCGCTTTGAAAAATAATTCAGATTTGTGCTTAGCTTTCTTTTTATCATTCACACATTAAGAAGGCTGAAAAACAAATACATGCATGTGCATTTGCATTTAGATTGTTTGTTGGTTTGATTTAGGACAGTGCATATAGTGTGTGATCTCTGCTCTATGTTGAAAGAATATCATCTCTCTTTCTTTAGTAGCTAGGATTTTCATTGCAAACAGAAGATTAAACGATTTTTTATCATCTTAGATTGTATTTTAGGAATTGTATATCTACATCACATGGTGAACCTGAAAGGAAAATTTCTTAAACAAGATCAACTGTAAAATAAATTTAATGAATCTAAAAACGCTTTGGAACCTAACGCACAACATTTATAAGTCTAGGCTAAACAAGATCAACTGTAAAATAAATTTAATGAATCTAAAAACGCTTTGGAACCTAACACACAACATTTATAAGTCTAGGCTAGAGAAGTATTCCGGTGTCGTAAAGCATGGTAACTGTTGCCTTCATTGCTGGTTGGGTGATTCCTCCACTTTGAGACGAAAAGTGCCAGTACGGACTTGTGCTCCCACGTACCGTTGAGTATATATTGGGAGACCACAATAGGCTATATCCTTTATCCATAGGAAGTTGTGTCTGCCGCCCTATCGATCGCAATGCACTGAACATAGCATTCGGGAAGATTGACTGCCGTACCATAAAAAGTATTTTGCAGTTTTGTGATTGGTTTGGTAATCCCTCTATCTAGATTTCCAGAGTAGTCTCTTTCGTTCCTTTTTAGACTCCTTAAAGGAAAATGTCCATCTGAGCGCTTGTCACTTCAAGCTCATTAAAAATCGAAGGTGACTAGAGTCATCTTTTGTTTTTTCTTGACTCTTAAAAATTGAAAAAACAAGTTGTGTCAAAGTGTCTAAAATTTATTTTAATCGGAATAACACCACCTTTCCTAAGTTGGTCTTAGGTTGAGAAAAATGGAGTCCGCCAACCAAGGAGTTCCCCTTGGGGAAAATCCTTGTCCTTTCTCCTCTTGGGGCGATGTTGGCGCACCTCATATGGCCACATTGTCACTTCCAGGATTGACAATCAGCCTGCCCGTATGGCTCTTCTCGACCTCTGTCGTTTAGAACACCGTGATTCTTGAACAATCAAGTAAGCAACTAGACAATACTAAAGCTACCCCCCAACCTTCTACTTCGTCCGATTCTCCCTCTCCTCCTTCCTCTTCACTTGATGGAGCTGGTAAAGCCAAAAGTCAAGTAACTAAGAAGAAGAAGGAGAAGAAGAAGAAAGAGAAGAAGAAGAAGGAGCCAAAGACGACAGGGGGCAACCAGGTATCATCTAGTGAAAATCCACACACTACGCTGTCAAAGCCTAAATCTCCATGTGTCATTTGCAAAGGAGATCACTATCATCGAGATTGTCCCTGCATCCCTAGGATCTTAAGGGACTAGTCTCCTCGTTTGCACAATCCGGTGTCAAAAACCTCTAACGATCATGTTGAAAGTACATCGTCAACTAGTGAAAGCGAAACGTCGAGGTAGAAAAGGAAAAGTAAATTCCATTGTAAACTGTGTGAAGGCGATCACGTCGTCCACCATTGTCCCTTCCTAGATGAAGCTAAAAGAGTTTTGGACGACCGTCCGATTTCACCATTACGGCTCCCTCCTGGATATAAGAAACTCTTGTCAAGTCCATCGCTAGTTGAAAATCCAACTGACATGCCATTGTGGTCAGTCGAAGTGTCTATCATTGAAGATAAACCATCTGAATTCACACCAGACGAAAGTCAAAAGGTTGAGGCGCAGTTCACCCGGTCTTACCTTTAGAAGGTCCATCTTCAGATGATATAGTCACCGGAGAGAATAAGAACGACACCATTCAAATTCTCTTTGTAAACACATACTCCGATGAACATGGGGGAAGTCTTCCCGTTCCTTCACCATAGGAAGGAAGTTCGTCAGAGTCATATCCGGTCGTCTATTCGGTCCCACCTCCAAGCAACCTAGTTGTTTCCTTCGATTCGAATCTACTAGGCAGACCCCGTTTACTGGCTAGTGTACCATTTCGAATCATTGCTCAAATATACCGAATGGTCACGGCTGGTACCATCATAGATGAAGGGGCTTCTGTGAGTATCCTTTCCTCAATTGCTTGGAAAGCGCTTGGTTTGCCATCGCTTTTTCCTGAAATGAGAAATCTAACAGGCTTTGACAAAGGAACCAGTCGACCATTAGGGATCCTTCCCAATGTGTCGATAACATTGAGAAGGAAAACCACATGAATGTAATGGTAGTCCAAGGACCCCTAGATTATAATCTACTCCTTGGACGTGACTATATTTATTGCATGGGAGCCATTGTCTCCTCGCTCTTTAGAGTAATGTGTTTTCCGCATGAAGGAAGAGTAGTCAAGCTCATATACCAACTTTCATTCCCCGGATCACACATAGCAAATAGTCAAATACCATCCCTGAATGGTCTTTTCACGCAAGGAATGTCTCATCAATCCCCAGTCCGTCCACCTGATGAGCACGAGTGATTCAGGAGGACTGACAGAAACCTAGGGGGCATGAACCTTGGTCTATTTTGACAGGAAAACCTTGGGTATAGGGTAGGTTTCCGCGAAGGATATATGACTGGTTTATGAGATTAGACTGGAATAAGATTCCTCTGTTAAAGTTATATGAATGGAGGCAAGTGGCACCTCTCACCTTTGTCTGTTTCGGTAGACATCGCCGAGGAAGTGTTTTATCTGCAGTGCGGATAGAACAATCTTTGGTAACCTGGAAATGTTTCGCTATACCTAGGGGCATGCAAACCTTTTGGCATGAAAGCGAAGAGCGACCATTTATTTTTTAAATTTTTAGGTCCTCTAACCCTTTAAACTCGTAGGATTGGTTGTTTCCTAACTTGCATAAAGAAAGGATGCAAGGCAAAGCTTTGAAAAAATGCCATCTTAGATGAGACATCCTTATTTTACGACTGGATCAAGCATTTTTTATGTGGAGTTCAAGCTCGTTAAAAATTAAACATAAGCAGTGAGCAAAT
Source organism: Pinus tabuliformis (assembly GCA_031772625.1). Taxonomy (NCBI): domain Eukaryota; kingdom Viridiplantae; phylum Streptophyta; class Pinopsida; order Pinales; family Pinaceae; genus Pinus; species Pinus tabuliformis. The sequence goes on from CM062807.1 coordinate 658,746,099, forward strand.
GTTTCCCCCAGAGTTTAAGCTCATTCATTAAAAAATGAACCAGTTTCCGGTAAATAACCATCGTGAATGCATTATCATCAGCCTTTGAAGCCTTGGTCGTGTTCTCATCATCACCTCCACTCTGTATTGGCTGATCATTCACCTCCATTTGATTATTTACCCTTTTTGAGGAACAGCTGCGAAGAGTGATCCCGTTAGCCATCCTTGTGACACTACCATGATTGGAAAATTCCAAACCTTACCTGGAATTAGTTGCTACCCAAATTTATCACTCGTTCCTTGAAAAACGAGTCTCCTTTAATCTCTTTTCATCTGACTCGTAAAATATGAAAAGATTGCTGAGCAATTAGCCTCTCCAGCTCGTTAAAGTGACCGGAATTGCTATCCCTCCTTTAGATTTTAATCTTTTTGGACCTGAGGGATTATTACACAAAAATATCGAGCGCTTGTTTTGTTCGGCTCATTAAAATTACCGAAAATTCATCCCTTTTGTATTATTTTATACTTTTTCGGACTTAAGGGATTATATGACGAAAAAGGATTGTTGGAGTTTTCTTTACGTCCCTTTCAGACTCTCTAAAATTGAAAAGGACCGAGTTATCTTTGTCGTTAAACTCGTTAAAGCCGAATAGCGACAAACTTGTCCGTACCGACAAGAACGAGTTTCACTATCGCTAGGCTCGTTAAAACATAGCGATGGGTTTGCCCGAAGGTAAAATTATAGAACAAGCACATGTTATCCTCCTCAAGCTTGACAAAAATAAAGAGGTACTGGTCAGCAATGACTAGGGAAAAAATGGGAAGAAAACTTGAAGAAACTTTATTGGTAGCAAGTCGCTCTTGAACATCACACTTTCACTCTGCATCCGAGTCGGGTTGGGTTGTTCCATTCACTGGTCATATCACCATTGGTCCATCACACCATCCACATTTGTGGTTGATGCTACCAATCCATCATGTCAGTGTCGCCGATATGTTCAAGGGAAGTCACTTAGAGAATTCACCTGTGTCTCATCCGCTGCAATACATTCACACTCCATTCTTTCATGACCACCACCCTAAACTTTATATCATCAGATCATTTGCACCTCCATTAAAATCATTTGCTCCGTTCCGTGTCATAGATGTGGGACTCACTAAGGCCCTCCTATGATGGATCGCTTCTTGTCAACATCAGCATATTATCTAGGAAGTCGATCTAGGAACAACCCTTTCAGTACTTTGAAGCTTGCATGCCTCAATGGCAAGTTTCTCACTTCCGGCGACAGGTTTACATCAATGGCCTTTGACCGAAAGATTTTGCGTGGTGTTCGACGCCAAGTCCCTTATTCACACCACGTGAATTGTACTGTAGTACCTTGAGGGTCATCATCATTATCGGTGATTCCTCTTGCGCCTGTTAACATCTTACATCATTGGCTGGTAATCAGGCGATGTCTTTCCATGTTCGACTCCAGAACATCTCTCACATGGATTGACTTGTACATTGAGTGAAGATCGAACGAGATTGAAGACCACGGATCTAGTTTCATCCATCCAGGTTGCGATATATATTTAGGAACATAAAGACATCAAATGTACATCATTGCTGCATAGATAATCATCCAACCTAAGGGATGATGGCTCTACCAGAATCATCAGTCTGCACACAGACGATTGTGTGTCTTATGTACATGAAAATGAATTTATAAAGTTGAGCATGGGAATGCCCACCTCAGCTAGATCATGAAAATATTATGAAGATAATGTATTGTATTGTATCTTATTACAGGTCGCCTTCCAGCTTGAAAAAAGTTCAGATCCTCAAGATAAAGCATTTCACCCGACATCAAAAGATTAATGACCTCATGCTTTAGGGGGCAGCTGTTATAGACATTTTTGGGCACCGCAACCCCAATCATATATGTCCATAAACCAAGGGCTCCCAATTCCCTAAAAGTGTTGTTCTAACCCCAAAAATAACAAGGTCAACTGATTACATCATGTCCCAGAAGTTCTCCATGAAAAACTACTCAGAACTGGTCAAAACTGGACCATCTCACCTGCTCCATGGTCAAAGTGCGTTGCATCCCACCTAAATGCACACGGGAGGTGTGATGAATACTGGAAATCCCTTCTATGGGGTGCGATGGGCAAGAGTGGATAAATGGAAGAGTCAATTTGCGAGGTGGATGATCATGGAATCTTCCAGAAACTTCTCCTGTGACACTTGCCTCTCTGCACGCCCAGGGATGAGTAAGAGATCATCAATCTCCAAATGGAATCAAGAACTATCAGAGAGAGGACACTAATCAAAACTTAGAAGCTGACTCACCTCCCTGCAATCATCCATATATGGATCCCTCATCCCAGAGATCCAGAGGCTGGAATTTTGTATCTTGTAAGGAAGTGCTGCTGGTTTCTTGGTGTAACATCATAGTGTTGGGTGATCTAAGCTTTTCATGAGGTGAAGAAGGGCTATCTTGCTGAGAGGATGACGCTAGGTCAGAACAATTGGTTGTAATCCTCTTTGCTATTCTTGATATTAATAAAGCTATTCAAGTTTTCCTCCACATTCTTGTATGATTGATGATATATGCATTTGTGTGGTCAATATATATCTGGTCCTATATTGTTTATGATAGTAGATCTCTATTCTTGGATATTGTTATGTTGCTTTGATTCCACAGGTGCTCTTTGAAGCTGGGTAGATAAGGAAGGGAGTGGCAAAGATCTATCAGAAGGGAGAGGAATCAAGCAAGGAACCAAGCACAAGACAGAGGTTGGTCTCCTTTGTTCCTCTCTTATCTACTTCTCATAAAGGAAAACGAAAGTAGTTTTAGTTTGTTTGTTTCTAAGATAGCTACCAGTCTTACTGGGACTAGCAGCTTTGCATAGACACTAGATTTCCCGATAACACTATTGTGCGATTCAAAACCTTCAAGAGGATGACATAAAGATTCAATTAGCTTCCTTGATAATGGAGGGTGTAGCACTAGTATGGTGGGAATCAAAATCCCAAGAGGAGATTAAAAAACACAGTAAGATCTCAATTTCTTGGAATGATTTCATTGCTACAATCAAAAGATAATTCTACCCTCTAGCTTATATGTAAAAATCCATTTAAAAGTAAAGGAAAGGAAAAGGCTTTCAAAGGGAAGGCAAAGGAAAATGCTTGTATCAAAAAAGAATGAGAAAACGTTATATGCGAACATTGTTCCAGAGTCATGGTGAAGCTCATTGTTGGAAGCTTCATCCCAAAATGAGACCAAAAGAAACAACAAGAAGGGAAAACAAAAGACAAGTGTAACCACTCATCAGGATTTGGGATCTGATTCGGATGATGAAACTAAAATCACAACAATGGGGTTAAAAGGAAAAGAATCCATTGCTAGCACTAGTTCTTCAAACTCACAAAATGAAACTCCAAACGAAAAGAGGAGAATAGAACTTTTTCACATAAGGGTGATATCAAAACACAAAAATATTGATACACTTTTCGATAGTGGCTCTCAATCCAATATTATCTCTGAAATAATTGCCAAAATTTTAAACGTGGAAACCATTCCACATCATAAGCTATATCCACTTGGATGGGTGTGTGACAATTCACAATTGCAAGTTACTTAAACTTTTAAACTGAAATTCGCTATTACTGCAGATTTCATAGATGAAGTGGAGCTTGATATTGTGTCGTTAGATATTCATGGCATAGTTATGGGTAGCCCGTACCTTTATGACAAAAAATTTATATTCCATAGACATCAAAACAAATATCATTTATTCAAAGCCGGAGTATAATATATTGTGAGAGCTCATAGCAAGAAAATAAATCTTTCGCTTGTAAATTCAGGGTAAATGAAAAGAGTAGTGAATTCAAGCAAGAATTTTGTGCTTCTAATAATCAAACCCAAGGATGATGTTGATAATGAAGCTTTTAAAGGTTGTGATTCAAATATGAAATCTAAATTTGTTGACGTAGTGTTGTTTCAGGAACCAAAGGGATTACCTCCCAAGAGAGGAATCCAACATGAGATACAATTGCAACAAGATTGTCCTCTTCCTAACATTGGCATGTACAGGATGTTAGTGTTGGAAAGCACAAAAATTAAGAAGTAAATTCAAGAGTTTTTAACAAAGGGATCACCAGATCATCTTCCTCGTCATTTGGTTCGTCTTGGTGCCAAAGAGGGATGGAAAATGGTGCATGTAAGTGGACTTTTGTGCGTTGAACAAAATTATGGTGAAGAACCATTACCCACTACCAAGAATAAATGATTTACTTGATCAATTGAAAGATGAAAAGTATTCCACTAAGTTGGACTTAAGAAGTGGCTACCATCAAATTAGAATAGTTGAAGGAGATATTTGGAAGAAAACACTCAAAACAAAACAAGGACTGTTTGAATGGCAAGTTATGTCATTTGGTTTATATAATTCTCCCGCCACATTCCTGCGTGTGATGAATGATGTATTGAGGCCATTTCTTGATGATTTTGTCATAGTATACTTAGATGACATCTTAATTTTAAGTAAATATCATGATGAACATGTCATGCATGTAAGAAAAGTAATTGATGTCTTGAAAAAAGAATAGTTGTATCTTAAGATGTCAAAGTGCGAGTTTGGAAAAACTTATTTAGTTTACTTCGGTCATATCATTGGAGGAGGTTAGTTGAAAATAGATCCCTCCAAGGTTAATGTCATTGTGAACTGGCTAAGGCCCAAGACAGTTACATAGGTAAGAAGTTTTTTGGGAGCAACCCAATATTGGAGGAAATGCATTGGTAATGTTTCTCTTATAGCAGCTCTATTGCATGCATTGACAAGTGTGAAAAAGTTTTTTCAGTACAGAGGCAAACAAAAAAAGGCCTTTGATGCATTGAAGGAAAAGATCAGTGCAACTCCAGTACTCACACTTCCAGACTTGAGACAGTCATTTGAAATTCAGACTAATGCTAGTGACTATGCTATGGGTGAAGTCCTCATGCAACATGGTAAGCATATTTGTTTTCATTCATAAACTTTTCATGGTGCAGTGATTAACTATCCTACATATGATAATGAATTGTATGCGTTGATGAAAAGTGTGAAAAAATGGAAACACTACTTGATGGGTAAGGAAACAGTCATTCACACTTATCATTAACCATTGCAATACTTGCAATCACAATCAAAGTTGCAGCAATCAAGGAACTTCCGATGATTGGGTTTTCTTCAACAATTCCAATTGGTAATCAAGTATAAGAAAGGTATCTACAATAAAGTTGCTGATATGCTTTCTCAGCCTATTGTTAGTGCAACTACTTTATTCAAGCATAATTATGCTTTACGTGAAAGTTATATTGAGCAATATGCATTGGATAATGACTTTCAAGATGCTTATGCAAGCTTGAGTCAAGGTAACCAAGTAGAGGAATTGGATTTCATTTACATGATAACTTGTTGTACCATGTTGGCAAGATTTGTATTCCACAAGGAGAAAGAGTTAACATCATAAGAGAGGCACATACTTCTCTTATTTCTGGTCATTTCGGTGTAAGTAAGACAGTGGCACATCTATAGAGGTATTGTTATTGGCCTCATTATGTGCAATCAGTAAACCTAGTAATAGGAAGTTAGGTTCATACACACCATTTCCGGTTCCTTCATGACCATGGGAGAGTGTTTCTATGGATTTTGTAGGAGGTCTTCCATTGTCAAAATGAGGTCATGATTATTTGTATGTAGTTGTGGATAAGTTTAGAAAAATGTTTGTTTTGATGCCATGTAAAAAGCTAGTTACAGCTAAACAAACTACTCAGTGATTCTTTCAGAATGTTTGGGTGCATTTTGGATTGCCCACATCCATTGTTAATGATCAATATTCTCGCTTTGTTGGGAATTTGTGGTCAAGATTGTGGGGATTCATGGACACCAAATTGAAAAAGAGTACAACTTTTCATCCACAAACAGATGGTCAAATAGAAGTGGTGAACAAAACAATGATACATCTTCTTCACGGGTATTAGAGAAAGCATCCTAAGTTGTGGGATGAACATTTGCACTATATTTAACATGCTTACAATTGAGCCAAACACTATTCAACTCAAACTTCATCATTTGAGGCATGCTTGGGATACTTGCCTAAATCTCCTTTGGATTTTATTTTTAGCAAAGATGTTTCTATTGACGGTCATAAAAACATAGACAAAGCAATAAAGTTCATTGAGCAAATCCCATTAGTGCTCCAAAATGTTCAAGAACAGCTTGAGAAAAGCCAAGGCAAGTACAAAGAAAGTCATGACAAGCATCATCAAGATCACAAGTTCGAAGTTGGCGATGAATTTTGGCTTCACATTAACCAAGGGAGGCTCCAAGGAGAAGGCAAAAAGATAAAACCAATTATATATGGTCCATTCATAATTTTGGAAAAGATTGGTAACAATGCCTTCAGGTTGGATTTTCCTTCATATATGAAAATTGATGTTGTTGTTAATGTTGAGAATTTAAGGTTGTATGAGCCTCCTTTGATTTAATATCAAGGAGAGAATATTCAGATTGCATATTTTGAAGTTTTTTTCTCTAGAATTCCTCGATGAGCTTCAACAAGACACTATACTTGACAGAAGAATAAGGACATTAAAAAGGGGAAGTATTGGTTATCTTCGAGTGGGGCTCAAGGGTACAAATCCTTTAAAAGCCAAATGGATAGAGGTTGGAAAGGTGAGGGAACTATACCCTCACCTCCTAGACAATGGAAAGTGATCCTTTTGGGGTCAAAAAGGCTTCCAGTGGGCAAGCGTGATCAGGTGCTCAAAATTAGGCTCAAAACTCAAAGTGTTAGAATCTATATAAAATTAGCTTCATATTGAAGAAATCTTCATCTTGATTCCAACGGTGTGAGTGACACTCGAATCTGAGCTCATATGTAGAAGTTAGAGCAATTCAAAGTTTGGATTTAACTTGGACACATGGCAAGAGTGGATGATGTGGCAAGGTCCTTCAATGAATGGGGAGGTGCCAAGTGGCAAGTTGTGATTGGCCCCCACACTTCACTAATCCCATATCACAAGATGGTTGGCGTTAAAAATCAACCCTAGAAAAACTAGGATGCGATGCGATAATCAAAATCGCACATTGCAACAAGGTAGGCACGAAGGCATTAAGGAATCGACCTTGGTAGGTGTGATACAATGATCGCAATTGCACATCGGTGAGGGGAAGTGTTATAGATAATCAGACCTTAGCGTACCCGAGTTATGATGCCATAATCACAATCGCACTTCACAAAAGATAGAGTCCCATACATATAAGACTGTCGGTACTCCACCGATTGTGATCTGCGAAAGGATCCCAGATGTGAAACATTTATTGGTTCCAGTTAATAGTTCTGTCAGGTCCGCCATATCGCAATCGAACATCACCCTGCCATGTTCACAAACCATAAGACCATTGGTTTTCCATCGATTACGATTTATGATGGGACAATCATCCAACAAATTATGGCCCACTACATGACAAAAGTTTCCCTCAGTTAGCGCTTTTTGGAGCTAATTTGTAGGATAATTCCAGAAATGGAGAAATTTGTGGAGCGAACATTGGGAAAACAAGGGGAATTCATAACTTCTTCAATTTTCCACTAAATTGGATGCAAAAAGAGGCTAGATAACCATTTTTGGATATTATGGACCGATGGGAGCAGGTTTCAGAAGCATTTGAGCATTGTAAACAAATATTTTTACACTTTTGAGCATAATACAGAGGCCCAAGCCATTGGAAGCTAGATCAAGGAGACATATCCCATGAGGGGTGAAATCCTTTATCATGTGCTTGTTGTAATGTGTTTTAGATGATGTTCTGTAAATGTTTATGATGTTGTCCAGTTTCTTATTTATGTTAAATTGCTCATAAAATTAACATAAAAACTCTTCATTTCACTTGCAAAAATTCATGAATCCTTAAGAACAATGAAAGCACTTGTTTCATATTCTGAGGACCTTAGCACTAAAATCTAATATTATAAATCGGATCAATGTGGGTTGTAATTTTGAGCTTTATCTCATTAACTAGTTAAAAACCAAATTTTAACATTCACTGCAAGTTTTTATTATTTAATTAAATTCTTTATACATGTAATTGTAGTTTTGATCTCAATGTCCCCTAGTAACCAAACTAAGTAAATGGGATTGGATATCTTTGGTAGGATTCAAAGGGAAAAGAAAATAAAATAAACAAGCAAGCCCAAATGATCCCCAGAAAGAAAGTTGTAGAGTACACTTCAAGTCTAAATTAAACCTACAAAGAGAGCCATAGATATTTCCAAATGCTTAAGGAGAGAGAGAGCAAAGAGGTCCAAAACCAAACTCTTGAGGACAAATAATATAGTAAATCTATGATGTGTATTGTGACCTTGGGTTTGTTATGATTTGGGGGTTCTCAATGCACAAAGGGAGACTGTACTTATTTTTATCAAGAGTCTATTTGTAGGTTGGTCTATTCAATGTCGAGCTTGTATATTAAACACAATTAACATGGGTTAGAAGCAATAGTAATTATCTTGGGTTCAAATAGATGAGAGAAATGTTCAAACCCCATGGAAGACATAAGTGGCTATTAGGATGAGAAACAAAAACTGTGTAACAAATAAACATGCTCTACTTCTATTTTTACATCTTGAAAAGAAGGCATTTAGAAGGAATCATGCACATACAATGGATGAAAGAATAGAGGCTTCCATTGGGATAGTGATAATAGACAAGAAGCTTCTCCTTGGCTTGGAAATAAGCTCTCATAGAAACTAAATTTTCATGTCAAAGCTTACCCACCATCTCAGTATGCCTCTTAAATTCATACCTAGCCATCTTGTTAGAATTCTTCAATCTCTTCATAGTGATAGTCATTTTTTTCTCCATCAGAGCCCTATAATTAGTCCCTAGCATGCCTCTCCCTATAATTTTAGCAGATGCATGGACTAGATCCTCCAAAGTGTACATCTGAGCTTCCCCACTACAAAACATAAGAATTTGACTCATTTGTTGCTCATACCAAAGGCTCTTAGCATTTGTATCAACATAATACATATCATAACCACTATCCTCAATTGAAATCTTCTCACCTACAACATTTTTAGCCTCATCCCCAGGCTTCTACTATCTATACCTCTTGCCATAAAAGATAATAAGGAACACCATGAAAATCACCCCAACAATGGATCCCACAACAATTCCTGCTATCTTTCCTCCATTTATCCTTTCATGCCTCTTAAAAAGTGGCATAAAATATTTCTCCATTGGAAAGATTATAATAATAAAGCTTGTAGAAGATGGAACTATTGTGCTAAGCACACAGGGCTTGGGCAATGGGCTCCCATAGAGCCCAAGATTTCTTGCAAATGAAGAATCATTTAACATAGCCAGAATTGTAGTAGATGGTATTCTTCGATAGAGTTGGTTACTAGAAACATTGAATACTTTCATGCCAAACTGATTAAAACTAGGAACAAGACCCTCCAAACGATTGTTCTCCAACATAATAGCATACATGATGACTCATTACTCCATCAGAATTTGCAGTGAATGGCCTCTTTGAGTGCTCATTGTCCCCTACAACATCTCCCCACTCCCTTCAAGCATTCGCTATCTGAGACTAAGTAGGTAGAGTGACTTGAGGTTCTGTCCATGCCATAACTAGTCGCATTCCACTCTTCAACTGCCCCATTTTCCATATTTCTCCACTTCACAACCCTGCTTTGCCAAAGTGAAAAACATGCCCATGGTTACAAACTTATTTAAAAAATCCAATCATATAGTAACCCTGCTGAAAGCCATTACCAACGACAAATTAAAGCTATCATAGCTTTAAGTTATTCTATGCAAATGAAATCCAATCCCAGATATAATAAAATTTGGGTATTTAAACATATATCATATAATAAAAATGTCATTCCAAACATAACTGAAATTCACGTCAACATTACGTAAAATAATTAGTGAGCCTTAAGCAGAAATTATCAGAAAAACATGCAGAACAAGAAGATGTGACCCTCAATGCATATTTCGACCATAATCAAAATAAAGACGCTAGAATCTAAATCTAGTAAATGCACTCAACATTTGGGATGTTAAGCTTCACCTTAGTGTCATGAAGGACAAAGTCTCGATGGCTACTAGTTCTCTGATGCAACAACAACAATTGAAACAAAATTTAAATCAGATGGCTACCTGTTCTCCAATGCAATAGTAACAATGATGTTGAAGCTCCCACCAAATTACTAAATGCTTAGAGGGAAATATAAAGGCAAAGAAGAAAAGTTGTGATCACTAATGAGGGAAACAAAGAGGGCTTTTTTGCATCTTAATTTGATGACAAATGAAAAATGGGTAATGAAAAATATGACATGGGTTATAATAAGCACCGGGATATATCCATCTTAAATACGGATCTAATATATGAAAAAAGGGATCCAATTTCTTCACGTGGAAATTTTTTTATGAACATACATTATTTACGTATCTTGTATAGTAATTTTTTTTATTTTTTATTTTTAAAAATTATATTTGGGCCGACATGAGAAAAATTTCAACTTTGATGATGGAAGGATAGAGTTACACATCACACTGGGCTATAAAATGAATCTCTCGAATAAAAAATATAACACATTATATGACTTCTACGTAATATTTTTTCCTTATTCATTTTTTTTGTAATCCTTTGCCTTGAGGAGAGTGGCATAAACTTTAAGAAGGAAGAGATCACACATTAGATTACTTTTAAATAGTTTTTCTTTTATTTATTCATTTTTGTATTCCTTTTTCATTTTTCTATATATTTATGTCTTTTTATTGATTTTTATAGTTCTCTTTACTTTCTATGTTGCTAGGAAAATTTAGGCAAATAGTCGAAAATATCCCTGAGCTAAAGCAATCAAAGAACAAAAGACTAATAGATGTTGATGTAGAGGCATGGAAATAAATTATTAGGAAATTACAAGAGGGGGAAAAGATCATAAGTGAGAGTGTAACATGACGAGTGGACCTTAATATACTGGCATGTTTGGTGGAACATTTATATCCCTTACACCTTGTCAATTGTTAATTTCATATTACCATATGGAATTATTTGATTAATTGAACTTTATTTTATTATGTTCTTTGAGACTAATGAATGCTAATAGAAAAAAAGGACCACTTCCCTATGTTCAATTTTTTATTCCACATTTATACCCATCCCTTCTCATTCTGTGTATACTTATATATTCAATCATTAAAAACTAAATTAAGGGAAAATGTGGTCGTTGGTTTAGTAGCATATTTTTTTTAATATTCGAACATATGACCTTTCAAAGTCAATATTAGTTCGCAAAACATTGTAGTGCAACTACAAAGTTAGGCTATAAGAAAAAGATGTTCAAGGAAGTATAATCTTTTATCTAGTCTATAGCAACCTTTAAATCCCATATCACCTATAAGTTTAGATTGTTGGAGTGACGCAATTAAAATTACTAAAATTAATCACTAAATTGTATTACTGTAGTACTTGTTAACTAGTCATATTTTTGTTCTTATACTAAATTAGTCATTCATGTTAGTATTTTTTGGTTGTATTAATTATTAGCTAGACATATATATCTAAACAAGGACTAAATTAGTCATTTATGTAGTTGTTTTTCGTTGGGTCACTTAATATTTCTTATTTTGTTTAGCATTTCACTTGGAAAAGTTGCAGTGACTAACTTTTCTAGTCACCTAGTCACCAATTTCTAATTTTCTACTAGTGGATTATGTGTATATTTCTGCAACCTTAATTGTGCCGATGATAAAGATAACTATTTAGTGCCATCCATTTGTTATAGACATTTTTGTGCCTCGTGACATGGAGCATGAAATGTCAATAATTACAGGGATCCTCAGTCCCTAAACATGTTGTTCTTACCCCTAAAAGAACAAGGTCATCGAACAACAGCACTTCCAATCAGTTCTCCACCTGAAAACACTTCAAAACAGGCTAATTTTGGATCATGTCAGCTGCTCCACTGAGCATCTGCGCTGGAATGCAACTGCTCCACTGAGCATCTGCGCTGGAATGCAACTGCTCCTCCTCGTACCTGCGCTGGAAGTCAAATCTAATGAAGGCTACCTGCGCTGGGCGAGATTGGCCAAGTGGCACAGTCATTCTGCAAGGTGTCAACTGCCCAGGAAGCTTCCGAACTGACACTTGGTTCATGAGATTCGCCCTGTGATGAGTAAGAGGTACTTGATCACCATGTGTAAGCAAGGATCTCCAAGTGGACTTAAGAACTGAAGATTAACTGAAGAGGGAGAGGACACTAGTCAGCTCTATGCCAGCCTCAAGCTGACTCATCCTCTCTTCTTCTCTCCTATATATAGAGCTCTTCTATGAGGTCTAAGGAGGCTGGAATTTTGTGTAAAGCAAGGAGGTGTTGTTGGTTTACAGTTAGAGCTATTGGGTGATTGTTTTACTAGAGGTGAAGAGGAGAGTTCTTGCTGCTGGGGAGGTGCTGCTGGATTGGAGCCATTATTGGTTGTAACCTTCTCAGAACCCTGTTACTTCTATCAATAAAGTTTTGCATGTTCTCCTATATACTTGTATTGCATTGATGTATTGTATTTACATGTATATTTGATTCATCCTAATCCATGCTTCAGTTATGAGTACATGTATCTTGTAGTTTGCTCTCTTGTTTGTGCAGGATCTGTGTGTGGCTGGACCGGCAAAGAGAGCAAGGAGCTGGGAACAAGAGACAAAGAGAGAGGACAAGGATCGACTAAGCGAAAGACACCAGGTTGGTTAATCTTTCTCCATTCTCTCTGTACTTTCATAAATGGAATCATCAAAACTTTACTTTCAGTTGTTGCTAAAGACTATCACCTTTAGAGTAGGGATAGGGTCATCCGCATCGGATACTTTTCCCCACAACAAACTGGCGACTCCGCTGGGGAGCCTAGTATCTTGTTGGTGTTTATAGTATTTTTGCTATTCATTTCTTGAAGAAAAGAGTACCAAATCGAAAAGCTTTTGACTATATCAAAAGCGAAGTAGAGGGACTGCTACTCTTGCTCATTTGTTGAGCAAATTCAAGATTTGAAGAGCCTATCTACAAAAGACTCTCTACTCTTTGTGATAGATCTTCATCCTCTTGATCATCCCTTAGCCTGTACTTGACCTATAGCTTTTTATTTCAGCAAAAACAGTGCATTTTTGAGCTTTTTATGACCCGGAATTCTTTGTAGACGAAACTCTCGTGAGTCAGTGCAGGCTGTCCACAGGCAGTCTGCATTATAGCGCAGGTACTCCCTTCGGGAACTGCGCTGAGAGTCAAACTGGCAGACTAGAACCTGCGCTGGTCCAGTTAGCCATTGTCTTGCTCAGCTTTCCCTTTGTGTCTTGGCCCTGTTTTCACTGAGTTTTAGCTGATTGCTTGCTGGTCATTGTACTTGCTGTAGACCACTTCTCCTTGACATTATTCTGCCTCAGTTGTGTGATGAAACTGTGATTGTTCTTTCAGTATTTCTTTCTTCAGTTACAGTTTCCCATTGTGAAAAGCAAACCAGTATAGCTGTGACCTCTTAAATCCTGAACTGTAAAAGTGTCTTTGTGATCTTAAGAGCTAGTTTTATTACTGTTCATGGCTGTTTGAGTTTGTTTGTTTTTCATTTTATGGTTTGAATTCATACATTTTTAGTGTCAAAACAAGTGCTTGTAAAGCGTCTTTTCATTTTAGACAAAACTTGTTTGTTTACGCTTCAAATTGAATTCGAAAATTATACAACAATTTCCTTTTGTCTACATCAACATTAAAGGAAAAGAAAAGAAATACATGCATCTTGCATTTGCATTTTTTGATAAGTTTGCGTGTCTGATCTAGGAGAAAGTGCATTAGTTTGTGCTTTGTGCTCTGTGTGGAAAGATATTGTTTTTCTCTCCCCTCAGCAGTTAGGATTTTCAAAGCTAAAAAGATTGTGAAAGCTTGCTTATCATTTTAGCTGCATTTAGGAATTTGTACCAATACATCTCGTGGTGATCCTGAAAGACAAACTGATAAACAAGATCAACTTAAAATATATTGAATGAATCTAAAAACGCATTGTAACATAACACTCACAGTAGAAGTCTAGGTAGAGACGTGTTCCGGCGTCGTTAAACGTAGTGACTGTCGATCTCTACGAAGGTGGGTGATTCCTCCTGAGGGACGATAGCACTAATACGGACTTGAGCTCCCGCGTACCGTCGCGTATATTGGGAGACCCCTATAGGCAATTATCCTTTATCCTTAGGAAGCCGTGTCGACCGCCCTACTGATCGCGATGCAGTGAACACAGCATTCACGAAGATCGACCACCCGTACCGTAAAACGTATTCTGTGGTTTCGCGAAAGGTTTGGCACACCCTCTGCCTAGATCTCTAGAGCAGTTTCTTTTGGCCTTTTTCAAACTCTATAACTGAAAAAGTCCAACCGAGCATTTGTCACTTCGGGCTCGTTAATACATCGAAGGCGACTAGAGTCATCTTTAGCTTTTTCTCGACTCTTAAAACATGAAAAAGCAAAGTTGTGTCTAAAAGCGTCTAATAAAATTAATTCAATACGGAAACATAATTCCCCTTTTTGTATTTTAGTTGATCAAGTAATCCGCAACCGTGGAGGAAAGTCAATTAAAACCCCGTCGTTCAGGGAGTCTTGCGAGTCAACCGCCTTTGTCTCCGGAACCGAGAGTAGTACGGATGAAGCGAACTCGCTTGACCAGGTCAAAATCTCCTTTTAAAGTTAGAACGGAAGTTCCAACAACATCTGAGATTCTGGTCACTCCCAATATTTCTGGAATCCCTGCCTCTATTGAAGAAGTTCAACAGCAACAAAAGGACAGTGGTACTGATCCTAGTCTGAAGACAACTACTTGCATAACTGAACCAGTTCCATCTGAAACCGGTCCACAGAGTCTTGTTGTTCAAACGACTGTCGCTGTCGAAGCAACCCCTTCTTCGGCACCAGAAATCTTTTACGGACCTGACGGTCTTCCTCTTCCTCCTGGTCTGATTGCAATAGAGGAAATCGTAGAAGACCAGCAAGCAAATACTCCAATTCATTTTGGAGTAGGTACCCCTCTTTTTCCTTCTGCATCAGAAGTTTGTCTATCGCCACCAGAAGTTCCTGAAGAATCGTTAGGAAGTTTATTGGATAGACTTAAAATGTCTGAACAACCGTCGGCATCTAGAACTGTGCCAAACGACACAGCGACAGCAGAAGTTCCTGCTGCCAATCCAACGATGTTTGCCGGCATACCAGCCGTCCCGACTAGCTCTCATCAGCTAGAAGGAGTCCACCCAGGGACTATTATGACAACTTGGTCTGTTCCAGTTTGTTCTTCCGGTATAATACCCGGTAATTCTTATGTTGAAACTAGACAAATTGATCCCTTTGGGAATCATTTTGGGCCATCCAGTCCTCAAAGGCCATCTATACCCTTGAGCTCCGGATTGTTACCGTATGGGGGGCAATATGCCCTTTCGCTTCCCCTTTCGGGGGGATACCCATACGGCAGTTTTCAACCACATTCAGGTTTGACTGAAGTAACGACGAGTGGTTGGGTACCTATGTTACCCCAACAACCAAGAGTTGTATATTCCATGCAACATTGTGTACCTATGTCTAGTATCCCGACGACGCCAGCAATTGTAACCGTGTCGCAAGTTCAATCGATGCCTGTTGTATGTCAACCCCAAGTTGTAATGCAACAGCCTATTGACCCTGCAACACAACCACAATCGCCAACTGCCGGGACGACACAGATACAAACAGGAACCATAACCCCGCATCTTGGTCCGTCGGTTAGTGTCGCACAACAAAACATGGCTTCACAACCATGGATGGTGCAATACCAACAACCTCAGTTTCAACAGGTGTACCAGGGGTCTGAGCAACAGATCTTTGCAAATAGTGGGCAACCGTATATTCAGAATGGGTTAAACCAACCACTTTACAGTGGCCAAGCCCACCAACCATATCAGTCATATCAACATCAGTTGCATTATACTGGTGTGCAAAGACCTACTGCTCAGGCGATTCCATCGTATCCTGGGTACGCCTCGCCAAACCTGAATCAGCAGTTGCCATTCGTGGCGACCTTAGAATTACCAGATTTACATCGATTGACGAACGATCCAATCGCCTATGCCCATTGGTGGCCAGCGATTCCTCACAAACTTCCTTCGGACATTCCTAAATTCAATGGAAATCCGGGCGAAGACCCGTCGAATCATGTGATGACATTCCATCTGTGGTGTTCGTCGAATACCTTGAATGATGATTCGATAAGGCTTCGTCTTTTCCAGAGGACATTGACTGGTCCGACGACTAAATGGTATATTGAATTACCTAGAGCCTCTTTCGACAATTTTAGTTCCCTAGCCACGACTTTCTTAACACACTTTCAATTACCTATAAGGTACGAAACTGGGACAGAGATCTTGACCAATTTCAAGCAGACAACAGCCACACATATATCTGATCATATACATGAGTGGCGTCATCGTCGCAGAATGGTAAAAACCTATGTTCCAGATCAGCTATTAGCTGAGTGGTTTATAAAGTCGCTTCTGCCGGCAATAACAGAAGATGTGGCCAAGGGAGGTGTCGTAACAGAAGAGCAAGTGATTGCTCGTGCTCAATATTTGGACTTAGTGTATACTCAGTCGGGCACGCTCTATGATAAGATACCTGATGCCCCCAGACCAGAATTTTCAATCCCTCCTCCCCCCGGATCGAATAGTGACTCTCATGCCGGTGATGGCGTGATTGGAACTGCAAACGCTAAGTCGACAAGGGATTCAAATAAGAAAGCCCGTAAGACTTCGAATCGAAAAGCAAATCAAGAGATTCTTGCTTCGGAGGTAAATGCTGTATCTACGGATAAAGACAAAAACTCTAATCAACCAGGAAGCAAGAAGAAACAAAACAAAGGGAAGAAGAAGAAACAAGGTGGGTCATCCCCTCAAAAAACTTCTTCAAACCCTCCTGGGCAAGGGAAACAATTTCCTCCATGTCAAATATGCGATGAAAATCATTCAACAAAGAACTGTCCGTTCAAAGCTGAGTTAAAGAGGTTCTTTAAAAGTTCCCAAACTTCAGCTGTGTTGACTGATCCATTTCCCACCCCAGGTCAAAATATGGTTGATAGTGGAAATGCTTCTCCGTCTCAAGTGCTTATGTTGTCGGTTTCTAAGCAAAATGATGCTTTGATCTCGACTAGGAATAAAGATTATGGGAATCCGCCGGTGTCGAACGACAAAAGGAAAGATCGACCCAGTAGTTCGACAACAACTTCGGCAGAAGTTGTACCCCCCCTCACGCATGAATTAACAATAAAGCTGCCTAAGGGAGTAGTCCACAAGTCGACATTCAACCCTCGCGCCAGAGCGGCGCAACACTATAATATAGTGGAGGATTTGGCCCAATCGCCATCTGCTATGTCGACTCTTGAGGTACTACAAAATTGCCCATCCCAAAGACAGGCATTGTTATCAGCAATTGGTGGAGTGGATCCTAAAGATTCCAATCTTGTATCCTTTGATCACAAAGGATATGATCCTCAGTTACCAGCGCAATTAGCTTTCCTTATTCAAGTGAAAGCACTCAACAAAACTGTTCATAGAACGATTATTGATGAGGGCGCATCAACATGTATCATGTCGATGAGTTGCTGGAAAACTCTTGGATCTCCAACCTTGTCGCGATCTTCGACGACATTGAAAGCATTTGACGGTAGGTCGTACACTCCGTACGGTATCCTAAATAACTTTAAGGTTGAACTAGGAGGAAAAACAGTAGAGATTGATGTTGAAGTCATTGATGGCAATCTTGACTATAACATCCTACTGGGAAGACCATGGATATATGCCATGGCAGCTGTAGTGTCGACATATTTTAGGAAGATCGCATTCCCGTTTGAAGGAGGGATTACGATCGTCGACCAACAGAATTTCCTCCCTAATGGTTCACAAGTTACTGGAAGCATTCCCCTGATCCATGGGAGCGACCATTCAATAAAAGATATAGGAGTAGGCTTGCTAAAAGATCCCACAATGATGGGAACTTTCACGTTGCCACCTCCTTTCCATGAAGGGAATATCCCGTTTGTAGCAACATGCAACATGGTATCTTCATCGAAGGTCGCAGAAGACAAAGTCGTCGTGGATCATCAAGTGGTATTGCCACCTAGCCCTATTGAAATATTGTAGCAATCAATGTTTCAGGCATGGGAGGCGAGCCCAAATGAACGCTCGTCAAGCATTTGGGTAGATAGGTCCGAAGAATATGGTACCCCATTAGATCCATGGTCAAAAGTTCATGGGACTGACGAAGGAATCTTACAATCAATGATGATTGAGGGGGCACCATGGAATGATCACCACCATCGTTCCCTTCTTCTAGAGTGTGAAGAAGAAACTCATCACGACCTATACCACCCTTCAGTGTTTGAATTCCTAACAAATACTGTAAATACGGGGGATTCAGAGAGAAACCTATCCAATATTGAAGAAACCATAGCCATAAACATCTCGACAAAATCTGATGTTGTTGAGAACATACATGTCGGCAAAAGTTGTTCCCCTTCAGAACTGGGGTCATATGATGAAATGTCTTTGCATGGTCATATGATGAAATGCCAGGCATTGACTCGAGCATAGTTGAACATGAGATTAAAATGTATCCTGATGTCAAACCAGTAAGACAACGGCTTCGGCAGGTACATCCGAAGAAAGCCGCTGCCATTAAAGCAGAAGTTGAAAAACTTCTCCATGCTGGATTCATCTACCCGGTTCCTCTAACCGATTGGGTATCGAATATTGTCCCTGTTATGAAAAAACAAGGGACGATAAGAGTGTGCGTCGACTATAGGGATGTAAACAAAGCTTGTCAAAAGGACAACTACCCTACACCCTTCATCGACCAGATAATTGATGAATGCGCCGGATGTGAAATCTTTTCCTTTATGGATGGATTTTCCGGGTATAATCAAATAAATATCCGCCCACAGGACCAGTCTAAGACTGCATTCATCTGTCCGTGGGGCACATTCGCTTATCGAAAATTACCCTTTGGTTTAAAGAACGCAGGGGCGACGTTTCAGAGGGCAATGAATTATGCCTTCCATGACATCAAGAACATTGTTCAACCTTACCTCGACGATCTTCCGGCTCATTCGCGGAAGCGGACTGATCATCCGCAGCATTTGAGAGCAATATTTCTACGTTGCCGACATTACAAGATAAGACTCAATCCGCACAAGTGTGTGTTTTGCGTCGGTTCTGGTCGTTTACTTGGCTTTGTGGTCTCTAAGGATGGGATTCGTCTCGACCCTTGTAAGGTTCAGGCAATCATTAATTTGCCTCCACCTTCAAATTTGCTTCAGATTCAGAAACTCCAAGGGAAAGCAAATTTTCTGAGGAGGTTCATTCCAAATTACGCAGAACTTGCCAAAGGTTATACTCGTCTTTTGAAAAAGGATGTACCTTTTGTCTGGGACCAGGTTGCGCGAGCTTCCTTTGACGCTCTAAAAGATTCTCTAGTAAGAGCATCATTAATGTACGCCCCGGACTATCAAAGAGATTTTAACCTGTATCTAGCTGCAGCGGATACGACCATTGCGATGGTCTTAGTGCAAGAAGTCGATGGAATTGAACATCCTATTTATTATTTAAGTAAAAACTTAAATGACACAGAAAGTAAATATTCCTATGTTGAAAAACTAGCGCTTGCTGCTGTTCAAGCGATTCAAAGGTTTCGACATTATGTCCTCTTTAGGAAAACTACCATTCTGTCAGATTGCAATCCCATGACATATATACTGTCGCGACAGTTGCTTGGGGGCAAATATTCAAAATGGATAGCCATCCTTCAAGAGTTTGATTTAGATTTTGTAAAATCCAAATCGAAGAAAGCTCTAGTTTTCGCGGAATTATTATGCGATCTCCCATCGTCGTCCAACGATGAAACATCAGAAGAGTCAATCGTGGATGAAAATTTGTTTCTAATATCGGTAAGCGATGAGTGGTATGGAGACATCATTGTTTATCTCCAAACCAAGGATAATTTTAGGGGCGAATGTTCGCCCTTTGGCGAAATTAAGGGGTTTTAAATTTTTAGTGGGCGAATATTTTGTATCATAGTACATTTTTACAAATCACCTCAAATAGCCCACCTTATTTTAAGGGAGAGGGTAAAAAAGGTAAATTTAGCCCTTGAAATTAGGACTTACAACCTTCCATTCGCCCATTTTCAAGAATAGGTTTTATTTAAGTGAATCCATTCGCCCATTTTCAAGAATAGGTTTTATTTAAGTGAATCCTATGGGCCAAATACCATACTTATAAAAGAGGTATGGTAAATTAATAAAAATATAAATAAATGAGAGGTATGGTAAATAAATAAAACATTTTTTATATTTACTCCATAAGTCACCTTATATACATGTAAGGGTGTAAACAAATAAAAATATAAGTAAAGTGGAGGTATGGTAAATAAATAAAATGTCTATTTATACTTACTCAAAAGGTATGGTGAATAAATAAAAATATAAATAAACTAGACGTATCGTAAATAAACAAAACCTCTTTTTATATTTAGTCCATAACCCTCATTCTATTTATGAAGGCTCAAGAAAGAGGTTTTATTTAAGTGAATCCTATGGGCCAAATACCATATTTGTAAAAGAGGTATGGTAAATTAATAAAAATATAAATAAATGAGAGCTATGGTAAACAAATAAAACATTTTTTTATATTTACTCCATAAGTCACCTTATATTTACGAACACTCAAAAAATGGGTTATATTTAGGTGAAACCTATGGCCAAAATACTATGGGACAAATACAATGGACTAGATTGTTATTAATACCATGCAAAAAATCATTATTAACCCTAATATTAGAATTAATAAAAATAAAAATGGCACATGGTATTGACCCATGGTATTCACCAAAATGGCACATGGTATTGACCCATGGTATTCACCTGGAATGTAGCCTATTTGAATGGGGGAATTAAACCAGCATGTAGCCTATGCTAAGGTTCACTAGGACTTTACAAAGTTTTATTATTTAGTGAAAGACTGGCCAAGATCTTACAAGATTTTATGATTGAGTAAAATATTCGCCATGCCTGGTGAGAGATTCGCCAAAAAATTATATATACATATTATATTATTGATAAAATCGCCTTCCATTTTTCCTATATACCATGGAGATTCGCCCATTTATTATATTTATAAATTTAGGGGGGGTTCTTAAAATTTTCCCTGCTCCAAACCCAAAAATTTAGGCCGAATACCTCACACTCGGAACGGAAACGTATACGATACCAATCTAAAGACTACATGATCGTCGGTGATACACTTTACCGTCGTGGTGTCGATACGGTTCTGAGGAGGTGCCTTACCCATGAGGAGGCCGAAAAAGCCCTGAATGATTGTCATTCAGGCGCGTGCGGGGGACATCAATCTGGATATGCAACAGCACAAAGAATCTTACGAGCAGGATATTTCTGGCCAACTATGTTTAAAGATTGCATAATAGCTGTCAGAAGTTGCCATGCATGTCAGATCTTTGATAGCAAAACCAGAAGACCACCCGCACCCTTACAGCCGATAGTTGCTGTTGGGCCCTTCGCCAAGTGGGGCATCGATTTCATGCAATGTAACCCCACCTCGACTGGGGGCATGGGTATATTATAGTCGCTGTTGACTATTTTACCAAATGGGCCGAGGCGATGCCTACATTGGATAACACTGGTGAAACAGCTGCCCTTTTCTTTTTCAATCATGTAGTCGCCAGGTTCGGCGTTCCGCAAGCTATAGTGACAGATCATGGATCGCATTTTCGCAATCACATGATGGTTGAATTAGCTGCCAAACTAGGGCTATCGCACGACAGCTCTACCCCGTATTATCCACAAGCCAACGGACAAGTTGAGGCAATCAACAAGGTCCTGAAGCGAATGTTGCAAAGGATGATCGGGGTTCACAAAAGAAGATGGCATCTAATCCTGTACTCAGCATTATGGGCTTACCGAACCTCGGTAAAGAACGCCACTGGGTTCACACCATTCCAATTGGTGTATGGCCTGGAGGCAGTCTTACCGATCCAGTGCGAAATTTCGTCTCTTAAACTCGCAATTGACCTCCTCCCCGGAACCTCAGAAGAAGAGGCTCGTTTCCTGGAATTGATCCAGTTGGATGAAAACCGTCGTGACACCGCTTTGGCGAACGAGGCCCATAAGAAACGAGTCAAAGCACAGTTCGACAAAAATGTCAAACCTCGCAACTTCTCTGAGGGTGACTTGGTTTTGCTTTACGACCAAGAATCCGACAAATTAGGAGCAGGAAAATTTCAGTCCTTATGGATGGATCCCTATATTGTTAAAAGGGTGTTAGCAAAAGGAGCCTACGAGTTAATGGATTATGACGGAATACCACTGGCGCAACCCCGTAACTGGTTGTACCTCAAGCGTTACTATGCCTAAATAGTAACCTGAGTGCTTTTGTTGTATTTTGTTTTCGCTAAAATGTTTGTTTCGGTTAAGTAATCCACCTTTCTCGTTTGTTGCAGATGTCAAATTATTCTGATACATATGTGGGATATGCCGACGGAGCGAGTCGTAGTACGCGGAATTTGTCCTCCGCAGCCTAGGCCATTTTTGATCCAAGCGGCGAGTTAGTGAGTTTCAGAGGGGTGTGTATTGGACGATCAACGAACAATATCGCTGAGTATAGTGCGTTGATTGAACTCCTCTCTGATACCATCGCTCATGGTATACGCCGACTAATTGTCAGGCTAGACTCACAACTTGTGATACTACAACTCACTGGTATATATTCAGTCCGCAATCCAGCTATTTATCGTATGTTTCTAAGAGTTAAGATTTTGGAAAGAGAGTTTGATTCAATTCAATACCAACATATTTCCAGAAACTTGAACACATTAACAGATTCATTAGCAAACTATGTATTAGATAGACATTTACAACATATATAAAAAGAGATGCATCGGTGCTATGTAAGTGGATCACAAATAAACTGAAATAAACTCCGAAAATCAAAATATATAAAGCTGTTTATAGTTTGTACATAATGTGCTGTAATCAAAACAAAATTGGTCATATGACCTAGAACTCAAAAAGATGCTAGGGGGAACCCTAGCCTAGTGGTGCTCGTGAAAGTACGTCACGGTCTGTGCGATCATGCGCAAAAGACGAGTCCATCGTCTAGGCACGCCAATAGTATGCCGCTGCAACTGTAAAGGTAACTCGTCAATCTGTACATCCGGAAGACCACGAGTAAGGCTCTCAACCTGCTCCTGCACAGCTGCAAGTATCTCAGTATCACCAAGGTCGCGAATAACAACTCTCCTAGCAGGCTCTGCTGCTGGGGCAGCAACTGGCGATCGTGGACGAGCTACTGGACGAACAGGACCAACATCTGCATGCACCCAAGAGTTTGATCAGTTTGAACATTAACATCATGAATAAAAACAATAAATAGTGATATGGTCAGAATTTTACCAATAGCGCCCCATTACTCGCCATCCGGAAGCACCAAGTCCGGATCACCTCAGTAGTCCATACCCACATATGGATACTCAGAAAATTCCATCTCCTGACGCTCGAACCACCTAAAGAAGGACTCAGTGAATGTAATATGAGGTTGACCAGCATGCCGGGACATATGGTCAACCCACCTCTGCATGCGTGGCTCGGTCGGAGAAGGCACATCAAGCAAGATGTACTGAGGTTGCATCAATGGGATTTTCTCCAAGACAAAGGCAGTCGGAATAGAACCAAATCCAAAGTTCTTCAGCCCCCCGTCCTTTACCTTGGTCAATTGACTTTTCATCTGAACAAGTACTGCATCGCACCAGTTAAACACTTTCGGTTGGAGACACTCCAAGGCGTGCTGCATATGAGATCTGTTGGCAACATGTAAAGCTGCGCTACCGGCCATCCTACCAATGGTAAACAGAATGGACCTGAGAGACCTGTCAGTAATGTCACGGATATTGATCTTGCCGTCTTTGCTCGGCTGTGAACCTTCCCGGCAATACTGACGGATATAGTCTCTGGTGGAAGTAGTCCCTCGAGCCGTACCTGACAAAGAAACGGGGGCACCCCGCCTTGACAGCCCAGTCAAGAAGTACATGTCCTCTATGGTCAAGGGGATGGTTTTCCCCCTAATCTGGAATACTTGGTTAACAGGATCCCAAGCATCAAGCATATACTGCAGTAAAGAAATCTGTGCTCTCATGCTAGAGATACGGAAAAACTTCAGTAGGCCACAGTTCTGAAGCGCGCTCACCGTGACCGGGTCATGGAGTGCAACCATGTCCTCTGCTTCATGTTCTCGTTCTCGCCATGTAAGGGACATTTTGTTCAAAGTTCCCTGCAAGCAAACAAGAGAAGGGGTAAGTTCCTAATTTTGATGAAAAAACTGACGAAAAAATCATCAAAAAACACATGCAGGATCAGTCTTTCTAGGCCCAACGCAGGCAGAGAAGTTTCCCCTTGCGCTGAGAGGCAGTCTGCTTTAAGACCACCTGAAATACAGTGCAAGTTTTGAAAGGGAAACCTGCGCTGATGCCAGGGCGCTCTAATGAAACCCCTGGGGCCCAGAAACCCTGAAAAATGTGCATGAAACTGAAAAAGGAAACCATGAAAGTAAAGGGCTAAGGTTTAGCTCCTACCTGGTCCAAACGGCGCCGAAAATCGTCCACAGAATCTCCCGGAATCAGCTGGTGAAAATCAAGGAAAAAGAGACACCTCCAAAGCTCCAACAAGCAAAATGCAAATGAAATGGTAAATGAGAGGTAAAAACACCTTTTTATGACTTTTTACACAGTTTAAAGTTAAATATTAGGGTTATAATCTCCTTTTCATGCAAATATTGTCCATTTCTAACAAAGTTTGTTGCAGCAATTGAATGTGAAGTACTACATTTGAAAAGAGAAAAGCTAGTAAAAGTAAAAAATCAAATTTGACCATGATTCGAGCAGTTTTATGACTGAATCTATGCTCGTTAAAAAATAGAAAAGTGTGAGCAAAAGTTTCCCCCAGAGTTCAAGCTCATGGAAAAAATGAACCGGTAAATAACCTTTTGAGATCGTAAATTCATTAGCCATAAGAACCTTGATCGTGTTGTCATCCATCACCTCCACCGTTCATTTGGCCGATTATTCACTTCCATTTGTGTGTTTACCTCTTTTGAGAAACAGCTGCGAAGAGTGATTCCACCTAGCCATCCTCGTAACATTGCCGTGATTGGAAAATTCCAACCTGTACCTGGAATCTGATGCTATCCCTGTTTATCACTCGTTCCTCAAAAGACGAGTCTTCTTTCAGCTCTTTTCACTGACTCGTAAAATATGAAAAGTTTGCTGAGTTTTGGCCTTCCAGCTCGTTAAATGACCGGAACGCTATCCCTCCTCTAAATTTTAATCTTTTTGGACCTGAGGGATTATTGCACAAAAAGATCGAGCGCTTGTCTTGTTCGGCTCGTAAAAGTACCGAACAGCCATCCCTTCTGTATTGTTTTATACTTTTTCGGACTTAGGGGATTAGATGACGAAAAAGGAATCATGGAGTTGACTTTCTGTACCTTTTCAGACTCTCTAAAAATGAAAAGGACCGAGTTTTCCTTGTCGTTAGACTCGTTAAAATGATTAAATAGCGACAAACTTGTCTTTAGACGAGAACGAGTTTCCCTATCGCTAGGCTCGTTAAATCATAGCGATGGGCTTGCCCGAAGGGCAGGTTATAGAACAAGCATATGTTATCCTCCTCAAGCTTGACAAAAATAAAGAGGTACTGGTCAGAAATGACTGGGGAAAAATTGGGAGAACATCAAAGTTTAATGGTAGCAAGTCACTCTTGGACATGACACTTTTCTTCCGTACCACATCGGGTTGGGTTGTCTCATTCACCGGTCTCATCACCATGGTCCTCGCCAAACCATCCACATTTGGGGTAATGCTACCAATCCATCGCATCAGTGTCGTTATATGTTCAAGAGGGGTCATTCTGAAAGTGTCAACCATGTCCCATCCACTGCCATACATTATCCTTCATCCATTCATGATCGCCACCCTGAATCATATGTCACAGTTTGTTTTCACCTCCACTAAAGTCATTAGCTCCGTTCCGTGTCATTGATGTGGGATTCATTAAGGCCCTCCTTTGACGGATCGCTTCTTGTCAACTTCAGCTCATTATCCAAGAAGTTGATCTAGGAACACCCCCATCAGTACTTTGAAGCTTGCATGCCTCAATGGCAAGTTTCTCACTTCCGGCGACAGGTATACATCAATGACCTTCGACCAGAAGATTTTGCGTGGCGTTCGACGCCAAGTCCTTTATTCACGCCACGTGAATTGTACTGCAGTACCTTGAGGGTCATCGTCATTATTGGTGATTCCTCTCGCGCTTGTTAACGGTTTTCATTATTGACCGGTAATCAAGCGATGTCTTTCCATGTTCGACTTCAGCGCAATTCTCACATGGATCGACTTGTACTTAGAGTGAAGATCGAACGAGTTTGAAGACCCCGGATCTAGTTTCATCCATCCGGGCTGCGATATATATTCAGGAAATATAAAAGCATTTGTCATGTACATCATTGCAACAGATGATCATCCTACTCAAAGGATGATAATTTCAGCAGAAAATTATCAGTCTACCTCCAGACGATCGTCTGTCATATGTACCAAAATATATTTATAAAAGTTGAGCATGGGAATGCCCGCCTCAGCTAGATCATGAAAATAGAATGAAAAATAATGTATTGTATTGTATTACAGGGCACATCCTCAGCACTGGAATGAACTTCGGACCCTCTAGATAAAGCATTTCACCCGATAAACGGCCTCATACTTTAGGGGGCAACTGTTATAGACATTTTTGTGCCTCGTGACATGGAGCATGAAATGTCAATAATTACAGGGATCCTCAGTCCCTAAACATGTTGTTCTTACCCCTAAAAGAACAAGGTCATCGAACAACAGCACTTCCAATCAGTTCTCCACCTGAAAACACTTCAAAACAGGCTAATTTTGGATCATGTCAGCTGCTCCACTGAGCATCTGCGCTGGAATGCAACTGCTCCTCCTCGTACCTGCGCTGGAAGTCAAATCTAATGAAGGCTACCTGCGCTGGGCGAGATTGGCCAAGTGGCACAGTCATTCTGCAAGGTGTCAACTGCCCAGGAAGCTTCCAAACTGACACTTGGTTCATGAGATTCGCCCTGTGATGAGTAAGAGGTACTTGATCACCATGTGTAAGCAAGGATCTCCAAGTGGACTTAAGAACTGAAGATTAACTGAAGAGGGAGAGGACACTAGTCAGCTCTATGCCAGCCTCAAGCTGACTCATCCTCTCTTCTTCTCTCCTATATATAGAGCTCTTCTATGAGGTCTAAGGAGGCTGGAATTTTGTGTAAAGCAAGGAGGTGTTGTTGGTTTACAGTTAGAGCTATTGGGTGATTGTTTTACTAGAGGTGAAGAGGAGAGTTCTTGCTGCTGGGGAGGTGCTGCTGGATTGGAGCCATTATTGGTTGTAACCTTCTCAGAACCCTGTTACTTCTATCAATAAAGTTTTGCATGTTCTCCTATATACTTGTATTGCATTGATGTATTGTATTTACATGTATATTTGATTCATCCTAATCCATGCTTCAGTTATGAGTACATGTATCTTGTAGTTTGCTCTCTTGTTTGTGCAGGATCTGTGTGTGGCTGGACCGGCAAAGAGAGCAAGGAGCTGGGAACAAGAGACAAAGAGAGAGGACAAGGATCGACTAAGCGAAAGACACCAGGTTGGTTAATCTTTCTCCATTCTCTCTGTACTTTCATAAAGGGAATCATCAAAACTTTACTTTCAGTTGTTGCTAAAGACTATCACCTTTAGAGTAGGGATAGGGTCATCCGCATCGGATACTTTTCCCCACAACACCATTGAGTAGATACTCAAGACAGTATCTGGGTCTAAAATGTTTTCGATACTAGATGGTCTTTCTAGTTATAATGAAGTGCTAGTACCATAACCAGACAAATTGAAAACTACCTTCCAGACAAAATGGGGGACATTTGCTTTCAAGAGGATTCCACTTGGACTTATAAATGTAGGTGCAACTTTCCAAAGAGAAATGGACGTCACCTTTCACAACCTGATAGGTCAAAGAATTGTTGTTTATTTAGATGATGTTATTGTATTCTCCACGAAAAGACCAAATCACGTATGTCATCTAAAACAGATATTCGAGTAGTGTCGAAAGTATGGGATTTCTCCCAATCCAAAGAAGAGAGTGTTCGGTGTGTCCGAAGGGATTCTACTGGGGTGCATCATAGAAAAGAGCGGAATCAATATTGATCCTGAGAGGGTCAAAGCGATCATGTAGATCCTATTCTAGGTGAATAAGAAGGCCAGGCAGTCTTTGTTAGGAAAAAATAATTTCCTCAGACAATTCATCTCTGATTATTTGCAGATATCAAGAAATATGCAATATATAAATGGGATAAATGGGAACAAGACACTTTCACTCAAACTAAGCAAACTATTGTTGATGCACTTGTGCTTTTCAATATAGATTATCATAAAGATGTCCTGCTCTATATGTTTTCTTCAGATTCATTGATTCTGGCTATGTTGACTCAGAAAGACATTGAAGGAAATGAGAAACCTATCTCCTTTATGAGTGATAGTCTATAAGGGCTCGAATTAAATTATCCTTTAATTAAAAAAAAAGCATATGTAATATACAAGGAAGTTAAATATTTCAGGCCTTATATATTAAAAACACTCACAACCACATTTGTACCTCATCCAACAGTAATAACACTATTCGTGCAACAAGATATGGGTGACAAGAGGGCTAACTGGATGATCTATCTTCAAGAATATGACCCAGAGTTCAAACCAGCTCATACGATAAAAGGTCATATCCTATGTAAGCGAGCCACCAAAGCAAGATATGATCCCAAACAAGATGTTTCGACATGTATAATATTGAACATGTTCCTTAGTCGACATCCACAATGCCATGGTATGAAGATCTGTGACAATTTCTAGAGCATGACACCTTGCCCTCATAGTTATCGAAGAAACAAATGAGGTTCATTCATTTAAAATCTCTATCTTACTAATTATTTCATGTAGTGCTTTTATGGAAGCACCACAATGGTGTCCTACTCAGGTTCCTTGAGCCGCAAGTTACAAAGGAGGTCCTGAAAGACTTACATGATGGACTGGTAGGTGGCAACTATGCGGGTGACACTATGACACATAAGGTGATGAGGGA
This sequence comes from Pinus tabuliformis, assembly GCA_031772625.1. NCBI lineage: Eukaryota > Viridiplantae > Streptophyta > Pinopsida > Pinales > Pinaceae > Pinus > Pinus tabuliformis. The sequence continues at coordinate 658,775,412 of CM062807.1, forward strand.
TGGATATTATTTTCCCACACTATTTAAAGATACTCACGCTTATGTTCACAAATTCCAATCATGTCAGAGATGTGCTAGGTGCAAGCCGAGGTTAGCCACCCCACTACTACGAGTAGCAGTTGAAGAATAATTCCAACAATGGGGTCTTGATTTTATCAGAGATATTTTTCCTCATTCTTAAAAGAAAAACTAATATATTCTAACAATGACAGATTACTTCACTCAGTGGTCAGAAGCATTTCCTCTTAGACAAGTAAATGATCAGGAAGTCATTCACTTTCTACAACATAATATTATAACCAGGTTTGGCATTCCTACGTCACTTGTCTTTGATAATGAAACATATTTTCATCATTAAAATTTATGAGTTCACATTAGAGAATGGAATTTATTGAAACATACATGTAATTATTATCAGTAGGGAAATTGTTTGGTGAATCCATGAATGTGAATATCATTCACATAATCAAGAAAACCATATTCTCTAAAGAAGGAACTCGATTAAATCTTTGACCAATGCACTCTGGGATAATCATGTAACCCCAAAGCCTTCCTTAAGAACCTCACTATACTTCCCAATTTTTGATAAAAAATTTATCTTGACTCTGAACTTGTATCTTCCAACCTTGCAGCTCTCTCAAGAGACATAAGCTAGACCTTTCCATCTGGTTTAGAGAAGGATAGATACCTTACTCAAAATCGAGGAAGAAATGAATAAGGCTAAAGACAATTTTGTTGTACATCATAATCATGTAAAGCACTAGTTTGATAAGAAGTCCACAAGGGCAGAGTGCTTTGATGTGGGAAACCTAGTTATAAAGTGGGATAAATCCCACGAGGACAAACACAAACACACAAAGTCCTAGCCTTTGTGGATTAGACCATTTATTGTCGATGAAAATCTTGGCCATTATACTTTCAATTTGAAACCATTAGATAGGAGGATTGACCCCCTTCCTATAAATAGTCGAGATCTAAAGAATTACTTTCAATAGTAGCTAACAACTACAATTCCAGTACAATTTTCTTGTTTCTCTTTCTTTTATTTTGCCCATTGTTAGATTATTATGTAAGTCATGTCCTTTGATATCTTTTTTGTTAGTCAACGTACACAAATAAGACCCTTGTATAAAGTGCATGGATCGAAAGGCTTTGTAGTGTAATAAAAGAGAAGTGTGACAACCACAACGCTTGAATATTTGTTGTTCTCCTTCTTTGTTTGTGAAAATGTCACAAGTTGGGCTAAGTCTACATGGAAAATGACATTCATACAATAGGAGAACCTTGAGGGAACCTATTAGATCCATGCCTTTGTTGGTATTTAAAATGCTCAATTTGGTGTAAATCTACTTGTGCATTAACACTTGTCCAATCTAGTAGAGAAGGGATAAGGGGAAAATATAAAGTGAGCAAACCAATATCATAGGTCTTAAAATAAGTCTCTAAAGGAGAAACCTCCTATGCTCTGAGCAATAAGTCATGATCCCTCTTCTGACCATTGAAAATAATAAGCTCCAATGCATAGTTATATTAAAATAAATAAATAAAGGGTGAAAGAAGAGAAAGGATTCCTATGCAAGGAGGTGAAGCAAGTGACTTCACTAGGGTACTCTCCAAGTTCGCTCAAAAGGAGGCATGTTTGTACTCCTAAAGTGACTCCATTAGGTTATTGTCTAGGCTTTCTAGCAGTGGAGCAACACCAGAGATGAAAACTCATACTCTAAATATCATAAACTTGTTGTGCACATTACACTTTCCTATATTGAAACAGTTATTATATGGTGTATCTTCTGTGTTTGTTTTGAACAAGTAGAGAAAAGTGAGATGTTATGTATAAAACTAGGTCAAAAAGGGGAAATCAAGGAAATCAATACTTCCTGAAAGGTCTGACCCTTAACCAAAATCTATTCTTGGATAGAGAAATTGAAGTCTTCCTAGTTTGTAGCCAAGTGTTGTCACTGCTACAACACCCTCCAAAATTTCACTACATTTGTATTTTGGAGCCTACTATCACTATCAAATCTAGAGTCGCTTTGATCACCAAATGTTGTTTCATGTTATTATATGTGTTTCAAGTGTCTTTGAATGGTATCAAGTTTCATCACATTGAACATAACATAATTCAGTGCATTTCGTGGTTGAAACATATTTTTTGTCATAAAACAACACTTTTGGGTCATTGTCGCACACACTACACTTGCTGCACTTGGGGAATGTGTTTAAAGTGGCATTTTGACCTATATTAATCATTTTTTCAGGTTTTTCTAAGTTTTCTTGATGAGTTGATATGCGTCACACGTGGTTCTATGTCTAAACTCATCTTGTTCACCTCTCGTATCATATTCTAGACTTAGACAAATATTTTGTTTCAAAGAAAACCCATTAAGGCCAAGAGAACATGTGCGCACTCTATAGCCTTGATGGATAATCCTTCATTGTTTGGAAATGTGCCATGCACCCTCCAAGGGTACAAGGCACATTATAAATCCTTTATCGATAATCCTTCATTGTTTGGAAACGTTCCATGCACCCTCCAAGGGTGCAAGGTGCACTCCTTAACCCTCTTCTCCCTTCCTTACTCCAAACTATTCCCTCCTAAAGACCAAGACTTCCTTGAGCACACTCCTTCAACTCAAATAAATGTTCCCTCCTTGAGCACTTAGGTGCACCCTAAAGGCCTTAGTTTCCTAGCATCAACCTTCCCTAATGTGCCATGCACCCTCAAGACACTTTAAGCACATGAGAACACTCCAAAGGAATGAAGCACCAACTTTCATCCTTCAGTAGTGTGCCCTACGCCCTCCTTGGCCTTTTGAGAGCATGAGTGCACACCAAAGTCATGAAGCCTTCACCCCCCAGCCTTTAGGAGTGCACCTTGCACCCTCCATCTCTCCCTTGAGTGCACAACACACTTGGGAAGCTCAAAGTCTTCCCCTTCATCCTTTGGATTTGTGCCATGTGCCCTACCTTTACCGACCCCTCTTTTGAGTGCATGATGAACCTCAAAGCCTTCCCTCCTCAGTATTTCAACCTTTCAAAGTGTGCCCATGTGCCTTGAAGCCCCTTTGCGCCTCTTGAGTGCACCAAAAAGTAATGAATAGAAAATATGAATGAAATATGGTAGAATAGGATATTTTCAAGCTTATGGTTTCTTGTCATGAGTGAATTACAGATACACTTATGCGAGAAACATCATCGCAAGCACACATGAGCATGATCGGGCAAGGTGAACAAACAAAGGAATCGCATAAATAATGAAGAACAAACTTGAATTTTGATGATCAAAGCGCCTCGTGTAGTTTTTAAGCCCGTACAGAAATTACCTGCATGCGAATTATAAAAGACAGAAAATAAACAATGTGAGAGCATAACACATAAAACACATATACACAGAGATTTTCCCCTAGATCCCAAAATCAGGACTATCAGTTTGATTTTTTTATTATGTTCCTTTCAATGTTACAATACATACTTATACATGGCAAAGCATTCAATACCATGGACCAAAAACCATCGCATCCAAAAACATGGACCGAAAACCATCGCGTCCAAAAACATGTGCGAAAATCATGCACAAAACCATAGGTTGGTCCGCCCAACCTAACATAGGTTCCAAAACCAAAATTTTCTAGGGCGCTGCCTTGGACCCCATAGAGTGGGGTTACTTGTACCCCTCAAACCCCCTGTGACTCCCCCCGCTATGCAATCAGTGCAATGAAGGGGGGCCTCTGTCCCCCATCTAAGCACCCAGTTAACTACGTGGGCTAGTCATGGAAAGAATATAACACAACCCAACATTCTCACACTTGTTGTTTTCTTTCCAGAGGGGGGCACAAGAGAGCTTAGTCATTTATCCAGCCCTGCAATTCCCATTGTTTCTCTACACCAAGATAACTTCTCAGAGCTCATAGATTTTGTCAATGCATCTGCAATATTCTTCAAAGTGTCCACCTTTACTAGCAACACCTTTCTGTCTTCTATCATATCCCTCACAAAGTGATACTGAACATCAATGCGCTTTGTCTTTGAATGATATGCAGGGTTCTTTGCCAAGAAAATTGCACTTTGGCTATCACAGTCTATCCTTATAGCTCCCTATACTAACCCCATATTTGAACACAATCTTTGCAACCAAACTACTTCCTTGCTTGCATGAGTGGCTGCCATGTATTCTACCTCTGTAGTTGATAGTGCCACTACAGATTGTCTCTTACTCATCCAACTGACTGCACCTCCAAATGGGTTAAACACATGCCCACTATCAGATCTTCTCTAATCCAAATCTCCAGCCCAGTTTGCATCAACAAAGCCATGAAAATCTGACACTGTCCAATACTGGTATTCCTTGGTAGCACAAACCATAATCAGTAGTGCAACGCAAATACCTGAAAACCCACTTCACTGTTGTCCAGTGCTCCTTCCCTGGTTTTGACATAAACCTACTCAATACTCCCACTGCGTGTGTAATGTCTGGTCTAGTACATACCATTTCGTACATCAAGCTACCCACTGCACTTGCATATGGAACACAGGACATGTCCTCTTCCTCTTCTTGTGTCTTGGGACACTGTTCAACAGATAAATTTACACCTACAAGAATAGGAACCTTCACCAATTTACTATCCTACATATTAAACCTCTGCAATATTTTCTAGACATGCTTCGTCTAGTTTAACTAGAGCTTCCTGTTTGTCTAATCTCTTTTAATTTTCATGCCCAAAATATAGTTTGCAGCACCAAGATCTTTCATGTCGAATTTGGAGGACAAATGGGTCTTCAAATCCTAGATAATTTCTTTATCATTTCGAACCAGCAACATATCATCCACATACAAGACCAAATAAATAACATAGTCACCAATTAATTTAAAATACACACAATGATCTGCTTTGCTTCTGGTGAAGCCAAGTCCCCGTATAAATGTATCAAATTTATGATACCACATCCTTGGTGACTTTTTTAACCCATACAAAGACTTCTTTAACTTGCATACCAGTTCTTTCTTACCCTTCACCGCAAAGCCTTTAGGTTGCTTCATGTAGATTTCCTCTTCCAAATCCCCATGAAGAAATATTGCCTTCACATCCATCTGTTCCACCTCAAAATCAAAAGCAACAAAAAAAGATAAAAGTAATCTAATAGAAGTTACCTTGGCAACAGGAAAAAATATATCACCAAAATCAATTCCCAGCACCTCGGAATAACCTTTTGCTACCAACCGAGCTTTGTATTTCTCCACCTTTCATTTTGCATTTGTCTTCTTCTTGAACACCCATTTTCTGCCAATGGGTTTCCTTCTAGCCGGCAACTCCACCAGATCCCAACCCTCATTTTTGTGCAAAGATGCCATTTCATCAACTATGGCCTCTTTCCAGAGTTTTCCATCCTCTGTATCTACTACTTCCTTCACATTTCTGGGATCATCATCAGTAATAGATAAAGCAAAATTTGAGTAGAAAGCAGATGGACTATACCTTTCTAGCTGCCTTCTTTCTTGAACTGATCTTCTCACACCTGGAGTTTGTGGCTCTTCATCTTCTGATTCCTCCTCTGTTGTAGAGTCCGATTCTTCCTCCTTTAGCTCAAACTCTATCTTCTCAGGTTCGTTTTGTTGGACTTCATGTTTAATAACATCTTTCACCTCTCTGAACACCACATCTCGACTGTACACAACCTTCCTTGTTACTGGGTTCTAAAGCTTATAACCCTTTAAACCATCCTTATACTCAATAAAGATGCATTTTTCAGATTTATTATCCAACTTGGTTTGTTTCTCCATTGGAACATGTACATATGCATCACATCCAAATACCCTCAGATGTGAAAGAGAGGGTTTCCTACTAGTCCATACCTCTTGTGGAGTCTTATCCTCCGACAGTAATGAAGGTGATCTGTTGACTAGGTAACATGCTGTCTCCACCACCTCTGCCCAGAATTCCTGTCCTAACCCGACACCACTGAGCATGCTTCTTTCCCTTTCCATCAATGTCTTATTCATTCTTTCTACAACTTCATTTTGTTGAGGTGTATATGGAGTAGTCTTCTGTCGTGCTATACCACACTTCTTACGAAATGCTTCAAATTCCTTACCACAAAAATCTCCACCGTTATCTTTCCTCAACAGCTTTATCTTATTCTCTGTCTAGTTTTCCCCCAAAGCCTTAAATTATTTAAACCTGTCAAAGACTTCAGATTTCTTCTTAAGGAAATATATCCATGTATTCATTGAGAAGTCATCTATAAATGATACATAGTACACATACTTACCCAGTGATGGAACCTTCACAGGTCCAAACACATCACTATGCACAAGCTCTAATATATGTTTCACCCTCTTACCACCAGAGGGGAAACTCACCCAATTCTGCTTCCCATATACACCATTTTCATAGAAATCAAAATCCAGAGAGCTATTACTCATACCTTCTACCATACCTTTACCATGAAGTATTCGAAGGCCCTTCTCTCCAATATGTCCAAGCCTTTGATGCCACAACATGGTCTTCTCTCCAGAGACCACTAGATTTTCTGCTCCACTTTCAGGAACCACATAACTGTTACGCCCGTCAACAACTGCGCTGCTTTGCAGTTTGTATAGAGTTCCAATCCAAACTCCTTGCATCAATACCAATGCTCCCCTAACCATCTTGCAGGTGTCCTTCTCGAACAGTTTTTTTACACCTGCATCATCCAAATTGCTTACATAAATCAGATTTCTGGCCAATGCAGGAATATGTAGAACACTCGGAAGTGTTCTAACCCTCCCACCTTGCAACTTTAACTTTACTTTTCTGTGACTAATGATTCTAGCCTTATTATCATCCCCGAAGAAGACATCACCACCATCATATTTCTCATACTCAAAAAACCACTCTCTATGGGGAGTGAAGTGAATGTTTTAACCCAATTCAATCAACCATGCCTCATCATCTACATGTGTACTTTAAGAAGCCAAGTATAAATCCCCACCTTCATCTAAGGTGGTTTTTGCCTATGCAAAAGGAGCATGATCAGATTCCTTTCCTTTGTCAGGAGATTTAGATTTATAGTCCCATTTGTAGTGCCCTTCCTTTCTACATTTCAAGCACACCACCTTTATAGGTTTTCCTGGAGATGTAGATCTCCCTCTAGATTTAGATCTCCCACTTGATGACTTATTTTTGTTTCTATTCTGGGTCTTTCCTCATACAAACAAGGTATCACCATTCTAGCTCTCCATATTTTTCCATCTCATCTCGTCCATCAGCAAGGATGAAACTATTTCATCAAACTGCAAAGCAGTTGCATTGCTACCTATTGCAATAACCAGACTATCCCACGAATTTGGTAGAGAACACAACAAACTAATGCACTTATCTTCATCTGAAATTTTAATATCAACAGACAATAACTAACTTACCACAATATTAAACGCATTCAGATGCTCTGTCGCCAAGTCTCCATCTTTCATCCTAAGGTTATACAGTGTTTTCTATAGGAACAATTTAATCACCAGAGACTTAGATTGGTACAAAGTCCCTAACTTGTCCCACAAAGCCTTCACTGTAGCTTCCCCTGATACATTCAGCAATACTAAATTTGAGACACATAATCATATTGTGCTCTTTGCCTTTCGATCCAATTTATTCCATTCTTCATCAGACACTCCCATTGGTTTAGTACTCAGATCTACCATGATCCACTGATCCTTATCCACCAACAGATCCTCCATCTTGAGTTTCCACAACTCAAAACTCTGACCATTAAATTTCTCGATCTGTATCTTTCCATTGCTCGCCATCTTCTTTCACCACCAGAATCGATCTTGTAGGTCTCCCACTAAACAGGGTCTACCACAAGCCCGAGCTAAACCCCTTAGCAACAAAGGCATCCCCTTGAAACCAAAAAAGCTCTAACACCAAATGTAGGTTTTAACCTCATACAAAAATCACCTGCATGCAAATGCTAAAACATAGAAAATAAACAATGCGAGAGCATAACACATAAAACACATATACACAGAGATTTTCCCCTGGATTTTAAAATCAAGACTACCAACTTGATTTTTTTATTATGTTCCTTTCAATGTTATAATACATATTTATACATGCTGAAGCATTCAATACCATGGACCAAAAACCATCGCATCCAAAACCATGGACTAAAAACCATCGTGTCCAAAAACATGTGCGAAAATCACGTAGAAAACCATAGGTGGGTCTGCCCAACCTAACATAGGTTCCAAAACAAAAAATTTCTTGGGCGCTACCCCAGACCCCATAGAGTGGGGTTACCTATACACCTCAAACCCCCTATGACTCCCCTCACTACACAATTGGCACAATGAAGGGGGGGCTCCACCCCCCTTCTAACCCACCGGTTAACTACGTGGGCTAGTCATGGAAAGAATATAACACAACCCAACACCTCGAAGGCTCCATTTGATCAGAGACCCTTTGGAGGGTAGAGGACATCAATGATTGAATCCGCATGAAGAACAAAGATACAATTGGTAGGCATGTCACCACTAGATAAATTCCATGTCATTATTCACTATTAGTCGCAATCATAAAAGATAGTGACATGTCAAATCTCATCACACAATGATGTGGAAGTCATGGTGTATCACTATACTCATTGTAAAAGACAAATAAGCAGAATACCAAGAGTCATGTATGAACTAAAGAGTCATGGAAGTCCAAAAGACATGCAATACCAAAAGTCGTATGTAATTTCAAAAGTCATTTGAAATTCCCAAGGTTGTAGAAGCCCAAAAGTCACTAGAAGTTAGAAAGTCCAGAAAAATGAGGATGTGAAAGGTCATGCCTCAAGTTATAAATACATCCTTATTTCTCATGTAAAGGAATTTTAACCTTGTCTTCTTTCGCGAGGCATCAGAGAGATAGAGTTAGTACTTTTGGGGAGTAAGTAGTGGCTCTAAGAGTTTAATGCTCAACTATTGCAGCTAGTGATATTCATTGTATTTATATATCTTGGGAATTTTTCTTAATATTGAAGCCTTTCAGAAGAACACATTTTCACACAGTGATTTTGAATGTTTCTAATACTATTCTTTGACTGTTTATGATTCATGTTTTCTTTCATTGGTACTAGTGTAATTGAACTATTTCGATGACTTTGATGCTTCTTGTTGGAAATGTGTTATTCTGTTTATAATGATCGTCACATACTTGTGAAGTATTTCGCTTGATGTTAGACAAACCTTTCTCTTTTATGTGTGTCTCCATTAGGGTAGTACTATTAATTCTCTCCTACAGAATCACTTCATTTTCCCCTCCGTAGTAAGAGAACCTTGATACATATGCAATCGAACATTCACAAGGCACATTGGCTTGCTCATTCAAAAGGACATTTGCACTTCTCTCTCATGCTGACATCTAAATCCAGGGCATATATTTAAGTCAATGAAAGTCAATTCATATTCTGAATGGGACTCCTACACCAAATGGTGTGAGGTCTAATTGGGCCCTGATATCTGGGAGATCCCTTGTATGTTGGCGATTTCCAGCATCATCAACATAACCATAATATGAAATGGCTAGTTTAATTTACACAAAATATAGTTAAACAAGATGGATTAGTCTTCTAATTATTTTCCATGAAATATAATATATTTCTATTCCAACTTCATATAAAATTTAATTTTTTTATAAACTATAAAATTTAATTAATTCTTCAAATTTACCATTGAATCATTTGAATTTACCCATAAAAGTATAATATTTCTAATAGAAAAAAATACCATCATGTAAAACTTAACTTATTTTTTATGATAGTGGTTTCAATAATACTTATTTTTTTATCATTTTGTCAAATACTTGTAATCCACTAGGATTGTAACTCAAAAATTTGTTAAGAAAATTATTTTATCAAAAATTTGCCATTGAAGTAAAATAATGTTTAGCCAATTACCTCAAAATATGTAATATCCAATAACATTAAACATTTGACTTACATATTGGAATGACAAATTACCTCCACATTAGAGAATGCTACCAAAAAGCCACAACCTTATTATTGTGATTGTGATCACTCATTCTCTTATCTATCTAGAAGGTATTGGATTGAAAATTATTGCATAAATATGTATTGGTTAGATGCAAAACCACCGTGTAAGCACATTTATGACTACTTGTATCTGACTGTGTATCATATATTAAGTGCATTTTCTAATGAAGAAAATTAAACCACCATCCACTACCAACCTATGACTACTAAAGAACACTCCTCTTTTTTATCCAGAAAAATAACCACCTAGGTATTATCATCAATGATATTGCTCTTGATTAAAAAAATAATTCCACTCAAAGAATCTATGTCACTTAGATCTGTTACAATGATATGAACTCTGATAATATTCTAGTAGCATTGTCAAATAGCTTAGATACCACACCATGGGGATATATACAACTTAGATAGATGCCATACTCACCAAATTCAAATATCGCTCTCTTCACTAGCATGTTGATGGTACACATTTGTGACTACCTATATTAAATTATTTGATATGAATTTTCTTGTACCATATAGAAATACTTTAGAAAGATAATATCAAGGATATAAATTCTCAATGCATAGTTCACTAATATAGCATCATACCTAGGGATCACATTTGAAGGGAAGCGTTACATTTCAATTTGGATTTTTAACTTTAATTTAGCATTTCACTAGAAAACTTAAAATAAACTTTTTTTTTCATATAAAGGTAAAAGATAATATAAAATTTCATTCATATTATTGTTCCTTCAGAGGTTCTTAGCTATTTAGGAACTATGCTGAGGCATCCTTGACCTCAATCTGGCTCTTTAACTAGAGGGGGTAACCCTCAATTATTAGTAACTATCTACTTACTATCACTAGGTAACAACCTGAGACTTTGTAGTGCCCCTAATAAAATTAATTCTTATGAGAGTTTTATGACTCTTATTTTCACAAGTATGGATGATGGCCATGAGTCGAAAAAGTGAATTTGAACATTCTTATGATAATGCAAATATTTATTATTGTAATAATTTTTTTTACTTTACTTATTATTAGTTTGAAAATAAAAGAGAAGCAACCATGTAACACCTCTCAATTTATTTATTTGTGTGTTTTCAAAAAAGATACAATATTATTGTGGGTTTTCTATCTATGGGAACCTTATCGACATTTCATCACATTCTATTGAAAACTTCCATGGTTTGGAGTGTTGTCAAGAACTCAGTACAATGATGACATTAATTAAAACATTCACTTATTATAAAAAAATTTATCTACTACTTCACTAAACCCTGATGACGTGACACTACTCTTTCCATGCAGAGTTTATATGTATAAAGGAATAGGGGCATAATTGTTATTATTAAAACTTCATTTAGTGGTAGCCCATAGGTACCAGTTATAATTAATTACAAAAACCTATTGTTTGTTGATGAGGTCTTGTTACCCCACTCGATTAGGTTGCCTCACTATCTACCAATTCACTTGGTAACTCATTATGCCAATTCAGAGTTTTTGTTATGCCACCTTGTTGATGTACTAGAATGTATCGCCAACAACTAGGGGGTCTCTCCTGGTGTGAAGTCCCAATTAGACCTCACATTATTTGGGATAGGAGCCCCATACGATATGTGGACCTCACTACAACCACGAATGATTTTCTCCTAGATGTCAAATGTGGAGTTGTTAGAGTGAGAGAAGGAAAGAAATTCCCCAGTTATATGAGTGAGATTAACCCTGTGTTAATAACCTACATAACATGATACATGGAGGAAACTAAAATAACAAAGAAAATCATGCCACAAGAAGGATTATTGCATTGAAATCATCTTAGACATACTTTACTAGGAACATTTTGGAGGTTAATTGTAAATCAGTTCACAATAGGTCAGCGACATGGCATGGAATGAGAAAGCATGGGTTCAAAGTAGACATGAAAGCTATAAGTTAATAATTATTCCATTATAATATGCCCACATGAAAGAACTCATACAAACATGATGGAAATATAAGAAATACAATGGAACCATCACAAAGATGCATGGGAATCCATATTGAAAATAAACAACTTCTTATTAGTGCTACTGCAAACACAATTACAAGTCATGTAAGCCATTAAATCCCAATGGTGGAACATGGGCTACTCATGCCACTATCCAATGCAAAACCATATCTTCCCTACAACTCAGGCTACAAGCTTCCAAGAGAAGAATGCCCCTAGCTCTTAAGCACAAATAAACTATCTACTCTTAGTCCTAGCTCAAGTGCTAAAGTAAATTAAAAATTAGACATGAGGGCATATTTATAGAGGCGAATAAGGTGACTTTTTACCTCCTCTCATGACCTTTCATATACCCTCATGAATCTTTGTTAGGTCCCTATACTACTAGTGTAACCCCTTATTGTTATTAGTGAAACCCCCTTATTATATTGTTGTACCCATGTAGTCCCCGTATTGTTATTATTGTGCCCCATAGAAGCCCACTATTGTTATTGTTGTGCCCTTAAATTATTATTTCTATGTCGTCTTTGATTATATTATGACCCCTTAGACTCCTATATATATAAAGGAGGCCTTGTCATTTGTATCATCCAAGAATTGTTCATTTGTGTAATGTAAAGGATGTTGCTCACTCAAACAGGCTTATTTCCAAGTCCTTGATCTATCTTTTCTATCTTGTTGTGAGCTGGATTCATAACATTTGGTATCAGAGCTTTGGATTCTAGGGTTTTGATGCTCCAAACAAGTCATCATGGAATTTTCACTATAACGTTGTTTCTGCAACATTTGAGAAGCTAAAACCAAACCCATTTGAGACGAAATTGCACTACACCTCAGGTCTGAATTTCAGATCTTGTCTCACTATATTTTCAGAGAGCGGATCTGAGGAGGTTAGGGTTTTTTCAAGCTCCAAAATTCCATCTCAAACAAGTAATTGTGTCAATTTTACTATAATTGTTTTTATACGAAGTCTCAGACTTTGAAATTAAAACCCATTTGAGCCAGAAACTTGGTGAACCTCAAGGCCGAATTTAAGATCTTGTTTCTATATATTTTTGGAGATACAGTCCAAGACATTTAGAGTTTTTACAGGCTCCCGAATTACATCCCAAATAGGTGACATTGGGAAAATCGTCATAACGTTCTCTCTGAGCATCAATTGAAATTTTGTAAGAAGTTATAGAAAGAAGACAAATTGTAGTTTTTTTATTATCGGTTCCAGATCCTAAGGTTGAAACAGTGACACGTGGCACTTCATACAAGTTAGCTCTACTGAACCTGCCTATAATTAGGTCATCATGGGAGATTTGACATAACTCTTCCTTGGAGAATCCAATCTTGATCAGACTTGTGGGGTTAGAAAGAAGACTCAAAAGGCTACTATAGGATGCAATCTTAGACCTTGGAGATGCGAAATTACAAAGATATAGAAGATTAAAGATGGAGATCCTAAAATCAAGAAAAACCGATGAGGAAGTTTGATGGCAGGGATCTGGTAAATTGGATACTACACATGGAGGAATATTTTGATATACATGGTGTACAACAGTTACAAAAGGTAAATATTACATCTTTATATTTAGAACAAAATCAGTTTTTATGGTATAAATGGATTTTCTCTCGTAAAGCACTTGTCACTTAGTCAATTTTCACAGAAGAAATGATAACACATTATGAGGATACAAAGAGTGACACTTTATTTAGCCAATTGATAAATCTTAAACAAAAGGGTTCAATGGTAGAGCACATTGAGGACTTCCAAAAATTGAATATAGGGGTAAATGATATTTTAGAGAAGCAAAGGATTGATGTCTTCATAGGGACTTTAAATGATAACGTTCAACAGGAGTTTCATCCTTGGGAACCTGATTCATTGGATAAGGCATTCAGATTGGCAAGAAAATTTGAAAGCGGAATTATGGAAACAACGAATCCTACCACTCACAACTATAAATATGGAAGTGTTTTTTTTCCTATCCTTCCACAACGTACAAGGTTTACATGACAACAATTGGAAGAAAAAAGAGAAAAAGGGCTTTGTTACAATTGTGATAACAAATACACTAAAGGTCATAAGTGTGTTGAGAAGAAATTATTTTACATAGATTGTGAAGAGGAGGAAGAAAAGGGTCAAGAAACGTCAAAACAAGAGGATATACACCAGGAACCAACCCCATATAAAGAAGAAATGAATCTGACCATATCTTGTAAAGCATTGGCAAGAATTACCACTCCTCAAACTCTCAAGATAGAACGACATATCAAGAAGAAAAAGGTTCAAGAAGCAAAAGATCACATCGAGCATCAAGAAATGAATCCAACAATATCTTGTAATGCATTGGCTAGAATTACCACTCCTCAAACTATCAATATAGAATGTCATATCAAGAAGAAAAAGGTAATAGTGTTGATTGATTCAGGTAGTACCCATAATTTTATTCCTTGTAACATAGCCAAGGAATTGAATTGCTTCCTATATCCAGCACCAGAGTGTCAAGTGATGGTTGCAAGTGGAGGAACCATGAATTTCTCTACAAAAGTGCCTTAATATCAAGCTATCCATGGGAGAATATGTATTGAATATCCCAATGCTTTCCATTCCAATGGGCGGTGTTGATGTTGTACTAGGAGTCCAATGGCTACAATCCTTGGGTACAATAGCTTTTAATTTTCAAGAAATTTTGATGAAATTTTCTTTGGAAGGAAAGGAATTTGAATTGAGGGGTATCATAGGGAAACCAAGAAAGATAATCACCTCTAACGGAATGACAAAGCTTCTAAAAAAATAACAAAGAGGCATAATTGCATAATTATGTTTGCTAGAGGTTCCCACATCGAAATCATTTATTTGTCCATATCTCCAAAAACTCTTGGACAATCATTCCAAGGTATTTGAGACTCCCAAAGGCCTCCCATCTATTCACGATCATGATCATGCTATTCATTTGATTCCAAGAAGTGTTCCTCCGAACATTAGGCCTTACAGATATCCATATGCCAAAAGGAGTGAAATTGAACGTATGGTTTCCAAAATGCCATAGGTTGGTATAATTATCCAACCAAATTCTATAAATTAAGCAAGGGATGAATGGGAGAATGACGAAGCAGGGTGGGAACTCATTCAAAAGTTGTAGAAGATACTAGTTCAAACAATATTGCAAGAACTTGACAAGGAAGGAAAAATCATATTGGAACCCAAGGTAGTCACAGAACCAAGAAACCGACAACTACGAAATCGATCAATTTCAGAGTATCTCATCAAGTGGAAGAACTTACCCGCTAAAGATTCCTCATGGAAGGATGATAATTTTATACAAAAGCATCTAGAACTACTCAAGCATTGAGGACAACACTTTTTGAAGGAGAGGGGCATGTTAGGTCCCTATACTACTAGTGTAACCCCTTATTGTTATTACTGAAAGCCCCTTATTATATTGTTGTACCCATGTAGTCCCCATATTATTATTATTGTGCCCCATAGAAGCCCATTATTGTTATTATTGTGCCCTTACATTATTATTCTTATGTCAGATCTGATTATATTATGACCCTTTAGACTTCTATATATAGAAAGGAGGTCTTGTCATTTTTATCATCGAATAATTGTTCATTTGTGTAATGTAAGGGAGGTTGCACACTCGAAGAGGATTATTTCTAAGTCATTGATCTACCTTTCTATCTTTTTATGAGCTAGTTCCATACCACTCTTGACCTTCCTCTCCATTTTATCATGCCCAAAGACTATTACATGCCCCAATTGATCTTTGCATAACTATGGACATTATGATGTGAAATATGTACATATTTATAGAAGAGAAAATGTGAGGAGAATAAAGAAGTTTGTTGGAGCCATAATGTTGCTACGCAACTATGATGAGCTGTTGAACACGTTTGAGATCCATTTTATATGTTTAATGTTGATTTGCCTACTATTGTCCCTTCTATCATGGTTAACATAGTGCTTCAGGAAGCTACATGGATCCAACTAACCTATTTGTCCAAACCCTAGCTTCCTCCATGCTAACCAACAATCTGTTTTTTCTCTTCTTCTTGCAAGAAAATCAAACTAGTTATACATGTTTGCAATTGAGGAACAATATTAAAAACATTAAACAATTAACTTAAAGTAAGACAATAATTTGGACCCCGCGACAGTCACTTTTGACACCACAATATTGCCACAATATGTATAAGCCTACGTAGTAGCTAGGGAATAACCCAAGAGGTTCTCCATCACCTGGTGTTCTATGTAAAATGAACCAGGGATATTGCATCATCCATACCTATAAATATAACTTCTTGAATGATTCGTCTTTAGCTACAAGTGTTTATTCCAGTACAATGTGCACCAATAAGTAGGTTGTAATATAATTCTTTGGGTATCATATGCTTGACAAGAACTTTCTTTTCTAGGTCTTTGTTCTCTTGCATTTTCCCTCTGCTAAATAGGATGCCAAGGATCTAACCAATTCATGCTTGAATACAAATTCACAACTCCTATTATGCATTATGAGACAACAAAATTATTACGTATATTTGTTGTTATGTGATGCTCCAACTAATTTTGGGGCTCTTCTTTTACCACAGTAATTTTAGTCATGCTAAGTGCCCATGATAGGATAAGTGAAACCTGCCCTCTACTAGCCACCATTCTTTCCTTTCATGGACCTCCCACTCAATAGGTCTTAAAAATTGTTATGTTTCGAAGCAATGGAAATGCACAAATGGCCATAAACCTCCTGAATTTAGACCCAATGATTCCCTTATCTCATTATTTATTTTCATTTCAATGTGTGCTCATGGTATTCTTCAATATGTGGTTTGAACTCCTCTGTAATGTACTTGGCCTTGCATTTTCCAATACTATTTGAGAGTTTTCAATACATGCTACACCACCTGAATAATATAATCATTGTTGTCGAGGTAAATCCCCTCTGCGGACAAAGGCGATCCCTACTAGCCCATATCGAGTCTAGCAACAATCAAACAATGCTATCACGCAAGTTCCTAATTGCAAATTAAAGGTGGATGATGAGAACCTACTTGGATTCCAACGCTAATATTCGTAGAAGAGTCGCCGCTCTCGTTTCTTTGCTCCAGCCAGTCACGATCCCCACGATCTCCATGAATGGACACCTACACATGCAAAGAACAACACAAATACAAGCATAAAATCCAATAGATGCAATTATATACCAGTCAGAAAAGATATAACTCAAACATCATTACAATGAACAACAAGAGTGGAACCATAATGATAGTCATCTATTATTGATAAACAACAAAGAAGAATACAACCATAGTTCTGACGTTGAATCCTCCTTTCGCTGGGTGATCAGCTACATATGCCTTGCAAAGCTTGTCGGGATTGGGAACAAGCCTCTCTCTCTTTGATTATGAATGCAAAGAAGACTCTTACAGCAATCTCTTAGACATCTGAAAGTATAATTCTCCCTATGCTCGAACTAGCTTGTCAAATGCAACAGAAAAAGCTTTTATAGATGGAGGAGGAGGAGATAAGATCAATCACACCATCTATGGGATTGGGTTTATCCTCAAAAAGCTATTATGGATAGAGGAAAGGGAGATACAATGAATCTCGACATCCATGAGATTGGCATTATCCTTAAAAAGCTTCATGAGTCGAAAGGAAAAAAAATTCGCGCATACGTTTGTTAAAAAGCTTTCCCAAACTCGGTTGGCGCGGGTATAGATCTGAGACAGAGCGCCAACTGGCACACCCTCTTTGGAGGATTTCCCCCATTGGCGCGGGTAATACACTGTGGATCCGTGCTAATGGAAAAAGGGAACTTTTTAAGGATATTCTGCAGGAGATGTCTTCAAAGCATATGAAGTCCATACTTAGGGGAACATAATGCAAGTGTTTTCAAGTTATGTCACTCCTCACAGGTCCCAGAATGAGTCCTCCAAAGTGGGGGAGAGGGGTAACAGGGACGGTGACAAATGGTGACAAATTACTGTGTAACAGATGCCCCCTAAAGCATGAGGCCCAGAGGCGATCCCTACTAGCCCAGATTGGGTCTAGCAACAATCAAACAATGCTATCACACAAGTTCCTAATTGCAAATTAAAGGTGGATGATGAGAACCTACTTGGATTCCAATGCTAATATTCGTAGAAGAGTTACCACTCTCGTTTCTTTGCTCTGGCCAGTCACGATCCCCACGATCTCTATGAATGGACACCTGCACATGCAATGAACAACACAAATACAAGCATAAAATCCAATAGATGCAATTATATACCAGTCAGAAAAGATATAACTCAAACATCATTACAATGAACAACAAGAGTGGAACCATAATGATAGTCATCTATTATTGATAAACAACAAAGAAGAATACAACCATAGTTCTGACGTCGAATCCTCCTTTGGCTGGGTGATCAACTACATATGCCTTGCAAAGCTTGTCGGGATTGGGAACAAGCCTTTCTCTCTTTGATTATGAATGCAAAGAAGACTCTTACAACAATCTCTTAGACTTATGAAAGTATAATTCTCCCTATGCTCGAACTAGCTTGTCAAATGCAACAGAACAGGCTTTTATAGACGGAGGAGGAGGAGATAAGATCAATCACACCATCTATGGGATTGGGTTTATCCTCAAAAAGCTATTATGGATAGATGAAAGGGAGATACGATGAATCTCGACATCCATGAGATTGGCATTATCCTTAAAAAGCTTCATGAGTCGAAAGGAAAAAACTTTTTCACGTGCGTTTGTTAAAAAGATTTCCCAAACTCGGTTGGCGCGGGTATAGATCTGAGACATAGCGCCAACTGGCGCGCCCTCTTTGGAGGACTTTGCCCATTGGCGCGGGTAATACATTTTGGATCCGCGCTAATGGAAAAAGGGAACTTTTTAAGGATATTCTGCAAGAGATGTCTTCAGAGCATATGAAGTCCATACTTAGGGGAACATAATGCAAGTGTTTTCAAGTTATGTCACTCCTCACAGGTCCCAGAATGAGTCCTCCAAAGTGCACGAGAGGGGTAACAGGGACGGTGAAAAATGGTTACAAATTACTATGTAACAGATGCCCCCTAAAGCATGAGGCCCAGAGGCGATCCCTACTAGCCCAGATCGGGTCTAGCAACAATCAAACAATGCTATCACGCAAGTTCCTAATTGCAAATTAAAGGTGGATGATGAGAACCTACTTGGATTCCAACGCTAATATTCGTAGAAGAGTCGCCGCTCTCGTTTCTTTGCTCCGGCCAGTCACGATCCCCACGATCTCCGTGAATGGACACCTGCACATGCAAAGAACAACACAAATACAAGCATAAAATCCAATAGATGCAATTATATACCAGTCAGAAAAGATATAACTCAAACATCATTACAATGAACAACAAGAGTGGAACCATAATGATAGTCATCTATTATTGATAAACAACAAAGAAGAATACAACCATAGTTCTGATGTCGAATCCTCCTTTGGCTGGGTGATCAGCTACATATGCCTTGCAAAGTTTGTCGGGATTGGGAACAAGCCTCTCTCTCTTTGATTATGAATGCAAAGAAGACTCTTACAGCAATCTCTTAGACTTCTGAAAGTATAATTCTCCCTATGCTCGAACTAGCTTGTCAAATGCAAGAGAACAAGCTTTTATAGATGGAGGAGGAGGAGATAAGATCAATCACACCATCTATGGGATTGGGTTTATCCTCAAAAAGCTATTATGGATAGAGGAAAGGGAGATACGATGAATCTCGACATCCATGAGATTAGCATTATCCTTAAAAAGCTACATGAGTTGAAAGGAAAAAACTTTCGCGCGTGCATTTGTTAAAAAGATTTCCCAAACTCGGTTGGCGCAAGTATAGATCTGAGACAGAGCGCCAACTAGCACACCCTCTTTGGAGGATTTCCCCCATTGGCGCGGGTAATACACTGTGGATCCGCGCTAATGGAAAAAGGGAACTTTTTAAGGATATTCTGCAGGAGATGTCTTCAGAGCAAATGAAGTCCATACTTAGGGGAACATAATGCAAGTGTTTTTAAGTTATGTCACTCCTCACAGGTCCCGAAATGAGGCCTCCAATGTGTAGGAGAGGGGTAACAGGGACAGTGACAAATGGTGACAAATTACTGTGTAATAGATGCCCCCTAAAGCATGAGGCCCGAGAGAGAGAGGGGTGAAATGCTTTACAAGAACACATGCAACTGAAAATGCTGCCTCCAGAGAATCTGCATAGAGAGGTACAACTGATATCTCAAGTACATGATATATGTGGTATGGGTGCAGCCATCCATAATAGAGTACATAATAAACTAGATCCAAGGTATGGGCACAGCCATCCGGTGAGGATCGGTGAATAGACTCAGGCATGGTCGCAGCCATCCAGTGAATGAGTCATGTAATAATCACAATAATCTACAAAATCGCAGCCTGGATTCCAACAGACACAATCCAGGGTCTTGCGCTCCATCTCGACCCGAACAAAAGTACAAGTTCAAGCATGCGAATACATGAGTTGAAGTCGAACATGCATGAACATCGTCTGATTACCAGTCAATAATGAAAACTGTTAACAGACACAAGAGGTACCACCAATAATGACAATAGCCCTCAAGGTACTATAGGTACAATCTATGGCGTGCGAATCAGTGAGCTGGCATCGAACACCCGTAGAATCATTCGATCGGAGGCCAATGATGAAAACCTCACGTCAAACACGAAGAACCTGCCATTGAGGCATGCAGGCTCCAAGGCACCGGAAGGGAGTCTCTAGATCAGCTTCCTGGATAATGAGCTGAAGTCGACAAGAAGTGACCTTGATCGAAAGTGGGCCATAGTGTTTCCCACATCATCGACACGAGACAGAGGAAGAATGTTGTGGTGAATCAGAATTATGTGAGCTATCAGAGGGAGGTTGTTATTTTGCAGAGGTCAACTTCTCTTGAACATATTGGCGGCACGACAGTGGACTTGGCAGTATTTGACATCAATGGATCAAAGGTCATGGTGACGAGGCAATGAGCAGATGAGAGGTCAAACAGGATCACCCAAACCCACGGAGGCAAGTGAAAAACAAGATGAGATGTCCCCACCCAGACACGAAAGCAGACAAGTGCCATGTTCAAGAGCGACATACTGCCGACACGACAATAATTATGGTTCCATTTTCCCCCACCATTTCTGGCGAGTACCCCAGTTTTTTTTATTAACAAGCTTGACGAGGATAGCATATGCTTGTAAAGCGTCATCTCGACGGACTCCAATGTCATCAAGTTTTAACGAGTCTGACAAAGGAAGAACTCGACGTCTTTTCATGTTTAGAGAGTTTGAAAAGACAACAGAAAAGAAAACTCCAAGGGTGTCCTTTTTCGTAAAGTTGTGTCTCTCGAGCCCGAAAAAGTATAAAACAATGCTCGAAAGAACCGCCCGACCATTACGATCGAGGAGTATTTTTCATGAGTAGTGATTTCGACCTGAAAAAGTAGAAAAGCGACCGAACTCACATCATTTCATAACCATTAACGAGCATGAAACTACAAGGACCCGACAATCTTTTCGTTTTTACACAGTTGGCAAAGAGTTTAAGGACGACCACCCCTTATTTACGTTTAGCGAGTCAAGAGGAATAACTCAGCAATCTTTTCGTCTTTAAACGGTTGGAAAATAGCTGAAAGCAGACCTCCTTTTTTATTCTCTTTAACGAGTCAAAAAGGGAAAAATACTCGCCAATCTTTTCATTTTTTACGAGTTAGAAAAGATCTTAAAAGGAGACTCATCCTGGAGGAACGAGTGGTATAAAAGGTAGCAACTGGTTCCGGAAATGGTGGAAATGCTCAAAACATATAATGGTCACGAGGCTGGCTAATAAAACCACTCATCGCTGCAGTTCCTTAGGAAAGGATAAACAACCAAGTGAAAGCATATGATCAGCCAAAGAGATGGTGTCGATGGAATGAAACAACCAAGGTTCATCTAGCAGAATTTAGCGAAATAACGGCAATCACGAGATGTAAAATGGGTATGGGTTCATTTTTACACAAGCTTGAACCATGGAGAACTCTGTTTGGATTTGGTCTCATGTTTACACAAGCTTGAGACGAAAAAATATGCTTGTTATAAGTTCGCATGCCCCCAGCATAATAATGCAAGATGAGGTACATGCCCCACAAGCTTCATTGCATTCAACAAAGTGGATGGAATGAAGGTTCACTCTCGAGATCTATGAAAGACTCGACTTGTATTTTACGAGATCTTAATCAAAGACTCGATTTGGAAAGGAGGAGATGTTTCATTTTTTAATGAGGTTGACCTAGGAAAAGAACTATCCTCATAACCCTTATTTCATTTTTTAATGAGCTTGACACAAGATCAGGAACTATGCTCGGCCAGACCTAGTTTCATTTTTTAAGGAGCTTGACATAGGAAAACGAACTATGCTCCACCAGACCTAGTTTCATTTTTTAAGGAGCTTGACATAGGAAAACGAACTATGCTCCACCAGACCTAGTTTCATTTTTTAAGGAGCTTGACATAGGAAAACGAACTATGCTCTGACCAAGCCTAGTTTCATTTTTTAAGGAGCTTGACATAGGAAAACGAACTATGCTCTGCCAGACCTAGTTTCATTTTTTAAGGAGCTTGACATAGGAAAACGAACTATGCTCCATCCGAACTTCATCATAATGAACAGGAAGTCGGGGCTTCCAAGAGTGCCACTCCCGATGGAAGTCCAACATCTTGGAAGTCAGGGCCCAATGCCCCCAGGACACTATGCATGACGGCGACATCACTGGATATAGGCATGGGATAAGTGGCCACGTAGTTGATCTGTGGTGGGGCAGATGCAACTGGTGGATGAAAACCAGGAGGGGATGACGACTGCGTAGGAGGCACCCGGGGACGAATGAATGATAATTGATATATAGTCACTATCCTTCCATCGTGTGGAAAGCAAACCACACAGAAAAGTGAAGAGACCAGGGCCCCCATGGCATAAACATAGTCACAGCCAAGGAGAAGACCGAAATCTAAAGCACCTTGGGTAACTGATACGTCTATATAGACCGTTTTTCCTCCCAAAGTAATAGGGAACTTTGGAAGGATCCCTAATGGTTGACTAGTTCCTCCGTCAGAAGCCGTTAGATTTGGTGTGACTGGCACAATCTGTGGGGAACCCAAAGCTTGCTAAGTAGTGGCAGGCATAAGACTGACAAATGCACCCTCATCCAAAATAGTGCCAAGTATTGCCCTATTATAGGTGTGTACCATGACCCAGAAAGGCACATGGGATGGAAGGCGGGAGGTGGTCAAACGACTCCAATCAAAGGAAATGACTGAACTACTTGGTGGGGGAATCGTATGATTGTCCCCTTGCTCTAAGGGGACCGAAGCAGGACTCTTGGGAGCATCTGGGATAGGAGAGTCATTTCTGGACTCAGGAGGCTCTGAGGAGACAAGAAGAACATGGGAATGATGCTCTTCCGAAACAGAGTGGTCGACGAGTGGTGAACTCGAGTCGACACTCTTTCCGACCAATGGTTGGTCTGGAACAGGCTTGGCACAGCCAGGTTCGGGAAGAGGGGCCTGGACACGAGAAGAATTTGAATCAATCTTTTTGTCAACAGGGAACGATCTGCAGCTGCAGGAAGACATTGATAGCCAACGGGTAGTTGGGGTGAAGGAGCTGTAAGACTTTCCAAGACAACAGAGGCTTTATCCATGAGCAGACAAAGGTGAAGGGGATGATTGCCTTCACAAAGTCTACAAGGGATTCGAATCTTCCCTTTTCCCTTACCATTTCCAGCTAATAGAGTAGCATCGCTGTGAGCTTTAGAGGATGATGAGGGGCGGGCCAGATCATGAGACCATACTTCTAAGACCCTGGGAATTCCAGGACAATCGTGCAGAAGATGGTCATCCTTGCATGATCTACAAGGAAATTTGACTTTCCGTGGAGGAGCAGAAGGTGGCCCGATGGGAGGTGTACTCGAGGAACTAGCTGCAGTTTTAGCCTCTCCCTTAGGATACTCCTTCTTCTTCATCTTCTTCTTCCTCCTCTTAGTCACCTGGTAACTCAAATCTAGACTTTCACCAGGCGAAGTAGAAGATGAGGACGTAGAAGGAGGCGAATAAGGGGAGAGGTCCACCTTAGAATCAACATGATGTTGTTCAGGTGGAGGGACTGATTGACCAAAAGTTGAGACGGCAGGGACCAAAGAGGTTGGGAACAACCAAACAGGCAACCCAATAGTTAACCCTGGGAGGGACAACGTTGCCATGTAAGGAGCACCAACATTCCCAAAAGGAGCGAAATGACCAGGGTTTCCGTCAGAGCGGATCCCTGGGTTGGTGAACCCCAGAAAAGTTTCCATCGAAAAAGAAGCCTACTCAAGCTAACGTAAACAAGATCTAACCGGGTAAATGTGAATCGTCGCCGAATAAATTTTAAGATAAAGGAACCAAACTTAACCTTTTCACTTTTTAAGAGTTGAGAAAAGGACAAAAAGATGACTCTAGTCTCCTTCGAATTTTTAATGAGCCCGAAGTGACAAAATGCTCAGATGAGCCTTTTCTTTTAGGGAGTCCGAAAAGGATCAAAAGTGACTACTCTGGAGAACTAGGCAAAGGGTTTACCAAACAAATCCGTAAAACTGCATATACACCTTGGCAATCATATGAAAACCAAGGACTTTCCGTACGGCAGTCAATCTTCCCGAATGTTGTGTTCAGTGCGTTACGGCTTGTAAGGCGGCAGACACGGCTTCCTGTGGATAAAGGATGATAACCTAGTGGGGTCTCCCCATATACTCGATGGTACGTGGGAGCACAAATCCGTGCTAGAACACTATTGAGTCACAAAAGGAGGAATCACCCAACCTTAATGTGAAACAACAGTGACTAGGTTTAACGACGCCAGAACACGTCTCTAGCCTAGACCTCTAGATGTATGCATTTAGTTCCAATGCGTTTTTAGATTCATTCAGTTCATTTTACAGTTGATCTTTGATTAGGTTTCAGTTTCCAGGTCCTACCGTATGTAATCTCTCACAATTTCCTAAATGCAAGCTATATGCCAAAATATATCATTTCATTCGATGAACGCTAGCTACGAGAGAGTTGAGATCTTACAATAAAACAAAATGATCATAAAACAATCAACAATGACTCTAATGTAGCTAATGGCAATAAACGAAACTTTTCTTTAAAGTCACTAATCGCTAATAACAATGAAAAGCTCTAATTTCCATTAACTACTGCAACACAAAAGAGATTGTTCGTTTTCTTTTCGATGGCAAAATGCACTAAACAAATTTTGAGAGATAATAACAAAGAGTAAAAGAAACAAATTTCACTCAATGAAAACACAATCAAGTCCCTAAAACACCAAGGCAATCTTTCAAACCAAGAAAAATCACAAAAACCTCAATGAGCTATGTGATCTAAGCCCAAAACGAAGCCAAGCGGAATCCAAGTGAAAAAGAAGTGAATCACTCGAATAACGCAATAAAAAGCTTAACAATCACTGAACAAGTGCAAGAGAGTAACCAAAAAGTCGACTGGACCAACAAAAGACCAAAACTCCTAAGGAAGGCTCGATGCACAAAGCCACTAGATGCCCTAGGGCTGAAAATGTGAAATCGGTGGAAAAAAGCAAACATCCAAAGGGTAAAGGCCAAAAACCAATCAAACAAGACTCTAACACATTCAAGTGATTGAAAAATAGTATCCAGACACAAAAACCAAGCTTGGAAGGCTCAAAACAAGCAAACTCTAAAAGTTTCCCTAAGCTGGCGCGAATTTCAGGCTAAAAGTAGCGCCAATTGAGGATTGGCGCGGGTTGTACATTGAAAAGTGGCGCCAATTGGCGCGACTGTCATGCAAAAAAGAGCGCCAATCAAGTTTTCTATGCTAAAATAAAAAACAAGCAATCCAAGACTAGGCCAGCAGTATCCAGACAGACCAGGCAGTAAGAGACAGTAAAGAATCCAACCCAGAAAGCTATCTAAGCAAGCAAAACAAGAAAAACCAAAGAGGCAAGACAAACTCTAAGCTGTTTAGTTCGTAAACCAAACCGAAGATTGACTGAAGTGGTGTTGATCTACTTCGCTAATGCAAAGCAATAGCGTTTCGAAGGCTATCTGGCCGTACTTCAGGCTCCGTCTAAAGTTTACAAATCAAACAACAAGCTAACTCCCCAGTGGAGTCGCCAAATTGTTGTCGAGGTAAATCCCCTCTGCAGACAGAGGCGATCCCTACTAGCCCAGATCGGGTCTAGCAACAATCAAACAATGCTATCACGCAAGTTCCTAATTACAAATTAAAGGTGGATGATGAGAACCTACTTGGATTCCAACGCTAATATTCGTAGAAGAGTCGCCGCTCTCGTTTCTTTGCTCCGGCCGGTCACGATCCCCACGATCTCCGTGAATGGACACCTGCACATGCAAAGAACAGCACAAATACAAGCATAAAATCCAATAGATGCAATTATATACCAGTCAGAAAAGATATAACTCAAACATCATTACAATGAACAAAAAGAGTGGAACCATAATGATAGTCATCTATTATTGATAAACAACAAAGAAGAATACAACCATAGTTCTGACGTCGAATCCTCCTTTGGCTGGGTGATCAGCTACATATGCCTTGCAAAGCTTGTCAGGATTGGGAACAAGCCTCTCTCTCTTTGATTATGAATGCAAAGAAGACTCTTACAGCAATCTCTTAGACTTCTGAAAGTATAATTCTCCCTATGCTCGAACTAGCTTGTCAAATGCAAGAGAACAAGCTTTTATAGATGGAGGAGGAGGAGATAAGATCAAACACACCATCTATGGGATTGGGTTCATCCTCAAAAAGCTATTATGGATAGAGGAAAGGGAGATACGATGAATCTCGACATCCATGAGATTGACATTATCCTTAAAAAGCTTCATGAGTCGAAAGGAAAAAACTTTGACACGTGCGTTTGTTAAAAATCTTTCCCAAACTTGGTTGGCGTGGGTATAGATCTGAGACAGAGTGCCAACTGGCGCGCCCTCTTTGGAGGATTTCCCCCATTAGCGCGGGTAATACACTGTGGATCCGTGCTAATGGAAAAAGGGAACTTTTTAAGGATATTCTGCAGGAGATGTCTTCAAAGCATATGAAGTCCATACTTAGGGGAACATAATGCAAGCGTTTTCAAGTTATGTCACTCCTCACAGGTCCCGGAATGAGTCCTCCAAAGTGCGGGAGAGGGGTAACAGGGACGGTGACAAATGGTGACAAATTACTGTGTAACAATCATATATATGTATGCTCTTCCAATATGGAAAATAGTAGTGACAGGATGCGAAATATACTGAAACGGTTCAAGGAGAATACAAAGAACAATATCATGCTTTGAAACCTTGTGACAAAGTTTCATCCCTACTTCTCATGACCAACTGCTCCAACACACCTTTGATCTTCCACTAAAGGGAAATCAAATGTGATATGAAAGGGAGAGCCTGACCTTAATGTGCAACCAAACTAGAGAGGTTGCAACTTTCAATCCTGGGAGTAGGTCATAATGAAAGTGAGTTCTCATTTTGAAAGCATAGTGCTAGGGATGAATCTTGTGACTTTTGGTAGGTTGTTATTGGGTAATGTAATCAATAGGTGGAATTACGACTAGTAGGAGTAAATATTACTTCTATATATCACATTTGGGATGGAAACCCATGAAGGGTGACATTTGTTAGTTGTGACTAGCATGATAGGCAAGTCGCATAAAATATCAACTTGTCTTGGTCCTGTTTTGTGAATTTTCAGCTTGAGGGAAGAGCGGGATAACACAGTCACAGGTTGTAATATTAGTTGGTAGAGAGTAGGTACTAGAGTTGCACCTTCTAACCTCACACCAGGCATATTCCCAGTTTGGGCATTGTATTTGTTTCTTGTGATAGGTTTTAGCCAAATCGCAAATTCTCTTAGCGATGCAAGTCACATAATCTCTCTGTCATAATCTCATTTCAACTATAATACTAAATAGTGGCTTGAAATTTTAGTTTGTAACCTAAATGGCCTCGTCATCTAGCTATACATTAAATGTATGGTGCCCTTAGAGGATAAACTATGATTTGTGACTAGGGAAGAGACACCAATTTTCTCCAAAACTCAGTGCTTCTTAGCGCAAGGCAAGGCTATTACGTGTTCAATGTTTTGCAAAATTATTCCATTCATTAATTGCATGCACATATATTTCCATTCCACATCTTCCATTACACTACAACATCTTGACTATTGTTTGTTCAGATACCATCACTAGTGTGTGACCAGCCACAACCAATCAGTTTCATAGAAGTCTAGGGTTGAAACCTATTCAATGTCAGAGTTTATTTTGACTTTACGGTGGTGACATGGTTTCATATTGTCCTAAAAAATCGATCCTCCCCATGCAACATTAGGTGTGACAATCACACCTACTTCTTGCTTTGTTTATAGCACGCTTGTATCACAGATACAATAAGTACACATTATCCCATTTTCTTTACCACCCTTTTCCTTAGCACATAGTCTGTAGTGCAATATCATGTGTAAATAGCTAGGGAACCCTCTTATTACTTTTTCCATCAACCGTTAACTTTATATATGAATGCTTTTCCTCACAACAAAAATCAACATGGCATGATCTTTCACTAAGTCACTATAATATGGGGTGCTCCCTCTATCCATTGGTATATTAGAGCACTTTCGTGAGTTATATATATATATATAGATATATATATATATATATATATATATATATATATATATATATATATATATATATATATATATATATATATATATAATATATCACTTATTCCTCCCTCTTAAGAAAAGCATAGGTATGTTTCATATAATTTGAGCACCCAACATATTGTGTATTAAATAATGTTCCTTGTTCCATGGAATAAAGGTGTTATTCTTTATATTTAATTAAAATTCCTTCCCAATTCATGGTTTAATGTCATCATGCATAATTTTTTCCATGGATAGGTCAAAAGCGAGTGTATGTTACGGAAGAAGATGAATGCAAAATGTAATGCAACATGCAAAGCTACAATATAGTTCAATGCTATGGAAATGCAAGAAATGAATTGATTGCAATAAAAGAGTCATGCAATGCATATGGAGAGAGTTTGTGAAAGCAACATAGTGATGAGCAATGCAAGAACATGAATGCAAGCTAAACACATAATTTCATATAGAAAACTAACAACCCATAATAAAGAACACACAACAAAGTGTATCTAAACTTTAACTATGAAAGAAAGCCCTAATAAGAAAACTTTGACAACCCTAATTAGGAAACCCTAACTAGCCTAAACTAAACCCTAATTTAATCAAAGAAGAGGTCAGGTCATGTGAAATCGAACTTGAAATGAAGCTAGCCTAGTAGTTCCTAATTTGCAAGGACAAAGATGCCAACAATTAGAACCAATTTGAAGAATTGTACACAAAAAAAAGTGCATACCTGTAAAACATGCACTAGAGAAAGAAGGTTACACTTGTCAGCAAGAAAGCATGCCAAGAAGGACTCTTCCATCCAAGCTACGATTCTATCGTGGTAAACAAAATCATAAACTTGAAAAGCATAATCATCTAGCCATGATATGCATTCATTTGTGTTTAACCCTAAATCAAGTGCAAGTGAGGCAAGGTGTCGCCCGCTGGTAGAGGAATTTGCAGATAAGATCCTTCAATCCATTGAACAACCTTATCATGATATTGAGGATGACTAACTTGATGACTCTGAAAATATGGGTGTTCTCCAGGTGAAATTGAGATATCAAAAGGTTCAAGAATAGAAACCCTAATTTCAAAAACCCTAATATGAGGATGTTCAAGGGTTTTGTTAAGGATGTGAAGACCTGACAAGACAGGAGTCGAAGTTCCTCACCATCCTAAAAAATATCTAAACCCCCAAATGGTATATCATTAAATATGGGTGGCTTCGTAAGATCAATAGATGAATTCTTTCGATCATCATTAGCTATGATAGGAAAATAATCAGTGAATATACGGTTGGTTTGATCAAATTTTCTAGAAAGGTGTTAGGACCCCATATTGTCTATTTTTGACCTTATATTTTGTCATAATATTACCCTCCTCAACTCTTAGTTGAAAGCCTTTTGCTAGTGTTTTCACTTAGTCATTCCAAAGGTATACAGTAACTCTTCTCATTACTATATGTTTAATTATTCAACATGTAATCATGTTATCTTTATAATTGATTCTTGAAGTTGACTGAGCTGCTGAACAATTGTTGAAAATGTCTAAAGCTGGCAGGACCAAATTTTGCAATTGCTGAAACAGTGGAAACAACACGAACCTCCAAGATGAAACAACAAGAACAACATGCGAACTTTGAGGAGACAGTTGAGATTTGCGTATCAGATCTGCAACAGCAAAGGAATCCGATCGATTATTGAGTAAACTCTTACATTGGTTGTAACGTTCATGATCCACATTACTGTAACAGCATTCTGTTCACGGGAACTGATTTCCCTATTTTTGTACAAAGGGGTGAACTAGAATATATAATGAAATTCTGTTGTAATAGAGGTCCTCTCTATAAAGAGGAGACATCTACATTACAGGGGGGATAGAGAGGATGAACAAGCTGTAACACAGGAATTGTAGTGGAAGGACGAGACTGAATCTTTCTTGTAATATGGTACATTGACAGATGAATAAAGTTCTGTTCTGAGTATTTCATCTTAGTTTCCGTGTTCTGGGGAATCTTGTTAGAAGGACAAGGCCCACCTTCATCACAGGATTCACCCATCTTCTTTCTGTTGTGTGTTGTGTGTGATTTCTGTTTATACCTTATTCACGAGTACTACTTCTGGTGATATTTTACTTTTGCTAAGACTCTGTTTCTCTTTTAATCGATTGATGTTGTATATGAGTGCTTCACCGGTGACTAGGATTTACGGAGTGTATTGGCAAACTGGATAACAGAGGTAGGTGCTGAATGTCTCTACTCTGGGGATAGGGTCCTGATCCTTTGTTACAGGACAGCCATCGCTTCCTCTTGTAGATTTATTTTCTTTAATCAATTATCTGTTCCTGCAATAGACCATAACTGATGTAACACAGAGTAAGGGTTTAACAGAGTATGAATTGTTTATACTATAGCTTTTAATGTTATTAAAATTGAGTACATACAGTACATAGTCACCTTTGAAATAATCGGACTTTCCCGAGTTGACAATTTATGTGGCACTCGACTATTTAATTAATAAACAATTAAAGTGACCAACATTTTGGCGCCGTTGCCGAGGAAGGTGACCGAAGATTTTAAAAGTATTAATAATTTTCTTTTAGAGGTACAGGATGCATGAAAGGACGCAGGAAAGCTAACCCTACAAGCGGCAGGGGCAAAGGCAAAGGAGGAAGAAAAACTTTCATTGACGACATTATTTCAAAAGCTGAAACATCTCAGAAGGTAAGCTTTCGGAGGCCACAGACTCAGCACTCTCTCCAGACGGACTACGAAACGGAGGAAGTATTGGGACTAGAAAAGGCCGAAGAAACAGTCGAGGAGTCAGTGGAAGATATTGAGGAACCAATAGAAGACATTGAAGTCGAGGAACCAATTCAGGACATTAGGAGCCCTACAGAAAGCGTTGAAGACCGAGCAAGTGAGAAAGGGGAACGACCAATGGACGGAAACAATGAAGGACTCTTTGGTGGGGGATGAAGAGAAGGAAGAGGGGAAAACTCCCTCTCCACCTTGGAATTCCCTATTGAAGATCTTCCTAGAGGAGAAACTCCTATGAAGAACATTCCACTTTCAGCCCTACCTAATTTCCATGGTTTATCATCTGAAGACCCTGATGAATTTCTGTTCAAGTTTGATATATTGTGTAGGAGTTATGATTATGTTACTAATCCTCAAAAATTGAAGTTATTTCCAGCAACATTAAAAGGAAATGCATTGAGGTGGTTCATGAGCCTGGGAAGACATGTGACCACAACATGGGATCAAATGAAGGAAAAGTTCTTGGCCAAATACCAAGATTATTGCCGAACAAGAGAAAGAAAGGAGGAACTATTTAAGATGGTTCAGAAGGAGGACGAAAATATGGAGGACTTCGCGGAAAGACTACAGTATAATTTGCAGTGATCTGATCATCCGGATATGAGTAAGGATATTCTTAAGTCAATACTGTTAAAAGGGGTACGAGATGATTGTTTAGATATGTTGAATATGCTCGGAAAAGGGGATATATCTAAGGAATCATATGATGAGATTGTCAACCTCTGTAAGAGATGTTCAAGAGGAGTAGCAAGCAGACCAAAAAGCAAGGATAGTACATACTCAAGAGTCCAAAAATCAGCAAGTGGAGGAGCAACACGGGCCGAAATAGGTAACTTACTTGAAGAATTTAAAACTGAAATGTTAAGCTCTTTTGCTTCACAAATTGATACCTTGCAGGTTAAAAAGAAGTAGGCAGAAGCAGAAGCTGCTCTGGCTATTTTCTACTCTAAATGTAGAGAAAAACACCCACTAAGGGAATGCCCACTGGACAAGGTACCAATATGCAATATTTGTGAAAAGGACCATGAAACTTAACAATGCCCTTCTTTGCCAGGAATAAAAGCAGCGCTGCAACCAACAGAAGAGGAAGCTGAAGTAGTGTACCTCCTGACACAGAGGAAGCAATGGCAACCACGTGGACAAGGTACGAATTCTAACATGCCATTTAATCATTGGAATAATCATCCTCCTTTTCAAGAAAATTACCCGCCCTTGAATCAAATGCAATACCCACCCTTTAATCAAATGAATTTCCCACCCATGCAGCAACCAAATCCTCCTTTTGTTGATCCTACGATATGGAATCCCTGGGCTCTATAGCAATCCTATTTTAATCAATGGAACCCAAATTGAACAGCTCAACAGATCCCATTTCCAAACCAATTTCCTCAGTATCAGCAATCTCTCTCCTTACCATCAAATGCTCCACCGAATAATCAGACAATGAGACCCCAGCTGCCTATACAACCTAACCCCAACCGAAATAACAATAAAGCTCTACAGGTAATTGATATTTAAAACCAGCCTATGCAATGTAATGATATTCATTTACGCTTTGGGAGGATAGTTGAACCCATTATTGATGACATTACTTCTTCTGACTCTGATAAAGAAGAAACTCGAAGAGAAAAGTCATCTAATAACAATGCTGAAACAATTGAATCATCCTCTAATAATACTGTTGAAACAGGAGAGCCACCATTCCCTGAACATCTAGCTCTTACCAAAACACTTGAGCCACCTACTTTTAATCTTTTAGGAGAACTGCAAAATTTATATGTTAAAATTCCACTCTTACAAGCACTGAGAGATGTACCAATTTATACTAGAACAATTAGAGATATTTGCATTAAGAAACCTGGAAGAAAAGCTAAAGATCCCCTCACAGTCCATGTGATGGGTGATCTAGCTGATCTAATGACAGAAAAAAAACCCTCCTATGAAATATGGTGACCCTGGTCATCCTACGGTCACAGTGCAGGTTGGAAAAACCTTTGTTTCTAGAGTTCTAGTAGATCTGGGTGCTGCAATAAATATTATGACACTTAAAACTGCACAACTACTACACTTAAAGAATGTAATTAGGGAAACCCCAACCATTCTAGAGCTAGCTGACCGCTCCACAATCAAACCCGAAGGAGTCATTGAAGACCTGATAATTTCAGTCGAATCTTGGAACTACCCAGCTGATTTTGTCGTATTACAGACTAAAACAAAGTTGGGGGTTTATCCATTGATTTTAGGGAGACCTTGGCTAGCTACAGCAGATGCCTTCATCAGCTGTAGATCAGGTTCAATGACAATTTCTAATGGATGTGAAACCAAGCAGCTTACTCTTTACCCTCATGCTACACCTATGATTAATAATGATAATTCTGTATGGTTAGATTATGAGGATGATGAGACCCAACCCATCTTGACTGTTAGACAAGATTTAACTTTTAAAGATTCAACCGAAGATGCATTAATTAGAAACTTTATTTCTGAACCTTCTTCAGTTAACTCTGAAATACATGATCACTTGACTACAATCTTGGAATCTGAATCTCAGCAAAACCTTACAACTAAAAATTCATCTCAGACATCAACTGGTATCTCCTCCAAAAGTATAACAGTAGAAATCGAGCCTGGCAAAACATTAAATATAAACCCTAACCTAACAAATGCTGAAACACAACAGTTAATGAAGCTACTCTGTGAGAATAAAGAAGCATTCGCATGGGATTACACAGATATGAAGGGAATCTCTCCTGAATTATGTACTCATCGTATTTATATTAAAGAAGGATCCCACCCAGTCTGTCAACCCCAACGACGAATGAATCCCAATTTAAGGGAAATTGTGAAGGAAGAACTTCAAAAATTGCTGAATGCAAGATTTATATATCCTATATCTGATAGTGAATGGGTTTCTCCATTAGTAATTGTACCTAAGAAAAATGGGAAATGGAGAGTGTGTGTAGATTATAGAGCTCTAAATAAGGCCACTCAGAAAGACCATTTTCCCTTACCATTTATTGATCAAGTACTAGACAATTTGGCAGGTAAGAGATTCTTTTCCTTTTTGGATGGATTTAGTGGATATAATCAGATCAAGATTGCACCCCAAGATCAAGACAAGCCCACTTTTACTAGTCCATGGGGGACTTTTGCCTATAGAGTTCTTCCATTTGGACTATGTAATGCCCCAGCAACATTTCAAAGAGCAGTGATAGGGATTTTTTCTAATATGCTTAATGATTCCTTAGAAATATTTATGGATGACTTTACTCCTTATGGTGTGACTTTTGAAGATGCATTACAAAACCTTGAAAAAGTACTTAAACGATGTATAGAAGCACATCTTGCCTCAAGTACTGAAAGATGCCATATGATGATGAATCAAGGTATTGTATTGGGACACTTCATCTCATTCCTAGGAATTCAAGTTCATCCGGCTAAAGTACAAGTAATTCAGACTCTTCCTATCCCTAAAACACAAACTGATGTAAGACGTTTTTTAGGACATGCTGGATATTAAAGAAGATTTATCAAGGATTTTTCTAAAATAGCTTCTCCTTTGTTTGTGTTAGTTATGAAAAATGCCGAATTTAAGTGGACTGATGGTTGTCAAAAAGCATTTAATCAACTTAAACATCAATTGTCTACAGCTCCTATATTAAGAGGACCTGACTAGGCACTCCCCTTTCATATATCCTCTGATGCTTCAGAAACGGCAATTGGAGATGTCTTGGGTCAAGAAGAAAACAATCTTCCCTATGCTATCTATTTTATTAGTAGAAATATGACCCGTGCTGAACTTAATTATACAGTTACCGAGAAAGAATTCTTAGCAGTCATTTATGCTATTAATAAGTTTCGACATTATATTACTGGTTACACTACTTCTGTTCATACTGATCACTTGGCCATTAAATATTTAATGAACAAATCAGTTACGAATGCTCGAGTTACTAGATGGTTATTGTTATTACAAGAATTTGACATTACAATTGTAGATCAACCAGGTAAAGAAAATGTAGTTGCTGATTTCCTTTCTCGGTTAAAAAATAATGAAAATATTACAGTAGATGATTCCTTTCCTGATGAATATTTATTTGCAGTATCTGCTCACTCACCTTGGTATGCAGACATTGCCAATTATTTAGTTGTAGGGAAACTACCATCACACCTATCGCACAGAGAGAAAAGAAAGATCGTTCAGCAAAGTGCTAGGTACAACTGGATAAGTGGGTGTCTTCTCCACATAGGACTCGATCACGAAATTCGGAGATGCATCAGAGAAGATGAAGTTTATGATATATTGGAGGCTTGTCACGATGGCCCTTATGGAGGGAATTTTGTGGATAAAAGAACAACACACAAAGTTCTTAGAATGGGTTATTATTGGCCCTCACTTTTCAAGGACGCAAAGAAATATGTTAGGGCCTGTGATAGCTGTCAGAGAATGGGCCAGCCTAATCACAGGGATGAAATTCCACTCAACCCCCAGGTAATACTTGAACCTTTTGAAATATGGGCGCTAGATTTTATAGGTCCCATCAATCCTCCATCCAATCAAAGAGTTTATATACTGGTTTGCACAGATTATATGACTAAATGGGTAGAAGCTAAGGCACTCCTCAGAGCTAATGAAGAATCAGTGATAACCTTTTTATTTGAAGAAATATTTGTTAGGTTTGGCTTGCCTAGAGAGCTAGTCACACATGGAGGACCTCCTTTTAACTCTCATGGCTTCAAAGATACACTCCAGAAATATCACATTAACCATAAAATGACTACACCTTATCACCCCCAGGCAAATGGGCAGATGGAAAGTACAAATAAAGTCATAGAAGCCATTTTAACAAAAACAGTAAAGGAAAATAGAAGGGACTGGTTTCAAAGGTTGCCTGAAGCATTATGGGCTTACAGAACTACTTGGAGGAACACTACGGGTTTTTCACCTTATGAAATAGTTTATGGTAAAAGTGTTATTTTTCCTGTGGAATTTGAAATCAAAACCTTAAGGACTGCTTTAGTTGTTAACCTTGACTTGACTGATGCACAGACAGCTAGGTTGCAGCAGCTTCAGGAATTGGATGAAAAGAGGTTGGATGCCATCCATCAAACAACCATGATACAACAACAAAGAACCAGGTGGCATGACAAAACTATTAAGAATAAGCAGTTCCAAAAAGGTAATTGGGATCTATTGTATGACTCCCGTTTTGAGAATTTTCAAGGGAAATTAAGAACAAGGTGGCTATGACCTTATGAAGTAGATACCGTTTTTCCAAATGGAACAGTCAGACCCCTAACAATTGATGATTCTAGAACACCATTATTAGTGAATGGGTATCAACTCCGTTTGTATCAACAACCTATTTCTAAAGATGATTTCAAAGCTACTTGCATGACAGACATACACTATGCCTTTTTGGGGGAACCTGCTATCCCTCAATGCACTTAATTTTCTATTTATGTATTTATTTTTAGATTAGATTTCTTAACTAATAATCCCTGTCAAGGGTTGCCTTGTTACAATTAATTATTTTTCAGATCTTAACTTCAGAAGGTGGCTGAGAAGAAAAATTCCAATATAGAAAGAACTAAGTTGCAGCTTGGGAAGCATTGCCATGTCACTTAAGATCATAATTCATTCCCTCTTACATTTTTCTCCACCATTTCCCGTTGCTGAAACACCATTTCCCGTTGCTGAAACACCATTTCTCGTTGCTGAAACACCATTTTCCGTTGCTGAAACACCATTTCCTGTTGCTGAAACACCAATTTCCAGTGCTTAAACACCAATCTTTTCCATTTTTTCCTAAAAAGCACCAATTTCCCCATTTCTATTCCCAAGAATGAACTATTACTCCGATAGAAACATATCTCTCTTCATTGAAGGAATCAGCCATCCATCCTGATAATTACATTCCTTCACTACTACTTCCGATGAATAATGAAAACCTTGTGTATAAAAACCCTCATACTTTACAACCCCTTTTTGTAGTTATCATCAACCTATTAAGGACAAGATAATACTTTTTGGCGCAACAACCAAAGTTAAATATAAAGGTATGCGTGTTTAAGTGTGAATATTAAATTGTAGTTAATGAGAAGATATTGATACGACTCCCCAAATCGTCGTACCACCAACCATATCATTCAGCCGCAGTTGGGGGGATTACCGAAATATCGTAATCATTACATGACACGCTAATCACCGCCATCTCTATTTCTCGTGGTAGTATCTAAGTCACCTCGTCTGTACCCTATCATGTCATAACTGCATTCGTAACGTTCTACTCTGTTTCGACCTCGGCAACTCGGATTTGCACTTTGTATTTTGTCCGAACCAGTAACTATGGGAGGAAATGATATTAGACATGAACCTGGCTCAACGGCATTACTGGAACTCTACCAAGAGGCATACCAAATCTTTCTACAAGCAGGATGGGTGGATTACTTCAGAAGACTTCTGGATTTTGATTCGCAGCAGGTTCTGGAATTTGCATGCAATTTGAGGGAAGGATACTCCACTGTCCAAGGGGTGAAAATTCCAACAACAGAGGAGGACATAGCACAAGTGTCGGGACTACCAACCAATGGTACTCACTGGTTCAGCAGGAATCACCTAATTCTCAATGCACAACAAGATTTTCTGTTACCAGGAGAGCACGTTGAAACCAAAGGCAGGGGCGTCGCACTTCGATCACTACCACCACCCTGACCAACGGATGCAGAATTTGTTAAGAAATATTTCACCTGCGAGGGTCATTGTCAGGTAGTCTACCAACATGACTTTGTGTTATTAAATCATTTGAGGCATGGTCGTTTAATAAATATGCCCTATTATCTACTTGGCTGTCCAAAAAATATGGCACACTATACTGTGAACGCAAGGCACCAACTCCTCTGCCTCACGCACCATCGTTTGGTCCAGCTCTTAATAAATAGAGGCTTTGCCCTGCACAATCCACCTCCCCTCAATAACCCTCCTCAGCAAGTTGAAGAAAATTTCCAGCAATTCGAGGAAAACTCCCAGCAAGCTGCCGAAAATCAGCAACCAGCAGCAGAAACACCCCAATCGAGCACTAAAAATCTGCAGTGGACCCCATCCCTTAATAAAGCTAAACCATCCACTCCCATAGTCCATATCCCCACCGATGATTCGGATGACAATACCCCCATCATTTTCCTTAAGAGGAAAAAGCAACAGAAAGCTGCAACCCCATTAAAAAGAAGAACCAGGGCCTTAGTTAAGGAAGCCACCATTTCTGATAATCCCCCTACCCTGAGGAAAAGTGATCGTAAGAGAAAACTATTGCTTTTCCTGCTTCCTTATCAAGGCAACGAACAAGGTCATCTGCAGCAACTGAGGCCATTATCCCAAATTCCCCACCTATCATTCTAAAATCCCGCACTCCGCCTAGCCCTGAACGTACACCTTCCTCACCTTTAGATGCCAAAATGTAGAGCGTTCACGATTTTGTGACATCATTTTTTTCAAAATAGGCAGCTGTTCCACAAGAACCAGCTGTCGATACATCTAAAGTAGACACCCAAGACGATATAGGGTATGTGGCTGTTACACAAGAACCAACCACTGACCCAACACGTGCTACATAAGAACCACATGTTGGAGAACAAAAGGAAGACAACCTGCATGTGGCTATTACACAAGAACCAGCCACTGACCCAACAGGTGCTACACAAGAACCACCTGTTGGAGAACAAAAAGAAGATGACCTAGATGTGGCTGATACACAAGAACCAGCCATTGACCCAATAGGTGATACACAAGAACCACCTATTGTGGACGCAAATGATGAAGTTGATGTCGAACAACAATTCTCTCCTCCACTAGAACCTGCAACTATAGAAGCCCCGGTCACTTTAGCCTCCCTGCAGGAAGAAAATGAGTTTTTGAAATCGCAAATTAAGGCTTATCAGCAAGAGTTAACAATGGCTAGGGAAACCTATAAAAAGGAACTCAATCTGTACATGTTAGCTCAGGTAGCATCTGCAGCTGAAAAGAGTGCAGAAAAGGATCAATACAATGAATACATGTGCAGTGAATGTGGTGATCTCTATACTCAAGAAGGATATAAGATAGTTGAAGTTCCGTTGTCTGGAGCCAGTCCAGTACCTTCTCCTGTTATAGTAATAAAGGAACACCCTGCTGTT
Source organism: Pinus tabuliformis (assembly GCA_031772625.1). Taxonomy (NCBI): domain Eukaryota; kingdom Viridiplantae; phylum Streptophyta; class Pinopsida; order Pinales; family Pinaceae; genus Pinus; species Pinus tabuliformis. The sequence goes on from CM062807.1 coordinate 658,815,114, forward strand.
ACACAAGAACCAGCAGGGTCTTCAAGAATTTTAGAGAAAGAAACAAAAGCACCCCGGCCTACCCAAGTTGTTACAAAACAGAAACCAGTACCAAAGTCTTTTACAACTATGTATACACAGACTGAACCTTCCCCTGTCAGCAATGCTTACACATAGACTTCCAGTTTTCAAAAACTAAGTGACACATGGAAGACAGAGCATGAGCTCTCACAAGGAAAGGCATTTTAGCAACAGAAGTCATTATGGCTCAACTATGCATACAGAAATTGGGAAGTGCTTGAACAGTGTCGTGCACAACATAAGGAGAATAAGAAATTAAAAACCAGACTGTCCCTCATCTTTGACTTGGTCCAGTGGTTACTCGCTACAAGGAAACCCTCTTTTAACTATTCTGTATTTCTGAGAGAACGCTTAGCGTTCCTCCAAATAAAAGAAATCAAGGATGGAAGACCCCACCAGGTCTCTACACCGTAGCAATTTATTGAGACTTTTGCAGAAGCACTAAATAGTGACCAGAACTTGTTGTGTGAACTCTATCTTCACAATGAGGCTATGCCTGAAGATAGAAAGATTAGTCTACTTCCTCTTGTTGGTGATATCCAAATAAGAGCCTTTATTTCCTTCTTGGCCAATCAGCTTACTTGGCAGAATGATTTTATGTCAGCAACACATAATGAGGAGAACTGTCTTCTCTAGATTCGTGCTGAACCACAAAACGCAACTATCTTCATTGCAGAACATCAACGAATTATACGAGAACCAGGGATGACTGATCATATTAGGAAACTACAAGTAGTAGTCTTGGAAGACTGCCAATATTATGTGAAAACTAAAGGAGCTTTGGCTATAAAAGAAAATAATCTATTCTCGGAACACTATCCTAAAGAAAGACGGGAATATCATCCTTATAATCCTCTCAATCTTCAGGCAGAAATCTCATGCATACCTAATTATGTTAAATGCATTAGACAGTGTGCTAAACGATGGATTGGTTACCACTTTCATTTCCCTCTCCTATGGCTACCTGGACAGCAATATAAGGCTCAATTTAAACTAACCAAACAAGAGGAGTCAGCAGCATAGCAGAAACTTCAGAGTGTCCATGGGTTTAGAGACATGGTTGACAACACCTTCTACAGTTACTGCATAAGCAATTTGCACTGTTCATCCCAGTATTCCGACTCAGATTCAAAGTAGATGTTGCATGCGGACATGCAACCTTTTCAGTTGGGGGGGATGTTAGGACCCCATATTGTCTATTTTTGACCTTATATTTTGTCATAATATTACCCTCCTCAACTCTTAGTTGAAAGCCTTTTGCTAGTGTTTTGACTTAATCATTCCAAAGGTATACAGTAACTCTTCTCATTGCTATATGTTTAATTATTCAACACGTAATCATGCTATCTTTATAATTGATCCTTGAAGTTGACTGAGTTGCTGAACAATTGTTGAAAATGTCTAAAGCTGGCAGGACCACATTTTGCAGTTGCTGAAACAGCGGAAACAGCACGAACCTCGAAGCTAAAACAACAAGAACAACATGCGAACTTTGAGGAGACAGTTGAGATTTGCGTATCAGATCTGCAACAGCAAAGGAATCTGATCGATTATTGAGTAAACTGTTACATTGGTCGTAACGTTCATGATCCACATTACTGTAACAACATTCTGTTCACGGGAACTGATTTCCCTATTTTTGTACAAAGGGGTGAACTAGAATATATAATGAAATTCTGTTGTAATAGAGGTCCTCTCTATAAAGAGGAGACATCTACATTAGAGGGGGGATAGAGAGGATGAACAAGCTGTAACACAGGAATTGTAGTGGAAGGACGAGACTGAATCTTTCTGGTAATATGGTATATTGACAGATGAATAAAGTTACGTTCTGAGTATTTCATCTTAGTTTCCGTGTTCTGGGGAATCTTGTGAGAAGGACAGGGCCCACCTTCATCACAAGATTCACCCATCTTCCTTTTGTTGTGTGTTGTGTGTGATTTCTGTTTATACCTTATTCACGAGTACTGCTTCTGGTGATATTTTACTTTTGCTAAGACTCTGTTTCTCTTTTAATCGATTGATGTTGTATATGAGTGCTTCACCAGTGACTAGGATTTACGGAGTGTATTGGCGAACTGGATAACAAAGGCAGGTGTTGAATGTCTCTACTTTGGGGATAGGGTCCTGATCCTTTGTTACAGGATAGCCATCGCTTCCTCATGTAGATTTATTTTCTTTAACCAATTATCTGTTCCTGCAATAAACCATAACTACTGTAACACAGAGTAAGGGTTTAACAGAGTATGAATTGTTTATACTACAACTTTTAATGCTATTAAAATCGAGCACATACAGTATGTAGTCACATTTGAAATAATCGGACTTTCCCGGGTTGACAATTTATGTGGCACTCGACTGTTTAATTAATAAACAATTAAAGTGACCAACAAAAGGATCAGCTGATTATCAAAAATATGAGATAGAGGTGAATCAATAGGATGAATATCCTGAAATAAATGAGTAGTGTGGTTTTCTAGCTCATGTTCAGTGGAACACATGACAACAATATATTGTACCTGATGAAAATCTACACTAGCCAAGAGAGAATGATAAGGACTTGAAATAATGGCTAGTGTACTCTCTTTAGTAGACAAATCAGGGTGAAAGGAGTGTTGTGTATTATAATATTTTGAAAATGAGCTTTCACCTATCAAGATGGTGCTGAGAGGAGAATCATATTAGGAAACCCTAATTTCAGAAATCCTAATTTGACCTGGTTCATTGATCTCATCAGGATCATGATAACCTAACATAACCATAAGCATAAGCTGAAGTGCCTCAACTTCCTGACAAGTACCAAGACATTCAGAAGGAAAATCATCAAATCGCGGTGGCTTGGTGAGATCAACAAGTGAACATGCCAAATCACCATCAGAAGTGTTAGTGAATACATTTTTGACAAGATGACAATTGTTGGAGCCACTGATTGGTTAGGTTGGGCATCTGATACATGAGATTCTTGAAAGATTAAGAATGTGGATGAGTTCATTGAAGGATTTCCTTAAACTTTTATAGTTGGAGCATATTCCTCTTTACCCATTAAAGCTTGCAAATTGAAAATATCACGAATAAGAGATTCAATATCTTCACCTTCCAATTGTGAGGTATCACCATCATGTACATGATCAAAATCAAGTATAATAGGATGAATGTGTAATAAATTTCGAGCAAATATTGGTGTAGTAGACTTATAAAAAAAATTAGGGTACAACAGATGAAAAGATTAAGATGAAGGAGCATTAGTTAAAGTTAAATTAGATCCAAGATTCACATCCTATACATTAATATTAGCCTGAGGTACAAAAGGAATAACTTGCACGTTATGGTTCTCAAACTGACCCAAACACCCAATGTTATTTGTCAAAAAGCTTTGTGCTAAGGTCATGGATGAAGGAGAATGTAGAGGATTCTTAGAAGAATCACCACTTTCAACCAGATCTGATTCAATATTTTGATTAAACATCAAATGATAATGACTTGCGTTATGCTCCATGGATTCGATAGGACATTCAAATTTATTCGAGACTATAGAGAGGTCATTGCAAACAAGTGAATGAGGGAGAATAATATGAGGAGATTCAGGAAAATATTTAGGAAGATGATTAAAAAGCTCAAGTTGAATCTTATCAGTAGGGAAAGATGTTATTTCAACTTGATCCTCGGTTTGTCCAATTTCAATAGGATTTATGAAGGGTTTGAGAGCTGGACAACTTGATTCCTTTTCTTGCAAAAAATATTCATCATCTAAATTATTTATGAGATAAATTTCATTTAGTGATGAATCAAAAGGAGGATGGGAAATTTTACAAGTAGTAATTTCATTCTTGGAGGCTTGAGGATTTTCCCGACTCACAAAAATAGGCAAGTCAAGATTAGGGATAAGATCTATCCAATTTGTAACTTGAAAATTATCATGATGATCATCAGAATTAGGATTTGCTTGATATTGACAGGGTTGCAGAGCAACATAAATCAAACATCAAAATTTCTCACCCAAATACATCTAGTCAGCGTTTGTTTCAGGAAATTCACAACAAAGATGAACAAACCTAGCAACAAAAACCTTTAATGATTCTTCTCGTTTCAATCTAGGCTGATTTATCCTTTTAAACACATCTTGAGATTTATACCTCTCAAAGGCTTGGCGAAGCTTACTAATAAGTTGTTCAAACAAATGAATTGAAGCAACAGGTAACATGTGGCACCATTACTTGACATGACCCTCAAGTGTGAGGGTGAACAATCTTCCAATAATATCTTTATAATGTATTTCCTTAGAGTGACAAAATGTAGCATCCCCGAATAAAAAAATGTAATTAATTAGATTAATCTAGCAATTTATAATAAACACGCAATTGTCAACTAATTAACATCAAGGTTCAAAACTATAAGTAGGGATACTTACCTGTGTTTTCCGGGTTGAATGCTAATTGAAGTCTTGTAGTTGCAACAAGGTTTTGGGGATGACTCTCCACCCAACCATAGGCTCAGTTTCATAAAATATTGCTACAACTGGCCACCCCCGAGCCCTCAATCAACGTACTACTGCTAGGGTATCTTTTATCAGATAACACTATTCTCCCAAGAGAATGGATGATGAAATCATGGAATGATGGAATGCTAGAATTCCTCTCATCTTCCTCATCATCTATTAAATAGAGAAACATTGGAAGGGGAACCGCATGCACACACTCCATGTGTCTACATGCAACTTTATTGCTTTTCTTGTTTTATTTCTTTTGTTTTTACTTTTTGATAGCTTTACTAATTTTTTTACTGTTTTCTTGTTTTATTTCTATTTATATTCCTTTAGAGCTTAGTATTGTTATTTATTATTTTATTATTATTTATTATTACTATTTTTTATTATTTATTTCTTTTATTTTTAATATTACATCATTATTATTATTATTATTATTATTATTATTATTATTATTATTATTATTATTATTATTATTATTATTATTATTATTATTATTTATTACTTATTATTATTATTATTACTTATTATTAAGGGACATTGCGTACTCTCCCACTTTAAGGAACTTCGTCCCGAAGTTAAGTTGAATTATTTATTATTTATTTATTATTTATTATTTATTATTTATTATTAAGTTGAATTATTTAACATTTTATTTTGTTATTTATTACTTCATGTTTGCCCGACACCCTCTGCTGAACTAGTATAACCAGCAGGCATCGAAAGTTTCCACAACACCTGGGAAATCTCAAGGAATCTCTATCCTTTTTCTCACTTTCGGCACTAGGCATAAGCCTGCCTAGTGTGTATCCTAGTCCAAGGTTGGCCCCAAGGCTCATGCTTGACTCAGACCTCATCTGCCCCAAGGCAAGCATCCAGTACGGTACTCAATGACTTCAGGCATCTCACAAGGCTAGCCCACTCTCTCCGCAACTACTAAGGCGCACATCCCTAGGCATCGAAGTCCTTACACCCCCACCAAACTCCAACATCCCAATCCGATAATAGGCACCTAGCCTAGAACATCAAGCATTTGGCCTCCTCAAGATGGTCCCATAGCTGGTCAAGAGCTATCCATCATGAGCTACACAAGACAAAGGAACCACTGGCATATGTATTGTTGATTGAGTTTGTCCCCAACCCATATGGTGTTACTTATTCTCCCTCGTGCATATGGGCTCACACGAGATCATCAAATAAACCGGCCCTCTCGGCCCATTTGTGGAGTCCTGTGAATCATCACACCTCAACATGCAACCCATACATTAGCTATACCATCATAGTATCATAGAAAATAATCCACATGCCAAGTCTTGCATGTCATAATGAGAACATTCATCATTGTTAATGGAAACATTATGAATAATAATGAACTGCATGCTCGTGCATGTCATAAATTTGTATGCAACTATCACATGCTTCACCTCATGAAATACCATCATAAGTTATAACATCAACATATTTGCATCAAAGACATATCATGACTTCACGTAATAAATGAACCACATGTCAATAAACCTCATATTATAGCATCATAATTCCTATGCCACGCTATGCATATCATATCCATCATGATTATTCAACATTAAATACCTATCATCACATAGTAAATGAATATGTCAATATACCTCGACATAACATCATAATGCCTATGCATATCATAATCATCTTTTGTGGAAAGAACCTTTTTTAATGTTATGGGAACAAAACTTGATAAGTTTCTCTATGTGAAGTCCTACTCATGAAACAATGAGTGCAAATCAGTCAAGTACAATGTCTATTAATTGACTCTCACTTCTTTTGTCAATATGTACACAATCCTTCTCAAGGTATCCTTATAAAATTTCTAGCAACATTTCTTTCCTATACTTCAACTATTAATTTTTTTTTACCATTTAAACCTTTAAACATCTTCCTTGTTTATCATCACTGGTCATTATGAAAATTCTCAACTTCATATCTTCAAACTTTTAAACTATGTAGATCATTACTATGACCATTACCAATCATGTTTCTCGGTCCATTCATCAATACCCTTAAAAGAACTTTCTTCACAGATATATTTTTATTTTTTCTCCTAGTCTTAATTTCCTACTATTCCATGTCTACTAGCTTCAAAAATGGAAACTTCTTAAATTGACTTTAATTTCTCACCTCCAATCATTGTGGTTTCTTTTCCTCCTCTCTTAAAAGCATAGCATTGATACACTTTGGAAATGTTGTTACTATTCCCCAACTTGGGTAATACCCTATAAATAAATTCATTAAGATGGCTACCAAATGTAATCCGCTTATCATTTCCTGTTTTAAGACATCAACATAATAAAATTGCCTGATCATACATCTTGTTATCCATAATTCATGCATATAGTTAGTCACCTATGGAAAACTTTACAATGTGGCTCTCCCATTAGAGGGAAAACTATTATAGATGTTGTCATGCACACAACTTATCTCCTTCAATTGATCAATTTTTCTATGTTATCATACCTTCCAGGTTCCTTCAAAATGACCTTCATTATTACCATGATTATTCAACTTCATTAGTTGATTGCCAATATTTTCTTCTTTATGTGCATCATCCTTAGATAGACCTTATAGTGATACCTTTAGAGTACCAAGTTATGATTATACCAAACTCTTCCATTATGTTCTAAAATAGGTTGCCTCTTCTTATTGATTTCTTACCCTTGTTGTGACACTTCCTCTCAACCACCTTAAGTATCTATATCCAAGTTATCACATGAGCTATCACATAATCACATGAGCTATCATTAGTTATCATCATTAGAAAATTTGCAAGTTTCTCCTTTCCATTTCTCCTTAGACAACTTTATCTAATATATGAAATTAACCTTGAATCACAAAACCTCATGTAACATTATACTCAACATCATAATAGTTAATAAACCACTGCCGTTTATGAGGTTTGCATGTTCTAAATTCAAAGAACTCAATCTTTAACCATAGAGAATCTAGCATCAATCTGTCTATTCATCATATGCAGGAGAAATTCCCTTTCCTAAAGAAAAATCACCATTTCTATCCAGAGAATGAATATAAATACTAAGTAAACAACAGTCACAGAGAATTCATAATTAACGGAATTGGACATTGTTATAGTTTTGATTCTCCACATGTATACTAAATAAGATTTTCATTGTAGTACCATAAGAACTATTGGAATAATGTTATTTAGTATTGTAAAACCATAAGCATGTTTTTGTTTTGTTTTGCAGAGCATTTTACATCGGCATTTATAACATTCAGATTTTGTTGAGAACAAACCACTCATGGGTGAGAATTATTCAACAGAGTTGTTAGCATTAATTTGTGCTGATCCAAGAAACAGGATGGTGCTTGCTTTGAAAGAAAAAGGAAATGAGTCTGAAGGTTGTATAACATTCCAGAACCAATTAACCACTGTAATTGATCGCGTGTTACTTTCTTATTTGTGTGCTGTGTGAGTCAGCGAATTTATCAGCCGTTTTAAGTTCAAGAAAAGATGCTGGCTGTGTGTTGGTATTGCTAGATGATTTATTGGTTATTCTTATCGATCCAACCCAAGACAAAATAAGTAATGCAAGTTATCAGATTTAAGATCTGCCCATCAACTCTATAAGTATTTAATTTCGAGAAGATGATCTTTGAAATGCTGAATTTATGTGAGGTTATGAAGTGCTAGATCTCTAAAATATCATTAACGATTTCAGCTTTGTGAAAGGTAAAGCTCATATCTCACTATCATACAAAGGTTTTTCATTTCTTTTTCGAAGTTTGGGCAATAAAGAGGTGGTCTGCAAGGGCAATCCATGGATGTTCAAGGATTCTAGATTGGTTTTACTTCCTTGGAGCAATAGTTTCGATTTAGGCACTGCATAGAGGGATTTGATTATCTTTGGGCAAGGCTTCCTGGTCTGTCCCTTCATTTTCTGAAATAAATTCTAGTTCCAACTTCTTTTAGTCCTCATCTTGAGAGGTCGCCAGTTTGCAAATGTTCCCTAAGCTTGCATGGAGATTTTAGTCCATGATTATCTCGATGAGACTGAGGTACTTTGCAAGTTCCTAAAGCAATAGATTGAACTAATGCTTTCTTAACTTACATTTGGTTGGAAAATGGAACTACAGGATTAAAAGAAAGGGAAGTACATGATCACAGGCTGCTGTCAGATATTAAATATTCAGATATACAAAATTAACTTTCATATCTATAGTTTGGGCTTCTAAACCCACTGAAACACGTATATTGACAGAACTGATTCCAGATCTACTGCTGAACTTGACAAATCTCGAAATAAACATGTAATTAACTAGAAAATGACATGACACTAGCTTCATGGCTTGCTTCTGTTAAAATTGGAATGGTTTTGTGCTTTGTAAGGTTATGATTTGATTTGTAAGGTACAACAAAAGAAGTTGATGACAGAGTGACAATACCAGCATAAGGAATGCAACAGGTACTTTAGTCATATCTTCAATCAAAACACAAATAAAGTAGGTAGTAGAAGCCTGAAAAAAAATGTTCGCATCTTTACTCGGTTTAATGATCAGATACATATACAGATGCATCTGCTTGCAAAAAGGCATAGGGTTCGAACTATCGCTACTACTATTATTTTCAAACAGTTAGCAAAAGCACAAGAACATGTAGACAGTAATGGGATTTTTTTTTTTTTGTTGACTTCACCGCGGGTTTCAAGTATGGTTTTCAGGGGATTTTAATGGTGAATGCAGAGCAACACTGTATACAGTTAGACTGCAATGCCAGTGCCTTTGCTTCTATTATGAAGTGATGCGCTAAGATGGAGGCTGTCGCAGAAAGTAAAATTGTTCATACCCACATCATCAAAGCTGGATTGGAGCAGGACAATTTCATCGGCAACAATCTTGTTACCATGTATACTAAATGTGGTAGTTTGAAGGATGCACCCAAAGAGGGTATAGTACTGAGGTTCTAGAGCTTTTCTCTCGAATGGAACGCGAAGGTGTGATGCCAGATAGCTTTACTTTTGCGACATTTGTCAAGGCGTGTGCAAGCCTAGCTGCTCTGGATCTCGGAAAATAGGTTATGCTTTTGATTTTTTAGAGGCTTTATCTAATCAATATTTGAAGTGTATAGGTCATCGATTATTTTTCTTTAATGGATTTGATCAAAATTAATTGCACAAGAGTTCTTTGAAGTATTTTTTTTAGTGGAATTCTAGTTTTGTTCAGTGAGGACGCTGGCACAGTGATCAAGGAAGCTGGATTTCTGAGACTTAACGATAGATAAGCTGGATTTATGGAGAGTAGAAGGATTACATATATGTTAGTGAATATAGGCCTTGCTATCAATCTTTCAGTTATAGCTTACCTATTGACTCATCTAATATTTAGGCCTGTCAATCAAAAGACTATTAGAGGATCAAATGCTCAGGGAGATTTAGGAAACTCTAACAAGAAGGCTCAAGACAATGTGGAAATCAAGAAGAAGAAAATCTTCAAGGGAAATTGTTGGAGTATTATGGTCTCACCAAATAGGAAACAAACATAGTGGAATTACAAAAACGGCTACAACTAAACACATTTGAGATTGAATGGTCAATTTAAAACTGAATTTTTTGGAAACTCAAAAGAATAAACTTGAAGAGGAAGTAGAGAAATATTCCCTAGTAAAGAAAGAGCTTGAATTTGCCAGAGCAATGATTAAAGAACTTCAAAGACAGATACAAATGGAATCTATGAAAACAAAAGAGAAACTTCTTATACTCAACCAACAAGTTGGAGTTATTCAAAACACTGAGAAAAAGTATTCTAAAAATAAATTCGGGATTGAGAAGCAACATGAGAAGTGGAAGCTGATGCTAAAACTAGACAATGTAGAAACCCAAATTGCTTCCCTCTCTAAAATCACAAAGACAGAGACAATGCAAAATATAAAATATCAAAAATATAAAAATCCAAAGGTCCAACAGAGTTGAAACTTACTCTGATACCATATGTAACATCCCCGAATAAAAACATGTAATTAATTAGATTAATCTAGCAATATATAATCAACATGCAATTGTCAACTAATTAACATCAAGGTTCAAAACTATAAGTAGGGATACTTACCTGTGTTTTCCGGGTTGAATGCTAGTTGAAGTCTTCTAACTGCAACAAGTTTTTGGGGACGACTCTCCACCCAACTATAGGCTCAGTTGCACAAAATCTTGCTACAACTGGCCACCCCCGAGCCTTCAATCAATGTACTATTGCTAGGGTATCTTTTGTCAGATAACACTATTCTCCCAAGAGAATGGATGATGAAATCATGGAATGATGGAATGCTAGAATGCCTCTCATCTTCCTCATCATCTATTAAATAGAGAAACATTGGAAGGGGAACCACATGCACACACTCCATGTGTCTACATGCAACTTTATTGCTTTTCTTGTTTTATTTCTTTTTTTTTTACTTTTTTATAACTTTACTGATTTTTTATTGTTTTCTTGTTTTATTTCTATTTATATTTCTTTAGAGCTTAGTATTGTTATTTATTATTTTATTATTATTTATTATTACTATTTTTATTATTTATTTCTTGTATTTTTAATATTACATTATTATTATTATTATTAAGGGACATTACACAAAAATGAAGAATTTGAAGCATATGTCCAAACATCATTGTTCGAACCTCACCATTAAACCTAAAATGCGAAAAGTGATAGACTATTTCCATAGGCACTGAAATATTAAAACTTTTAGAAAAAGAGACCTAGGATGGAGATTCAGGACGAATGCATTTAAATATATGGAAGTAACTACAAGCTCCAAGGGCTCAAATTGTCTTCATTCCCTCCTTCTAGTGCCAAAAATATGTTGACCGGATAAAATGTACTGCCAATAGCTATGGGGTCTTTCCAGTGTTAAGTCCCAATTAAATGCCACACCATTTGGGATAGGAGCCTCATCCAATATTTAGGATCAACTACCACCATAAATGTTTTGTTCTTGGCTGTTAAATGTGGAGTTGTTAGAGAAAGAGCAAGAAATAAATTCCCTGGTTATGAAAGTGAGATCAACCAAGAATTAGTAACCTACAGAACATGTTACAAGGATGAAACAACAATAAAAAATAAAAGCATGTCACAAGAAGTATTAATGAGATGAAACCCTCTTAGACATACTTGAATAGGAAAATGTTGGAGGTTAATTATAAATCAATTCACAATAGCTCACCAGAATGCAATGGAATGAGAAAGCATGGATTCAAAGCATACATGAAAGCTATAAGTTAAGAATGAGTCCATTAACATATGCCCACATGAAAGCACACATACAAACATGATGGAAAGACAATAAAGCTAGTACAAACATCACAAAGATGCATGGGAATCCATACTAAAAACAAACAACTTCTTATTAGTGTTGTTGCAAGCACAAGTACAAGTCATGCAAGCCATTAAAGCCCAATTGTGGAACATGGGCTACTCGTGCTATTATCCAATGCAAAACCCTATCCTCCCTACAACTCACACTACAAGATTCCAAGAGCAGAATTTTCTGAGCTCTCAAGCACAAATTAGCTATCTACTACCAGTCCTAGCCCAAGTGCTAAAAGTCCCTTACAAATGAGGCATGAGGGCATATTTATAGAGGTGAAGAGGGTGAATTTTCACCTCCTCCTATGAACTTTCATCTACCCTGATGACTCTTGACCTTCCTCACTATTTCCTCATGCCCAAACACTATTACGTGCCCCAGTCGATGTCTGCATAGTTGTGGAAATTACGATGAGAAATATGTACATATTTATAGAAAAGAAAATTTGAGGAGAATAAAGAGGGTTGCTCGAAGCCCTAATGTTGTTGCATAATCATGATGAGCAATTGAATAGGGCTAAGATCCATTTTTTATTATGAATGTAGATTTTCCTGCCATTGTCCCTGTCATCATGATTAACATAATCCTTCAGGAAGAAACATGGATCCGACTAGCCTATTTGTCCAAACCCTAGATGCATAATTTTCGTAGGAAACCCTAGCTTTTTAATACTAATCAACAATCCATTTATTTTATTCTTCCTGCAAGAAAATCACAATAGTTATACATGTATGCATTCAAATAATAACATAAAAAACATAAAACAATTAATTGAAAGTAAGACAACAATTTGGACCCTTGGGCAGTCCCTTTTGACACCACAATATTGCCATAGTATGTATAACCTACGTAGTAGCCAGTGTATAACTCAAGACGTGCTCCATCACCTGGTGTTCTATATAAAATGACCAAAGTCTTTGCCATCATCCATATCTATAAATAGAACTTCCTCAATGATGCCTCTTTGGCTACAAATGTTTCTTCCATTACAATGTGCACTAATAAGTGGGTTGTAATATAGTTCTTTGGTTACCATATACTCGGCAAGCACTTCCTTTGTCAAGTCTGTGGCCTCTTGCATTTTTCCTCCACTAAATAGGACATTGAGGATCTAGCCATTTCATACTAGAATGCACATCCACAACTCTGATTTTTCATTCTAGGGTAACAAAATCCTTGCATATATATATATATATGTGTGTGTGTGTGTGTGTGTGTGTGTGTGTGTGTGATGCTACAATTGATTTTGGGGCTCTTATTTTACCATAGAAATTTATGTCACGCTAAGTGCCCATGCTAGGATAAGTGAAACATTCGTTCTACTAGCCAGCCCTACTTTCCCTTTATGGACAACCCACCTAAGAGGTCTTAAAACCTGTTACGTTACCACACAATAGAAACACACAACTAGCCATGGACCTCCTAGATTTACATGCCATGATTCCCTTATCTCATTATGACTTTTCAATTCAGTGTATGCTCATGGTATTCTTCAACATGGGGCTTGAAATCCTCTGCAATGTACTTGGACTTGCATTGTCCAATGAAGCATTTCCAAGGCTATTTGAGAGTTTTCAATACAAGCTACACCACTTGAATAATAAGATCAGATATAATTATGCTCTACAAATATGAAAAATAGTAGTGACAGGTTGAGCAATTTACTCAAATAGTGTAAGGAGCATCCAAAGAACAATATCCTGATTTGAAAACATGTGAGAAGGATCATTTGATCTTCCACTAAAGGGAAATAAAATATGATACAAAAGAGTGTGACCTTAGCATGCAACTAGATTAGAGAGGTTGCAACTTTCAATCCCGGGAGTAGGTCACAATGAAAGTGAGTTCACATTTTCAAAGCATAGTGTTAAGGATGAATCTTGCTACTTGTTGTAGGTTATTATTGGGTAATGTGATCAATAGGTGGAATTGTGACATAAAGGAAGAAATGTGATTTATATAGATCATATGTGGGAATGGAAACCTGTGAAGGGTCACATTTGATAGTTGCGACTAGTAAAGAAGACGCATAGTTGCATGATCGGCAGGTCGCATAAAGCATCAAATTTTCATGGTCCTGTTTTGTGATTTTGAGACTTGAGGGATGAGCGGGATAACCCAGCCACATTTTAATCCCCATCACAAGTCACAATATTAGTTAGTAGAGAGTAGGTACTAAATTTTTAGCTTGTGACCTCATATCAAGTTCATTCTCATATTGGGAAATGTATTTGTTGCTTGTGATAGGTTTAAGCCAGGTCATAAATTCTCTTAGCAATGCTGGTCACATAATCTCTCTGTCATAATCTCATTGCAACTATAATAGTGACATGCGTCTTCAAATTTTATTTTGTAACCTCGATGGCCTCCTCATATAGACATGAGTTCAATCTGTAGTGCTCTTAGAGGATAAGTCGCAATTGTAACCAAGGAAGAGATGCATATTTACTCCAAAACTTAGTGCTTCTGAGTGCAAGCCAAGAATTTGTGTTGTTCAACGCCACCCAAAATTATTCCATGCATTCTTTGCATGCACATGTATTTCCATTCCACATCTTCCATTACACTACAAGGTCCTGATTGTTGTTTTCCCAAATACCATCACCAACATGCGACCAAAACCCAACACATCATTTTCAGAGAACTCTAGGGTTGAAATCTATTCAATGTCAAAGTTTGTTTTGGTATTTACAATGGCCACATGGTTTCAAACCATCCTCAACAATTCATTATCCCCATGCAACCTTTTTTATGTGAGTCATGCCTACTTCTTGATTTGCTTATGAGACACTTGTATAGTGGATACAATAGGTACACATAATCCTGAATACATTACCTCCCTTTGCCTTAGCACATGGTCTATAGTGCACTATCATGTATAAATAGCTAGGGAACCCTCTTATTACTTTTTCCATCAACCTTTAACTTTGTATATTAATGCTTTGCGTCATAATGAAAATCAACGTGTCATGATCTTTCACTAAGTAACTATAATAAGGGGTTCTCCCTTTATGCGTTGGTATATTAAATCACTTTTGTGTGGTGTATATATACATTAACAATGTATAATATATCACTTATTCCTCCCTCTCAAAAATAGCATAGACCTAATTCATATAATTTGAGCACCCACCATCCCATGTATTAAACAATGTGCCTTGTTCCATGGAATAAAGGTATTATTATTTATATTTAAGAAAAATTCCTCCCCAAATGGTGCTTCCCAATACATGGTTTAATGTCATCATGCATCATTTTTCCCAAGACCACTTTGTTTCAACTCATGCAAGGGAAATACAATAGACACTTATTTTATTAAACAAGTACTTAACATTTGAAAACATAAAGTAATATTTGCAATGAAGAAATTCACTTGAGACATATGGAGGTGATAACATAACTATATATAACCAAATAAAGGTGTTATAAATTGGTTGAAGAAGAGATGCTTAAATTTGGAAACCAACTCAACCATTTAGGAACTTTGATGGATCTATTCATTGTAGATAAATCTAACATGTCATGAGGTGTTTGAAATGATGATTCAATTACAGTGCAAGTATCCCGAAGTATTTGTGAACATGTATCAGGAGGGTGAGGATTAATGAAAGGAAAATTTGGATCCTTAATCACATAAATCTAGGGTTACAATGATGCAAGGGTAAATGTATCATTTTTACAAACCCTAATGCAATTGGGAGGATGAGGGCCATGGAAGGGAAAAGTTATCAACAAAAATTTAATATATATGTGTGATCAAGCTTAGAGGAAATTTAAGGAGTGAACATGACATGCATTGTGTAAAGGGGGGACACTAATATGGTTTGATGAAAATTGGGTTATGAAAATATTTTCTAAATCCAAATACGATTCTAACTGCTGGTACCTTCACAAACATAAGGGGGACCCAAATATTTGGTAATAAGAAAAAATTTTGGTGTTTTTGTAGTGACTACAACACACCTAATAGAATATTCTCATTCCATATACGTTGGCAGCCCCACCTTACATGCTTAGCCTTCATCTAGGTCTCTTTGACAAGGTCCACATTCTATGACGTGTTTACATCTTACAAAATATATTGGTTGGCATGAGACTTGGGTTTAATACTCTCCACCTAGTGCCTTTTTCAGGATACCAACTGTTGCAAGGACCATCAGATTATGAATCGATGATAATTCCCCTTAACTTGATGATTACTATGGTCTTAATGAAAAACATTTAGTGTCAGTTAGCTAGAGTTTTTCCTTCTCCTTTCCATTTTCTTCCCTTTCCCTCTCTTGTGAATTTTGAAGCTCTGAGTCTCATCAAATGGAGAATGCCAATGTTAATTTTCTTTTTCTTCCAAACATGGAATGTATATTGGTATTAAAAATAATTACTTACACCATGTAGATATCTTAACGAGAAGGAATTTCAGTATAGGTAACTTATGTTTCCACTATTTGTCTACTTGATTTTTTCACTTCTATTTCCTTTACATGCTAGTAATTATTTGTGGTGTCTTTTGGGTGGGAGGATTGGTATTCAGAGGAGGTATTTTGATAATGTGAGGCTACATGATGAGGAAGGGAGGTAAGCCATCCCACAAATATTCTCCTGAATGTTTTCCCACATGAAATGACCCTCGACACAATGATGAGAGGATGGCCAATTCATTTCCCCTGCTTAGTTTTTGCATGCAACTTCTTGGATGACTTGTTCCCATTTTATGCATTTGATTTCATTTGAAAGGTGAATGTTTTTCTGGACCTTGATTGTTATAATGTGATGCTGAGAGAGGATTACAACCCTAGGACCTTGTTCTACACACTTGTAATTTTATTAAATATTTATCTTTGATAATGGGAAGGATTTATTCATTTTAAAAAATTTCTCCAGTTATTTATTGTTTGGTTCTACTATGACCCCTTTCGACAATGGATAGGGTAAGGAAAAAATTCATGGCCCTATGATTCTGCCCTTCCATACCGTTGTTCGTATTTATAGTGCTTGTAGTTTGTAGAATTTATAATATGAAAAGTAAATTATTTGTTTTGGTTTACATCTTTGATAATCCTTTTTTCAGGATGTAAAATTGTGGTTATCTTCATCTTTGCTTTTTGATCTCTTATTTTTATTTTTGGCCTTCTTGAGGTTGATAAAGTCAATAATAGGATTATTTCATGGAAACCCCACTTATAACTTTCCTACATTGCATACATTATTTCCCTTGTTCGTTATTGCTAAGTTCTAGGGTGCATAAGATGTATGTCTTGAGTGAACAAAGATACCTCACGAGGTAACCCAGCTTACCAAAAAAACTCATTTTCCTGGTTGTAATCACCCCTCAATGGGTGTGATTTGGTACTTCTCTTTGATTGCTATATTTTTTTGCATGATCTAGTTTGGTTCTTATAGGGAACACCATTTCTTTTATGATTTTTTTTATCTCTATCTTTATATTCTATCACAATTAACATTCCAATTTGTACCTATTCTCTGACATTTGAGAGGCTACAATTTATTATAATATTTAATAGATGTTAATATTTATTATTTATTCTCCTTAAGCTTATCATTTTATTTAACACCTTACAACTTTGTCCTCTCTAGGATACTATATATTCATTATTTTCTCTAATGTGGAGGCAATGGGGATGGGTCTCATCAAGATAGGTCATTAGTGAAGATTAGATCTTACAAATTTTCAAGTAAATCCTTTTCTTTTGGCGTATTGGTGTATTTTCCTTACGTGTGCAAGGTGACCCATTTTCACAACATTATCCATTCTGTATCACAATTCCCATTGAACAATGCAGTTGGCTATTATTCTAAGGAAAAATAGGTAATATATATTGGATGGATTTAACAATTTTTCATTATTATATTAATCATGGAAAACTCATATCTAATATTCAGTTCCTGGATGAGAATTTTTTTATCTAAAAATAGTTTTAAAATTAATCAAATAAATTGACAAACAAGGATAAAAGATTTACATTCCATCTAACTATTGAAATAATAGTAGCATTCTTAGGAGTTTAATTTAATCAAATAGTAACATAACATTGAAGGTATCTATTAATGCTAATTAAAATCACTACTACAACACATGCATTAAGGATTGGATGAACCTACAACCAGATGGGGCAATACAAATTGATGAGGGATGTTTCACCTATCTGTAGTTGATCGATAAGCCAAATATCTTTATCGAGAAACACCCACTCCTATGTTATGATTTTATAGATAAGTGCTCGTCATCCCTCATAATAGCTTTGTATATTTCAGTTTTGAGTACTAGATGATGGAATTCACAGATATAACCTTAACCTAACACATGCACATGTGCTCTTGCAACTTGATATGCCTTCCTCTTCGTTAGTTGTTTCTACAATCAACTTGGACCCCTCCAAGCCTCATAGCATGTAGAAAACATCCAATTAGCAATTATTTGTTACCTTGGTCATGTCCCACCATCAGGCCATATCCCCTTTATGTTAGGTGGCCCCTTAAAATCTATTATTTTTCCCCAATATGAATTTCTTTTCTAGAGAATTGGAGATATTGGAATTTCCAGTTGGCTTTCACCAATTTCCATCAGCCAAGTGGAGTCATCTTCTATAGAATCACAATCCATACTAATTAATGTTAGCCATAAAATTGTATTTATTGATTTATTATTAATGAAATCAAATTGTCTACGATATTTATTATAATATCTACCACCCATTCATGTTACTAAATTTAAAATAATAGTTTACAATGTTTTTTAATATTAAAATTTTGGGGTTTTACATTTCTCCCCCTCTAATATTCAACACCATCCTCAATGTTTATTTAAAACTCTTAATATTTGAACAAATATGGATATGATTCCCTAAGTGGATCCTTCATCTCCTAGGTACCCTCCTTAAGGTTGTTGCGCTTCCATAACAGTTTAACTTACATGTTGACTCAATTTGAGTGCTTGGTCTCCCTTCGATCGAGATTGTTTAGGGGATGTATTAAAGAAAATCCCTCTGTCTCCACCTATAAAACATTCCAATCAACAACATGAGACATATCATGTTGTAATGCCCCTTCCAAAATTAAATTATTATAGGTTTACGTATTCTACAATTTTGACAATTTTGGAGGCCATGGGACCCATGTGACTTTTCGAAAAGACTTAGGAAGGAAAAGCAACCAAAATTTTTTGTTGCCATAGCATGGGGGCTGCCCACATGAGGAAATATGCACCACCTTAGAGGGAAGTTTGAATGACTAAGGAGGGAAAGTCAAATTTCTATTTGTAGGGGGCCCACATGGAAAAATAGGCCCACAAATTATAAATAAAGGAGGTTCAACCTCATTTAGTATCTTTTTGACATATTAAACTCAAACTTAGTTACTTGAGCTTCTTAGCTTGGTTATTATGCTTTTTAGAATACGAGTGTCTCTGAGCAGAGATATAAACCCTTGCTTCAGTGGACTTTGATTGCCACCCAAGGAAGGTAATTCATACTACCTTCTAGGAATGCTAGTAGAGTTTCATAGTCACATCATTTAGCATTTGTCTCAGTGAGCACATATTTTTGGAGGATGTAAAAGGGGAACATACAAGTGTTGTTTGTGGATTCATCTGGGCAATAGCCGCCATGGGAATTTGGGCATTGGAACTATAGTGGATGATCAACCTTTCGAGAGAGTTTTGGGGTAGGAGCTTGCTACATTGGAGCAATTCGATTTATAGTCTCTTAGGCTTGCGCAGAGAGCCATCACTAGGCTCATGTGGGAGTTGGACGAACAAATTGTAGAGATAGAGGTGGATGGGAGAAGTAGGAGATAATTTGGAGAGCCATTTGAGGAAGATTGCTGGAGTTGGGAGAGAAGAGATTGAAAGGATCAGTCATAGCAACAGAATTCAAAATTGGATGAGGGCCAAGCTGTGAAGGGTAAATTTTTGAAGATTGGAACCAAGGGAAAGCCTTTTTGGGTTTTTCTAGGTTTTGGACAAGGATCACACTCCTAATTTTATTGAATTTCCTAGGTAGATCTAAGGGGTCAAATAGGGGTCCTAACTCAGCTAATAGCTAGAGGAGCTAAGGGGAATTTGGGCCAAAATTCTGAGGTCAACATTTGGCCAATTCCTTCGTGGGTTATTCTAGTTATTTGGTGGAGAGGCCGGGTTAAATTTCCATAATTGTTTGAGCATAAAAGGTGGGGTTTCCAACAACATCTTTGCAACATACATCATAGTTTCACAAGGGCAACACAGGGAATCATTGCAACAGTTAATTGTGCCATCTAGGCTTGACATATTACTACCTAGGCTTGATCACGCTTGCCATTAAATCAAGCCCAGGTGCACCACTTCCACATTATTTTACTTTCCTCCTAGATTATAATAAAATGGCTCAATTGTTGGTTATTCCTAGAATTTTTATGGGTGTGCACTACATGTTTCAATTTTATGGTTTTTTTTTTATTATTTTCTTTGCAAAGCACTATTTTTCCTATTTTGGAACATTACAATGGTATCAAAGCCATAATCTTGGCTTTTCCTGTGGGAAAGATTGGAATCAAACAGCATGGAGGTCACTTGGAATGAGGTGGTGAGCATACAGAAAAATGATGATTGATGTGGGGAATAAGTTGATTCATTCCTCAGTTTGGAATATGGACATGATTGCAATTGATGTGGAGTTATTGGGGGGGAACTGGAGGGCATACCAATCATTGGGTCATGGCATTTAGGCGTCGCTTTCCTTTTGGGAATTTTTTGAACTAAGGGGTATGCACAAACCAATGGATATTTAGTGGGATTTTGCAGGGATGATGAGAAATATTAAGGAAGAATATGAAAGAGTATTTTAAGGGGACATAGTTGGTAAGGAGACAATTGAACATACACCCATTAATGAGGCATCATCAAGTGATGAGGTATTTGGGGTTGTGACTATGTTCTCAGGTGATAAAAATGCACCATAGCTTGATGAGGTGCTAGAAGACAGCTCCGCCATTGTTGAGGAATCAATAGGTATAGGGGCCTCTATATCTATAACGGAGTTGCTAGATTGCATTCACCTACAGCTGACTGGTGAGCATATCATGCATATTGGGTTGTCTATGGAGGAGGAGTCGAAGGCTCATGTCGAGCCCGTGATGGACGAGGATGTGTAAGCATCCCTTGGGATAACCATTGATGAGGGGCAACACAGAGGCCATACATTGGGTTTTCAACACAAATCACTTCTTAAGCCCACTGGCGGGGTCTATAGTGTTATCAACCCACCATTATGCATTAGATTGAGGGAGGCCACATTGTTTAGATGTACCCAAGGGGGTGGAGATGTTAGCAATATTGAGCTGAGCATGATATCACATCAACTTGGAGGGCTTGTTCCTTCCATAAAGGACTACACATTCGATCTCACCTTTGAGATTGGATGGCGAGAGGTACTAAGCTGGTATTCGATAGAGCAGGTTAGGTGGTTGGATACATCCATGGCAACATGTCAGTAGAGGCCATGGATAACTAGAGGGACTTGAGGGTCGGACTATTTTTGGGACCTAGGTGGGATTTTCTATCATGTTATAGAGCTAGTAGGCGATGGTAGTAGCTGCATGATGGATTTGACACTTGAGCGCACCTATATTTTCAGATCTCCATCAGAGCCCCAATCAACACTAATGACAGGATGGTTTGACAAGCGAGCAGATAGATTTCATGAGTTTTCTTAGCATACTGACAATGTGTGGAGTCACAGGGTGACTAGCTTACTCTGGCAAGAGCTGGTAGGAGGAGGTGGCATCGACAGGCTATAAGATAGGGCATTATATGGAGAGAGTGTTGTCTTACTAGCATATGGGGCGTATGGACTATTGAGGAAAGGCGCAATAGTGTCATTTATGTTAGCAAGTGGGGATTCAGGCTGCTCAGGTCAATCAGAGCATATGGTGGAATGTAGCCCACATCATGGAGAGTGTACTAGAAGAGAGGTTTATATTTTGTCCCATGCAGGATATTGTATGTTACAATGTGGTATGATAGTGGGCAGTGGTACATATGACTACAAAGTGTTATATCATAACATCCATTGTTATGTAGATGGATGGAGTCTGATGCATACAGACCCAATTCTAGGCCATAATATCCAATGGTGTGTTGGGCTATGTAGTGAGGAACAGGGGCCTACAAAGGAGCATGGAGATGTAGGGTGGTGTGTCGTAATATTTTGGATTGCGCTTTGGAGTGGGACTACCTCACATCGCATTGAGTACATGCGGGGAGTGACTAGTACAATGACATAGGCAGGACACATGCCAGTACAAGATGGCATATCCATAGCCGAGGGTATGAGATGGTGTACAAGGGTAGGTAATGGTGTATAGTGGCATATCTAGGAGTACAAGGATGATCGGTGGTATGTAGGGTTGTATAGTGTTGCACAATGAGGTCTTGGAGTGTTGCCACGAGGGAGACCCTTGGATGGAAACACCAGGCATACCTTTGGGCATAGTTCACCCAAGATCGAAGGGGACATAGGTGAGTGATACTTAATGGTATCCGCGTGGAATCACATGCCTAACCCTCTTCTACATCTCTCATGGGAACAGTCGATTTTGCTGTCAAATTTTTGCACTCTGGGCATGAGCAGCAAGGGATGAGGAGCTCACATGAGGTATTTGGGTGACACTGAAAGCACTAGGGGGGAGACTTTTCTGTAGTGGCATTGCGTCATTGTATAGGTTGGGGAATGAGGTGATCATCTGCATAGGTGGCATATTGTTCATCACTGAGCCTACGTCTAGGGAGTTAGTCACGAGGGAGACATGCATCACTCTTTTCTCAAGGCATGTCAAGACCGTGCATGAGCAGAGGATACTGTGTATGATTGAGGTAGTTTCCTAGTATGTTTCCAGGCTCCAAACCTTATATTGGCACACTATCAAGAGGGCAGATGGCAGACCCAAGGGAGATGGTTGCCAGGAAAAGGGGGGATCCACATATCCTAAGTCGATTACGAGTATCAGATACCCATCTTTTGGTTGCATTTAGGGGCTAAACAAAGTAAACTTTGAAATGAGAAATATAATATCAAAACGGGAAATCTGGCCATAATACCACAAAAAAACATGAAAAACAGTGCTAAAAACGAAAAGTGTGTATACTGGAATGATGGTTTTCTTTTAGGGTCAATTTTGAACATGTTCTAAAAATGGCAGTGAAAATGATTTTTTTGTGCAAAAATTGGGTAGAAAACACCCTAAAAATGAAAAGTGTTGATACTAGAACGATGGTTTTTTTTAGGGTCAGTTTTCAACATTTTAAAAAAATGTCAGTAAAACCAAATTTTTATGTGCAAAAAAACAATTGTTTTTGAGGACAAAACACACTAATGTTTTTGGTAGAATAACACTTTTCTTTCCTAAGTATAAAATAATGGGATTTGAAACACATTAAAATTCTATTAGTTTTCATAGATGTTGTTAAACATATAATAACATGACACTAAAGATCGCTAAAATTCTAATTGTTTTCAACCATAACATTAAAGATAGAAAAAAATTATAAAATTTTCAAACATAAAATTAGAAAACCATGACATTATGAAAAAATTACATGAATGAGTTAATCAAAATGTCATTATTTGTAAATTGAATGAAACATACATTATATCTCTAAGTTATTGTTGCATTATAGATATTCCAAACAATAAAAATCATCGTAATTAACACATATAATCCAACAACATAAAAATGACTCATAACTTCTTATTTAACACCATATGGAAATCAAAATTTTTATTTCAAGATATGATGCAAACATCAGTTATGTAAATTGTCTTAGACAATTATTCAAAACCACTCATATTTTCTTACACACCATCAGAATTCACATCTTCAGATGAATGACTGGATGCAGATGAAGATGTTCCATATTCTTCTCTTTCATCAGCTAGTGCCCCATCTGAGTTCACATGCATACCCACCATTTCAGGTTTCAAAATTCTTCTACATATATGACTAGTTTCAGCAGACTCCCATCTCAACACTATTCCTTCTGGTAACAACCTTTTTAGAATCTCTATCGTCCTAAAGTGAAGAGTTCCTCTCTTTGTTAGTTTGAAGTCATAAACAAGTATGTCAACATCCTCCAATTTTAGGAGGTCTTTGCGGCGACGATTTATATTTGTACCCTTTCTTTTTCTCTTTATGCCAATTTTTTTATCAACTACCATCTCTAGCTTATACACACCATTGACTGGGTGTGTATTTGTGGCATACCAATGTACTTCAACACCTATAACATCTTCATTTTCTGTAATGACCTTTATAACCTTTGCAAACCAGAGCGGATAGCCATTGGGATCTCCATCTACTAGCACTAGCTCATGCAACCCTCCTTAATATCCTGTACTGAACCCCTGTAAAGGTCTTCCATGGATTTACGTTGTGCACAAGATCTTCTGGAACGAATATATATCTGTCTTTCCTCTACCTGTAAAGAATTAATAATATCTTGAGATTGTTGTTGTTCAACAATATTTCTTTCCTCATGTTCATTTGACACATTTTGTGGCCAAATAAATGGATTTTTCAAAGGTATATCTTCATTTGTTGTTCTTGAAATGATATCGCTTTGATTATTGAAAAAGGATTCCCACGAAATTGAATCAACAATATCAAAGTACTCATATGTATATCTAATACATTTTTTAATTTATTCTGGGCAATCAAAATAATTTATATCTCTATTCTATCTGCGTGCATTATGAACTTCAAAAATTCCAAACCTGATGATGGTGCCCATTCTGCAGTAGTTGAATACTTCTTGCCCCATATTGGTGTTTTTGCATCAATTTTTTTGATAGGAAATTGATGTTGGAAGCTAGTTTCATTAAGTTTTCCAATTCATTTCTACTCACCATGTGATCCCAGAATAAACCTTCGCATGTCAACAATTTCTTCCAACACATCAAAAGTAGGCTCTGGCATGTATGATTTCTTAATACATTCAATTAATGATGACAAGCTCCCAAATTCCTTCCTCCTCAATGTGACTGAAAAAAGATTGAACATCTGATCAATATGATCATGTGTGTGCCCAATAAGAAGGAATCCAACCTTTACCTTATGAAAAATTCTCAATTCAACAAGCATGTTTAGATATCCAAAAACAATCTTATTTTTGTTTTCATGGAAAGTGTTGTTCAATTGTAGATACAAAACTTCAGGGATATTACCATTTGGAAACATTTTCCCTTTGAAGACCATACCACTGATCAAGTGATATTGAAAAAAATTTCCTACTGTAAATTTTTGGGTGTGCGAAAAAAATGTGATAAAAGTGTTTTCTTCTGGTCCATACCATCAATTATCAAACCGAAATATTTATTTGGATTATCATAACACTTCTTTTTATGCTTGTACAACTTTTTCCTTTCACTTGTTTGTTGTTAGCAATGCTCCTGAAGTTCTTTGACAACGGAATCTACACAACATAAAAGAAAGTCTTTAAGAAATATGTTTTCATAGTTGATGACTATACAATTTTAAAAGTTAAAGTTATGAATGCTTACCTCTTTTTGACCCTTCACATTTATTCCTTTTTTATTTAAGAGAAGCACATGTATTGAAAATCCCCATCCTTATCTTCTTAGGCATATAGACATTGTTGAATTCTTTCTTCCATACCTTCACAAAATATTGATATGTAATTAATCGACCATGTCGCTTAGCACCTTCTGCATATTCTTTGTACAAGTTGTAGATTTCTTGTCTTGAGAAATTATCTAGAATATATATTGTCTCTCCATTTGGAATACACTCTCCATGCTTGAAAATAAATCTTTTATCCATGACATTGCATTGTTTGATAATGGCCCAAACTGTTGTTTATGACATACTTCTAAATAAAATGTGGGATCCTTTTCCAAATTTTCTTGGATTCTTGAGAGACGAAAACTACCCATTGAATGAAAATTTTTGAAAGCCTTTCTATAGATAAATAAATACCGAATATGATAATCATAACCTGACAATGTAGATTGCATGCACACCACTAAATATGAATTTTTCATGATTTTATTCATTAACAAATATCTCTTCCTTTTCTCTAATGCAAACTTGAAATACATATGTTTCAAGCAATATTTTTGACAACATTCACTTGAAATGAGAGCGTTGATAGAACTTCTTCTCATTAGATACTCTACTCTACTGCTTGTATGACTAGAACATCTTGGATTGATATGAAAATGTCTACTCCTACTCCTTCATACAGTATTTCTTGGCAACATCTCCATCATTGGATTGCCATTTGTATAAGAATTTTCATCATGATTTTGAGGAATGTTATCCTCACTATGATCATTTGTGCTTTTGAAATACTGACTTGGAGGATATTCTTCATCTTCCCCTTCTTCAGTGCTACTATCATAGTCCTTAGAATTAGGACTAAATGGAAAATTTGACTTGATGTTTATTGGATATTCTTCATCATGTGCATTGTGAGTGTTTCTCTCATAGTCCATAGGATTAGGACTACATAAAAAATGTGGATGTTTAATTACTGAAAATTCTACATCCTACCCTTTGTCACTGCTACTCTCATAGTTGTTAGTCTTAGGACTAAGTGCTTCATACTGTCATTCGTCACTACTGTGCTCATGGTCCTTAGGATTAGGACTAAGTGGAAACTGCGACTCTTTATTTATTTGAAAATTTTCATCATGTTCTTCATCACTGCTACTCTCATAGTCCATAGGATTAGGACTATGTGGACACCATGACACTCTATTCATTTGAAATTCTTCTTCATGTTCTTCATCACTGCTTCTGTCATAGTCGATATATTTAGGACTAAGTGGACACTGTGACACTCTATTCATTTGAAATTCTTCATTATGCTCTTCATCACTGCTGCTCTCATAGTCCATAGGATTAAGACTAGGTGGAAACCATGACACTTCATTCTTTTGAAATTTTTCATCATGTTCTTCACCACTTCTACTTTCAAGTCCGTAGGATTAGGACTAAGTGGACATTGTGACACTTTATTCATTTGAAATTCTTCATCATGCTCTTCATCACTTCTGCTCTCATAGTCCATAGGATTAGGACTAAGTGGACACCGTGACACTCCATTCTTTTGAAATTCTTCATCATGCTCTTCATCACTACTATTGTCATAGTCCATACGATTAGGATTAAGTGGACACCGTGACACTCCATTCTTTTGAAATTCTTCATCATGTTATTCATCATTGCTGCTCTCATAGTCCATAGGATTAGGATGAAGTAGACACCATGACACTCCATTATTTTGAAATTATTCATCATTCTCTTCATCACTACTACTCTCATAGTCCATAGGATTAGGACTAAGCAAAAATCATGACACTCCATTGTTTTGAAATTCTTCATCATGCTGTTCATCACTGTTTCTCTCAAAATCCATAGGATTAGGACTAAGTGGAAACCGTGAGTCTTTATTTATTTGAAATTCTTCATCTTGAATTTCATCAGTGTTGCTCTCATAGTCCTTAGGATTGCGACTAAGTGGAATATTTGACTCTCTATTCATAGTGGAATAATTTCCCTTATATTCATCAATATGAATAGAGTTGTTACATGACGAAGATGTTGATGCTTCACAAAGTGAAACTTCACTATTATAAGAATCCATTCCTTTCAAACATACGAGGTTGAATGATACAAATTCAGATTCTCCTAATGATAATATATAGCTTAAAGAATGAAAATTTCCCTCCAAAGTTTTCCTCCAATTTTTTTCGCCAAATTTTTTCCCTCCAAAAATTTTGTTTCATGTATTTCCCTCCATAATTTTCTTCTACAATTTATTGAAAAATTTTAACTAAAATTTTCTTATGAAATAAATCTTTTAAATTAAAATTGTAAACTAAATATTTTACCTAAATTAATTTATTAATTAAACTATATAATATTTATGAGACAACTGTATGTTTTTAAATTTTTTATTATACCTTCTAAAACAAATTAATCCCACATTCACTGTGCTATAAAACAATTTTGTAATGTTCGCTTTATCATAGTTCCCTATATCTCCATATTAAAATTTACATGTTAAAGATTTTATAAAAACAAATTAGTCCCACATTAACCATACGATAAAAGAATTCCTTAATTTCTGATATATAATGAGTTTCATTATCACTATTCCTCACATCACATCAAGGTTTTTCGAGGTTCGGTAGAAGACTTTGAGCGAATTTTTGGATCAACTACATTTCTATCAACAACATATTCAATGGAGGATTATTACATTTGAAAGGTTAGTTTCTTTTTTTGCTATGTGCAAGTTTTAAAATTAAATAAGCTTAATGAATTTTATTTTTTTTAGAAATTAAAATTTTCAATTATGCAAATTTACCTACTACGTCTGCATTAGACGTGGTGGACCTGATCATGCTCCTAGCGGCCCAACAATCTACTGAGGTGATGGGCTGTTGGGCCGCGAGGGTGGCAGGCCGATTCTCGGCACCTCGGGCGACCAGCCCCCGCTCCACCCTGACAACCCAATGGCCCATAGGGGTGGTGGGATAATTCTTGGAATCATCCAGCCACCCTGACAGGCCATTGGTTAGCTGAGGTGGGGCAGGGGGTTGGCGGCCAGTCCCCGCCCCACCCTGGCGGGCCGTTGGGCCGCTGGGATAGGGCGAGGGGGTGCTGGCGGTGGGGTGGGGGGCCAATCTTGGGTTGCTGGGGTTGGGTAGGGGGCTGGCACCTGGCCCCTGGCCCCACTCTAGCAGCCCAACAACTGGCCCAGGTGGCGGGCAAATCTCCGCAGTGGGGCGGCAGGGGGATGTACTTTTTAAATTTCTTATATTTTTTTAATTTTTTTTAAACTATTATCTTTCACAAAATTAATTATCATCTATCATTTTGTTTGTTAATTTGAGCTATTATATTTTTGTAATTTTTTGATTTATATATGTGTTTTTTTAAGGGAAATGGCATCAAAGAAGATTTTTGTCAATCTTTCTGGACCAAACACTGTTAAAGTTGGATCCTCAAAAAACACTATTGAATGAACCAAACCTGAGCTGATAGCTACAAATATTTCAACTACCTCAAATGATAAGAAGACGATTTCATACTGGAAGAAATCAAAAGAAGTGAAACTTCCAGAAAATTTATGGTATGTGAAATAAAGAGAAAGCGAAGATATGCAGATATATCTATATGTTGATATACCAAATGATAGTGGAATATATGAGGTGCTGGGAAAGGTCATAGACATGTGTTCAATAGCAGATACTGAAGTTGTTTATATACTTACAAAACTGCCCAAATCACATGAAAGAATTAAATATCAATTATTATATTCATTTTATGGCACGAGAGAGGAATCTACAAATTTGTGTAAACAAATCGTAAAGGAGATTACACAAAATATCATAAGTATTGTTTTTTATATTTGTGTTTTTTGTTATTGTAATTGTCTCATTATATTTTTACAACTTAGTTTTTATTGACATGTGATATTTTGTTGGACAAAATTTTGTTGAAAGTGTTTCAATTATGTTCGGAGGCATTCATTTCATAGAGCATGATATTATGAATATTGTCAACAATTTATACTTAGTTTCAGAAGAAGATATGGCAAACAAGAAAAAGATAGTAATTCATGATGCTACAAAACTACATCCAAGGGATCAGAAAAAAATGCCTCTAGCGTATAAATCTAGCAAAGGTAGACATGTTACTTTTGAAGATGAGGAAGTTGAAACTAACAATGAAGAATATGTTGTCACTATTGAGGATGACATTGGAACTAATGTTAGAGAGGAGAAGAGCCATAAAAGACCAAAAGTAACAATGCCCAAGGATAAATATGTTCTAGTTAATGATGAGAATGTTATGAGGAAGAAAAATAAAGTTATACATTCTCAAGTAGTCATTACCAATGGTGAAGATCCTAGTGAAGCTTCAAAATAAAATAGAGAAATCAATAGATCTGGTGGTGATTTAGAGGATGGAATTATTAAAACAAAACAAAATTCCATTCGATAGAACTTGACAAAGAGAAACTTAATTGAGGGCAGTCGTACATTTCAGCTTAATGTGAGACAAATCTATAAGGCAAGTGAAGGACAATGCAAATATAAAATCAAAAAGCCACACCACTTGCATGTTCACAACTTGAAGGCATGGATGATGTACAATCAATATGCTTATGTGGTTAATTATGTGCTTCTTGTTGATTTAGTTCAAGTTCCCAACAAAGAAGCATTTGATAAGTCAAAATGTTTTGCATACAATTATTATGTGCTTGGGGGGAACCATTATGTAGAAGCTCAAAGACAATTGATGGAGGAATATGCTAATAACCCACATTTTGAAACAATGAAATGTATAATTTATGATGGTTTATCAGATATAAATAAAATTTGGTGGCATGGGATCATAATTGAGATAATAAATATAGGATGTATATGACTTTCATCCAAAGGGTTAGATTTATTCATAGCTAATTTGAATAAAAATGTGGTGGGGATAAGATAAATTTTACTGTATATTTTCAAAAGGAAGGTTGTATGGAAATAAGCTATCAAATTGAGGAGAAAATCAATTGAAAAAGTGACAGAGTAAATACTAATTTATTCATAGGTATTGATAACATTTTCTAGTTGGCATTTAGAACTAGAGAGATATGGGAAATGATTAATGATATTTTTAGCATGTGGGATAACATTGGCATTAAAAACCAGAAGGCCAAAAGGTCTAAAGCATTGATATGTAGCAATAGTAAATCAAGTCATGAAATGAAGCATCTTCCAGAAGATATGTCTATCACACCTTGGAGATAAATGCGAGTGAAAGGTAAAAAACTTTGTCAAAGCAATATTATCTCATGTGAGGTTAGGGGAATTATCTTTGGAGGAATTGTTTGAGGAATTTCAAAAGTAAGTTTGTTGAATTATTTTTACTTATTTCTAGATTATAATTTTCTTTTAAATATAACATATTGTTCTTGGTAGTATTTTTTATACATATCATTATATTAACCTTTCTTACTTTATCTATGCAGTCCCAAAGTTTAGATGAAAATACAAGAACAAATGGTTAAATTGTTGAATGAAGATAGTTGGGATGATGTTGTACACAACTATACAGATTCAAGTTCTACATCAACACTAATTCTTCTTTTTATCTTGCATATAAAAAAGTATGTTGATTTATACATTCATTTTTATTCATATGTATACTATTATTATTTTATAACTTATACATATATTTTTTCTTTTATTAATGATGAGGAAGGATGCAAATAAAGCACCAGATAGTTTCAGAACCTTTTTTTGAAAAAATTAAGATTGAAAGATTGAAGAAGCAACGTCTTAGGAATGTTGAACTTGAAAAAACTCTTACTCATTTCATTTGGAATGGGCTTGACACTATTGAATATTAAGTAATACAAGGTGACTATGAAGACATTGCTAAACTCATACCTAAAAGGGATTATTCCCTAGTTATTGTAGATATTCCCCATGGTTTCAATATCCCAAACATTGACTATGATAATGACCCTTATACTTATCAAGCTCTTAGTAAAGTGGTTGTGAGATTTCTAGAAGTCACATCATCACCATTATCGAGATTTGTGACATTTCATTCGGACACACAATTGGAAATGTTATTGTCAAGCTTCAAGGGGAAAACAAACTCAAGGATGTAGCTTACATGGTAAGGCATTGAAAATGTATATTTGATTAATGTTAAAAAATTCATTTATATACAAGTTAATTGAACTTTTACTATTTCATGTTACATACAAAAGTCAAATATTCTTAACCATGAAGATCAACCATTTATAAATGATTTTGAGTTCATCCATATTGATAGTTGGGAAAAAGATGATAGTTATATGTCTATGATTTTTGATCTGGTAGATGGAATTTAGAGTCATAGCCAAGTACTGACTTATGATGTTGTTGTGAGAAAACTAACATATGAAGACATTGAAGAAAAAGGAGAGATAGTTAACATTTATCAAAAACCATAGTTATTGATTAACTATGCTATAGACATATGTTCAAATGAACGAGATTCAGTTTTGGATTTATTTTCTGGCTCAGGTAAGTTTTATTATATGGAATTGAATTTCAATATCTTCTTTCTTAATTTGTATGTCATTATACTAATTTACTTCATTATTTATTTTGTTCTTGATAATTAGGTACAACACTAGCATGTTGCCTTCAAAAAGGAAGAAATTGCATTGCCATTGAAAAAGATCCAGTACAATGCAATTTTATTCAACAAATAATTAATTCTCTTCAATTTCTTCCAAATGCAATGCAAGAAATTGGGTTGAAGAAATGGGATTTTAGTGAATTACATGTGGCAAAAAGGGAAAAGGAACCTCAACCACCATTACATGGAATGATTGGAAAGACATACATTGGGAGATTCAAAGACATCAAAGATTCATTAGAAGAGGAAAATGAAGCAGAAAATATTGTGAAAGAAGACAATGATGAAACTCTAAAAGATGAAGTGTTTGGATTACGTGATATTGTTGATTAAATTTAAGTTATGCTTGGAAATCAATCTCATTTTTTGTAACCATTAATTAGTTATACTTGTAATGTTTTGACTTTGACATTTTATGAGAAGAACAAGCATTTAATTAATGTTGTTATGTGTTCAATATTTGTATTATGTGATTTTCGCATTAATTTTTATGTTAATCATTACTTTTTGAAAAAAACAGTGATTATTATTATTTTTTTGACATGAAATTCATAAAAAAACTATTATTTAACCATTTTTTGTTAAAATTTTCCTATAAAAATTGTGCTTTTGACATGTCATTTTTAGCAAAAAATTATCAAAATGTGTAATTTTTTAGTTATATTTATGTTGAAAATGGTTATTTTTATGTCAAATGATAAAAATTATTGTATTTTAAAGACAATTATTTGATGTGCATTGAAAAATTAATTAACGATGTATAAATATGTAGAATACCGAACCTTTAAAATATCAACCTTTCTTCTTTAAATATGCAAAACAATAAAAACCTCACTACAAAAAAAATTAAAATAAAAACAAGAAAATATGAAGAAGAAGACCACTTAAAAAATTGTTAAATTTAAAAAATAATTATTTACATTTCATACATTAGAAAATTTAAAGTCAAAAAATAGGTCTTTTAAAAAAAGGGTCTGATGCAGAATCACCACTTTTAAAAATTAACATGCAAATCACTAACATTCTAAAAAGTAATGTACATAAAAAAATTTAAAGAGCCAAAAACTATGCTAAAAAAAATATGTGTATTCTGCATCGCCCATTTTCAAAATCGGGTCACTTTTTTGCTACCTCTACGAAACGGGTAATTGTATCAGTTCCCATTTCAAAGTTTACATTGTTGCTAGATATTTCGCACACATGGCTTGCAACGATCATCAGTACTACGCAGTGGTAGGCATAGGGCAGATTAGCATGCATTAGATTAGCCCACGATACATGGATCCTATATATTGATCACATGTAGGGACTAGAGATGAGGCATGAATGGATTCTTGTAGTTGTTAGAGCTACGTTGTTACAGGTCCAACTAGGGGATGTGGGGATTCAGTTGATTGATAGATCACCCTATCTCGTGATGGTCGGATTCATGATAGAGAGTGGTCTAGTTCACTCTGGGATTGGCACATGGGGGTACATAGTGGGCTTCATTGGATGGCGAGAAAATATTTCTTTGTGGCTGCACCAGTTTAGAGTTATATTTAGATGGGTAGACTTTCATGTCATGGAGATGTTGGGGCAATATGTGTCTCACCTCTATCAGTATTCCACCATTGAGTTCAAGGAGAGGAGGATACTGTGTACACGTGATGGGCATTGAGCTAGAGCTAGGGTGGTGCAACGCAACATGGTGGCACCCTTCTATGGCTAGCATGGTACTGAGACATCATAGTACTAGACATCTCAGCAACCATTAGGGGTCAACCAGTTGTAATAAGGGTAGGTCACTTAGGTCTTCCTTTGGGCTTTAGCGAGTGACCGATGGCATGGGGGACTTTTGGTATTTATATCGGACATGATAGTGAGTGGAGCGAGGGGAGCTTAAAGTGGGACATGATGGATTGGGATCTTGGTATTGAGGGATTCTTTCATGTCATGATAGTGCAAGGAACTGGGATGATTCAGTAGCATGTTTGGGACCCTGGTATTACTGATGGTGATAGGGGTGATCAACAAACAGAGGAGGCGCTTGTTCAGGCATTTTTGGAGGACAAGTGATTTTTGGTGCATTGGAGGAACTTGCCGGATGAGGATGCCACTTGGGAGAAATTGGTGTTGAACTTGCTTAGGGATAGGAAACATTTGCGAGGGGAGGACTATAATGTCCCTTCTGGAATTAAATTGTTACAGGTTTATTTATTCTGCAATTTTGACACTTTTGGAGGCCATGGGACCCATGTGATTTTTAGAAAAGACTTAGGAAGGAAAAAGGGGCCAAAATGTTTTTTTGGCATAGCATGGAGGCCACCCATATGAGGAAATACACACCACCTTATAGGGAAGTTGGAATTAATAAGGAGGGAAAGTTGAATTTCTAGTTGGAGGGGGCCCACATCAGAAGAGAGGCCCACAAACTATAAATAAAGGAGACTCAACCTTAGTTGCTTGAGCTGCTTAGCCCAATTACTGTGTTGTTTAGCACACGAGTGTCTCGGAGCAAAGATCTCAATCCTTTCTTTGCCGGACTTTGAGTGCCACCGTAGGAAGGTGATTCATGCTACCCTGTAGGAGAGTCGGTAGAGTTTCACAGTCACATCATTCAACATTTTTCTTAGCCAGTGCATGTATCTGGAGGATGCAGAAGGGGAACATGCAATTGTTGCTTGTGGGTTCATCCAAGTAGCAACTATGTGGAAGTTTGGGCATTGGAGCTACAGTGGAGGAGCAAACTTTCATGACATTTTTGGGGTAGGAGGTTGCTGCATTAGAGCAATTCGATTTATAGTCTCTTGGGCCTATGCAGAGAGCCATCACTAGGCGCATGTGGGAGTTGGAGCAAGGAATTGTAGAGCTGGAGATGGCTGGGAGAAGTGGAGATGGCTAAGAGACGTAGGAGATCATTTTGAGGGCCATTTGAGGAGGATTGCTGGAGTTGGGAGAGCAGCGATTGATAGGATCAGTCACAACAACAAAATTTGAAATTGGAGGAGGGCCAAGCTATGAAGGGTCAATTTTTGAAGGTTGGAACCAAGCGAAACCCTTTCTGGGTTTTTCTAGGTTTTGGGTAGGGATCACACTCCTAATTTTATAGAATTTTTTGGGAAGATATAAGGGACCAAATAGGGGTCTGAACTTAGCTAGTAATTAGAGGATTTGAGGGGAATTTGGGTGAAAATTCAGAGGTCAAAATTTTTCCAATTCCTTCATGGGTTATTCTGGGTATTTGGTGGAGAGGCCGGGGTTAATTTCTCATCATTTTCTTAACACTGGAGGTGGGGTTTCCAGTAACATATTTGCAACAAACAACACAATTTCTTAAGGGCAGCGTAGGGCATCATTGCAACAATTATTTGTGCCATCTGGGCTTTGCATATTACCACCTGGGCTTGAGCACGCTTGTCATTGAGGCACGCCCAGGTGCATCACTTACACATTATTGTAATTTCCTCCTAGATTATAATAAAATGGCTCAACTGTTGGTTATTCTTAGACTTTTTATGGGTGTCCACTGAATGTTTCACTTTTATGGTGTTGTTTTTATTGTTTTCTTTGCATAGCACTATTTTTCTTAGTTTGGAACATTACACATGCACATATTTTCATGAAATAGAAACATGGAAATCATTGTGTACTCTAATGTTTGATGATAGTGCCAGCTAGTAAGCTACTAGGCCAACTCACGACAATACTTCGAATGGCCCATATTATCTTACTACCAATTTTACACAACTTCCTAACCCAAGTTTACTTCCTTTTGGATTATATTTTAGCTAGACATGATCAAGTCCTACGTCGAACTCTACAAGTGTCCTTTTTAGATATGAATAACACTTTTATCTATCTTGTGCCACCTTTAAATTTTGATTTTCATTTTTTACAACTTGATTCAATTCTTTGAATATGTATTGGCCCAACATCATTCAATCCACCTTCTACATTTCCTACCATATAGAACTTCAAAGGGGCTCATTTTTAAGGATGACTAGGATCCATTATTATATGAAAATTCAACCATACATATATATTATTTCATTCCTTATGTATTTTTATCATATAAATTCTAAGCATACCTTCTATAATCTAGTTCATCCTCTTTGTTTTTCCATCTATTTGCGGATGATACACGATGCTAAAACTGAGTTGAGTCCCTAGACCCATAAACAAACTTTTCTAGAAATTTCTGATAAATTTATATCTAACACCACAATCCTTGGGATTCTGTGTAACCTAAATATATCCTTCATAAACGTTTTTGTGATATTAACAACTTTATACGTGGACTTTATGGGGATGAAGTGGGTCACTTTAGTCAATTTGTCGGCTACAACCATAATCAAGTCATGTTTTTTTCCTTGTCTTAGGAATTCCGGTAATGAAATCCATGGTGATCATTTCTCATTTCCATTCAGGTATGGGTTAGTATTTTAGTGCCCTATTGGGATGTTAGTTTTCAACTTTAACTAATTGGTATTACATTCATATTGCAAAATAATATGTTATTTCATTTTTCAAGTTTGGTATGTACTACTCCCTCTTCATTGTCGTGAGAATTTTCGAGTAGCCCAGGTGTTCGTATTATGGGCTCTTATGAAATTCATCCAACAAAATCTTCTTCAAATATGATAAATTTGGGACAAAAATTCTATTTTTGTAGATTATAGACCCTATGTCATTACATCCCAACCCTTAAATTCGCATTTCTAATTTGTTGTTTGCACAATTTTCCTCTGTTTTATGGCTGGTTTCATCATTTTATATGTTGTTTTAATTTTTTCTAGAAGATCTGTTAAATACTAACTTGCAGTTGTGGCTTGCAATAAGATTATTCTTCTATTAAGAGCATCCAAAACCTTGTTTTCCTTGCCTTTTGTGTGTTTTTTTTCAAATTTGTACTCGCTAATGAAGGCCAACCATCTAGCTTCTCTAGCATTTAAGTTAGGCTAGTCAAATAGGTACTTTAGGTTGACATTGTTGGTCATCAACACAAATCATCTCCCAATAAGGTAGTGTCACCACATTTTGAGAGCATGTATTGTTAGGCCCCTATACTACTAGTGTAACCCCTTATTGTTATTAGTACAACCCCCTTATTATATTGATGTACCCATGTAGTGCCCATATTGTTACTATTTTGCCCCATAGAAGCCCAATATTGTTATTATTATACCCTTACATTATTATTGTTATGTCGGCTTTGATTATATTATGACCCCTTAGATTCCTATATATAGAAAGGAGGTATTTTCATTTGTATCATCCAAGAATTGTTCATTTGTGTAATGTAAAGGAGGTTGCCCCCTCGAAGAGGCTGAATTCTAAGGCATTGATCTATCTTTTCTCTCTTTTTGTGAGATGGTTTCATAACATTTGGTATCAGAGCTTTGGATTCGAGGGTTTCACTGCTCCAAATAGGTTATCATGGCATTTTCACTGTAACTTCTTTTCTACGATGTTTCAGAAGCCAAAAGAAAAACCTATTTGAGACGAAATCGCACTGAACCTCAGGTCCGAATTTCAGAGCTTTTCACGCTATATTTGCGCAGATATGATCTAAGGAAGTTGGTCTTTTTGCAAACTCCTGAATTAAATTCCAAATAGGTGACTTGGGGAAAATCATCATAACTTTTGCTCTGAGCATCGGATTGAAATTTCGTAAGAATGTATAGAAATAGGACGGACTTTAGTTTCTTTATATATTTTTCAGAGCCAAAGGTCGAAATAGTGACAAGTGGCACATCGTACAAGTTCGCTCTACTAAGCTAGTATATAATCAGGTCACTGTGGGAGATTTGGCATAACTCTTCCTTAGAGAATCCAATTTGGATCATACTAGTGGCATTGGAAAGAGGACACTGAGTGCTACTACAGGTCACAATTTGAGAACTTGAAGATCCAAAAGTACAAAGTTAGTTTTGTTTCAAGATCAAACTCCTAAAATCAAGAAAAAGAAAGATGAGGAAGTTATATGGCAAGCATCCGGTAAATTGGACACCTCAGATGGAGCAATATTTTGATCTACATGGTGTACCACTGTTACAAAAGGTATGTATTTCATCTTCATATTTAGAATCAGATCAATTTTTATGGTATAAAGGGATTTGTTCTCATAAACAACTTATTACGTGGTCAATTTTCACGGAGAAAATGATAGCACATTATGACAATACAAAGAGCAACACCACAACAACTAGAAAGAGTAAAAGGGCTTTGTTACATAGTGGAAAGTAAAATTATGGCAACAAGGAAGTCTACCCCTCACAACTATAAAGATGGAAATGTTGTGTCTTCTAGCCTTCCACAACCTACAAGGGTTACACCACAACAATTGGAAGAAAAAAGAGAAAAAGGGCTTTGTTACAATTGTGGTAGCAAATGCACAAAAGGTCATAAGTGTGCTGAGAAGAAATTATTTTACATAGAGTATGAAGAGGAGGAAGAAAAGGATCAAGAAACATCAAAAGAAGAGGATATATGCCAGGACCCAACCCCAAAGAAAGAAGAAATGAATCAGACCATATCTTGTAAAGCATTGGCAAGAATTACCACTCCTCAAACTCTGAAGAAAGAAGGACATATCAAGAAGAAAAAGGTGCAAGAGGTGAAAGATCACATCGAGAAAGAAGAAATGAGTCCAACCATATCTTGTAATTCATTGGTCAGAATTACAACTCCTCAAACTATCAAGATAGAAGGGCGTATCAAGAAGAAAAATGTTCAAGAAGTGAAAGATCACACCAAGAATCAAGAAATGAATCCGACCATATCTTGTAAAGGATTGGAAGAAATTACCACTCCTCAAACTCTAAAGATAGAAGGACATATCAAGAAGAAAAAGGTTGAAGCAGTGAAAGATCACATCGAGCATCAACAACAAGTTCTCCAACTTTTAAAGGATAACGCCGCTTTGGTGCAAAATCAAATGAAACAACAAGTAGATCAACATCGTAGTGAAAAATGTTTTGATGTAGGTGATTGGGTATTTTTATTGCTACATCTCAAGCAAGCTAGTTATGAGAAGGAAATGTTGTAAATACTATATGCACTTAAGAAATGGCGACCTTACCAAATGGGAAGACACTTCAAGGTAAAAATGTATCATGATGGTCTTAAATACTTTTTAGAACAACTATTATCTTTAGAAGAAACAAAAAAATGGGTCACAAATATGTTGGGTTATGACTTTGACATCATCTATAGAAAAGGGAAGCAAAATTTTATTGCAGATGCACTTTCAAGAAAGGATGAGGATGTGGAAGCATTGTTTTGTGCTATTTCTATTATCCAACCATATTGGATAAATGAATCAAGGGTTGAATGGAAGAAGGATGAAGAAGTATGGCCACTTATTCAAAAGTTGCAAAAGATCCCAATTCAAACAATATTGCCAGAAATTGAAGAGGAAGGAAAAATCATATTGGAACCTGGAGCAGTCATAGAAACAAGAACCCGATAGCTATGAAATCGATCAATTTCAGAGTACCTCATCAAGTGGAAGAACTTACCCACTGAAGATTCCACATGGGAGGACAAGAATTTTATACAGAAGTATCAAGAACTACTCAATCATTGAGGACAACACTTTTTGAAGAAGAGGGGCATGTTAGGCCCCTATACTACTAGTGTAACCCTTTATTGTTATTAGTAAACCCCCCTAACTATATTGATGTACCCATGTAGTGCCCATATTGTTACTATTGTGCCCCATAGAAGCCCACTATTGTTATTATTATGCCCTTACATTATTATTGTTATGTCGGCTCTGATTATATTATGACCCCTTAGACTCATATATATAGAAAGGAGGTATTTTCATTTGTATCATCAAAGAATCATTCAGTTGTGTAACTTAAAGGAGCTTGCCCCCTCGAAGAGGCTGAATTCTAAGGCGTTGATCCATCTTTTCTATCTTTTTGTGAGCTGGTTTCATAACATGTATAATTGCTTCCAGCTCTAGATTGTGGGTGACATAATTTTTTCATGTTCCTTTAATTTTTCGAACTTGTAACAAATTACATGTATTTCATGTGAAAAAACACCTCCTAGCCCATCTTTCCATGCATTAGTGCACATGGTGAAATACTGATATGTGTCTACAACTCTTAATATGGGGGGCACTAGTAAGAAAACATTTAAGCGTGTTGAAATTTTCTTGACATTTAAGGTTATATTTAAACTTGCGGCTCTTTTTCCATAATGAAGTTATAGGATGCGTGATTTTTGAGAAACCTTTTATAAATCTACTTAGTACCCTATTATCCCCATGAAGGAGTTGATTTCCATTTAATCCTTAGAGACTGGCTAGTCTAGAATGGATTTCACCTTTTAAGGGTCCAGTTATCCCCTCTTCTGAAATAACGTGCCCTAAATGCTATATTTTTTTGTTGATACAATTCATAGTTGTTGCATCTTGCATATAATTTATGCTCCCTCAAGATCTACAACACTAACCTTAAGTGCTCTTAATGTTCCATTTTTTTCTTGAGTAGATCAATATGTCGTCTATAAAAACTAGGACAAAGGCTTATCTAAATATTCGTTCAAAATGTTGTTCATCAAGCACATGAGGGTGGTTGGTGTGTTTGTCAATCAAAATGGGATGATTATGAACTCGTAGTCTCCATAATGATTTTATAATTCTATTTTATGAACATATTCTTATTTAATCCAAATTTGGTGGTAGCCTAATGTCATGTCTATCTTAGAAAATACCTTTTCACCTCATACTTGTTCAAATTAGTTGTTAATCCTTGGTAGCAGGTATGTGTTTTTATAGTAACTTTATGTATCTATCTATAGTTTATTCATGGCCTTAGTGTTCCATCCTTCTTCCTTACAAATGAGACTAGTGCTCTCCATAATGATATGCTAGGTCTTATATAATTATTTTCCAACAAGTCTTGTAGTTGTAATTCCAGTTCTGTAAGTTTTGGTAGACATTTTCTATATGGGGAATTGGAGATAGGTGTCAACCTTGACATCATATCTATGGTGAAATTGATATAATTTTTAATTTGTAGTCCCAGAATTTCTTTTGGAAACACATCTCTAAAATCCATAAGGATGGAAAAGTCTTCAAGATTGGGTTTTCCATTTTTCTTCTATTGTATCAATCAACTGGATATCATGATTTTTAGAGTCCTTCCTAGAAGACTTCTTCATTTGTACGGTAGAAATATATCTTAAATTTATGGGTCTGGGTATTCCCTTGACTATTCATGCATTCCCCTCATCATCCATGTAGTTAAAGGTGTTATCCAAGTAGTTTAGAATCACCCTATGTTTCTCCAACAAATCCATGTTGATCAATTGATCGTATGATCACAATGGTGGGAAATTTAAATTTACAACATTTTGTTATCCATCCATTTCTAAGCCACAATCTGAGATCAATTCTATGACCTTCCTTTTTGTCTCGGTGGCCAGTTGCATGAGCCAGGATTGTCTATGTTTTTTTTCTCTTAATTTACAAATTTATACTACCTTAGGTGACACATAACTCTGACTAGAACTTGGGTCTATAAGGAGTATAATAGGTTTAGTATTTATCTTATCACCTATTTTGACCATTGAGGGTTGATGTTCTGCCTAATGGTCATTGAAGGTTGTATTGATCCTTGGAATTTATCGAGCTACATCATTGATTATGAATTCTTGGATATGATGTATGGATGATCTTTCATTCCATTTCATATGTTGATAGTTTTGGTCTAGGTGGGGATCTCCACATTCCTAGCATTTTAGGGGATTCCTAGTAAATTTTCTTTCTAATTCCTGAAGCCTTTTGACTGTGTGGGATTTGGAATAGGTTTAAATGGGGTACTGGTATTTCAACTATAATTATTTCCTTCATAAAATTTGGTCCAGGTTTGAAGTTGTGGGGATTTGAATCCCTTTCCTATGAGTTTTGATCTATCCTTTTTCTTAAAAGACCATGGTTTATACTGTTTTTTTATTTTGGCTAAATTGTTGATGGCACATTTTTTCTTTTCTTATAACTTCACCCATCATTTTTGGGTTTTCAAATCCAATTCTATTATGGTACAATGAGGGTAATAAAATCAAGTACCTCTATACCTTTTCCTTTTCTCCCTGAAGGTATGTATGTACCTCAACAACTTTGAAAATTTGGTGGCAAATTCATATATATGCATACTTCCTAGTTTCAAATCATAGAACTCCTTGGATATATGATTAAAGTATATTTTAGGTTGAGATTTTTTCTAAAATAATTCCTTAAACTATTCCTATGCCATCTCCTTTTCCTTAGTTTTGTTAGAAATTTTGGTATTTTTCCACCAAATAGTGGCCTTGTCGTTTAAGTTGTAAATAGGAAGCCTAGATTTTAGTTTTCTGGAATACTGATAAACTTGGAAATATTTTCTTATATTCATCAACCACACTTCTACTTTTTCTTTAGAGTCTCCTTCAAAAATTAGCAGTCTCAAGTTCTTAATTTCCCTTTCAATTCTTGCACCTTGTTCCTTTTTGTTGAAAGTGTTTGTTCATTCCGTTTACCATTGTCTAATCATTGAGTTCCAACATTCATTCTATCAGTTTCATTTGATGATTCATTTCCCAAATCAAGTGGTTCCTTTCTTTTTAAATCTTCTTTATGTTGCTTTATAATCCTTTCCTCAGTATTACCATTTTTCCTATTATATTTCAGTTC
The DNA here is from genome assembly GCA_031772625.1 of Pinus tabuliformis. Classification (NCBI taxonomy): domain Eukaryota; kingdom Viridiplantae; phylum Streptophyta; class Pinopsida; order Pinales; family Pinaceae; genus Pinus; species Pinus tabuliformis. The sequence goes on from CM062807.1 coordinate 658,857,888, forward strand.
TATATGGTCATGAATGATTTTTAACATTGATGCATTTATCCTTTGCTACACTTATTACATTTTTTGTTTCTCTACTTGCATCCTTGGTACGAGTTCATTATTAGTTATGTACCTTTTTATTTCAATTTGCATACATTTCATAGTTTCTAATAGGTTTGATTAGGTATCCTGGATATCTTGATTCCTAGAGTTTGGTATTTCAATATATATCCCTTGACTCGATCCTTTACCCGTTTGATCTCCACTCCCTTCACGTTTCCCTTGTGGAATTTCTCCTTCTCCCTCCTCAACCATTTAACCTGTAAGAGTGGTAATCAAACTTATTAGCTATTCTAACTTATTTTATTTGTTCATTTTACACCCATGTAGGTTTGAGTGTCATAAATTTGGGCTCTAATACCATTTTATAACACCTCTCAATTTTTTATGTGTTTTTATAAAAGGTACAATCTTGTTCTTGATTGTCTATATAAAGGAAACTTGTCCAAATTTCACCATATTCTAACCAAAACTTCCAAGGTTTAGAGTGGCATCAGGAACTTAGTACAATTACGACACTAACTAAAAAATTCACTTATTATAAATTTTTTTCTATTTACTACTTCACTAAACCCTAGTGATGCCACCGTGCAATTTCCGTGCATAATGTATACATATAAAGGCAAAGTGGAACCATCGTTATAATGAAAAATGCACTTAGTGCTGACCCATCGGTACTAATTATAATTCAATATAGGAATCTATTTTTTATTAACAAGTTATTGTTACCATGCTTGATTGGGTTTCCTCACTATCTACTAAGCCATTTGGTGACTCATTGTTTCAATTCAGAGTGTGTATTATTCCACCTAATGGAATATTATTGTTTTCTCTATGCTGGAATCCCCACCCCACATGATTAGCCTCGACCTAGGTCCACTTTGACAGGGTCCACATTCTACAATGTGTTCACATGTTACATAGGACGCTAGTTGGCATTACAACTGGGTTTAATACTATCCATTGAGTGCTCTATTCACATGGCTATTTAGTAAGAGGACTATCATATTATGAATCAATGATGATCTCCCTTCTAGTCCTAAACTGATGATTACTATGGTCTTAATGATGAACTTTTGGTTTCAATTGACTAGAGTTGATACAACGTCCTGATCCAGGGCGTTGTATACATGGATGGAAAATCCAAGTTTCTCACCAAGTGTACTCTACAATTAGGGTTTGGACATACCAAAGGGAATTATGTTTCTAGATTTTGAAATGATATTACTCCATTTTCCTTTCATTTACTTATATTTTTGTCTATTATGGTTTCCTGCAAGTTTATTCTTCTCCTTTCCATACAACCCCCCCGGCCCCCCCTCCTTCTTCATTCTGAAGCTCTATCAATGGAGAATTCCCATGTTAATTTTATTTTTATTCCTCCCATGAAATGTATATTGGTATTAAAATTAATTACTTACAATGTGTATATATTTTAATGAGAATGAATGTCATTATAGGTAATCTAGTTTTCCACTAGATCCTTCGACTTGAATTTTTCACCTCTATTTATTTTATAGGATACTAATTATTCTTGGTGTGTTTTGGGTAGGAGGATTGGTATTTGGAGGTGAGAGTCTGATTACAAAAGGCTACAGGCTGAAAAGGGAGGTAAACCATCTTGTAAACCTACTCCCAAATACTTTCTTGCATTTAGTGACCTTCGACACGATGATGAGAGGATGGCCACTTAATTTCCCCTACTTAGTTTTTTTTTCATGTGACTTCTTGGATGACTTCTATTTGCATTTTCTACATTTGATTTATTTTCAAAGGTAAATAGTTTCATCAAACCTTCACTGTTGTAATGTGATTTGTGGAGAGGGTTACTACCCTAGGACCCCCCTTCTACACACTTGTAATTTTATTAAATATTTCTTTGATAATGGGAAAATTTTGTTCATTTTGGAAATTTTCTATGGTTATTTATTGTTTGACCTTGCTGTGAGCCCTTTAAGAAACATATAAGGCAAGGAAAAAATTATGTGGCCCCGTGATTCTACCTTCACATACGATTGTTCCTATTTATTGTACTTGGAGTGAATAGAATTTCTGATATGAAAAGTAAATGATTTGATAAGGTTTTCATCTTTGATAATCCTATTTTCATTATGTATAATTGTGGTTATCTGCATTATTTATCGTTGAACTCTTATTTGGAGTTTTGGCCCTACTAAGGTTGATAAAATCAATAATAGGATTATTTCAAGGAAACTCCACTTATACCTTTCCTACATTGCATACACTATTTCCCTTGTTTTTTATTACTATGTTCTGGGGTGCATGAGATGTATGTCTTGAATGAACAATTGCCTAGCCAAATTTTTTCCTCACCATATAATTCCTTAGTGTTCGATGTTGCATGCCTTATGGAGTAACTTGCCTTACTGAAAAACCTCATGTTTAGGGTTGTAATTGGCCCTTAATGGGTGTCCTTCGAGACACATTTTTTATTGTTTGAATTTTTTGCATGGCCTATTTTGGTTCATGTGAGTGACACATTTTTTTTCATGATTATGTTTTAGGTCTATCATTATATACTATAATTTTTAACTTTCTAGGTTGCAATTATTCTCTGAAATTTGAGAGGTACCAATCTATAATAAAAGTTTTAACCGAAATTAAGATTTAGTATTTATTATCCTTAAGATTATCATTGACATTAATGGCTTAGAACTTTGTCGTGTCGAGGAAACTCTATAGTCATTCCTTTTTGCAATGTGGAGGAAATTAGGTTGGCTTCGAATGAGATAGGAAATTAAGGACTATTAGATCTTGCAAATATTTGAGTAAATACTTTTCTTTTGGCCTATTGGTATATTTTATTCACATGTGCAAGGTGACCCATTTTAACAACAATATCCATTATATATCACCCTTTCTATAGAACCATTGAGTTGGTTATTATTCTAAGGAAAAATAGGTTTTATATATATATATATATATATACTGGATGGATTTAATACTTTTTAATTATTATTTACGGAAAAATTATAACAAATATTCAATTCTTGGATGAGGATTATTTCTATCTAAAAATAGTTTTATAACAAATAAGATAAATTAACAAACAAGCCTAAAAGATTCACATTCTATCTAACAATTGAAATGATAGTAACATTCTCAACAGTTTAGGTTAATCGAACAATAACATAGCATTGATGATAGCTATTCATGTTAATTAATGTCACTACTATAAAACATTCATTAAGGATTGGATGAACCTATAGCTATATGGGGTGATACAAAGTGACAAGGGGTGTTCCACCCATTCCTAGTCAATAAATAAGGCAAATATCTTTATTGATACACCCCAAAGCCTAGGTTATGATTTTATATAGAGGAGCTTCTCATGCTTGATAATAACTCGGTCAATTTAAATTTTGAGTAGTAAATGGTGGAATTCATAAATACAACCTCAACCCAACACATACACCTATGCTTACGTGACTTGAGACTCCTTCCTCTTCCTTAGGTGATTCTGTACTTAGCCTTGAGATCTCCTAGCCTTATGACATGAAAAGATCCTGCCACTAACAATTATTTATTTCCTAGGACTTGTTCCACCATCATGTCATATCCGCTCTATGTTAGGTGGCCGCTTAAAATATGTTTTTGTTTCCCCCATCTGAATTTCCTTTTAGAGAATCAGAGTTCTTGGACTTTTCATTTGTCTTTCACTATTTTCCATTAGCCAAATGCATCTTATATAAATCACAATACATACTCATTAATGTAACTCATTAACCTATATCTGTATTCATTATTACTGAAATCAAACTATCTATAATATTTATTACAATATCTTCCACTCTTTCACGTTCCTTAATTCAAAATAATAGTTCTTAGTGTTTTTTAATATTAATTTTTTTGGTTATTACTCACCATGTGAGTATTCATGCTCCAAATTGCCAAGAAACAATTTGAAAGAAGCTATTTTCTAAGAAAGGATGATAGCCACAGAAAAGGAAAAATACTCCATCTTCTATGGGATGATTTTGCCTAACACCAAAATTTTCATGATGGGAGAGAAAGGTCATGGGTGAAGGAAGATAATCCAAAAAATAAATATTGTGGGAGAGTAAAGTAATCTAAAAAATGAGGTATTATTTGGAGAGAAAGACTGAAAATACATAGCATAAAATTATAGCCGAAGATATAACAAGACACTACTAGGGCTTGAGTAATAACAACTATGAAAGAAAACCGGTTAATTTCCTAACATAAAATGATCTCGTAGCTTGAGAGGAACTATTGGGATAGAAGTTCAATGGTTGGGAGGAACGTGGTACCTCCTCTTATATTTCTGGAAGAAAACACAAATAATTAACTAGGTTTTTCTGTTATGCTTCCATGGAGAATTTGGAATCCCAAGATTGGCTTATGTTTCTATGTATGGAAGAGAAATGAATATAAAGGTTAATAAGTATGTGGTATACTTTCAAAAATGATTTAAATTATTTTATGGAAAATGTTGTATGTTTATGCTAAATGAAAAAAAAGTATTTAATCTTGAAAGTAATCTTGTACAAGAAACAATGAACTAAGTAGAGGCTATTACATATAAATGTTATATAAAGTTTGTATATATAACCATGAATGATAGGGTTAGCCTCGTTATGAGTTGACCTGAGATAAGGTTCTTAGATTCTTTCACAACAATTTGTCCTTAACGTAATATGGGAAACCCTTAAAAAATTTTAAATACTAAAGCCTAATAGCCACGAGTCTTGTATTCACTTAGTAGCCACGAGTTTTGTATTCAAAATTTTTGAAGTAAGAGTTTCCCTAAACTATCTAGTCTATAACTATATATTTATATAGATATATTAAATAAATAAGAAATATAAATCAACATCACACGACTATTGGTCCTTATATTTAACCATCAATGAAATGTGTAGGAAGATAAAATAAAAAACAAAATAGAAGCTAAAACAGGCATGGAAGCCTTGTTCGTGTATTAAGAAAAAATAAAAATTCCAGGACATGTTATCTACACGTAGTAGTTGCAACTATTCTTCTCATTATGTGGAAGTTATTAACATTGTAAAACACAAAACGAAGGTGGAAACATCCTAAAAAAATCATTCATATTTTTGTGTAAACATATTATTACAAATGTAGTTAACCATGCACAATCTAAACAAGATAACCTAATGAATTTAGACGTATTAAGTCTTTGGTACACAGACAAACAACATAGTAACTTGATAGGTTGTTATAAATTGTAACTTTTGATGGCCATTAAGGAAATGTAATTAGAATAGGGTATTCCAAAGGTAAATGCCCCCAATAAACTTAAACTATATTAGTCTAATACGTGAGTGAACCTAGAAGGGTTTAGTTTCCTTTGAAAGAAAATTGGAAAACTAGAAAAAAATTGTAAAAACATATGGCCATAGTCATGGTCATTTTCGGTTTACAAGCGATGTTTGATCGAGATAGAGATAAGCCTATAAGGAAGGGAGGTAGGGGTGAGATAGTTAGGAAAATTTCCAAGCCACAACGGTAATATCAAGAAAGAAAATTAATGGAAGGAAAAGGTGCAAACATGTAGCAAGCATGAGAACTAAGTCAAAATAGTGTAAAACTAAACATAAAATTTATATATGTTTAGAAAGAAAGATGGTAATATATGGTGGATGGGTAATTACTAGAGCATGCACCTCACATTCTCGCAAAACTCTAACCCATGCACAAATATTACTCAAGTGTGAAAGCTAAGGAATCTGTAAAGAAACTTGGAATAACCTTTTTAGACTATATATAAGATATGGTGCATTAAAATTATTACCATAGACAAAATTCTCAGGAAAATAGAGAATCCCCTTGGAAATCTTGATGTAGAACCCTGTACAAAGAAAAATCCGCAATTAGAACAAAATATTGGAGGGTTATTAAATGAAAAGTTAGGGAAAAATAAACCCAAGAAACCCTATTATATTAAAGTAGCATAAGAAAAGGATATTTTTTCAAAAGACCTAAAGGTATTTACTTATAGGTGGTGGCCAAAGGAAAGAATGAACTTAGAAATTAGAGCAGGGTTAGTCTCATTAACCTGTGAAACCATAAATAGATAAACCAAGAGGAACATTGAAATCCTCTTTTGAAATTTCTTGAGAAAACCCTAAAATTTATTAAGTTATCCAGTTATGAAGTCAAAACCTCAAATGAAGTAAAATTTCTATAAGAGAAACATGATTAGCTAAGGCGGATACCCCTAAAATCTCTTCAATAAAACCTGGTGTAAAGAATTTATGAGTATACCCTGAAATACGTTTAAAATATGAGTAAAATATTGCAGTAAGTAAATAACTATGGAGGAACAAAGAATAAAAATAAGAATGTACCTATAACTAATAGGGTGCAAAGAACTTGGGAGGAAGAGATTATGGTAAGAGGTTTTCCAGGGTTGCAACATAAATTAAGCCACAATACATGATACTTAGGGCAAATCAAGACCTTATATAGTCCAAACTTACACCACCAAAATTAAGAGCACCAAAGTTCTTGATGAAAATGAAAACAGAGTTGAAGGTAGGGGGAGTAGGGTGAGGTTAGTTACCCTAACCACCCTTCGAGGAAATATCCACCCTCAAAAAAATTTCACTGGATCCGAGCCATTGAAACATTGATAGGCCACATGGCCTAGACATGTGGTAGACTTAAAGCATACCACCAAATGTTGTATAAAATGGCTGGGAAGGGTTTCTCTTGTTCACAACCAAAACCATATCAAAATGTTACTAAGGGTACAATGGTAGAACTAACATGGAACCTCTATCTTCTCATCGTGTTGAGCTATAGAAAAAGCTTCTTGTTATAAGTATACATATATAGATATTCAGTGAAAAAAGTATCAATAATAATGTTCTATAGAAATCCCTTTTTTCAAACTTGAAAATATGATATAAGCTTAGGCGGGGTAGCCTCAAGTGATTAAGAAAATACTTTTGATCTAATTTAACTCAAGAAATTCGTTTATGGAAATAAATCAATTGAGGACTTATGCGTGTATTGAGTTGGATATGGGTATTTATCTTTTTTGTGCAATTGTGAATTATGAAGTTGGTAAATTAAAGGTATTGATTTAAAAAAGGAAAAAAGAAAAATTGAGGGGATTATTAATAAAAATATAATCTAATTTGAAATCAATTTCAGAAGAAATCACATTGGTAGATTTAGGCCAGCGCGTTTGGAATCAACCAGTGTGGTTCATGAACCACACTAATTGGTTCGAAATGTGTCAGCCTAAATCTACAAATGTGAGAACCACACTAGTTGGTTCGAAACGGGTTAGATTAAATATACCAATGTGATTTCTTTTGAAATTGTTTCCAAATTAAATTATGGATCACAGAAGCTTGAATTCAATTAAATATATAATCATAAATTGAGATACATGACAATGGTATTATAGCATAGGTTACTACACTATGACCTATCAACCTGTTGTAAAAAGAAACAATCCCCCCATTTTTTCTTTCACAATAATAATAATGGGATCCTTTAGTTTTTTATAAATCACCTTAAGCTTTCAAAGTATTAAGCCAACAGGGAAAATTTAATTTGAAAGACCTTCAAATATTACGAAATAAAAATAAGGAAACTAATTCTTATTGTAAGTCGGGACTAATATCTCGGACTTGACTCATCGAAACATTTTAATAAAATGTTACAAGATATCTCCCTTTCGATGTTCTATTCCCCAATATTTTGATATTTTAATATTTTCCATTTACGAGTTTATACTTCTTGAGATTCAGTATGTAATTCTTGGCTTGTCGAGACTTCAAATATCATAATCTTATTTTAAAAAACTTACGTGAGTGAACCCTTCCAAGAAACTTATAGATATATCATAATTCTTTCATATCGTAACTCGTATCTCAAAACCTATTCATATCAGAACCTATCTATCTCAGAAATATTCTCTCAGAACACACCTATCTCGTAAATTTCATATTGAAACAATTTCATATCGGGACTTCTATCTCGGTACCTATATCGCGAGTTTCCCCATCTCGGAGAAATAACCTATTGTAACGTTATTTGAAATCTCTCTCTGATATTTCCTTTCTGATGGTTAACGTGGTTATCTTCAAGTGGTCTGCCATCTATTCATTTAAACAATTTGATTTCACAATAATGAAACTCGAATAAATAAAAGTCTCGCAAAAGTTAAACTTTGGTTTTCACAATTGATTTCTCAAAAGGTTTTTACGTTGTTTTTTTTTTTTTCGAAGGTGGCAAAACCTATCAAACTCAGGTGTCAAACCAACAGTGAGGACAGCCATCTCTGGCTGCTATCTGCGAATGTCGGTTTGACTCATCACTGTTATCAAGGAAAACCACGCCACCTGTAATAACCCGCTGGTGGTCCGTAAGGGAGCAGGCTTTCACTCCTGCCAGATGCCTCTGGGTCTTGGGCTGTTAACCTGTTTCCTTACGTCCGAGGAAGACAAGCTCTTAGCCAAGCAGAAGCAGTTTTACGGCATACTCCAGGCTGACGTTGTTTCTAATTACGCCATTGTGAGGCTCCGTAAAATAATTTTTTCTATTAATATTTTTGTCTATATTTCTGAGATAATCTCGGATCCTCGATATGCAGAAGGAATGAAGAAAGGGAGTAAGGCTGAGAAAAAGGATTCACAACAGCAATCCACAAGCCGATTTATTGAAAATACCAATGATAAAAATCTAGGAGCAGGATTCTTTTAAGATATAGTATATACCAGAGATGTTGGGTATCTTTATGGGAAGAAATTTATTACCATTTTGAAGAAGAAGACCCAAAGGAGACCATTATAACAATCACAACAAAAAATAAGACTCCCATATTGGAACCTAGTCCAAGTGATGTAGCCAACTCTTTTCTTCACAGAATTGGGGTAAGACCATGGTTATTGCCTGATCCAAACATGGTTCATTGGTTATTTTACAATTTGGATATTTACGAGAGACACATTCAAACTAAAAGAGGAACAATGATCAGTTCATTCACCAGTAAAGATCTTCAAAGCATGTATCACTTGCCACATCCTCAATGTATATATAATAAGGTGTTCGTGAAGGCCTTTATAAAGGAGCATAAACACTTGTAAGTGCCAATCAGGGAATGGAGAAAATACCTAAACAAGCATAAAGATAAGGAATCCACTAAGTATTCACTCGATTCTGTCACTTCTCCTTTTTCCCAAGTTGCTTCCATGATGTTTCGATTACATGCACTACCACACGTGTCAAAGTTCCTAGAGGATTGGGTACCTTTAATCGATGGTGCTTCTGAGGGTTATATTTTTAATTGGGCTACCATTCTTTTTGATAATTTAGCCTCACACATTTTATATTTCCGGCATGATAGAAGTGTTTCAGAAGATAAGCTACCTCCTTTCTACACATCTTCTTATGTTATGGATGCTCTATGCTTTTCTATGGAGTTTCCCGCCATGGGTTGGAAATGGAGCGTTCAGGATTGAAAGCCTATTCACATGTATCATGAAATCTTATCGGAATCCATTTATTTTGATCATTTCTATTAGATTTGTCATAGAGTAATGCTTCTGATATATGAGTTCATTTTTGAATCTCAGCCACCCAAGATGTCGCAAGAAGCCATGGATGACCTTCAAAGCATTGGAAATTTGTTTGATGAGGAACTGTTACATTATAAAAGAGTTTGGGGCAGCCTCGCTTACCCTCATGTTTTTCCTCTGTTTATCCCATATAATTTAGTAAGCAAGGAGATAGTCTATCAAACTATGGGCTATGGTATTACTAAGGTGCTGAGGAAGTAAAACAAGAGAACATGGCCTTCTTTTCCTATAATATTAGGTATACTTTTATTTTAAAACTACCATTATGCTGAAAAAGAAATCCTATCTATTCAAGTCCTCAAATTGGATACTATTCCTAAAAGGTAGTACGACTCAATCTCGGTTGTTAAAAAGTTTACTACTCCACAAGGAATTAGGAAATTTATTCATGAGGAATATAAGTTGGATGACATGCTTGCAAAATCTTCTCCCTATGAAATAATGCTACAACGAGTGAATACAAAATTAACAATGGAAGGAAAAACTTGGTTTGTTCAGTACAAAACTTCCAGGATAACAACTCTTCCACTAGATTCACTACAACTACCTCTTGAAAATTTATTTGTGTCTACTATTTAGCCTAGAACTTCCTCATAATTAGTGATTCCTCAAGGTTGTCATATTTTCTTCTTCGTCTAAAGAAGAAGAATTGATTTTTAATCATAAATTAAATGAGGCCTAGAATGAGTTTAATATGACTCTTAATCCAAAGGCCAAAATTCAAACCATAGTCACTCAAATGGAAACTTCTTCACATAACATCAATGTTCAGGATACTCCCAAAGGAACTGAACATAATACAAAGTTAAGAGAAGTTATTGATAAATCTCCTATTCACGTAAAAAAGGATATCAAAATTATTTCGGCTTTACCATCTTCTAAGGTCACTCTCAATGTGAAAAAGAAAAAATATCCTTTAGATATATTATATAGTCCCCAGCATAAGGTAATAGTCAAAAGGGAAAGAAAGAAGAGAAAAATTGATCAATATTAGGCATTGGTACCAGGAAAAGTTTCTTCCTTTGAAGTTTTTTGGAAACGTTCTTCTGCTGCACCAACAGAAGAATAAAAAAAGTTGTCTCAATTTACAGGGGCTTATGCTTCAGCTGCATAGATAAAGAAGTGAAAGTCCAAGGACTTCTGAAAGAGAAAGAAGAGAATATAATTTCAAAGGAACAAACATTTGATGTAGAAAAAAAGAAAACAACTGAACATTGGCAAAATGAATTGGTAGAGTTATAGAAAAAAATTTGATGCATTGAAATTGAAGCATGAGAAGGAATTAAAGATGAAAGATAATCATATTGAAGATAGGAACAAAAATATAGAACAATTACATGAAAATTCTCGACTTATAGAGTTTAAAGAAGAAGCCAAAGAATTTAATTCTCTACTCAGGAATCAACAAAACATCTTTTGTAATAAGCTTGTGTTAATGCATGACCAATGTAAAGTAGGAAGTTTCATTCTGGATCAGCAATCTGAGATGAATTATTTTGATGAAGTGAATGAAAAATTAACTGATTTCTTGAGTTGGCAGGAGAGTACATAAGGAAGACAAACAAGTCTCCCTAAAATTGATGAAACCCAAAAGATAATAATTTTTCAGGAATGAGAGATTAGAATGAAACAATCTAAAGCTGTAGTGAATGAGGCAAGAGATATTTCCAATACTATCATTGTGTTGGTCAATGATACTTTGTTATAGGAAAATATAGTTTCTAACTGTTTAGAAGATTCACTTTTAGATACCAAATTGTTATTGAAAAATTTGTTCGAGCATAACATAACTATGTTGGAACGATTTTAACAGTTATCCAAAATTGACCTTGAACATCATTGGCAATTCCTCGTGAAGCCTCATAGCCAATAGATGGTACTCAGGTGATTTTCAAATTTTCATATGCAGATGTTGTCACCATTGAAGGCTTCTATTTTTACAAGTTAGATAAGAATTAGGCTTAAATGTCCTCCCGAGCTCACTGGTTTGCTAGATGTGTATAGGCAGTGACAACACACTATTGGGCAAGCTTCATCCTAGGCTCAAAATTGTTGCAACAATTTCTGGATTATCCCTTTATCATTTATTTCTATTGAGAAATTGATGGAGCAGTTTGTTATGATGTTATTTTTATATTGACTGTAAAGTTCCCTCTCAGAGAGAGGGGAGGGGGTTCTCAATTTTTGGAAGGAAGGACTTAAATTTCACTTTCGTATTTACATTTTTCTTACTATAAATTTGAACCACTAACAGTTCCAGAATCAACAAATTCTTAGTCTCTTAGGTACTACTATCCATTGTTTATGTTTATTTACTTTAAAAGGAATTGTTTACTGATACCGTTCACGTATATGTACTATGTTAAAATTGGCAACTAGGGCAAAACTCCATGTGGATCACCTTATTTATGGCTTCTTATATTTTTCCTAGCTTCCTCTCACTGAGAGGTGTAGGATTGATCTAAAGATCATCCAATTCCGATAAGTATTTATGGAGATATGAATTTATTTTGATTATGGACAAATTGTCAACGTCGGCCAGTGAACTTATGTAGGCTCAAAAGCCCAATAGTCATGTCTATTCAGCCTCAATGTTTGCATATAAATACAAGGAGCATTCTTCTCATTTGGACAATTCAATTCACTCATCTTCTCTCTCTCTCCCCTACGCATAAAAGGATCCTCTCCCTCTCTCACAAATGTGGCTGAAAGGAAGATGTTCTAGGGCAAGGAAGATGCAAAAAGAAGGACGCTAGGGCAGCAGGTCATCTCTTTGACTAGCGTTGACCAAGCATTGACCTTCCTGAAGTGCGAATTGGGTGTGGTTGCCTATCTTAGGCAGGCCACAATTTTTGGCACAAAAATCAAGGTGATATGACCCCTGGTTTGAATGGTATTCACTGCCCTAGTTTAGGGCTGCAAGTTGACTTTAGAAATCTGCAAATTGACTGAACTTTTGGGGCTGTTCTAGGGCTGTTTCTTCAGGCTGTTCAAGGACAAGTTCGCCAAAAATTGACCAAGTATTTTAGAGGTCAATTCCATCTAGTTTGACCAAGTTTGACTTTGCTGATCTAGGGTTTGTTGCTGCTGATATAAAATTACAGAATTCAGATTTTGTACTATTTCTCTCTATTGAACTATGGAAGATAAAAGAAGATTTGATCAAAGGGTTTCCCCACATTGTGGTTTGTCCTTGGCTAGTCACCACATCTTGTGTCTCTTGTCTTGGCTTGATTTCTGTTGATCATTTAATGTTCTATCTGAACTTTACTTAATGTATATGTGATTGCTAATCTGTGGATAATAAGAAGAAAAATAAGTAAACTGGTCTAAGCATAGAACATGCCATAATTTAACATGGTATCAAAGTTGAGGTGAAGACAAAGCCCAAGCAAGAGTAAGAGAAATCACCGAAGAGAAGGTTGGCAAGGTTATCTTAAAGAAATCATGGGGTCCTCAACACACTTCCCTGGTGAAGACAAACTCCATGAGAAATCTGACTATCATGGAAGGAAGATGTCTCTCGATCTAACATTAGAAGAGTAGGAAGTATTGGACCATGTGAGAGGAGGGATTGTTGAGCCTCCGTCAAATGCATTTGCTACTGCTAGGAACAAATGGAGCAAGGGAGAAGTCAAAGCAATGAAGATCATCCGAGACTCTATCGATAAGCGCTTGGTGGCCTATGTTTCCTAGCTGAAAACCTCCAAGGAAATCTATGATAGACTGGTGTGTTTATCTAAATTTAATGATGCAAATCAAGTCTTGTTTCTTAGAAATAAGCTGAAGGAAATTAAGAAGGGCAAAGATGAGAGTATGCAAGCATATTTCTTAAGGATCACCGAGATCAAGAACAATCTCCTATCTATTGGGGAAGTAATTCCTGATAGGGCAATGGCACTCACATCTCTTGGAGGACTACCATCTGAATGGTATATATTCAAGACTACTCTTCTCAACAATAACATAATTCCTGGATTTGAGGAATTAATGGCCAGATGCATTCAAGAAGAAACAATGATGGAAGAGCAAGAAATACCCATACTTAAAGGTCATCCCTTTGCCTTTTCTTATCATACTAAAAGAAGAAACAATTCCAAGGATAAATTGAAAGGAAAGGCTAGACCAAAGGGTGGAAGAAAATGATGATGTTACAATTGCAATAAAACTAGTCACTATGTAAGGGAGTGCTCTGATAAAAGGGACTTACACCGGGATGATGATCAAAATCCCTCTCAAGGAAATCAAAGGAATGATAGGTCAAATGGTAGAGGTAAAATAAGTGCCAGGAATCAAGGAAGAGGACAACCATTCAAGAAGGCAAGAAATTTCAGGTATGAATCTAACATTGTTAACAATAAGCAAGATGAATGTTATCTACCAGCAGCTCTATCTACCACTGCTCCCCCAAACTCACTTGGAAATTGGCTTATTGATAGTGGTGGCTCAAGGCACTTCACTGGTTATAAAGAATCTCTCTATAATCTAATAGAGAAGGAAACCAACCTGGAAATTGTTCTTGGAGATAATTCAAAATATCCCATGAAAGGCATAGGAAATGTCACTCTTCAATTGAATTAGGGTAATACCATCCACTTACAAGATGTATTATATGTACCTAATCTCAAATATACCCTGGTGTCCATTTCCACAATGGAAGACAAAGGCTACAAGGTGGCCTTCAGCGATGGCAAGGTACGTTTATGGAAAAAGAACTTTAAAGATGCTTTTACTCTTAGGTGTTGAGTTGATTCATTATATCAGGTTGGCGGAAGTCCACTAGGTGTCATGTCTTTTAACACATCTCTTCAGTCCGAACTATGGCATTGGAGGTTTGCTCACCTTTATTATAAAGCTCTACCCGATGTAATAAAAATGGTGACCGGTATGCCCGAGTTTAGATTAGAGCAAGAAGGTGTATGTCGAGGATGTGCCGAAGGGAAGTTCAAAAGGGAACCATTCCCCTCAAGCCAAAGCAAGACCTCCAATATATTGTAGTTGATTCACTCAGACATATCTGGTATGATGGCTGTGAACTCATTGGGAGGATATTTATATTACCTCACTTTTACAGATTATTATTCTCACAAGACTTGGATATACTTCTTGAAAAAGAAGGATAAAGTGTTCTCCTGGTTTCAGCACTTCAAAGCCTTGATTGAGAATCAAACCGAAAAGAAGATCAATATCTTAAGGGCTGATAATGGGACTGAATATGAATCCAATGAGTTTCATGAATTTTGCAAAGAGGATGGGATTAAGAGGGAGACTACTATGCCATATACTCCTGAACAGAATGGTGTGGTGGAAACGAAGAATCATAAATTGTGGAAGTTGTCCATGCTATGCTCCGTGATCAAAGACTTCCGAAGTTTCTATGGGCTGAAGCTGAAAATACCATCGTATATGTACAAAAATGATGCCCTCATCAAGCATTGGGTTCCTAGGCACCTGAAGAAATGTTCACCTATAAGAAACCTGATGTATCTCATTTTAGAATTTTTGGAAGCCCTGTATGTTTTCATATGCCGAAATAGAAAAGGAATAAATTAGGTTCATCTGGAAAGAAAGGAATCTTCGTGGGATATAGCGAAAATACTAAGGGCTATAGAATCTATGTAGTTGGTCAAAGAGAAGTCGAGATTAGTCATGATGTCACCTTTGACGATGATATGGCTCTTAGCAAGGTAGACAATCTTCCTACTTTAAGGGGATCTAAAGAAGCTGACATCGGGGAACCAAAGGAAAAATAACATGAGATGATGCCTGATGTGGAAGAACCTATGGATCCTATTGATCCTCCTCTGCCAGAGCCTTCCTCTTCTAGGAAGAGGCTTTCATGGCTTAGGGGGACAATTGATGATGTTGAAGGACACATTGCACCCCGAGGAACCTTCCATGAAATTAAGAAACCGAACAGGTATCAAGGATACCTAACCATCATGAGCACGATCATAAAAAATGAGCCTTCGTCATTCATAGATGTCATCAAGCATCAAGTATGGAAGGATGATATGACTGAGGAATATGAGTCCATTATGAAAAATGATGTTTGGGATGTGGTCCCCAGACCCCAGGACAAAGCAGTTGTCACTTCAAAATGGCTTGAAAAGATAAAGCATGCAGTTGATGGAAGTGCAGAAAATTATAAGGCTTGTTTTGTTGCTCGTGGCTTCTACCAGAAGGAAGGTATAGACTATGATGAGATATTTGCACCTGTTGCCCGATATACCACCATCCGATTGATCATAGCCCTTGCTGCTTTGCAAGGATGGAACCTACATAAGATGGATGTCAAGACTGTGTTCTTACATGGTTCGATCAAAGAAGAGGTATATGTGGATCAACCTGAAGGATTTGATATTTATGATCGAGAATCTCATGTGTGTAGATTGAAGAAGGCCCTCTATGGGCTAAAGCAAGCACCCTGAGCATGGTATGAGAGGATCGATAACTACTTGATGAAGCTAAGATTCACTAGGAGTGAAGCCGACCCTAACCTTTACTTTAAGGTTATAGATGACAAGCCTCTCATACTGGTGCTATATGTTGTCGACCTCTTTGTAACAGGTGCAAACCCTCTCATTCACGAATGTAAGAGGGAGTTGGCTTCTGAGTTCAAGATAAAAGACCTAGAAAAATACATGGTGAAGATATTGGAGAGATTCGGCATGGTGGACTGGAAGCTCGTAACTATCTCGATGGAGCTTGACTTGAAGAAGTTAAGCGGTAGTGCTGCCAGACTTGTTTTACGAAATGCTACCAAGTATCGTCAACTCGTCGAAGCATCAATATTCTTGGTGAACTCCCATCCGAATATATGCTTTGTAGTCAACACATTGAGTCAACATATGGTTGAGCCTCACCACTCACATTGGATTGGTGCCAAGAATCTATTGAGATATCTTCATGGCACAATCATTCATGGGTTGAGGTACACTACTGGATATGTGGGACTACTTGGGTTTACTAATGCTGATTGGATAGGTAGCGTGGTCGACTGAAAGAGCACTTTCGGGTCCTTTTTTATTTGGTATCTCCTCGATATCCTAGATGAGAAGGAAGAAGAAGTCAGTGGCTTTGAGCACCGCTAAGGTAGAGTACATTGCCGCTAGCATGGCCTCCTATGAGGCTGTCTGGTTGGGAAAGCTCTTCAGTGAGTTGTTTGGATTTACATTGGATACCACCATGATTCTATGTGACAACCAGAGTGGGATCCGTTTATCATAGAGTCTCGTATTTCATGATTGCTCCAAGCATATCAATATCAGGTACCACTATATTCGAGATATGGTGCAGAAAGGAGCAATAAGGCTCCAACATATTGGTACAGATGAATAGGTCACCAGCATTTTGACAAAGCCCCTAGGAAAGGTCAAATTCCTAACTTTTTGAGAACGACTTGGTGTTGTTCAAAGACTCTCTTATGAGGGTCTAGTATGATGTATTGAGCTCTGGGAGCTCCAGGGGGGCACGGGGTGCTTCTTGGAGTGACATGTGACCACAAGGCGACTCACCATCCCCTGGTGGTACACTATGTACAGGGTAAAGGTTTAACATTTCCCTATGACACCTCGTGGTGACTATGGAACAGGATGATTAGTTCTCCTGTGGGCCGGGATCATTTGTTCTCTGTGGCGACTGTGGAGTAGGATGATTAGTTCTCCTGTAGGGCAGGATGATTAGTTCTTCATGGCATCCACTGGACATGATGATTCGTTCTCTTGTGGATAGGATGATTAGTTCTCCTGTCGAGGCATCCTACCCATGCAGTCTGAAACTCATGGGAAGTACCTCTCATTTGATCAATGAGCAGGGAAATGATGATAGGGACCATAGTAGTACTATCGATGGATGCATCATTGTATCTATCGTAATCCCTATGCTAGGATGACTTTAATTAATCTGGGATTAGTGATACTGATCTGGGATCAGTGAGAGTGTTTCAAACTTTGAGACTGACTTTGGGTCAGTGGAGGATGGTATGATACATCCTCGATCATTTATTCTTCTTCATAGTTCGAGCAGAGTAGAGCAAAGCAAAGTAGAGCAGAGGAGAGTGAGGTCAAGCCATACATGACAGTGCATTTGATGGATGGATAGCAGTAATGGTCTGACGGATTGTAGATGAAGTTCTCCCTAGTTGAGAGGGAGTGTTAAAATTGGCAACTAGGGCGAAATTCCATGTGGATCACCTTATTTATGGCTTCTGATATTTTTCCTAGATTCCTCTCATCGAGAGGTGTAGGATTGATCGAAAGATCATCCGATTTCGATAAGTATTTATGGAGATATGAATTTATTTTGATTATGGACAAATTGTCAACATCGGCCGACAAACTTATCTAGGCTCAGAAGCCCAACATTCATGTCTATTCAACCTCAATGTTTGCATATAAATACAAGGAGTATTCTCCTCATTTGGATAATTCAATTCACTCATCTTCTCTCTCTCTCTCTCTTACGCATAAAAGGAGCCTCTCTCTCTCTCACATGTGTGGCTAAAAGGAAGACATCCTAGGGCAAGGAAGACGTAGAAAGAAGGATGCTAGGGAAGCAGGTCATATCTTTGACCAAGCGTTGACCTTCCTAGAGTGTGGATTGGGTGTTTTTTCCTCTCCTAAGCAGGCCGCAATTTTTGGCACAAAAATCAAGGTGATCTGACCTCTGGATTGATTGGTATTGACTGCCCTAGTTTAGGGCTGCAAGTCAAAAATTTGCAAATTGACTGAACTTTTGGGGCTGTTCTAGGGCTATTTCTTTAGGCTATTCAAGGACAAGTTCACCAGAAATTGACCAAGTATTTTAGAGGTCAATTTCAACTAGTTTGACTAAGTTTGACTTTGCTAATCTAGGGTTTGCTACTGCTGATATAAAATTACAGAATTCAGATTTTGTACAATTTCTCTCCGCTGAACTATTGAAGATAAAAGAATATTTGATCAAAGGGTTTCCCGCATTGGGGTTTGTCCCTGGCTAGTCGCCACATCTTGTGTCTCTTGTCTTGGCTTGTTTTCTATTGATCATTTAATGTTCTATCTGCACTTTACTTAATGTATATGCGATTGCTAATTTGTGGATAATAAGAAGAAAAATAAGTAAACTGCTGTAAGCATACAACATACCATAATTTAACATACTACAATGAGTCTTTCATGATCACTTATGATATGTTCAAATAAAATTGAAGTTATGAAGTGAACAACGAAATATTGATCATATGTGATTTTTTATTTAAATTGATTTAATTAACTATTAAATTAAATTAATTTATTTTAATTGAATTAATATCATGATATCATAATGATATATATTGTTGTGTTTATTACGACATATTTCTAGCACATATGATTTCATCTTACCCTGGTACTATAATAGTTTATAGTAATTTATAATTAATTCATTAGAATATATCATTTATGATCACTTATCACCACCATCCACCCCATTTCATATAGTTTTTTCGTTAAAGGGTTATTGGTCCCATAACTCCAGTCAGAGCCACTATTCGAAAAGGAAAAGGGTCTAATTGGGGCCTTGACTGAGTGGTTTTCCCCAAATGTTGATGAGGTGAAATAATCCCATCCACACAACACAATCCCAACTTTTTGTTTAACAAAATAAATGATGTATTTCACATAGAGAGAGAAAGTGAAGAGAAGAAGGAGACGAAGTGATGATGGAATCATATGTAGGAACACATATAGAAGAAGAGTATATTTGGGTACATTTGGGAGAAAAAAACCATTTCCTACCATGGAATTAATGAACATAGTTATATATTTGAGGATGGAGTTACTTAGTCTTTGTGTAAATATTGAGATCTTTCTAAAGGCCAGGACTAAACAAGAAAAAATTATTAAAAAATTAACAGATAGAACCAATCCAAAAACTGTGGAACGAATACTAGAGGAGGAAGACAACAGGAAACCTCCAATTGAGAAAACCCTTATAGTGTAGTTGGGAGTAGAGATGGTAAATCTAAAGATTTGGAGGAGCATAGTTAAAATAAAATTCTTTCTAATCATGGGAAGAGACAAAAAGTAGAGTTGCAAGGGGAATTTAGGAAAATTTGACTCCCAAATTATGATAAATAATTAAAGAAAGAATCATAGATATGGTTACTCAACATTAATTGATATTTCCATGTGATGAATAGTAGTATTGCAGGAAGAATGTTGCAACTTCTGGGGCTACCAACTTTACTTCATCAACCTGGGGTTCCTACAAACTTGGAGGCGATAGTGATGTATACAAAAATATATGTAATTGTATACTCTTGTCACTATTCAACTGGGGTGATATACCACTAGGGTTTCTCAAACCGGTCTTCTATGGACTAGAAGAATTTTGACTACCAACTAGAGAAGGGAAAATTATCCTTAACGAAAGAAAAGGAATGATGCCTACTTTAAGGAATGAAAGATTGAATTGGAAGATGCTTGTAAATTGACATGAAATCCTTTAGCTACTCATTGACGCATTTTTCTTGCAAAAGAAACCTAGCTTAACCTTATTTATTTCATGTGATGATCTAAACTAACTGAGCATGGAATCTAATCTAGGGAGTATTATAACTGCTACATGCATGTGCTAATTTAGACATTGTAGAAAAAACTATTTTTTGATGTTTTCATTTTATGAATGCAAATGCTAATATTCGCTTGTTCTTTGGCAGGGGAGATAGGTATGGAGGAAGAGGACTAGACTGGTCTTAATGGTATGGAAGCCAAGTGGAGGCCTAATCCAATCTTAAATGACATTTTTGCTAAATTCGAGCTCAAATCAAACTGCTACATGGTTTCATGTAGTGCTACTACAAAATGTCCTAATTCTACTATAGGATGCCCTGCTTTGCTACAGGAAATAGGCTGAAAGCTTAGGAAATGGTATGTAAGGTGGAATGAAGTGTGGGAAAGGTATATAATGGAGGAATAGGGCATGGAGGAGGTGAACACTATCCAAGGCTCAATCAAATGCTTCAAGATGGTTGGATTTTCTCAGTGGAAATGTCTTTTCTTACAAAACAAGAATTCAGATTTAGGGTTTAGTGGACTTCGGAAAAATAGGTGGATAAGGCCTTGATGATGAAAATACAATGAGGTATCCCTGAAATTGGGAAGCTCTAGCAACAACATACATCCTTGTCTTCATTTATACACAAATTCATCTATACATGGGAAAGATTTATTAAAAGGAAGAAAACAAAGTTATTACCATCTAGTGGCTAAGTTCATGAATGGAAGTGATTTGAAACAAGCGAAAAACTTAAGAGATAAAAAATGACAATTGTAATTCATCCTAAGACTCAAAGACAATGACCTACTCATCAAGAAACCCTAGATTATGTAGTAAAACAAGAAATCTATTTTTGGGTTGTATGAAGGGAACCCTCAAGTCATGATCCTATAATGGAGATGAGGTGAAAGCCACTATCACCAAATATTATGGAGTGTATTTTGTCACTATGATACCACTGATATAACTATCCACAAATGGTAGCAAACTAATTAATCATCGAAAAACTTGCAAATTAACAAAACAAAAATCATTTCAACAAATAACTATGAATGTAATCTAAGCATACATCTACAAAAAGAGGAACCTCTGCTACTAGGGTTGGGACGTAACCCAAGAGATTCAACCCTCTGAGTCAAATTAGTGATAGATCAAAGGAATGCTTCACATTTTCATTAAAATATAAAAAATACACAAGAGTCATCAATCACAATGTCTTAGCTTGAAAATGCCTCTTGGCTACAATATAAAACGTCAAACCCTAATGAGGCTCTAGGCCTTCTTATTTATACAACTGAATTTACCAACAAATTCCTTAAATTTAGGGAGGCTTGGCTCCCAAAATCGAGACCAACTAGTCTTCAACTATCACTAGCTTGGCTGCCAATATTCTTAATGGCTCGGTTGCTTGTAACTCCCCATTGACGAGATCTATTGAAGGAATCTTCGAGTAAGGAGTTAAGAAGGGAGATCCAACATCCTAAAATCCCTATGGCTTGTCTACTTCTAGTTCCTACACTTTAATTAGCCAAAATGTTCTCCAAAACCTGCAATCAATGTACATTATACCACAAGACATGACATCTCATCCTTATGCTTCTTATTAAGAAAAATATAAAAAACATGTAAAACATTGTGAGAAAAGTTTATTTTAGTAAGTTCGAGAGTGACATTAAGGTCCATATAATTTACCAATTGATGAGCCTCGTCATCATCCCCCTACTGAAAGTGTTGCTCATCCTCTGAGCAACTTAATCTCTTTCCATTTCTTTCATTGGTTTGGTGGCTTCCTGAGATTCCAGCCTTCTATTGTAGTATCCTCCTCTTGTGGATAAAATCATGCATGCTTCTCTATTTCCTCCCACTGATTTCTTTCTTCTTCTTCCTTTCTCCCTTCTAACATACCCAAGAGCAATGGTGGACTGAGTTTAAAGCAAATGCAATTGACTTTGAGTCTCTATAATGCTTTCTTATATAGTGGGGTCCTTTCTAGTGCATCCCTCACACCTTCAGGGGAATGATACTCCCTAAATAATTAGGTTGTAGGGTAAGGTGTTTCATCTCCTTTGGCATGCTTGATGGCTTTCATTCCCTAGAAATATCAAAGCTTCCTCAAAATGAGTGACTTATTTCTCTTGTGTAGGTAGGTATCTTGGTGCAAGCTAGGGATCATTGGTAATGGGGTTTTGGGTGTTAATTACTGCCATGGAGTTTATCTATTCTACTATGATGTAAATGTGTTTTGTTTCTTCTCTTTCCAATACCCTTTTTACCTCGTTAGCCCTAGCCTCTTCATGATTCATTCATGACGCAAAGGCCATCAGTTGTAAGTCCCCTTGCTTTGGATTGGGGTCCCACAAATTCAAATATATTAGGGCCAAGTTATGCAGGTAAAATTCAAATATCTTGGCCCTATCCTCCAGGGTGCTTTGGTCACAGAGTTTAATGAACTTCCTATAATATTGGAAAGGCATAATTCCTCATTGTGCTAGGGTTTTTATCTAAAACTGCAACCATTGTTCTTTGAGGTATAAGGCATATGATTTTTTTGGCATCCTCCACTAGAATAGCTCCATGGAGAGACTTGCTATAGTTTCCAATTGGCTCTCTTTCTCTCATAATTTCCACCTCAGCCATGTGTTCTCAGCCTCTAGTTTATATTTCATGATATTTTCATCACTCTTTCCTTGTCTATTATGCTACTCAACTCTATTCCCATGTCTAGCATCCTTTCTTCCATATGGCCCACATCCTCTACACTTTGTGATTTAGCAATTTGCATCCAACCTTGTGTCCTTGCTCTCTCCTTTTCAAGCCCAAAGAATAGAGGGATGGAAAAAGTTTGCGGTATTACTCTGCCCCCCTCAATAAATTTTTAACAGGAGCTGAGTTTTGGTTGTGGGCTAGGTTCCTTCAGCTCTCGGGACTCTCCCTTTACTATCTCATGAGTATTTTTCTGCTGTTGTATTTGGGTTGTTGCCGCTTTCCTTTCGTTTCCCCTTGCTATCCTTCATGATCTTATTTCTGTGTTTCCTGTAGCTTTGACAGAGTTTCCTGTAGGACTATCTTTGTTTCCTGTAGGTCTTTCTATGTTTCCTGTAGGAGACCTTTCCCTAGGTGACAGGCCTCCTAAGATCGGTGATTTGTGACCTTGGGGAAACCTATTGTGATGTGCCTTCTTCACCTATCTTTCCTACAGGGACTAACTTCTCTTGTTCTTTTAGTGAGTCCTATATGATTATAGGAATATTGTAGGTGTTTGAGGTCTCCCTTGTTTTATCTTGGTCCTCCTTGTTCTGAAGTATAGGGGATTCTGCCTCTGCCTCTTTCCTTTTGATTTGATAGGTGTACTTAGAGTAGTTAAGGAAACAATTGCCTCATTCTATGTGGGCTCCGGAGACACCCTTGGAGATTCCTCTCCTTCCTTTCTATGTATTTTAGGACTTCATTCATCCTTTTGTGCTTCTTCTTTGCTGTATTTTTCAACCTTTGTCTCATTTATTTCTGCCTTCTCTTCTTGAGGCTCTTCTTCTTCTTCTTCCTCTTCATGCTCCTCTTCTTCAGGATCTTCTTCCTCTTCTTCAGGATCTTCTCCCTCTTCTTCACCACTAGAAGTAGGGTCTCTTTCATACTCGATATCTTGAATAGCATCCTCTCTATTGATGTATGTAAATTTTGACTACATAATAGGGATTCTTAAGTTTTTTAGGGCATCTTCTAGTTTGAGATTGATCAATCCACGATGTGCCAAATGTTGATGATTCCCTTCTTATATTTTGATGCTCATGTCTATCATTGATTGCAACAAAAATTAAGTCACACTAAGTCTTCTATGAGGAGGTAACTCTTCTCCAAATCTCAGCTCATGGTGGAGCCTAAACTGGTAAACATAGACTATACTAAGTCTACCCTCACAAGAAATATACTTGAGAATGCGATAGCTTACTTCATTATAAGGATATGGAATGCTCCCCTTTTTAATCCCATTTTTGTCCTCAATTGGTTCCTCTCCTTATAAGAAAAATTTCTTCTTGGCAAAGGTGTTGCTAACTTTATCCTCTTTTCTCCATTGCAACCCTAGAGGAAGTGTAGTGATCCTGCTAATGCTTTTAGGGGTAATAGTAACCGACAATCCCTTCACTACAGTAGTGTCACTTACTCTAGCTATAGGTATGGGTAACATTGCAAATTCCCTAGCTATATCCTCATCATATCCCCTAAGTAGATTGAAGAATCCCAACCATTGATTCCTTGTATAGATTTCTACCACAGGAGCATGTTGATGTCTTCTAGTTGTTCTGGTGGGCTCCCTTCTATTGAAACCACCTATCATCCTTTCCCTCAATAAAAATTTTTGTATGAAGTTTTGGTGGCTATAGCTTAAGAGCTTCTCTAGGTGATGAGGGTATAGAGTTTAGGAGGGTGATGACCGCAATTCTCCTTTTACTCTACACAATCCTCCACACAATTCTGTCTATCTCTATGACCACTCTAATCACTAAAAGAAATGATAACTTTTTTTATTTTTCTAAATGAAAGCACAGAGGATATGGAACCTACCTTTCATTGCAATGCTTTGATTGAGGATAATTCATGAATTTCTAGCCCTAGGCACCCCCTTACGTCACTTTTTAGAAACCTACTTGTTTCCTATAATTTTCCTGTAGGTGCTCACTGTAGGATGCCGAGACTAGCTTTCCTCACTGTTTCCTATATTTTCTTTGTGTTTCCTGTAGGTGCTCATTGTAGGATGGCCAAGACTAAATTTTCCTTTCGATGGCTCCTTTAGGTGGTCTCAGGTCTCAAAATATCAAAATTAACAATATCTTGCATGAAAGTTAGGCAATATTTCTATTTATGGTCAATTTCATCGAGCGTTGTGCTGGTTGGCTATATTTCTCCTTTTGGACCGTTGGTCCCACTATTAGTTATGACACAACAGTTCCTCATAATCATCACCCACTCCTCTTCAATGTAACTCGACCACCTTTCTGATTTATTCCCTTTTGATATGACCTTGCCACGTGTCCAGTTGACTATTACTTTAACTTTTTCTTTTTTTATTGGGTCAAGGGTGGCCAATTTAATTGGCCACCTTCACTTATGAAACTAAATTTCTTAATATTCCTACAGTTTTAAACATATTTGTACTTATGAGAGAGTGTGGATGAGCTAACATACATCTGGCTCCTTTTGACTTGCTGATGCATGATGGAGGGTGGCTCTGTTGTTGCTCATGGTTTAGGTACATCTTCTCTAGTGCTTTTTTTGTTGATTTTATTTTCCTGATAGGTTGTCTTCTTGTTGATGAGTAGGTTCTGGCTTCCTCTATTGCTGTTGAGCTTTGGAGAGGTGCCATGGTGCCTGCAATTGTGCTTCTCCTCTTCTTGTGCATGGGTGTTGAAGATTAGGCTCGGAGCCTGCAGTTACTTCAAAATAGGCTGCTACAGGATTTCCTATAGTACTACTAACACGAAATCCTATAGCTGACCTTTTTTGAATTTCTGTCTATTCCTTTCTTGGAGGGTGAATAGGTATTGGAATGAGTGGAAGGTGTGGCCATAGAGTGGTAGATGACATAGGCTAGTGGTGGTATGCCCCTTTGATATTTTTTTATTTTTTTCATTCTTTTTTTTATCTTCTAAGAAGATATTTTTTCTTTTTTATGGACACAGAGGGTGACATGATCATGAAGGGTGTTGGCTGATATGTGGTGAAGTCAATGGACTCCTTTTTTTATCCAAAAAATCCTGCAGCATAATTTTTCCATTGGACTTCCTTTCCTGTAGATTTTCAGGACTTCCTATAGTACTATAGGAAACTCATGTAGTAACTACATCAAATCCTGTAGAAGTCACAAAATTACCTAAAATTTGAATTTTTCTATTGTTGGAAATGAGTATGGATGAATGAACATGGGGGTCATGGAGGATATGAAATGGATGAAGAAAAACATGGGGTTTTTCATGGCTTGTTGCCCTATGATCTCTATGTCCATTATCTTCTTGAAAACCTACAAAAACCAGAATTGTTATGAGTGGGCAGGTTTGAGGTCCCTACCATTATTTTTGTGCTTTTTGTCTCTTTTTCTTCTTTTTTTGAAAGAAAACCAGGTTACCTAAAAGGAGGCTTTTATCCTAGTTGCCTGCCCTAGGTGCATCAAAGGAGTTTTTCACCCAGGGGTTTTTTATGTTTCTCTTTTTTTTTTCTTAACTCTTGGGTTGCCTCACAGAGGTTTTCAACCTAAGAGTGGGCCTCAAGTGCATCATGAAGGTTTTCACCTGGTTCCTTTATTTATTTATTTATTTCAAAGATTCAATAGTCCTCAAGAAAATGGTGAGGTAGAAGCCGAGACTCCTTTAATCACCATTATTGCCTTATTGATACTACTGATGAACTCCTTTTTTGAAAAAGGCTTTTTGTAGACTTTCAACCCATACCTATTGACAAGCAAAGGGATACCTTCTTCATCAATGGTTATTTGAACAACCCCATTGTCATGGAACTTTTCTATCGCATATGGGCCCAACCATCTCGTCATCAACTTTCCTTTGAAACCTTGAACCTTGAGACATACACTAGAGCCTAGTTTCCTTCTTGAAACAATTTGTATTTGATATTTTTGTCATGCCAGACCTTTCTTTGTACTTGAGTCACCTCTGTGTGTAGGAGGGCCTGCATCCTGAATTCATATAACCCATTTAGTTGTAGCAAACTCTCTTTTCGTGCCCTTGTAACATCTAGATACAATTGTGTTTCCATCCTTAAAGTGTTGTAATCAAACTCAATGGAGAGTAGGGCCTTCTTCCCATAGACCAAATCATAATGGGTGAAGCCAATGGTTGTCTTTGACATTGTATTGTAGGCCCAAGTGGCCTCCACTAGTCTATTAGCCCAATCCTTCCTATTGTTGCTAACCACTTTTATCAGAATGCTTTCCAATTCTCTTTTGGTGACTTCCACTTGTCCATTGGCCTAAGGGTGGTAAGGAGTGGACTTCCTATGCTTGATATTATGCTGGCTTAAGAGATTCTCAATCACGTGTGAGGTGAATTGAGTGCCCTAATCAATGACTAGCTCTCTAGGGCATCCAAAATTGTAAAACGCATTCTCTCTCAAGAACTCACCCACTTTCTCTTATGTGGCTACCTTCAAAACTTTGGTTTTAGCCTAATTTGTTAAGCAGCCAGTGCACACAATGCTGTGCTTTTTCTATCCTGATGGAGGATTAGTGGGCCCAATGAAATCCATGCCCCACTTGTAAAATGGCTCAAAACTCACTTGAGGTTTCAAAGTCATTTCCTCCCTGGGAGTAGGTTTCCCATTCTTTGGCACCAATCACACTGATTGGTATACCTTCTTACATCCTACTGGAGAGTGGGCTAGTAATAGCCAGATTTTAGTACCTTGAAGGTTGTCCTTTTGGCTGAAAGGTGACCTCCACAAGGCCCATCACAACATGTTAAAAGGATGTCAAAAAATTCCTCCTCCCTGACACATATTCTCAGAATTTAATCTGGGACCAACTTGAAGAGATTTCCCCCAATCCAATTGAATGGGGTGATTTTCCTTATAATTCTGCTCTTTTCCTTGGAGGACAGATTTGGACAGAACTGTGCAACTACTAAGTAGTTTTCTATGTCAACAAACCATGCAGAGAGAACTAAAATGGCGAATAATTTCTCATCTGGAAGCTGGTCATCAACCATTCCTTCCTCACCTATAGGAAAATTCAATCTAGACAAAAAATCTGCAACTACATTTTCTCTGTTAGGCTTATCAATAATAGTTAGATCAAATTGTTGTAACAAAAGTAACCATATAATAATTTGGGCATTCACATTAGGTTTTTCATCAAATATTTAATGGAAACATGTTTGGTATGTACAAAGGTATGTTAACCAGTGATGTAATGTCTAAATGTATTCAAAGAATTGACAACAACTAGGAGCTCCTTTTCAGTCACTGTGTAGTTTAGCTCAGCTTTGGACAGATTTTTACTGATCAGGCAAATGGCTTGAGGTAGCTTGTCATCTATCTAGTCCAGAGTTGATCCTATAGATTTCTGAGAGGCATCAGCATGTATGTGAAGGGGAAGAGCCTCAGAGTATAGGTGAAGTAGCCAACTTGTCCTTTAGGGTTTCTAAGGCCTCTTGGCAAGTTTCTGACCATAAAAATTTGGAATCCTTGGCTAGTAGTCCAAACGAAGGTGAGGCTACCTTGTTGAAGACTTTTATGAATCTCCTATAGCATTCAAATAAGCCTAAGAAACTTCTGACATCCCTCTCCTTCTGAGGATAGGGACCCTTTTTATGAAAGCTATCTTATTTGGGTCTACTTGCAATCGTTCCTGGGATATTGAGTGACCTAGAACAGTCCCTACAGTCATCAAGAACTCACACTTCTCAAGACTAAGGGATACATTCCTTTCAGTGAATTTTTTTAATACCTTTCCCAAGTTACAAAGAGCCTCCAGGAAATCACACCCATAGGGGGTGAAATCATCCATATAAATTTCCACAGAATTATGGACTAGCTTCGCAAAGATGCTGAGGACTTCCCTCTAGAAAGTGGCAGGGGCATTGCATAAACCTAAAGGAAGAACCCTATAAGCAAAGGTACTCTAGGGATAGGTGAAGGTGGTTTTATCCTGGTCCTCTGGGCTAATTTGGATTTGATTGTAACCACTAAATCCATCCAGGAAATAGGAGAACTTCTTTCCTGCCAGACCATCTAATACTTGGTCAATGAAAGGTAGAGGGAGATGATCCTTTTTTGTGGCTTTATTTAGCTCTTGGTAATCCACATAGAGCATCCACATTCCATTTTTATTTGGAACCATAACCAGAGGAAACACCCACTCACTATCTGAGATGGGGTAAATGAACCCTACATCCAACAAATTCTGTAGTTCTTCTTTGACTATACCCTTGAGGGCTAGGTTGATTCTCATCTGAGGTTGGCAGACTAGTTTGTAGCCTTTCTTGATGTAAATGTGGTCAGTACACATCGATGGGTGCACTCCCTTCATTTCCTTGTAACTCCAGGCAAAGACATCCAATTTTTTTTCTTAGCATGTCACATAACTCCTCTTCCTGATGTATAGAGAGAGGGGTTGATTTTTAGTGCTCTTTCTCGGTTGAATTCTAACATCTTGACATGAGTAGTGCTTGATTCAGCTAAGCATAGATAAATCTAAGGTTTGTCTTTGGCTTCCTTCACTAACTCCTCAAGAGACATGGTGTTGGGGGGTTGATTTTGGAGGATTTTCTCAATCAGGTCATCTTCATCAAGTTTCCCCCTCCTATAGTAGCATCTAGGGTATAGATTGGGGAACAGTAGAATTCATCTTCTTCCTCCTCTTCTAACGATATAGGTAACTCATGTTCCAGAGATAGTTGAGAAGGAGGGTACAAGACCAATTGTTTGGATAGATGCCCATTTTTAATGGTCATATTCCTAGCCCTGCAACCTATGTAAGCATCTATAGTGGCTAACCATGGCCTCCTAAGGATGAGAGGATCACCATTGAACTTGGTTTGTTGGGTCCCTATAATACTAGTGATTACCCCATTACTATTGTAGTTATACCCCTTATTTATATTGTTGTGCCCCCATTGCCCCCATATTGTTATTAATGTGCCCATAGAATCCCTCTATTGTTATTTTTGTGGCTTTATATTATTATTGTTAGGTCGGTTGGATTATATTGTGACTCCATAGACTCCTATATATAGAAAGGAGGTTTTGTCATTTGAATCATCCAAGAATTATTCATTTATGTAATGTAAAGGAGGTTTCCCCCTCAAAGAGGTTGAATTCTAAGGCGTTGATCTATCTTTTCTATCTTTTCTTGAGCTGGTTTCATAACATTTGGTATCAGAGCTTTGGATTTTAGGGTTTCACTGCTCCAAACAGGTCATCATGGAATTTTCGCTATAACTTTGTTTCTGTGACGTTTCAGAAATCACAAAAAAAACCCATTTGAGAAGAAATCGCGTTGAACCTTGGGTCCAAATTTTAGAGCTTTTCGCACGATATTTTCAGAGATATGATCTCAGGAAGTTGGTCTTTTTGCAGACTCCTGAATTACACTCAAAACAGGTGACCTGGGGAAAATCGTCATAACTTTCTTTCTAAGCATCGGATTGAAATTTCGTAAGAAGGTACAGAAAGAGGATGGATTTTAGGTTTCTTTTATATATTTTTCAGAGTCAAAGGTTGAAACAGTGACACGTGGCACTTCATACAAGTTCGCTCTAATGAACTAGTCTATAATCAGGTCACTGCGGGAGATTGTGCATAAATCC
Organism: Pinus tabuliformis; assembly: GCA_031772625.1. Classification (NCBI taxonomy): domain Eukaryota; kingdom Viridiplantae; phylum Streptophyta; class Pinopsida; order Pinales; family Pinaceae; genus Pinus; species Pinus tabuliformis. Next base: position 658,888,354 of record CM062807.1, read on the forward strand.
TTCTTGGAGAATCCAATTTGGATCAGACTAGTGGCATTAGAAAGAGGACATAGAAGGCTACTACAGGTCACAATTTCAGAACTGGATGATTCGAAATTACAAAGATACATCAGATTCAATATCAAGCTTCTACAAAGTAAAAAAGGTGTGTAGTTTTTATTTTTTATTTTTGCATAAGCTTGGTTTGAAGGAATTCAAAGGGCATAGTAAAGAATTATTATCGGTAACTGATGCCCCGAGAAAAGAAAATGCAAACACCTAGTAAGGAACCTGAAAGCTCTAGCATGACTCATGAAGAAGAGGAAGAAATGCTACATGATATATCAAAATTACAAGAACAAGTGCAACAAATGTCACGCTCACAAAAGCTAACAGATGCTAAGATAAATGGCGTGGAATCTAAGATAAAGGGCATGGAAGCTAAGATGGATGATCTGAAGACAGGTTTGAGGACAGATTTGAAGACAGACATGGGAGATTTGAAGACAGATTTGACAAATTTTCTACAAGAAATACTTACTAATGGTGAAAAGGTTGTAAAGGAAACTCATGATGTGAACAAAAGAAATGTTAATCATGATTCCATAGACTCTAATGTTGGATCGAAGACCCACCATATTCCAAAAATCGATATGAGGAAGTTTGATGGCAAGGATCCCGCCACATGGATATTACAGATGGAGCAGTTCTTCGATCTCAATAATGTGCAAAACACACAAAAGGTACGTATGGCAACTTTATATTTGGAACCAAATCAATTTGTATGGTATCAATGGCTTTGCTCTCGTAAACAATTTATCACTTGGGCAATTTTTACGGAAGAATTGATAGCACATTATGAGGATACAAAAAGCAACACTTTTTTTAGCCAATTGATAAGTCTCAAACAAAAGGGTTCAATAATGGAGCACATTGAGGAGTTCCAAAAATTGAACATAAGGGTAAAAGATATTCCAGAGGAGCATAGGATTGATGTGTTCATAGGGTCTTTAAAGGATAATATCCAACATGATGTTCGCCTTTGGGAACCTGATTCATTAGAGAAGGCATTCAGGTTAGCAAGAAAAATGGAAAGCAAAATTATGGCAACCAGGAAGCATACCACTCACAACTATAAAGACGGAAGTGTTGTTGCCCCTAGTCTTCCACAACCTATAAGGTTGACACCACAACAATTGGAAGAAAAAAGAGCAAAAGGGCTTTGTTACAGTTGTGATAGCAAATACACTAAAGGTCATAAGTGTGCTGAGAAGAAATTATTCTACATAGATTGTGAAGAGGAAGAAGAAAAGGAGCAAGAAAGGTCAAAAGAAGAGGATATACTCCAGGAACAAAGCCTAGATGAAGAACAAATAAATCCGACCATATCTTGTAATGCATTGGCGGGAATTACCACTCCTCAAACCATCAAGATAGAAGGACAAATCAAGAAGAAAAAGGTAATAGTGTTGATTGATTCAGGAAGCACCCACAATTTTATTCATTGTAGGGTAGCAAAAGAATTGAATTGCTTCCTATATCCAGCACCAGAGTGTCAAGTGATGATTGCAAATGGAGGAACAATAAATTGCTCTGGAAAGTGCCATAATATCAAGCTATCCATGGGAGAATATGTATTGACTAGCCCAATGCTTTCCATTCCAATGGGAGGTGCTGATGTTGTACTAGGAGTCCAATGGCTACAATCCTTGGGTACAATAGCTTTTAATTTTCAAGAACTTTTCATCAAATTTTCTGTGGAAGGAAAGGAAGTTGAATTAAGGGGTATTGCAGGGAAACCAGGAAAGATAATCAGCTCTAATGGTATGACAAAGCTTCTAAAAAAGGAGCAAAGGGGTGTAATTGCACAATTATGTTCGCTAGATGTTTCCACATTGGAATCATCTATTTCTCCAGATCTCCAAAAAGTCCTGGACAATCATTCCAAGGTATTTGAGACTCCCAAAGGTCTCCCACCTATGCGTGATCATGATCATGCTATTCATCTGATTCCAGGAAGTGTTCCTCCAAACATCAGGCCGTACAGATATCCCTATGTCCAAAAAAGTGAAATTGAACGTATGGTTGCAGAAATGCTAGAGGCTGGTATAATTCAACCGAGTCAAAGTTCTTTCTCTGCTCCAGTAGTATTGGTGCACAAGAAGGATGGATCATGGCGCATGTGTCCGGATTATAGGGAGCTCAACAAGCTCACTATTAAAGATAAGTTCCCCATTCCTGTCATTGATGAATTACTGGATGAATTGCATGGATCAATTTACTTCACCAAGTTGGATCTTCGTTCAGGATATCATCAAATCAGAATGAAGATTGAAGACATTCTAAAAACGGCATTTAGAACTCATGAGGGTCATTATGAATTTTTGGTCATGCCTTTTGGCCTTACCAATGCACCTTCAACATTTCAAGGTTTGATGAATTCAATTTTCAAACCATTCCTTAGAAAATTTGTGTTAGTATTTTTTGATGATATACTAATCTACAGCAAGTCTTGGAAGGATCATGTTGAACATGTTGACAGGGTGCTACAACTATTGGAGGAGAAACAATTATATGCAAAAAGATCCAAATGTTTCTTTGGAGTCCAGGAGGTGGAATATTTGGGTCATATTGTATCTCATGAAGGAGTTAAGGTAGACCCTAGCAAAATTAAAGCCATTAAGGAATGGAAAATCCCCACATCCATAAAGCATTTGCGAGGATTTCTTGGGTTGACAGGGTATTATCGCAAGTTTGTTAAGAATTATGGGAGAATAGCAGCACCTCTAACAACATTATTGAAGAAAGATGCATTTTCATGGACTCTGGAAGCAACAAAGGCCTTTGAACATCTTAAAGAGGCAATGTGCCAAGCACCGGTCTTAGCTACACCGGACTTCACAAAAACCTTTATTGTGGAATGTGATGCTTCAGGAAATGGAATTGGTGCTGTTCTAATGCAAGATGAAAGACCCATTGCTTTTGAAAGTCGTCCAATCAAGGGAAAGTTTTTAAGCAAAGCTATTTATGAGAAGGAAATGTTGGCAATACTCCATGCACTTAAGAAATGGCGACCCTACCTAATGGGAAGACACTTCAAGGTAAAAACGGATCATGATAGCCTTAAATACTTTTTAGAACAAAGATTATCCTCTGAAGAGCAACAAAAGTGGGTCACAAAGATGTTGGGTTATGACTTTGAAATCATCTACAAAAAAGGGAAGCAAAATGTGGTGGCAGATGCACTCTCAAGAAAGGATGAGGATGTGGAAGCATTGTTGTGCGCTATTTCTATTATCCAACCAGATTGGATAAATGAAGCAAGGGAGGAATGGAAGAATGACGAAGAAGTGTGGGCACTTATTCAAAAGCTACAACAAGATTCCAGTACGTCTGATACATTTAGCTGGAAAAATGATTCGTTATGGTACAAAGATCGCTTATACCTCTGTAAGAATTCCCAGCTAAAACAAAAGATTCTTATGGAATTGCACACTTCTCCCTTAGGAGGGCACTCAGGATTTTTAAAAACTTACCACAGGGTTAAGAAGGAATTTTTTTGGGATGGCCTTAAATCAGATATTCAAAATTTGTGGCAGAATGTTTGGTTTGCCAACAAAATAAAGTTGAAACAATTAAGACACCGGGTCTATTACAACCTTTATCCATTCCAAGCCAACGTTGGGAGGAGGTTTCAATGGATTTTATCACAGGTTTACCCAAGTCTGAGGGAAAGAGTGTCATCATGGTGGTAGTTGACAGACTTACCAAGTATGCACACTTTTGTGCATTATCACATCCATTTAAAGCCAGTACAGTTTCTACTGCATTTATGGAAACAATTCAAAAGCTACATGGAAACCCAAAGATTATTGTAAGTGACAGAGATCCCATTTTCACTGGAAATTTTTGGACACAATTATTTTCTTGTCTTGGTACTCAGTTAGCTCATAGCTCATCTTATCATCCTCAATCTGATGGGCAAACTGAGATAGTAAACAAATGTTTGGAAGGATATCTTCGTTGCTTTGTATCTGATAAACAGACACAATGGGTCAAATGGTTGCCTCTTGCTGAATGGTGGTATAACACTTCCTTTCATACAGCAACAAAAATGACCCCATTTATGGCACTTTATGGGTATCAACCACCATCCATCACATCATATTTAAGAGAAAATTCTAAGGTTCAGGCAGTGGAACATCACATCGAACATCAACAACAAGTCCTCCAACTCTTAAAGGATAACCTCGTGTTGGCACAAAATAGAATGAAACAACAGGCAGATCAACATCGCAGTGAAAGAAGTTTTGATGTAGGTGATTGGGTATTCCTACGGCTACAACCATATAAGCAAATGTCCCTCAAGCAAGCTAAGAAGGATAATAAATTATCACCAAAGTATTATGGTCCGTACAAGGTGTTGAAAAAGATTGGTACTATTGCACCCAGTTTTCCATGTTTCATGCTTAAAGAAGGTTATAGGCGACAAGCTCCCAGTTCAAACAATATTGCCAGAACTTGACGAGGAAGGAAAAATTATATTGGAACCGGAAGCAGTTATAGAAACAAGAACTCGACAGCTACGAAATCGATCAATTTCAGAGTACCTTATCAAGTGGAAGAACTTATCCACTGAAGATTCCACATGGGAGGATGAGAATTTTATGCAGAAGTATCAAGAACTACTCAAGCATTGAGGACAACACTTTTTTGAAGGAGAGGGGCATGTTGGGTCCCTATAATACTAGTGATTACCCCATTACTATTGTAGTTATACCCCTTATTTATATTGTTGTGCCCCCATTGCCCCCATATTGTTATTAATGTGCCCATAGAATCCCTCTATTGTTATTTTTGTGGCTTTATATTATTATTGTTAGGTCGGCTGGATTATATTGTGACTCCATAGACTCCTATATATAGAAAGGAGGTTTTGTCATTTGAATCATCCAAGAATTATTCATTTATGTAATGTAAAGGAGGTTCCCCCCTCGAAGAGGCTGAATTCTAAGGCATTGATCTATCTTTTCTATCTTTTCTTGAGCTGGTTTCATAACATGGTCTTAGGTTTGAGAACTAATAATTAAACATGGTATTCTCACGAATTAATGGAGACCATCACATCCTCAACAACTCCCACAGCAGCTACTGTGGACCTGTCACAAGCTGTAAGACTATTGTGGTATTCTTAATGATCCTTGGAGATTCAGTTTAAGCATAGTCTCCTTAGTCATCACATTGATGGAAGCCTTAAGATGGATCAAGGTATGGGGGACAATGGTGCCATCGATGTGTACATATACTACAGGACTTCCAGGATCTAAATACTTTGGGAAAATCACTTGCCCCAACATTAAGTCAAACAGTTGCCTAATGACATTAATGGTAGGGATGTCTTCCTTTCACCTTCCCATATGTTGGAAACACTTCTCCTTGATTAAGTTGTTGTAGATGGGGACATCTTTGATAGCTTGGAGAAGTAGGCTTTTAACACACAAATTTTTCAGCTCACCCAAAAGTTCAGTTTCTTCTGGGGTTTGTTGAACAGGATGGGTTAATCTCTCAGGGAAAGGAGTTGGATTTGCTTAAGGGACACTTTCCTCCTTTTCCTCTTCACACTCCTTAGGTGGAGATGGAGGTTGATTATCCAGAAGCACTCTTCCAGACCTGAGGTTAATTTCTTCAATTTCCACAGCATAGGTAGGGTAGGATGTTTGTCGACTATAGACCTATTGTTCCTATCTTTTTTTGGGTTCATATTTGGTTGGGTAAGCATCTGAGGTTATTTAGGTGGAGCAGAGTGTAGGAGCTGTGGTTGAGATATAGGTGGAGGCAATAAAACTGGAACTTGGTTGTATGGGAGCCTCCACCCTTGGGATGGTGCATTCCACTGAAGTCGTCGAGGAGCATATGGCTTAAACGGATGGTTGGTAGGTTGGGAATGGTACTGAGGTGAAAATACTAGGGAGAAGGTGTGGACCACGAAGGATGAGTAGGTGGGAACCAAGGGGGAATGGATGTATTTTGGTTAGGGTTGTAATATGAATAGGATGCCCCTTTCCTACCTTACTGGTATGGTCGAGGTCCATGAGGCCTCCTTTGGTTGATGTAGAAAAGTTGTTCAGTTACTCCTTCAATTTGCTAATACATAACTTTTGATCCAGGCAGAGGAGGGAACTTGACTGTGGAGTGGTTTTCCTCATAAATCAAGAATATTATTATAATATTTAATGGACATACATTACTAGGGTGCCACTTGGTTCATCTAGGGCAAAAGATAACTAAGACTCTCTCTGCTTCCTCTTGATCTGTATGGTGTCCATTTACAAACAAAGGGTATGTAACATTTCACCCTTAAATTCTTCTAACATGTTCCCAATTTCACTTTTTATGGATTTGTTGGAGGAGGACAAAGTACCAAAGCTTGGCTAGACCTACCCTTCTTTCTAGCTTCCCAAATGATTCCTAAAAACTATCTTGATATCATCATAAGGTAACTGATAGATTTCCCCTCCTGACAGTAGGTTTAGTTTTTCTAGGAGATCTTCCCTGATCCCCCTAAGAAGGACTAGGTTAAGCGATTTAGGATCAAGGGTGCACCTGGCCCTTTTGTAGCTGAGTTGGAATATTTCCTTATAATTGTCTAAAGATTCATCATGTCCCAAGGTCATTCTAAAAATTTCTTCTTTAGTATCTTTGGACCTACAGTAGTCCCTACACTTATATTGAAGGCTTGTTGCATCTAAGCCTAGATGGTGATATTGTCCCTAGGTAAACCCATGAACCAGCGCAAGGCTACATCTTTGAGAGTGGATGGGAACAATTTTAACTTTTGATCATTAGAGGTGTAATCATAAGTTCTTCATATGACAACAAACTCAAACAAAAAGGTATCTGAGTCTTCTAAGGTTAGGCCATGGAAGTGAGGAAGAGCAGAGGGGCTTATGTTTTTCATCCTAGCATCCCCATTAGTTTCTCTAATGGGAAAAACACCCTCAACTCTATTCTCAGCTCCTTCTTTGTCTCCAATCCCATTTCTATTTTCATCCATGGTGTAAGTTGGTGGAATGGTCTCTTCTTCTTCCCCAATAAGCTCTTCAAAAATATCTGGTTGTTCACCTAATGGGTCCTCCATCTTACATCCACCGAAGAAGAGGAAAGGTTGGATGTTTGATGTAGTGGGGGTATTTGGAAAAAATTCCCTAAGTTGTCTCGACTCCTACGAGGAATGAAAGGATGTTTCTTTTTTTTTTCAGGTTTTTTTTAGAACTTCTTGTAGAAATGAAAGAAAGAAAAACCAAATTGCAGTTACTTGATGAATGGAACTAATTGCAGAACTAGAAAGAAATAAAAAACAAATTGTAACTATCTACTCAATGGAACTATTTTCAAAATGAGAAAGAAATAAGGAAATAAATAAATAAAGTAGAAATCCATCTACTCAGACACCTCCCCAACAACTATGCCAAAAAGTGATGAGCGTCATTATTGTAGCAAGAATGCTGCAACTCATCGGGCTACCAAATTTACTTCATCAACCCAGGGTTTGTACAAACTTGGAGGTTGCAGTGCTGTATACAAAAATAGATGTAATGGTCTACTCTTGTCACTATTCAACTGGGGCAATAGACTACTAGGGGTTCTCAAACTAGTCTTTTATTGACTAGAAGAAGTTTGACTACCAATTGGAGAAGGGAAAATTATCCTTAATGAAAGAAAAATAATGTTTCCTACTTTAAGTAATGAAAGATTGAATTGGAAGATGTTTGGAAAGTGACATGAAATCCTTTAGCTACACGTTGACACATTTTTCTTGCAAAAGAAACCTAGATTAACCTTATTTATAACATGTGATGCTCTAAACTAACTGAGCATGGAATCTGATCTAGGGAGTATTATAACTGTTGCATGCATTTCCTAATTTAGACATTGTAGGAAAATCTCATTTTTGATGTTTTCATTTTATGAATGCAAATTCTAATCTTCGCTTCTTGTTTGGCAAGGGAGATAGGTATGGAGGAAGAGGGGTAGATTGGTCTTAAGGGTATGGAATCCAGGTGGAGGCCTAATCCAAGTTTAAATGACATTTTTTCTAAATTAGGGCTCAAAACAGGCTGCTATAAGGTTTCCTGAAGTACTACTACAGGATGTCCTAGTCCTACTATAGGATTCCCTGTTTTACTACAAGAAATAGGCCTAAAGCTTAGGAAGTGGTAGGGAAGGTGGAATGAAGTTGGGGAAAGGTATATAATGGGGGAATAAAGCATGAATGAAGTCAACACTATCCAAGGCTAAATAAAATGCTTCAAGATGGTTGGATTTGCTCAATGGAAATGAAAAATTTGCTTACAAAACAAGAATAAAGATATAGGCTTTAGTGGACTTCGGAAACATGGCTGGATAAGGCTTGGATGAGGAAAATGAGATGAGGTATCCCTGTAATTTAGAAGCTCCTATAACAACATACATTCTTGTCTTCATTTATGCACAAATGCATCTATACATGGGAAAGATTTATTAAAAGGAAGAAAACAAAGTTATTGCCATCTAGTGGCTAAGTTCATGAATGGAAGTGCTTTGAAACCATTGCAAAACTTAAGAGATAAAAAATGACAATTGTAACTCATCCTAAGACTCAAAGACAATGACCTACTCATCAAGAAACCCTAGATTATGCAGTAAAGCAAGAAATATGTTTTTGGGTTGTATGAAGAGAACCCTCAAGTCATGATCCCATAAGGGAGATGAGGTGAAAGCCACTATCACCATATTTTATTGAGTGTCTTTTGTGACTACAATACCACTGATCTAACTATCCACAAATGGAAGTAAACTAATTAATCATCCAAATACTTGCAAATTAACAAAACCAAAATCATTTCAATAGCTAATTATGAATGTAATCTAATAATACATGTACAAAAAGAGGAACCTCTACTACTAGGGTTGGGCCTAACACAAGAGCTTCAACCCCGTGAGTCAACTCAATGTTGGATCAAAGGAATGCTTATCATTTTCATTAAAATATCAAAAATACACAAGAGTCATCAGTCACAATGTCTTAGCTTGAAAATGGCTCTTGGCTACAATAAAAAAAGTTGAACCCTAATTAGGCTCTAGGCCTTCTTATTTATACAGCTGAAGTTACAAAAAACTTCCTTAAACTTAGGGAGCCTTGGCTTCCAAACTCGAGATGAACTAGTCTTCAACTATCACTTGCTTGGCTGCCAATGATCTTAATGGCTCAACTGCTTGTACCTCCGAGCTAGTGAGATCTGGTGGGAGAATCTTCCATTGAGTGAGGAGTTAAGGAGGGATATCCAATCTCCTAAAATCCATATTGCTTGTCTACTTCAAGTTCCTGCACTTTAATTAGCCAAAATTTTCTCCAAAACCTGTAATCAATGCACATTAGACCACAAGACATGACATCTCATCTTTACCCTTCTCATTAAGCAATATATAAGAAAACATGTAAATAATTGTGAGAAAAGTTGATTTTAGTAAGCTGGAGAGTGGCATTAAGGTCCATATAATTTACAAATTTATGAGCCTCACCATCATGTTTATGATTATCCTAGCAATTTGAAGGCTAAATTAGATACATATTAGCTACAAGGAAAAGCATATTTATTGTTAGAATAAGTGAGGACTATAGTTAATTTTTAAGACAAGGGTGTTAATTAGGAAGAATTTCAAATATTTTTCAAGGAAAAATATTTGATTGAATGATATTATGATGAAAAAGAGAAATAATTCTAGGAATTAAGATTTCGTTAAATGATCATGAATGAACTTTTGATGAAATTTACTCATCTCTTGAGGTATGTGCCCTATATTCATGAAGAAAAATCCAAAATGTAGTCATTTATCAACTACCTTCAGACAAAGCCATCTGAAGGGGAAGTATCTATTGTTAGGAGGTTAAACTAAGAAATGAAAATGAAAAATCTTGGCCAAGTAAAAAGAAGGACAAATTTGCACAAGGAGTAAAAGGGATTAAATATACCTCTTTCAAATTTTTTGGTAAGGGTCACAAGAGTTAGAATTTCAACAAAAATGATAATGAACCACAAAAAACTCAAGCTCATACTAGAACTAAACCTATATATCTAAAAAATAAAAGTTTTAATGGGAACGAATGAAGTGGTGGGGTTGTGGAGGGTCTCACCTTCTACAAAATTTCCCCGATAATATTAAATCGATTCAAAATTTACAAAATATACAAGAGGCTTCCACCGTGAACAATGTGGCCAGAAGTGTTTACAAAATTAACATGACATTGGAGGAGATTCTAGCTAAACACCAATCCATGATGATTGAGATAGAAGGTGCACTTTCTGACCTACTTATTTAAGTTTTGATATATCCAGGTTCCTATTTAAGGTATATTAGTCCCTAGGTAGTGAGAACACGTAAATTAAATTTAGAAAAATACAAGATCTCTTGGTTGGTCCAATTGGCTACTGACACTAAAAGGAAGGTTACCAATTAGGTAAAGTCTTATCCCATTGAATTAAATGGAAGTAAAACAACCATGAGTATAAATATTTTTCTTTTGGGATGTTATGATATACTAGTAGCGACGAATTGGCTGGAGGGACATAAAGAAATTGTTAACTATTTAGATAAAAAATTACCTGTATTGTGGACAATGGAGAGATACATATTGTAAAAGGTATACCCAGCCCATGGAAAATGGAGAGAAACATATTCTAAAATGTATACCTAGATCCATTTCTATCAAGTATATATATTCCTTATAATTAAAGAGGTGTGCTAGAAAGGGTTGTGAACCACTACAAGGAAAATACTTTCTAGCAGAGGTATAATGGAGATTTTAGTGTTGTAAAATTAGCAAAAATGGTCAAAAAAATATCTGCTAAAACATTCGTTTGTGGGTACGGATTTTTTAGCCGAGCTTATAACAGAACTTCATCACAACTAAAAAAATATGGGTAACCAAGGGTTTTCGCTGATGTTTTTTTTTTTCGGTGTACTTTATGGAATAAGAAGCCCTGATTCCCTACTTATAGAGATGCACCAAGCTTCATACATAATTAAAATCACCGAGGCATCTAATTTAAAGAGTACCAAAACTTGAAATGTATACCACCCAGGTGCTTACAACAAAAAAATACCAGTGCATTCAACTCAAAGAGAACTAGACCTTGAAACATATATGATGCCATTTCTTATATAAAAAAATCCCTGGCCATTCTTTGATGAAATAATGACTCTGACGCATGCATAAAATAATTACAATTTCAATGCTTTCTCTTAAAAACGCATCACCGACACCTCTTCTTTACATAAGCGCACTGGTGCATTTGTTATATAGAGGTTCTGGTGCTGTTAATTTTAATAGTGCACCAGGAATGGAAATAATATTTTGTAGAATTGGGGTGTGTTTGCTCTGTAAAAGCACTATTGCATTAAGAGTTACAATGCACCAAGAAATTAATTAAAAACAATACAGTGCTTGCAATCCTAAAAGTCCCAATGCTTTGATTTTTTGAAAAGGAACCAGTTATACTAAAAGATGACATCAGGATGCTATTATTTAAAGTAAATAACCAACGCATTTTTATGTTATGGATGCACCAATGTTTTTTAATGATATTTTCTCTTTTTTGGAGAAATCAACCTGTGACAATGTAATTATTGTAATTTTTTTAAATTTGTTATTCATTAAGAAATCAACATATATATTATAGAAATATTCACATAAATTAATATTTGATTAGTGCATTTATATATGATGTTTGGATTAATTTGTTAGATTATCATATTTAAAATATCTTCATTATAATATTTAATCATCCATATATTTAATCAGTGGTGTAACATTTCACAGCGACATTGGATAACACAATAGAATAAAATAAAATGTATTTCATTATATATCAATAAGAAGATATTTTCCATACAAAATGGGATTGTTATTGGTAAGACCTTGTCTTTCAATTGGGACACTATGTCCATGATTACAATAAACAAAATGTCTCATTTTCATAGAAAAATATTTTAAAAAATACACGAGGTTGCATTGATATCCCAATAAATCATCATTCTTTGTTTGAATAGTTATCAATGCTCAAGCTACTTCCATGACTTGGGTTATTTGGAGTATTTTTTTGTTGATTGCATCAATTTTTTTCATATTCTTGTTCTGGTTCCATCTCCAAACGTAAAAATAATGTGTAATGACTGTATCTACATTAGTGAGAATAGTGAAAATTGAAATAAATAATATACATCAATGTAAATCAAAAATCAATGTACCATAGCAAGAAGTGACTCGTAAATTAGACACATTCTTTTAAAACCAAATCTCATGCCTTCTTTCAATGACTCTTTTGTTGGCATAGTTCCATACTTTGTTTCCTACAAGTTTTATACCCCCATAATAAGTCATATATTTAATATAAAAGATTTGTTTTTTCTATTAATTATAAACTCCGAGAAGTAAAATAACATAGATACATACAAATTCCACAAATAATTTTTGATAAGCCAACATATACTCAAACCGTTATTTAACCCAATGTCAATCAATTCTTCTGATGGCTCTTCTTTGTTTGTTAGCACCTATTTGAATACATTCAAGGATGGTTGTTGTCAAATAATTTAAAATATAAAGAAATGAAACCTTGAGTTATTATAAAGAAATATTAACAATTCCTCACAAACTTTGAAATAAACCACTTCCTTCTTTGTCATCCTATTTAATGTGTTGAATGAGTTCCATCTTGTTTTCTTTTCTGTAAGAAAATACTTAAAAATTAATATTTAATGCTAAATTATTTTTTTATATGTACAAATTCAATCATGATTACATACATTTAAACCATGTTGTTTTTGAGATGGCTCCTCTTGTGATGTAACTATGTCCATACCTTTGAACATCTCCTTATACAATTTTTTGAACATTCCTACTGGCATGTTTCATATATCAATGCATTGATCATTTAGGATTTTCGTAATCTTCATGAAAAATGTAATAAACTATTTTTATAATGATATATGAAAACTGCATACAACAAAATCGATATAATAAATTAATGGTTTATAGTAATATATACATATAATTTTAGAAAAACATCTTATACAATTAGGAATATTACCTTTTGAATGATTCTTTTTTGTCTTTGTATGTTTTTTCTATTGCAAGTTTGACATCATTGCTCTGGAAATTCTTCCTGTAGTTTAGATATAATTTCATTTTTTGAATCCCTCATAGTTCATTCCAATAGAGACCTCATAGTTCTGTAAAAAAATTTCCACCTTTCATTAACCTCCAACACCACTCCAAATAAGTTAAGGACCAATTCATCGTCATTTACATATTATATTATTTTTCTTTTCTTAGGACAACATTGATCTTTTGCTTCGTTGTTTCTCCCTATAAAACATTGAATGCATATGAATTAATAGATTGTTTGAGACATGTTACCTAATATTCTTAAGTATATTATTAATGAAAAAAACTCATATTGAATTGTATTTTTTCATTCTCCCGATTTATCATTCTACAATTTTTCTATCAGGATTTTACACTCTTCTACACTTAGATTAGAAATAATCTTATCGACCTTCTTCATTTTGTGGCTCAACATAACACACACCAACTAATACATATTATTTAAACTTACATATAGTTCAAACATATTAATTTTGTAAAGAATTACAAAGAACTTTTCTTCTCTGATTTTTATGATGTGCTGTCATTATGTCGATCAATATTTTTATCAGTTGAGACCTTTTGATATATTTTTGTATCGATATACAACACGTACCATTAAATATAGAATCTAGTAGATATATTTTACAAATAAATCAAATAATTTCCAACCAAAAAAACCTCTGGTAACCGACACATTTATCTGAATAAATGCACCGGTGTGTTTATAAGATTAAACACAACATGCTTTTAATTATTTATCACCATCATTGAAAATTAATTTTTAAAATTAATTTTAAAATAGGATGGTGTGATTTGTAAGGCTAAACACACCAAAATGATTTAATGATGCTATTAGGAAAAGACGCGTCGGTGTGTTATATTACATCAGGAGAAATGATGAACATACTAAACATAATTGAAGGTGTTATAATATACCTGTGTGTTGAAGTACTCAAGTAGACACAGTGTGTTATATTACATATGGTGAACTGCACAACATATAGCTATTTAAAAAAAAAGAGAGGGATGACGGTGTGATTTGTAAGGCTAAACATAGAAAAATGATTTAATGATGCTATTAGGAATAGGCACATTGGTTTGTTATATTATGCCAGGAGCAAGGAAGAAAATATTGGACAAAATCCAAACTGTTATAATATACAGAAACATTGTGTTACTCAGTTAGCCCTGGTGCATTATGTTACATAGGGTACCCCGCGAAACATATATCGATTTATTAAAAATTAGAGAGGGTCGATGGTGCGATTTGTAAGGCTTAACGCACTGCAATTGTTTAACGATGCTATTAGGAATAGGCACATAAGAGTGTTATATTACACCGAGAGAAACGATAAACAAACTAGACATAATTGAAAGTGTTATAATTTACTAGTGCATTGTATTACTCAGGCAGCACCGATACATTATGTTATAGATGGTGCACCGTGCAACATATAGTCGTTTAAAAAAAAATGGAGGAGGTTAACAAGGTTTGGATCTAATTCAATAAGTGATTCCCCTACTTTATATGTCATTCACCCTATACAAAGTAAGTACAGAAACCCATTATATCTAAAATGGCTAAATTAAGGAAACCTAATTGTAAAGTGGTAGAGAAAGTCAAAACTAATTTGAAATTTTGTGGGAAGAAGCATGGGTTTAAGGTAAGTAATTTTATTTTTTTTCTGAATTTTAATCAAATTTAAATAGGAACATAAATCGTAATTTTTTTACTAGTAAAATCTATTGTAATTTTTTTGTTATACAGGGTTTTATATATATATATATATATATATATATATATATATATATATAGATGCATGGGTTTAAGGTAAGTATTTTTTTTTTTCTTCTGAATTTTAATCAAATTTAAATAGGAACATAGATCGTAATTTTTTTACTAGTAAAATCTATTGTAATTTTTTTGTTATACAGGGTTTTATATATATATATATATATATATATATATATATATATATATATATATATATATATATATATATATATATATATATATGTATATATATATATATATATATATATATATATATATGTATATATATATATATATATATATATATATGTATATATATATATATATATATATATATATATATATATATATATATATATATATATATATTCTTCTGAATTGTGAATAAAACTAACAAAAACTGTAAAATATTTTAACAGTAAAATTTAAGATTCTTGCTATCCAGGGTTTTGAGTGAATCACCATAACTTTTAGCTTATGATATTTTAAATAGTTCTCCTACTCCAAAGTATTTTGTTGCTACTACAAAATGCTCTTGCTATATCTCTCTTGCAAATCACTCCCTTGAAATTTTGGGTAAAATAATGAAATGGTGAATAAATTTTTACTAATTAAAAAAATTTATGAAATTATTTTTTGAAAAATCAATTGCTGCTCATTTTTTAATTTAAAAAAAAAGAAAAAAATTCACGTTTTTTAATTCAATTTTTCTGCAATTGGTGGGTTCGATAGTCAATCATACTAGTGTGTTTATATAAAAAGTACATTGACATTTATGGGGTGCCGTATTTTTTCAACGCACTGACATGATTCAATTTTTTTCATTTTTAAAATCCCGAAATGGTGTAATTGTTTTTTTCCTTCTTCTCCTTTTTCTTTTTCCTTTTTTTTTTGAATATGTCTACTTATATATTAATACAAAAATATAGTACATCGAGGTCATGGCCTCTTGAAAGAGAGCCTGGAGGACTGGCATGTTACAAGCATAACTTATCAGTATTCAGAGAAACACCAGTTGAGCGTTGCCCTGAAGAACTACCAAGAACCTGACCATGACTTGAGCAAAAAATCAAAAAGAAACCCCTCTATGTTTTATGGAACTGTAACTTGAACAGGGGCCTTATGACAGCAGTTACTAGAAGAATTGGACCATAACTAATAAGCCGAGAGACACTACTTGAAACATAAGTCTGAATACTAACTTCAAAAGCAACAAAGTCTGCAGACAAGGCTAGAGACCAAAGGTTGGCAGAGTGCCTTCTTCGCGGAGGAGACTGGCTATTGGGATGGAAGCACTTATCATGACTATAAGGAAGGTGATAAGTAAAAAACCTCGAGTGCACAGAATTTCCAAAAAACCAAAGAGCACCGACCTGTTTAATCATCTTGGGAGGGATCAGGCTATTCTTCGACTATGCGGCAGCCAAACTGGTAATCATCTTCGTCCTCAAACGAGTGGCCCTCTCTACAAGTGGATATGCTCAGGCCTGCCTGATCTTTCAGGATTTGGGAAGCCATGCTTTTGCCTGAGCCCAAAGCTTTGCTCAGATCATAGTTCATCTGGACTGTGCCAAGTCTATCATCCAATGGCTTTTCCGTCGTCGCCCCAAAGGAACCTACAATCTGACCAACATTGATTTCCTTGAGCTCTATGGTAACAGAGGCTATAAAGGAGAGATTTCCATCACTACAGGGGAACTGAAGCTGAGCGGAGTTAGATTTGAGGAAGCTCGTTGCCACATTGTGCAGACCTCTGCCCCTGCCCCATCCACTTCTTGTAGCTGGATATCGATCCATGCTGAAATCCGAACAGAAAGTCAAAGAATCTATTGTAGAAGAGGATACATGGTGGCCTGTTCGCCCCCTGGAGCTGCCCCTCCTACTGCTCATCCTCTGACGTAGTTTCGGCATATCAAACAGACCAAGTTGTTTCGGGCAACTTGAGAGACTAAGGAGGTAGGAAATGTTTAGTGCAGGCTTGGCCTTAATATCCAGAAGGCCGAGATGAAGAACAGAGACTAAGAGGTTGGCGAGGTTGCAGATGAGGCAGGGAGGGATCTGTAGGCACTGCCAGTAGTTCGTCCAACGAGCCAGGAGCCAGAGAATCCCTAGAATGGATTGAGGACGAACCTCCGCTGCAGCGAAGAAGGGAATTGAGCGAAGAGGGGAAATGCGAATGCCGCTAGTGGAGGGCATCATGTTAAGGAGATAAACCAGAAGAGAAGGAGATTCAAGCTGCATTAATGTGGCATAAATCTTGTACGCAGGGGAATTAAAAGCAGGTGTTATGGGAGATGGAGTGGCGGCTGAGAGGAGCCACGCGCCCCCCCAAGCAGCTATCCACGCGCACGAACCTATACTGTGATCAGACACTCGGATCCAGGAGGGATAGATCTTGGTGCACCAGGTGTGTGCAGTCTTCTTTGAGTTGTGTATCATTGGAACTGTTCAAAGGACTAGAGAAGAATGGGATCTGCTAATCAGCCCCTTGATTAGCCAGTCTGTCTGCTACCTTATTAGTTGTTCGCCGAATGTGCCTGAAGGTAATGCTGTGAGGAGTTTTGAGCCATTCTTCAATTTGTTCCAGTCTACTTAGAAGCCTCTAGCTTGAGGTGATCTTAGCAGCTGAGGATCCTAATTGTATCCAGATAGTGGCCTCTATTAGGATTTGTGAATCCCCTTCTACTTCTAGAGGGAGCAAGTTTTCTAATTCTACTATACATAGACCTTGCCATAAGTTCTCAAGCTCTGTAGCATTGTTGGTGTCCCTACCCAGCGATCCATGATAAATTTGCATAACAGCGCCATCTGAATTCTTGAAGATGCCTCCATATCCAGTCGGTCCAGGATTGCCTTTAGCCACTCCATCAAAGTTCAGCTTGTAAGGATGGATGGCAGGAGGAGACCAAACATGAGCCGACTCAGAGTGAATAGCATTGTTGGACTTGATCTGGTCTCCAAAGGTGATTTCTACGTTCCAGTTAGCTAGAATGAGTTGTTCCTAGGGTAAGACTAGCATATCTGAGTCTTGCCATTGTCTGAGAGCTAGAGATTCTTTGAGATTCTGCTTGAGGAGAGACCAAAGGGTGTCAAGAGGCATACTATGATTTTTGAAGATCCTATTATTTCTTTCTTTCCAGATGATCCAGTAGATAAAGCCCGAAAGAAGGCTCTAGAGGACATTAAGTAGAGAACTTTAGAATGGATTCCACAGCCAGTTTATGATGGTGTTGACAATGTCTCCCTCTCTTCTACCTATTCTTATGTTACATTGTGCAGTTCTCTCCCACATTTGAGCTACGAATGGGAAAGTATCCAAGAGATGTTTGATGTTCTCAGAATGGAGATTGCAAATGGGGCATCTTGAAGGCCCAACGAATCCTCGCTTTTGAAGATTATCCCATGTGAGGATCTGTTGTTTGCTAAGAACCCAAAGAAAGGTGGAGACCTTGGGCCAGTTGTGTGATTTCCAGACTTGGTCCCATAATTGATCTTTGTTTAGCTGCAAAGGTTGATAAAGAATTTGATATGCTTCCTTGGTTGTGAACATGCCTTTGGTAGTGTATCCCCATCTCAATCGGTCCTGCTGATCAGAAAATTTGATTTTCCTAAATTTGAGCTCTTGGTCAATCTCGTCATAGGTTTCCTCTTGCCAGTTGGCCTGCCATGGGTTTGCCGGTCTCCAAAGTTGAAAACCTTGGGGAGATTACTACTGCCAGTAATGATAGACCTAAATTTGCTCATTCTACTGCATGGTGTCTTGCAACTTGGGTTTGTGAAAGAGAGAGGCAAGTTTGGGAAGTTGTTTCCAAGAATCGACCCAAAATCTTGCACTGGTACCTGACTGGATTTCCTAGAAGTTGTGTTCTTGAATAAAGGAGCTATGTATCTTAGCAGCATTCCAAATCTGCGAGCCAGGGGTGGTTGAACTGAATCTGATCAGCTCCTCCTGAGGACTACCTAGGGAATATTTGGCATGCCAAAGTCGACCCCAAGGAGTATGCAGTTTTGAGATCCAATTCCACCATATGCGCGCACCCATGATGTTGTTGTTGTGGAGTGGATGCCTCGGACCTAGCCCCCCAGCTGATTTTGGAAGACATACCTCCGTCCATTTGACCAGTGCCCATTTTTTTTTATGGCTAGAGGAACCCCAAAGAAAGTTTCTTTGTAGATTGCGGAGACTCTTGAGTACCCATTTCGAGGTAGCCAAGATTGAGAACAAATACAGAGGCATGGCTTGGAGAATAGATTTAATGAGGATGATCCTGCTTGCAATGTTGAGAGAGCGATAGGTCCAGGAGGAGAGCCTATTTTCTAAGTTATCAAGAAGAGTCCTCCAAGAAGCATGTTTGATAGTAGAATCAAACAGGGGAGCTCCCAAATATTTTGAAGGAAGCTTGGCTATCGAGAAACCAAATATCCTGTCTATGTTCCTTTGAGTGACAATGGGAGCATGGAAGAAAAAGAGCTATGATTTGGAGGCGTTGATGGAGGTGCTAGAGGCTTCAGAAAAAAGATTGAGCAGGAATTTGAAGGCAGAGGCTTCTTGCACTGACGGGTGGCCAAAAAGCATATTGTCGTCGAAAAACTGTTGATGGGTGATGGGGGGTTGACCATGTAGCGAGATGCCCTTTAAAGAGTTGGAGATTGTGGCTAAATTGAGAAGGCGGCTTAGCCCTTCAGCCATGAGAACAAAAAGAAACGGAGAAAGAGGATCACCTTGACGGATGCCCTGAGAAGAATGAAATGGAGGAGAATGGGAACCATTTATAAGGATGGAAAATCTAGGGGAGGAAATAAGATTCATGATCCATCACGTCCAGGTAGCATTAAAGCCGAATGCAAGTAAGATGTGTTTAATATAAGTCCAGCTGAGCTTGTCGAATGCTTTGGAGAGATCTAGTTTAAGAATCATACCTGGTTTTTTCAGAATCTTGAGAGAGTGGATCACTTCGTGAGAGAGGATGATACCATCCAGTATCTAGCGCCCTTCTACATATCCTGTTTGTTCTGGCGAAATGAGGAGAGGGAGAAGAGGTTTGAGCCTGTTCGCCATGACTTTGGATATGAGCTTGTATATTACATTGTACAGTGTAATCAGCCTATATTTGTCAGGAGTATTGGATTCTTCCACTTTCGGAACGAGCGCTATAAAGGTTGTATTTAGGGAAGGCAGGACCCAGTGCATCGATCTCGGTTCTTCCACAAACTCCCAAACCTCTTTTTTTATGTGCTGCCAGAAAGCATGAAAGAAGTTAGCTGTGAATCTATTGGGGCCAGGTGCTTTTCCATCCTTGAGCTGAGCCATAGAGTCCTCCACTTCCTGCATAGTAATAGGCTGGAGAAGCCTCTTGTTGTGATCAGCATTTATGATTTTAGGAATATGCTGCGTTATAGTTTGTATTGCTTGATTTCTACAACCTGGGGGTTCCTTAAGGATGTCCTGAAAGTAATCTTGGAATTCCTGTACCACCTCTTCATGCCTCTCTAGATGCTCCCCATGCTAATTGTTGATGAAAGCGATGTTGTTATGCATTCTTCTTTGAATGGTTGACCTATGAAAGAGTTTAGTATTTTTCTCCCCATCCTTAAGCCATCTAATCCTGGATTTTTGTCGCCAGAGAGTCTATTCTTGCTGCCTTCGAGTTTCAATCTGGGTTAGGACGGCCTGCTCCTGAAGTGCATATTCCTCCGTTCTTCCCTCAGAAATGATACATTGTTGCAATGTGTTCATTTACTGCTCCAACGCTTTCCGATGATCAAAGATGTTGCCAAACTGAGTGCGATTCCAAGTTTTCAGTACTTGGTTAAGGTATTTTAGCTTTTGTTGAAATTGGAACATCTTGGCTCCTATCGGGGGAATAAAGGATTTCCAGGCTTCGATGACCACTTCTTTGAAGTGAGGATGAGAAAACCAGAAGGATTTGAAGCAGAAAGGTCTATTGCTTTTAGTCTCTGGTCGCGACCACTGTAGCATAATGGGCCAATGATCCGAGCCCACTTGCGGCATGATGGATGCATGGAAGTCTTCGCCTAGGTGAATGGCGTTATCCGACAAAAGGAATCAATCCAATCTGGAAGCTATGTGCTAAGGTACCCTTCACTTATTGGTCCATGTATAGATACCATTTGATGTTTGGAGGTCCATTAGCTGGTTTTTCTGAATAAAGTCTTTAAATCCAATGCTATCCCCTTCTAGTTTTGCTCATCCTCTTGATTTTTCCTCTAGCACAGTGATGATGTTGAAGTCACCACCACTTATCCAAAGGGGATGGCTTCTGCTAGAGTTAAGGGCTGTAAGAGTGTGCAACAGATCCACTTTTTTTGTAGATCTTGAGGAAAATAGACATTAGTGAGAAGACCATGGATATTGGTCCCAATTAGATGGAAAGTAGTTTGAATGAAGAAGTGAGAGGCGTGAAAATCTTGCAGTGAGAGGATTTGAGGATTCCACAAAATTGCCAGCCCTCCAGAAGCTCCGGAGGCATCCATAGAGACTGAGTGACATCCTGTCCATGCTTTGTTAAGAACTTTCTCCAGTGCAGCGTTGTTGCCTTTGGTTTCCTGTAGAAAGACTATAAAGGGCTTTTCTTGCTAGATCATATTTTTTAACATACGGTGTTTTGCAGGGCTATTAAGCCCTCGTACATTCCATGATATTAACTTCATGAGGAACCATGGGAAAGAGTTTTGTAAAACTTGGTCAGCTTGGGCAACCTCCCAGAGTCCACCAACATTTCACCTATAATAATAGTCCTTTGTAGATCCATTTTGCGCCCTTGTTTTTTCGAGTCTTTCAATATTTTTTTACTATCCCAAGGACTGCCTGCTTGAATGCCAAGAGATTTGTTTTTTTGTGCCCTGGTTAAAACTACCTCAAGTT
This sequence comes from Pinus tabuliformis, assembly GCA_031772625.1. Classification (NCBI taxonomy): domain Eukaryota; kingdom Viridiplantae; phylum Streptophyta; class Pinopsida; order Pinales; family Pinaceae; genus Pinus; species Pinus tabuliformis. Next base: position 658,910,182 of record CM062807.1, read on the forward strand.
TTTTAATCTCCTAGGAGTGTATTACTCTGTAGTCTTTATGTTGGCATGCCGATTCCAGCTTGAGAATGTCCAGACCTCCCAGATCTACACTTTATGGTTCCTCCTCCATGTGTGTTGGATTGTATCGTTCCTCTTCGTTTGACCTTAGTTGATTACTGATGGCTAAATATGCGTCTATATCCATGGTGAAAGTTTGTAGGGAAGAATCTAAAGCTTGATTTTTATCCGGGGGTTGGAGACAAGGGAGTTGACTAGATTGGATTTGGAGGGCGAAGCTAAAGGGTTTGGGGGGGGGGGGGAGAAGAAGGGGAGGGATCTGAAGGAGGGATCAATTTATGATCCTCCAAGATGGGAATTGAGGACAAGGATTCAAAGCTGTTCCGAGTTACAGGTTTCTTAGGATCAACAGGAGCAACTGGAGGTTTCTTAGCATGCTTTCTGTTACTGGAAACCCTTGTAAAACTCTCAGCATCTTTGCTTTCCTCAACTGCATGAGCTTTAGGTTGAAGATTCAAAGGGCAATCTCTGAAGAGATGAGCATGTTCATGGCACCTTCTCCATCGAAAGGGAATATGCTCGTGGTCTATTGTTTGGATCCATTCATAATCGTTATGAAATAGACTTACCAAATCCGTGAGTTCTTTTGCCAGATGCATGTGTACACAGATCCTGGCATAGGATGTGTATCTTCGGAATTTGGTCTCCTCAGAAATTTTGATGATGGTTCCCAAGCGGTTGCGAATGTCCTTTAAGGTCTCCTCATTCCAGTATTCCGAGGGAAGCGAATACATGCGTATCCATACCAGAGCCCAGTTGAAGTCTTCTCTGTCTGGATTAAACCTCGCTTTCCAGTCATGAAGGTACAGGCTTGCTGAGTTGAAGAAGTACGGTCCTCCTTTGAAAATGTGAGTTTTGTCTTCCAGACAGTTGAAGATAGCAGTGAAGAAACCTTTGGGTCCAAGCTATAGGGTGACTTGTCCTTTAGGCTTCGATTTGGAGGTGATCCATCCATGCAGGGCCTTTTCAGTTGGCCAGAAGCCAAGGAACTTGCCTATGAGTGCATGGTCACTCATATATTGGATTTCTCTGTTAATCCGTTCACTAGGAAGATCGATTTTGATTCTCTCTGCATATTTGGAATGCATGTTGCAGAGGATGCTTTTGGCTTTGACGAAGAGGCGTTCGGATCTGTACTTTTGTCTTTTTCTGCTGCATGGCCTGCATCAGCATTTTCTTCGTTGTCAGTGACAGGATCTGTGTGGAGCATCATTAGGGATGGGACCAGAACCAGTAGCAACACTTACGGTTGCAAGCATATCAGCATGAGGACCTGATGCGGGATGGGGGGTGGAGCCCACCCCTCCGGAGGGCGGGGCCATGTGAAGAAGATCAGTGGCGAATGTTTACTAAATAGATGGGGGCGCAGAGGAGATAGGCCGCTTGTATGTTCAGGAACCCTAACCAAGGCTACATCCCACCTCTGAAGCGCGCGTTCAGCAAAGCCGAACAAAAAACGGTGTAATTATTTTTTTTGACACAAGGGTGCGATCTATATTTAAAAGAGCACCAAGACTATTAAATTTGTTTTTATTTTCTAAATTCAGGAAACAATTGAGTACCAGTGTGTTTTTATGTGAAAGAACACTAATATGATAACTTAGATTTTATTTTTTCCCAATGCTAGAAACTGGTGTCGGTATTATTTAAATGCACCGGTGCTCTTATTATTTAAATGGACTAGTGTTGTTTATTATGATTAGCACAATGGTGGGTTTTAAAAGTTATTTTAGATTTTATTTTCACATAAAATGACATATTAATCTCAAATTACCCTTTAGGACACATCTACATAAATTACAGTAGTTCATAGTATACATTTTCCACTTAAAGTCGCCTTGTTCTTGAAAAATGGTTTCAAAATTATATTGAAATTTAGATTATGGTTATATGGTTCTCGAGATTAATTTTAGATATTCACAAAAATGACTATTTATGATTTTTCTCAAATATACGGAAAAAATATCAATAATATCAAATGGTCAATTCTTCATATTCTAGCTCATTCCCAACTGTTGATCAAAGTCCTTCACAGATTTATCCCTTTCCATCTCGAGTAAGTTCACATTTTATTTATATTTTGATTTATCTAATTGATTTTTTTTAATACATGTCAATTTGAATAAAAATGTATGGAAATTATTTGTAAGATCTAGATTTATAATCAAGTTTAGATGTAGAAAACACTACTCCATATTATTTTCAAAAATGTCGAAAATTCTTCGTATGAGCAACATATCGCAAGAAGTTGGTATATGAAAATAAACAACCTCTTCACCCTACCAATTGGAACATGGAATATTCTAGTTTCAATCCTAGATCAACGAGGACAATAATTGTTTGGTATACTGAAATTTCAACAAACCAATTACATTGTCGTGCTTACTAATATCATTGATATTGTACTATTGACATTCAATATTTTTTGAAATTAGGATTCTAGTGATAATAAGCAACCCACCTACCATCTTCTGGTACACCCCACTACAATTTCAAATCGAGAGAGGGTTACATTAAGAGAAATATTCAAGGAGGAAGCATACAAAGAATGGTTGAATCAACCACCTATTTAATTCCCACAACGTCCAGATTCACCAATTAGCAATGACTGCAACAATAGTATTTCTTCACCACAAGTTGGCAATGGAGGAAATCAAATGGAGGTTGGTATGGATGATTACTTATGAGATACGACTACCATGCAGACAATGTTGGTATATGCATTCCATAATGATAAGCGACAGGATGATGTTCATATCACTGATACCTTATTTGAAAGCATGAAATATTCTTCCACCACCCCTCTCTTTGGACCTAGTGGAAAGTCAAAGTCTACTAAGATGGGGATAATGATGTTGTTGTATAATGTGAAAGAAAATTTTGGCATGTCGAATGCATGTTTCTTGGAAATATTGAGGTAATTGACTTTCATGATCAGTTAAGTTCATTATATTTTGTCACACAATCAAATTTTAAAAAGGTCAATCTTATGTATTTTAAATATTGACATTGTCCAATTATATTCCCCACCAACTGTAGGATGTTCAAAGATAAGGTTCTTTCGATTGATAATGTCCTGTCAGGTAGTTGCGAAGAGGCAAATCAGTTGTTGAAAATGTTGGGTGTTAAGTACATATCATATCATGCATGTCCAATTGATTGTATTCTATATAGAGGATAATATGCAGAAAACAAGATATGACCAAAATGTTGCATGAAAGATACCATAATTAAAAAGAAGGGTAAATCACATGGTCTTCCTCATGGGATATTAAGACACATGCCTATAATCCCAAGAATTCAATGGATCTTTCATTGCAAATAATTAGCTATGTTGCAGGGATGACATGCCTCACACATATGTGATTTAGGAGTTATGTGAATCCCAAAAAATTCAATAGCCATGAATCATATAGAGGACACATGGCCTGAAAAATTCAAGGATGAAGTACGGAGTACGACCCAACATAGCCATGGACGACGTCAGCCCATATTACCTCCAAAACACCAACTATTCTATTTGGCCTGTAGTAGTTATCAATAACAATACCCACCATGGTTGTCTGTGAAGAATGAACATCTTATGTTGGCTCTCATATTCCTTGGTATAAGACACATGAATAATAAAGATGTCTACTTACAACTATTGGTATATGAATTTAAGGAATTATGGGAAGGAATTCATGTGTACGATGAATCAATACTCATCACAACAAAGAGGAGTTTTATGTTGTATGGAATATGTTCTTACACCATACATTATTATTCATGCTTAGGATTTTTATCTAGTAAAAGTACATTCTCATTAATTTTTTTAGTAACAATATTGTTTCGCATATTAATTTAATTTGTTTCAATTGTTCATATCTTCATGTTCATGGTTCGTATTAAGACATAACCCTAAATCAAAACATGTTTTTTAGAACAACAATGTTATCATGCAAAGAGTCGAGGAAGATTATTAAGGTGATGACAATGGAGAGTGATATGTACTTTTGTTATTTCATTATTTATACTATTTTTGAATGTTTTTGTTTTCATTATTTTTTTATTATTTCCAATTTCTACTCTCCCTCTATTGGCGTCTCTGCTACATGATTGACATATAAAATACATCAACCTCATACGTAATTTTTTTTATTAACTGAAAAATGGATTTATTAATATGGAAACATAACTTTCAATTAAAAGAAAAAAACATTATTGGTGTACCAAAAACACAGTCATACATTGGATTTGGTGCTTTGTAAAACACAAATGCACTATAGATGGTGCACACATACCTATGATGCACCGTTGTAAACTAAAAAGAGGTGTTATGCATGTATAAAATGTTGATTACATCTTTTTATTTACCATAATAGAAACAAATGGGCTTACATGGATGCATGAGAGGTCTTAATTTTTTCTTCATGGATAATAGAACAGTTTTGACTTTTATTTTCAATGGAAATTATAAATAAAATTTGAATTAATAAATATTTTATGGCTAAGAATTAAATAATAAATAATGTGATGGTGATTAAGAGGCACTTGTTTGACTTTCAAACAGAGTTGGTCATGCATTTTTATCTCCTATTTGGATTATGTAAAATAAAAATCTATTTTTATGCATTTATAAGTAAATTATTTAAATTAGACATGTCTTTATATGTTCAGTAATAATAAGTGATAAGGATACATAAGAAGGTCTTGCGTGTGATATATTATTAAAATATATCTTCCCCAAATGATCATTGTAGGTTACGAGCCCAAACCATATACATCATGTAATTGAAAGTCATGAGCCTAAGCCATATACATCACGTCGTTGGTTTGAAGGATATCAACTATACAATACAATAGTGGTGTGAAAGGAACACCCACAATTTTTCATGATGTTTGGTGTGTGACTAATAAGAACCATGAAACCCTAATGTGATATACTTTATTTTTACCACTGGATTCTAATTTCACTCTTATTTTACCATTTGAACCAAAAATGTTTAACAAGGTATAAAATTTTCATAGTTCCATTTCTGAAATCCATGGCGCTATGACGGTTTATAGTAGGGAACTTTGAGATCTAGGTAACACACCTAGAGTGTGTATTGTACGACAATAATTAGGTGTTCTCCCTCTCTCTAGCCTCCCATGGTTAGACCATATTGTATGGGTCTGCCATTTTCTCTTGTTCGTGTTGATGCTCTCTATACTGATGTCTATGCTACATGATTGCCACATAAATTAAATCAGCCTCATACATAAAATACATTCTTTTATTAAATGAAAAATGTATCTATTAATATGGAAACATAACTTCCAGTTAAAAAAAAGCATTGGTGCGCCAAAAAAACAGTCATGCACCGACTTCGGTGCATTTTCAAACACAATCGCACCATCGATGGTGCACATATACCTATGAAGCACCACTATTCGTTCACACATTTAAATTTTTGTAGTGGTGCATCACACGTATGCACCAATCCGCACATATAACATTTTCGTACTGGGCAAATCATTCACGTTACCGAATGCACCGATATATAGCTATATTTTTAAATATTATTTAGGCGGTGCATTGGGTATATATGATAACACTTGCGCGATCAGAACATATCATGCTCACCACATTTTTTATGGTGATTAAGAGGCATTTTTTGAGTTTCAAATAGACTTGGTGATGAATTTTTGTTTCCTATTTAGATTATGTAAAATAAATATCTTTTTTTATGTATTTGTAAATAAATTATTTAAAGTATACATGTATTTATCATTGTGAACATAATGTAATATTAGCTAGGAGAAATGTGAGAAACATGAATTTTAGTGAATATTTCTTGATAATTTAATTGGTATTATTTAAAATGTATTAGTTAACTCATATTGATTATTAAAAAGAGTTAAATTTAAACTAGTACAATAGGAAATAAAGAACCAAAATAGCATCAAAAAGTTATATCTTTAATACTAGAAAACAATTCACTTCCCTCTTCAAGGGAGAACTTCCCATAGACCAAATCCCCAACTACAAGTAACTTGATCACAAGTTTTATTTTACATTTCTTTATCCTCGTCTTTAGAGAGAGAAATTTTTAATTTAAATTGGTCAGAGTTACTATAAAGATTAAATTTAAATTGCTTGAAAATCTCATAACTTTAGTAATAAAATAAATCTTATAAAAATAGAATTTTTTATGTTTTATTGAATCTAATTTAATTATCGCCAGAGGTGCTCTACAACTCAGTATGGGGGAGATGTTGTCACATAACATTACATTTAAAAATAGTAAAATAATAATTGAAATTAACAAATTAAAAATAATAATAAGAAAAGAAATTAATGTCGGCCATAATTACAATACTTTAATTTACACCTTAATCTTATATAACTTTATATAGAGATATAATATAACTGAAGGTAAACAAAAATAATTTAGCTTTTATTATGAGGAAGAAATGTAATGAGTAAAAAATATAATTTACTCTTTACTGCAAGGAAAAAATGTAATTTTTTCACATGAGAAGAAATAGTATTATTGATATACATTATGTGTAATTCATTCTATGTTCCATTTACATGTGATATTTAAAACAAAAATATATTTCTAACAAAACATATTTTACTCACAACCATAAATAAAAATGTCCATATTAAATAACATAATTTTGTAGATACTTTATATAAAGAAAAATAAAGTAATTTAAATTGAATTTTTTCTTACATTTTCACTTTAGTGAGAAAGATTGAGAGAATTATTATTCCATTAATAGTTGCTTTCTAATTCAATATATGAGGGATATTTGTAAAATTTTCAATATTTAATATGGATTTGATAATATTAATTTAGAAAATATTAAAAATAAAAATAATTAAATGTATACATACAAGAAAAAAATATGAGAGGACATATTTTAACATTTTAATATAGACGTGAATTATAAATAAAATATTTCAATGTCAACTACATATATATTAATATACCAACTACCTAGATCCACCAAGCGCCTAGAGGGATGAAATCTCTTTTGACTCAAAAATATGTTTGCATCTCAAGAGATTTGATCCCTCTCTAGGCTTGGTAGATCTAGAGTTAAGATGGATCTAACGTGCAGGTTGTAAAAAATTCTTGACTTAATTTTTCTAAATTTAAAAATTGATTGAATTTTATAAACCAATATTGAATTAGTTAAATTTATTTTCTGAATAATTTATATTAAAAATTAAATGAGTTTCGCTTTTTAAGGACTAACTAAATTATTTTACATTTAATTATTTTATAGTTGTGAGTATTGAAATATTTTAATAATTAAGTTAGACTGAATATTAATTAACTACATAAGCAATAGAAAAATATTTATCGTAATTTTACAATCATAGTTTCAACCATGCTAAACTTTGTAATTTATAAAAACATCTTTGAATTTTTTCTAAAGTAAGTCATTTTACATGAAATTTCATATATAAATGTTTGATGTAAATTCACGAATACATAAACGATAATAAATATTATTTCATAAAAATAAACAGCATGACAATAATCATTTTACAAATATAAACATCATGTAAGGTACACATTCAAATTCATTGACATCATCTAATTATATACAATTTTAGTAGCACATATAAATGTCATTAAATAGCACACAAATCTAATAATCTAGCAAGGCATCATCATCGTGATTGTTGGAATAAGGAATCGCTGAGAGGGAGGGGTGAAACAGTAATTTCAGAAATTGTTACTTTTCTTTTCTTATTATACTTTGGCTTACTTCTTATGTTCTTTCTTATATGAGAGAATTAATTCATGAACCAATAAATTACTAAACTTTTAGATAAACACGCTCAAACAACAATCTCATGTAAAGCATACATTTGACACAATCTTTTCACGTGGAAACTCATAGGGAGAAAACCACCAATTTTTTGTTTGTTTTATGATGTAACTTAAGCACCAAATTAATTACATCTATTTTTTTGTGAGCACCCACTCACTAGAGGCACCAACCCATTTAGTTTCAACAAGAACAAACTTTCCAAGAGGTACTGACCCCTTAAGTATTCTGGGACTAACCTGTCACTACCACTGCTCTACTTTTTCATACAATTTTCAAACTGAAAACAAGGGCATATAATGTTAGAAGTAAAATACTATCTAATGGCTATCTACATATACAATTTCTACACTCTACTTTTTGAACACTTGTGGAAGTCCTCCTCTTGCCACTTTCTTTATGTTCTACTATCCCTGCTCAAGGTTCTCCACTGTTTTCAACACAACACTACCCTTGTAACACTCTATAACTATGTCTTAGGCCACAACTATGCTCTTGCGCACTCTCACAACTGTTCACACTCCCACCTTGATCAATTAGGATTCACCATTTTGTTCTAGTGCTCCACTTGGCTCGATGTACTCACGGTTATCATCAAATCTGCCCAAATGTGTACTACTCGCATGGCTCCCAATCCTTTTGCTGAAACATACTCCCCCTATGTTGTCACTTCCTTCAGGGTAAGAGGAATGGGAAATGATCACTTCTTTGTCTCGTTGCAGACACTCCATGCTATGTATTAAATCTCATCTCTCCTCACAAGTTTCATAGAAGATCCCCATGATCATTTATGGCTCGCAGAGACTTAGCTAGACATTCTCCTGACACCTCTATTCTTCATTTATCTTTATGATGTGTGTACATGAGTTATTCATACATCAACCATACTGAACTACATTCAAATCCACAACTGTCGATTCATAGTCCTCAGCCCCTTATGTATAAGCCCCTATTTGTGTTTTTCTCCATAGAACTGAGGGTTGTGGCCGGGGGCTCATCCTTAAGGTTTTAATGTGTCTAGACCCTCGATGAGGACTATATTTCCTTTGTTGGACCCTTACACATTTGTTTCATAAAATAGACACTTTATACCTGAAGAGACCATTTATTGAAGAATTATTTATGATGTAGCTACGCCAACCACAAAAGATCGCAAATCGTTGATTTCCGAAGTGACGTCATCACATGCCACATGGTGTATTTCGAATAGTGACATGTGTCACCTAGATATGGCCCATTAGGCCATCCAAAACCTCGAAATAGCCTACCACATGTCCCTCTGTATCGTGATGTCATGCTAACATCAAAAACCACCTAACATTATCAGAACCAATCAAACACTGCCATGTGTTTTCATAGGAGCTTCTCTGATGTCGCCATCTATCCTTCTTGAAGGAAACCAGAGACCTCCACGTGTCCTTCTCGAGGAGAGAGAAAAAGGTCCGACATGCTTAGTTTTGCAGTGAATTCCTTTCTAAAAATGTTTTTGCCTCTCCTAGTGATTTAACACTAGATCCCTCAATCCCAACGTCACTTTTGAAATGACAAACGTCGATCACTAATGCACCACTGTGTGCCAACTTCTAATATTATGATTCTCACTATCGCCAATCACATATCACATATTGTTGTTGTGCTTCTCAATAGAATATTCAATCACCAATTGCGATTTTTTGGGACATCTGATATGCGATATCACAAATTGCTAATCGGCAGTTTACTTCCAGCGTGCACTGAGAGTTGAATCCCCCGATTGTTGATTTCCAGGGCCTCCAATCTCCAATATTCCTAGTTGTATAAGGCTTGAGTCACCCTGAACTCCAACAGGCCATAGCTTTCGAACTGTAGGTCCATTTCTGGACTTCCCCATACTATTGGAAATCCCTTTCAGAATACTCTCCAATGAAAGGAGTCTGATTAGTCATTGAGCCCATCTTCTACCTCAAAATATGGCTCCAAAGTGTCTTCATAGCACATCATCACAACCACCAACGCATGAAGCCCCATCATTACACTAAGCCTTGTTTGACATCAATGCCAACACTTGAAAAAACAACCACCTTCATACCATTGAATTTCCAAAAATCTCCCCCTTTGGCATTGATGGCAACATTGCAGACTCCCCCTCAGGCTAGGAATGATCTACTTCGATGCCAAACATTTCCACCTTTGACATCATTGGCAAAGAAAACTTCGCTTGCACTCCCTCTAAACTAATGCGGCCTACTCTCCCGTGAGTTCCTCTTACTGAGTAGCTTCCACCTACTACCAATATGAATTCATTTGGAGGGAGGAGTCACAATTCCTATCAACTACCTCAGATACTCGAATGGTTCTCTTGCATGTGGATTGGTAAAGATATCTACGAGTTTCTCTTTAATGGACACACACACAAGCTTAAAAGTGTTGGTTGCAACTTCTTCCCTAAAGAAATGATACTTGATGGGAATATGCTTCATTTTTGAATGCATGACTGGATTTTTAGAGATGTTGATTGCACTAGTGTTGTCACACATTATTGGAATGGGATTAAACAACTCTACATATACATCCTTTAAGCTCTTCTTCATCCAACTAATCTATGTACAACAAGTCACAACAGCAATATATTCTGCTTGAGTGGTTGATAGAGAGATGGAGCCCTGTTTCTTTCTAACCCATGATACCAAGAAGTCACCCAAGAAGAAGGCTACACATAAAGTACTTTTCATGTCATCAAGACTTCCATCCGAATCTGCATCAGTGTAGGCCTTCAAATTGAAGTCTTCAATCCTAGCATACAACAACCCATATTCTGATGTACCTTGAATATATTTTCAAATCCTCTTAACAACTACCACATGGCTTTGTCATGGATAGGCTTGGAATCTTGCCACAATTCCCACTGATTGCATAATATCTAGCCTTGAAGTTGTTAGATATAGTAAGCTTCCTATCATTGATCTGTATTCAATTTGATTTAACTGTGGTGTTGCAGCTTCCTTTCACAACTTAAGACCTATAGTCATGAGTGTGTTAACCAGTTTGTAGTCCTCCATTCCAAACGTCTTCAAGGTTTCCTTGAGGTATTTGGATTGAGATATAAAAACTCCTTTTGGAGACTATCTAATTTGCAGACCCAAGAAAAAGGATAGCTCACCAATCATGGACATTTCAAACTTTGTTTTCATATAGTTTTCAAACCAATGCCCCAACTGCTCCACATTGTTGCTAAATATGATGTCATCATGTAAAATTTTAGGGAATAATGTTCTCCCAGTGGGCTAATTTTCCATGTTTTTTCCACAAAAAAGATTCACCAATTTCCAATTTTTATAAAATATGATTCGCCCAAATTTTAGAATATAAAATTATTTCACCTTAAAAATGTCCAACATTATATAGAGAGTATATATAAAATCATTATAAATTTGAATAATTTTACAAATATATCAGTAAACATATTATAGTTTGCATATTATGGATTAGTGAGATTCGCCAATGTTTTTAAACTTCAAGAAAATTTTCCATCCTTAAAATTTTCCTTGGATGTCATCCACATAGACAACCACTATCTAAAGATGATCATTTTTAGATTTTACAGATTTTACATAGAGATTGTTGTCAACTCATCCTTTCTTAAAACCTTGTTGCTGGAGATACTTGTCTAGCCTTTTATACCAATCTCTAGGGGTATGTTTCAAACCATATAGTGCCTTCTTTAATTTGCATAGAAGCCCTTCATCAGAGGAGAGTACAAAACCTTCAGGGTGCTCTATGTAAGCCCCCTCTTCTAAGTCTCCATTGAGAAAGGACAACTTTACATCCATCTGATAAAATTTGATGTTCTTATGAATGGAAAGAGAAAGGAAGATTCTTATGGCTTCTAGACGAGCTAATAGTGCAAATGTTTCTTCAAAGTCTATTCCTTCTATCTGGGCATACCCTTTGTAGACCATCCTAGATTTCTTTCTGATTACTTGAACTTTTTCTTTCAGTTCATTCTTGAAAACGCACATGGTTCCAATAAAAAATTTCTCCTTCGGTCTTGGGACAAGCTCCCATGTGTCATTCTTCTCAATTTGGTCTAGCTCTTCATTCATGGCTTTCACCTAGAACTTATCTTCACTTGCTTGATAGAGGTTCTTGGGTTCGGTTTGTGACAGTAGAGCCAAATTCAGAAGATTTGTACCTCTCACAAGTTTCCTTCTAGTTGGGACCCCATGTATTTGATCTCCAATGATTTGACTCTCAGGGTGTTCCTTTTGTACATACCTAGAACACATTTTTGGCCCTAAGACATGATTACTTCCTTGCCTTCATTATCTAAATTTGTTTCATTTAGATCTTCAGCCCTCAACTCTAAACTCTCTTCATTATCTAAGTTCAAATTACTTACAAAGGGTTCAGGTTGTGAGCCTAGTTCATCAACCAGTATGTCAATGCAGTCTTCTATATTCCTTGTCCTATAGTTGTAACATCTATACCTTTTTCTTCGAATACAATATCCAAGCACTATTCCTTCATAATCGCATGATTCAATATTTCGAAGGTTCTTTTGATTTCTTTTAATGAAGCACTTTCTCCCAAACAACTTGAGGTGTTTAACTGATGTGGGTTTACCTTTCCATAACTCATATGGAGTTTTGTCACTATCCAGACTGAGATATATTCTATTTGACAATTATATTGATGCATGAGCTGCTTCTCCCTAAAAGTGATGAGCCACTCCTGCTTCATATAACATCGTTTTTGCCATTACATGGATTTTTTGGTTCTTCCTCTCCAAAACTCCATTTTGTTGAGGATTTCTGGCCACCTAGAACTTCCTTCTAATACCTTTATCTTCACATAATTACTCAAAATATTTTGAGGTGAACACTCCCCCTCTGTCTGATCTTAAGAATTTTATCTTCAAATCTTTCTCATTCTCTACCTAAGCCTTAAACTTCTTGAAGTGATCAAATGCTTCTGAATTTTATTTTAAGCTGAGAATCTAGGTAGCCCTAGTAAAATCATCAATGAACAATAAGAGGTACCTTTCTCCTTTTGATGTTTTTGTTCTAGTAGGGCAACAAATATTTGTGTGGATAAGCTCTAGAGGTTTGGATGAGAAGAACTCTTTTGATTTGAAATGAGTCTTGGTCTTCATGCCAAAATGACATGACTTACATATGGTTTTGTCAAGCCTTGAAAATCTAGGCAATCATTTTACTGCACCTATCTTGCTTATCTTTATCAGGCTATCAAAATTCATGTACCTAAGACTTTTATGCCACAACTGTGCTTCTCTTTTTTTACTCAAATAGCAGCTGACCCTTGATTCATCAAGCACATAAACATTATTATGGGTCCTGACTACCTTTCCCACTAGTTTTCCATCTTTTATATTGCAGATCTCACAATCTTTAGATTGAAAGGTCACATTATACCTGTTGTCACACATATGACTAACACTGAGTAGATTGTGTTTGAGGCCTTCCACATAAAAAATATTCTATGCTTATATCTTCTAATCAAGGCTAACCACTCCTTTTCCCTTGCTTCTAGCTGGAGCATTGTTATCGAAGGCGATATTTCCTCCTCTATCTTTTTCTTTTAGTGGCAAAAACTTTCTTTTGTCTCCAGTCATGTGTTTGGAGCAACCATTGTATACATACCATTTTTTTTCCTTATCATGCACTGATAATGCGAACCCACATGGCATGATCTTTTTGGTCCTTTGTTTCTAGCTTCCTTTATCATTTTGTAAGTGTGTGTGTCTACCATTTTGAGATTTAGATAGTGTTAGGCCCCTATACTACTAGCGTAACCCCTTATTGTTATTAGTACAACCAACTTATTATATTGATGTACCCATGTAGTGCCCATATTGTTACTATTGTTCCCCATAGATGCCCACTATTGTTACTATTGTGCCTTTACATTATTATTGTTATGTCGGCTCTGATTATGTTATGACCCCTTAGACTCCTATATATAGAAAGGAGGTCTTTTCATTTGTATCATCCAAGAATTGTTCATTTATGTAATGTAAAGGAGGTTTCCCCCTTGAAGAGGTTGAATTCTAAAGCGTTGATCTATCTTTTCTATCTTTTCTTGAGCTGGTTTCATAACATTTCGTATCAGAGCTTTGGATTCTAGGGTTTCACTGCTCCAAACAGGTCATCGTCGCATTTTTGATATAACTTTTTTTCTGTGACGTTTCAGAAGTCCCAAAAAAAACCCATTTGAGAAGAAATCGCGTTGAACCTTGGGTCCAAATTTCAGATATTTTCATGTGATATTTGCGGAGATATGATCTGAGGAAGTTTGTCTTTTTGCAGACTCCTGAATTACATTACAAACAGGTGACCTGGGGAAAATCGTCATAACTTTCTTTCTGAGCATCGGATTGAAATTTCGCAAGAAGCTACAGAAAGAGGACAGACTGTAGTTTTATTTTTTATATTTTTTAGAGTCAAATCTTGAAATAGTGACACGTGGAACTTCATACAAGTTCGCTCTACTGAACTAGTCTACAATCAGGTCACTATGGGAGATTGTGCATAGCTCTTTCTTGGAGAATCCAATTTGGATCTGACTAGTGGCATTGGAAAGAGGACACGGAAGGATACTATAGGTTGCAATTTCAGAACTTAAAGATCCAAATGTACAGAGTCACAGTCGTTTCAAGGTCGAGCTCCTAAAATCAAGAAAAAGCAAGATGAGGAAGTTTGATGGCAAGGATCCTGTAAATTGGATACTTCAGATGGAGCAATATTTTGATATACATGGTGTACAACTGTTACAAAAGGTATGTATTGCATCTTCATATTTAGAACCAGATCAATTTTTATGGTACAAAGGGCTTTGTTCTAGTAAAAAACTTGTTACGTGGTCAATTTTCATGGAGGAAATGATAGCACATTATGAGGATACAAAGAGCAACACCTTCTTTAGAGCAACACCACAACAATTGGAAAGAGTAAAAGGGCTTTGTGACATAGTGGAAAGAAAAATTATGGAAACCAGGAAGCATACCCCTCACAACTATAAAGATGGAAGTGTTGTTTCTCCTAGCCTTCCACAACCTACAAGGTTTACACCACAACAATTGGAAGAAAAAAGAGAAAAAGGGCTTTGTTACAATTGTGATAGCAAATGCATTAAAGGTCATAAGTGTGCTGAGAATAAATTATTTTACATAGAATATGAAGAGGAGGAAGAAAAGGATCAAGAAACATCAAAAGAAGAAGATATGCGCCAGGACCCCATCCCAGAGAAAGAAGAAATGAATCAGACGATATCTTGTAAAGCATTGGCAAGAATTACCACTTCTCAAACTATCAAGATAGAAGGACATATCAAGAAGAAAAATGTTCAAGAAGTGAAAGATCACATCGAGCATCAAGAAATGAATCCAACCATATCTTGTAAAGGATTGGAAGAAATTACCACTCCTCAAACTCTAGAGATAGAAGGAAATATCAAGAAGAAAAATGTTCAAGCAGTGAAAGATCACATCGAGCATCAACAACAAGTTCTCCAACTTTTAAAGGATAACGCCACTTCGGTGAAAAATCAAAGGAAACAATAGGTAGATCAACATTGTAGTGAAAAATGTTTTGATGTAGGTGATTGGGTATTTTTACTGCTACATCTCAAGGAAGCTATTTATGAGAAGGAAATGTTGGCAATAGTACATGCACTTAAAAAATGGCAACCTTACCGAATGGGAAGACTCTTCAAAGATGAGGATGTGGAAGCATTGTTTTATGCTATTTCTATTATCCAACCGGATTGGATAAACGAAGCAATTGATGAATGGAAGAAGGATGAAGAAGTATGGCAACTTATTCAAAAGTTGCAAAAGATCCCAATTCAAACAATATTGCCAAATTGAAGAGGAAGGAAAAATCATATTGGAGCCTGGAGTAGTCACAGAAACAAGAACTCGACAGCTACAAAATCGATCAATTTCAGAGTATTTGATCAAGTGGAAGAACTTACCTGCTGAAGATTCCACATGGGAGGACACGAATTTTATACAGAAGCATCAAGAACTACTCAAGCGTTGAGGACAACGCTTTTTGAAGGAGAGGGGCATGTTAGGCCCCTATACTACTAGTGTAACCCCTTATTGTTATTAGCACAACCCACTTATTATATTGATGTACCCATGTAGTGCCCATATTGTTCCTATTGTGCCCCATAGATGCCCACTATTTTTATTATTGTGCCCTTAAATTATTACTGTTATGTCGGCTCTGATTATGTTATGACCCCTTAGACTCCTATATATAGAAAGGAGGTCTTTTCATTTGTATCATCCAAGAATTGTTCATTTATGTAATGTAAAGGAGGTTGCCCCCTCAAAGAGGCTGAATTCTAAAGCGTTGATCTATCTTTTCTATCTTTTCTTGAGCTGGTTTCATAACAGATAGATATTCAAACCTCCTTCTAAATCGTTGGTTTTGTGCCCAAAATTATTACATTTAAAACATTCAACTTCACTTTCTAGGGGAGTGAAGGCATTTTGATTCCTTAAAGAGGAGTCTTGAGACTTAGCAGTCCAATGTGTATTAAACCTAAGATTTTTATCTCTTTCAACTTTGACACTTCTAAAATCAAGAGCTTTGTGTCCAAATATATGACAGTTATAACGGTGACCATAAAACAAGTAGGAATGCCTATTGTAAAAGACATTGTAAGATTTAGCAGAGAAATACCTTGGTCGACTGATTGTTCGAGTTGTCCTCCATTAACGATCCCCCCTTTGTTCAACTACTCTTTTGTCTTCATGAACTCTTTCATGATGATTCCTCCTATGACTCTGTGCTTCTTCAACTCCTACGCAGCTGAAATTTATCTTCTTCTTCTTCTCGATAGAAGAGTTTTGTTCCTTTGAGTACCCCAGTCTGGTTCTGGTTCTTGAGTGCCTTTGACAGCTCAGAATTTGATTTAGCCTTCTAGTTCCTTCAACAAATCTCTCATTTAGACTCTTCCTGGTATTTTCTTTCTCACGATTAGTTCTTAGAGATACCACCTCTTCTTCAAGATACTGGCAATTTTCTTCCCATTCTTGAATCATACCTTTAAGTACCTCCTTTCCTTTAGCTTCCTCTAGCTCAACCTTCAAAGTTATAGAATCATCTTTGCAAGTTTTTGAGGTTGTTTCCCTCTTTAAATTTAACAACTCCTATTTTAGCTGCTTGTTCTCCACTTATGATCTTTCACACTTTCTTTGTTCTCCTTTCATTAAAAGAGCCAAACTATCCTTTCTCTTGATATGTTCTTCAAGTTTTTCTTTCTAGTATGCAAACTTCTCATTATTTGAGTTGTACATTCCTTATTTTTCATGATACAACTGTTTCATTAGCTTCTTGCTTTTCTTTCTTGCTTTATTCAACTCATCAAGGGCACTGATGAGTTCTCCTTCAAGGTTTACCACTGCTTCCTCTTCTTCCTCTTCAGAGTCCGTAAGAGCCTGTTTCTTAGAGTCTGTTTCGAGGGCCATAAGAAGATACTTATTTGAATAATTTTCTGATGAGTCTTCACAGTCTGATTCTGAAGCCAAAATTTATTCTTAGGAATAGAATCCCTTCTTTTTGTAGGGTTTCTTCTTCTGAAATGTTTGAGACTTATTTCTAAATTTCAGATCTTCTTCTCCTTCACCTTTTTCTTTTTAGGGGAATTTAGAAGAGAAATGTCCAACTCTTCCACAATAGAAACACTTAAAGGGAAACGTCCCTTTATATTTACGAGAGCCACACTTCAATTTTCTCGCTAGTTGAGCTAGATCCTAATTAGATTCACTGCTAGAGAAGTTTTAATAAACTTTGCGCTACTTTCCCTTATTGTATACTCTGAATTTCGCTTTCTTTGGTTCATATTTCTCCATTCCTACTCTCATGTCATAAGCTGTGAGAGTACCATGTAGCTGATCCATTTTGAGATCCTTCAAGTTGACCATTTCCTCTATGGTTGAGATTTTGGGATTAAATCTCATGGGTAGAGATCTCAATACCTTTTGAATAATAAATTCTTCCCTGACTTCCTCACCAAGTCCTCTAATCATATTAACTACTTCATTAAATATGAGGAAGTATTCAACAATGCTTTCATTCTCAGTCATCTTCAAGATTTCAAACCTCATTTTGAAGGTCTAAATTTTTTCTTGCTTCACTTTGTCATCTCCTTCATGACACTAGTTAAGCTTCTCCCACATTTCATAAGCAGGCTTACAATGCATGAATTTCACAAGTTCAGACTGACTAAGACCAGCCAGAATGGCATGCTTGGCTTTACCATTGCTTAGATACAGTTTCTTTCCATCTGCATCTGTGGGAGGTATATCTGGGACATTGTAATTTACTAGTACAAAGGTCCAAACATCTACCCCTAGGGACATGAGATATGCCTCCATTCTTACTTTCCAAAAGGCATAATTGGCTCCATCAAGGACCGATACCTTACTTGAGTAAACTTCTTGACTCTCTTGCCTATTCATAATTCCTTAAGGATCTACCTTCCAGTGGTTAAATTGTTACTAAAGGAACTTGGCTCTGATACCAATTGTTGGAATAAGGAATTGCTGGGGGGGGGGGGGGGGGGTGAATCAGTAATTTAAGAAATTGTTACTTTTATTTTCTTATTGTACTTTGAGTTCCTTCTTATGTTATTTCTTATATGAGAGAATTCATTCATGAACTAGTAAATTACTAAACTTTTAGATACACATACTCAAACAACAATCTCATGTAAAAAATACATTTGACACAATGTTTTCACATGGAAACCCAGAGGGAAAAAACCACCAATTTGTTGTTTTTTTTTTTATGGTGTAATTTAAGAACCAACTTAATTACATCTATTTTTTTGTGAGAACCCACTCACTGGAAGCACCAACCCCCTTAGTTTCAGCAAGAACCAACTTTCCAAGAGGCACCAACCCCTTAAGTATTTAGGCACCAACCTGTCACTGCCACTGTTCTACTTTTTCATACAATTTTCAAACTGAAAACAAAGGCATATAATGTTACAAGTAAAATACCATCTAATGGTTGTCTGCAAATACAATTTCTACACTTTTCTTTTTGAACACTTGTGGAAATCCTCCTCTTGCTGCTTTCTCTGTGTTATGTTATCTCTACTCAGGGCTCTCCACTGTTTTCAACACATCACTACCCTTGCAACACTATGCACCTATGTCTTAGGAAACAACTATGCTCTTGCATACTCTCACATATACTCACACTCCCACCTAGCTCAATGGAGGTGCACCATTTTGTTCTTGTGTTGCACCTAGCTCGATGTACCCACTGTCATCATCAAATCTTTGCAAATGTGTACTACTGGCATGGCTCTCCATCATTTTCCTGAAGCACACTTCCCCCGTGCTTTCATTGCCTTCAGAATCAAAAGAATAGGTAATGATTACTTCTCTGTCTCATTGCAGGCACTCCATGTTGTGTACTAAATCTCAGCTCTCCTTACACATTTCATAGAAGCATCCCATGATAGTCCTTAGCCCCTTATGTATAAGCCCCTCTTTGTGTTTTCCTCCACAGAATTGAGGGTTGTGATCGAGGGCTCATCGTTAAGATGCTAAAGCCTCCAGACCCTTGATGGGGGCTATATTTCCTTTGTTGGCCCTGTACACATTTGTTTCATAAAACTGACGCTTTATACCGCAGGAGGCCATTTATTGGAGAATTCTTTATGATGTAGCTATGCCAGGCACCAAAGATCACTTATCACTAATTTCCAAAATGATGTAATCACATGCCATGTGGTGTCTTCTAACCAGCGACACATGTCACCCATATATGGCCCATTAAGCCATCCAAAACCTCAAAATAACCTACCACATGTCCCTCTATATCGTGATTTCATGCTAACATCAACAACCACCTGACATTATCAAAACCAATTAAATGCTTCCATGTGTCTTCATCAGAGCTTCTCTGATGCTGTCATTTGTCCTTCTCAAAAGAAACCAAACACCTCCACATGTCCTCCTGGAGGAGAGACAAAAATGCCTTCCATGCTTGGTTTTGTAGCGAATTCCTTTGTAAATATGTTTTTGGCTCTTATGGGGATTCAACACTAAAGGCCTCAATCCTGATATCACTATTTAAATGATGATCACTAATGAACCACTATGTGCCAACCTCCGATATTGCAATTGTTGATATTTCTAATCGCATATCACATATCGTTTTTGCGGTTCTCAACAGAACCTCAAATTGCCTATTGCGATTTGTCGAGACCTCTAATATGCGATATCACAAATCAATGATCAGCAGTTCACTTCCTCCATACACTATGCCTTGAATTCCCTGGTTGTCGATTTTTGCGACCTCCGATCTATGATATTTTTCCCTACATAAAGCCTGAATCACCTTGAACTCCAACATGCCATATCTTTCAAACCCCAGGTTTATTTCTAGACTTCCCCATACAGTTGGAAAGATATTTGAGAGCACATTCCAATTAAAGGAGTCCAATTAGCCAATGAGGCCATATGATGCCTAGAAGTATGGATCCAAATTCTCTTCATGGTAAATACTCACAATCAATAAGGCATGAAGCCCCATCATCAGGTTGAGCCTTGTTTGACATCGATTCCAACACTTGCACAACCAACCAACTTCATACCATCAAATGTCCAAAAGTGATCACATATAATAAAACACAAAGATCGTAATCTAACATCATCACTACACACATCGTGAAATTAATATAAATCTCATGTCAAATAAATGCTATCACGTACACATCTATCTGCAAGCACATTAAATGAATATATCTAACATGAACTAACAATGTACATATCAACACCAACATATAAATTAAGTACATAAACATGAACAAAAAAAAGATATATCTATATCTATATATATATATATATATATATATATATATATATATATATATATATATATATATATATATATATATATATATATATATATATTATATAGATATATATATATATATATATATATATATATATATATATATATATATATATATATATATATATATATATATATATATATATATATATATATATATATATATATATATAAACGTACACATTGAAGTCAAATAACTACATCATGAAGTCAAATAAGTGAAATCAAATATCTGATACAAGATACATAGTAGTGCCTATAGCTTGGTCTAGAGTAGAAGATGATGGATGGTAAACTACTACCTGATCAAGTACATCTGTTGACTCGGCTAAGGTGGAGGACTAAGCGGTAGTTGTTTTGCAATAGAAAGAAATGGTTTCTCTACAGGAGAAGGTGGTCATTATACTATGTCAGGAGATACATACGACACATCCTCTAGCTCTAACATATTGACATCATCAGGTGACTAACAAGCATGTATACTATTAGAAGGATCACTAACACCCTGACAACCATGATCCAGTGGGGTGGCACAAATAGAAGTATCATGATCAACATCCTCATCATCATGATCATGATCATGATCATGACCCTCATCATCATCATGATCATCATCACCCTTATCATCATCATGACCATTTTTGTCTAATGGATGTGTTCCTACATGATGTCGTGAAACCTCATCATTGCCAATAAAGTGCTAGCTCTCATTACATGTTTCATAATAGACATAAAATCATGTGTAGAGGTCCTATAGAGATCCAGAAACATCGAATCCACATTGATATCTTGAGGCCTCACAGGGCAAACTCCCTTTCAAACCAAAACTCTATCCAATCTATCATAGTAGTCCATATGAAATCGCATAGCAATCCTCTGCCCCCGGATGCCCATGCCTCCTAAGGATGTTCCTCACCCTCACCCTCTTGGGCCACGTCCATCGCCTCATCTCCTCCAGCTGACGGTGGGGGAGGAGGCATGTCCCCATCATATGAGTTTATGCCTAAAAAATATATAGTACAAAAAAATAATTAGACAATTTCATTAAACAATTTAATAGAACAAGTTAAAGAACGTGATAGAATAAATTTTATTCTAATTCCTAAAAACAATAAAAAGAAACTAGATTAATTTAAATATAGCACTAATATTACCTCTATCATCAAGAGGCTCAGTTATTGTGAAGAAGATGTTGGGACAACCTCTCCAATGAATCCCCGTGTATGGATACCCCAACATGATAAATGCATGGTCATATGCACTAGCCAACAACACTTGTGCCTTGTTCGAAATCCTGGTCAGAAACTCTGACATGCACCTCTTTGGCATCATCTACCTGCACATGCACATGTGGGCCTCAATGATAGGCCTAGGAGGGCTGCAATCAAATGTAGGTCTCGTCTCCAAAATTGTCTCAAAAAGTAAAATAAAAAACTCGGAAGAAAGAGGGAAAGTATCCCTCCCCAATCTCGACAATGCACAACATCTATCTAAATCCATGCAAAACTACCTCAATAAAATGGTAGACCATCTGATGCAACATGATACCTGAATCAAAGGATCAACATAATACAAAAGAGGGAAACTAATGCACTATCCATCACCACAATAATATGAAATGGTACTAACTAATAATGAGAGGCACCTAGCCTCCTTTGTATCAAAAGAAGGACTCCATAGCTTTCCTCCACAAACTTGAGAATCTAATTGACATACCGCATGAGGCCCAACATATCTTACACTGTATTCAAGCTGAGTCTCAGTTGCAACACCATGGACATCCTATCATTGATCATTCCATCAGCAGATCAGATGCACCAATAAGGCCGAGTGTGCCTTCAGGGATGTACCCTCCTCATAGTATTTGAGGTGGCCTACATTCCTTAAGAGCACTCAGGTCACCGCAGTAATAGGGTGAGGGTATAAATATTTCTCCCTCTCTCTGGCCTACCATGGTTGGACCATAGTGTATGGGTCAACCTACTACTCCTACTCCCTTTGTTGACATCTCTACTACATTATTGACATATAAAATACATCAACCTCATACATAAAATACAATTTTTATTTATTAAATGAAACATGTATTTATAACTATGGAAACATAACTTTCAATCTAAAAAAGATAAAAAATTACTAGTATGTTCAAAACACATCCATGCACCAGATTAGGTGTGATTTCAACTATAACTGTACTTGTAATGGTGCATAGATAAGTATGACACACCACAAGTGTTTCAAAAATTTAACTTTTCATAGCACTGCATTATACGTGTGCACCGGTGCACACGTATAACTTGTTGGCACCGGTATGATACATTTAGGTTATCAAACACACCAAGATATAGGAATATTTTTAAATATTTATTTGCAGTTCATTTTATAAATATAAATGCTCTGAGAGTGATGCACCAACACACAATATGTTGCATCTTTCCCAATGCATTTACATTTACAAAAACGCCACCACAATGGTAGTGTGTTATGTTCACACACCGAAATGTGATGCAACATGTAAATTTATAGGGCACACCATGCATTATTATTTTTTTCAAAAAAATGAGAAATTGAACCTCATTTGCAATTCTAATCCACTAAAAAATTAAATTAGAAAGAAACATGATATTACCTAGATATTTATTCATCAGGGAGGCATTTTGGACACGTAAGGGAGAAAAACAAATTTTCACATTGTTTGAAAAATTTGGAAACTCAAACAGTGAGCACGATATTAAAAGGTGGTGAGAAAGAGAAGCGCCATCATTGGGGCACTTGTACATGGAAAGAGTGGCACTGATTCTATAGAGCTATCTCACACTATAGATCGTAAAACTGAAAATTATAGTCAGGAGGGTTTTTTTTTTTACCCTCCTTCGGTGAGTTTCGCGAACCACATCAGGTTCAGCTATATCCAAAATCATCATGTATTTTATTTTTTAAGTTTAAAATGATCACGATGCTTTATCAAGACACATTGGGGCTTTATGCTACTAGTAATGCACCAGTGTTGTCGTTTTACAATAGCTCCAGTCTTTTTCTAGAAATTAGAAACCATCTATCTGTAGGATTTATAAGATGCCTTGGGGCATTGTTATACATTTACCACACTGAGATGTCATTTTCTAGTAACACCTATACATTTTACTATATGAAGGAGTCCAGTGCTAGAGAATATTCAATTACCGATTCCTTTGGATATTTAACGCACCGTGGTTTTCTTATTTTTCAAAAAAAAAAAATCTAGGGCGCACCATGTTATATGTAGCTTCAGTGCATGTATGAATAATAAAGAACCAGTGTGCTTGAATAAGTTAGACGCACCAACAAATAAACATCCACTAAAATAGACTCCCACCCACATCCACTAGTGACCTTTGCTACAAATGGATTTTTGGGTTATATTTATAGGGCCCTCCACAAAAACCTCCCCTAGAAAGTATTTTACTTTAATGAACTATTTTCTATTCAAGAATAGAATCATTCATAAGAAACTAAAACCATAAACTTAGATGACTCAGAGGTGATGCGTTTCCAGATGAGCTTCCCAGATTTCCACCTAAGAGAGAATTGACTTCTCAATTCAGTTGATGTTGGGGGCCACACCAGTGTCTAAAGAATCCTATAAAATGAGTGCACCAAATTTAATGGAATTAAAAATGCATCTTCAAGAATTACTAGATTAAGGATAGATCAGACTAAGTGCTTTTCCATGGGGAGCACCATCTTTATTTGTGAAAAATAAGGGTGGTACATTTAGATTAAGTATTGTCTACATGCAGTTGAATAGGTTAACAATTAAAAAAAATATCCACTGCCTAGAATCGATAACCTATTTGATCAAGTTAGAGGGGCCGTGTTATTATCTAAAATAGATTTAAGGTGAAGATACCATCAATTAACATCCAACAATTAAAGATCAAAATATTCCTAAAATAAAATTCAGAAGTAAATATGGGCACTATGAGTTCAATGTACTTCCATTTGGACTCACGAATGCACCAACTACTTTTATGTGCTTGATGAATAGTATTTTTAGTTATTATTTGGATAAATTTGTGTTTATCTTTATTGAAACAATTATAATTTATTCAGAGATGTCGGAGGAACATGAACACCTAAAGATAGCGTTGCAAATAGTTAGTGAGCACCAACTTTACACCAATTTCTGTAAGTGTGAATTTTACCAGGACCAAATAGAATACATGGGGCATGTAATTTCTAAGGATGGGACAAGTATGGATCCTTTATCATAAGCTTGTAATAATAATTATTATACATGTATCATGATTTTTTATTTTATTTTAGATGAAAATCATATTCTTCAAATGCTCAAAACACATAATAAATCAATAACATTGTAGTTAAAGACTATTTATTTATTATACTCTTGTAATAATTATTATAATTATATATATATATATATATATATATATATATATATATATATATATATATATCAAAATATTTGATTTTAGTTTAGATTAAAAATGATTTTTTCAAGTGTTCAAAGCACATAATAAATAAATACCATTGTAGGTGAATACTACACCAACAAAAATAAAATTAGATAATTAATGTATATATCATCTCTTACCATTTAAAAAATAATAGTTACAATTTATTCTTTCTTCTTTATTTATTTTTAGTTCTATTGACACCTCCTAAAGAAGAATCCACAATTTCTACCTGTAATTGAGAAGGAAATAAATCAAGAGTAAAAGAGACCAATTCC
Organism: Pinus tabuliformis; assembly: GCA_031772625.1. NCBI lineage: Eukaryota > Viridiplantae > Streptophyta > Pinopsida > Pinales > Pinaceae > Pinus > Pinus tabuliformis. The sequence continues at coordinate 658,935,667 of CM062807.1, forward strand.
TTACGAAAATCAAAGGTGTCCATTTCATGAAGTCAGATAATTCCTCTATGATGTACAGTTACTATTGTAATATCTATTTTTTTGCTTTATCCTTCAATACATGACATGGTTCCCCAAATTAAATTCATGAAGAATTATTATTATCGTTCTTTATTGATCATTGTTTGTTGATTTTCCTCATTCTTTTCCTCACCTTCGTCTAGTGGATATGTCCAAGTTTTTAAAATATTTTTCTCCCTTTTTCATGAAATATGAATTCATGCGTGAGGATAAGAACCTTGTAGTTGTATTAAAATATGATATATCCTATATCTCTTGTATTCTTATGTACTTGAGTCTACGTAAATTTTTTCCATTTGAGAATCATTTTATCTAGAATAGGTTTACATAGGTTCAACTCAACATAAAAATGAGCTTATGTTAATATCCCCAATATAGCTCAATTTTTTTAAACTTGATTATCCAAAGTATTGCCATTGTCCTCCATAAATGGTAAGAACGAATTTAGAAAATTAACCTAAACCAACATCCTAGTTATTGACATAGATCTTGGATCAAATTATGGAAAAAAAGGAGTTATAAAAATATCCACTCTTTCCAAAACTCCTTAAAATTTCTTATAGTATATATGATAAAGAAAAATGCATTATATATAAAAAAATCCATTCGATTGAAGAGATATCTCATAATGCCTTCTCTAAGCCTAATAAATCATATGGTATAAATCTAAATAAGGAAGCCAATAACCATCAAATCTATAAATACCAACATTTGATTCACTATTTAATGTACTTGAGTGACACTTAAAATTGTGATCTTCAAAAATGGTTTATCTTCTACCTTATCCATTGTATAAGTAGTAGAAATGGAGCTAAAGCACTTATGGTGATGTCTTTTTTTATTTGTTTAACGCACATTTCAAATATATTGACTTTAAAGTTGAAGAGTCCCCTTTCAAAGATATTCACTTATAAGTTGAAGACCAAGTCTCACCAATCTTCCATGTAACCATAATACAAAATAAATAGTTAAATTTCTCATAAATTAGAGTTAAAAAAAAAAAAAAAAATTAATTCTTTCCCTGCAAAATGAGAGATTTCATGTACAATTATCTTTTATAAATAATAAACTTTGATTATTATTTAAAATATACAATTGACATAGTAAGAAAAATAAAATAAAAAATATTCTTAATAAATGTTTTTTATCATCATCCAAAATTTATGTTTATCTTTTATAATAATAATTTTAATGAATATTTATTTTTTTATTTATTTTTTTATAAAATACCTAGAATTTGCTATATACTTCATTATGAAAATCAGATGCTTCAAATAAATAACCGTTACTGAATGGCCTCAAAATATGTAATATCCAATCCAATACATTAAACATTTGACATACATCTTGGAATACCAAATTACAGTTTCACCACCACACCAGAGAATGGTTGAAAAAAGTCATAGTATCTCTTTTGCTATTTCTAATCACACATAGTCTTGTCTATCAGAAAGACACCAAATTGAAAGTTATTACACAAAATATGTATTTGGGAGAGGGGCGACCACCATGTGAGTGACACTAAAACTCCTTGTTTTTACATGTGTATGGTACGTAAGTGCATGCTCTAATGAATAGACATCAAACAACTATCCACTACCAACTTATGAATATTGAAGAACCCCCCTTGATAGCCATAAAAATAACCACCTAGGCATTGTCATCATTGATGATATTTGGTTTGAGTTCGGTACCAAAGAAAATTTTATGTTCGGCACCAAAGAATTCAATCTCTATGATCCCCATAGTATTTTCAAGAACCACTGTGTGAATGTGTACTATCCCTAGATCCACTAGACATGTCATTGGGCAGAGGAGGACCCTTGGAGATATTGTTACAACTACTCCAAGTTCAATGAACCGGTTAGCATAACCACAACATGGAAAGCTTCTCTGTAGGTAGTAGCACCACAGGAAGCAACAACAATATCAACAATAAGCAAAAAACTGGCATATAACAAGGGTAAGAGGAAGAATTATAAGAACCTAGAGGCTGAGAAAAGCTACAAGTTCAAAGAATATCCTCTCATTGAGAAAGAAGCTTTGGCAGTAGAGGCAACAATGCATAAAGAGGGTAGAGCAAAGGAAGAAAGAAAAGAAAAGGCTAAAGGAAGTAGAAATGAAGTTGTAGGAAACATAGAAGAAGTTCAAGGAGGAGTAAGAGTTAAGAAGGGGAGAGAGGGGAGAGAAACGGAACCATAAAGAATATGAATGGAAAGGTGCGTTGACAAAGAAAACTATGCCCATATAGGATTAGGAGTCAAAACAACTTACAACTGAAGAAGAGGGTGAGTAGATGTAGGATCATGAAATTTCTCAATAGATTGAGTAATTGATCGAAGTGATAGACATGGATTTAGCATATGAAATACATGATCAGGAGATTAACGTCATGTCGCATGCACCCAAGGTCACCCCTTAGTCTCCACAACCTCCACTGTCAGAACAAGTCCCAAGTGAGCAAGGAGAGGTTGTTCTCCTTAATGATGATTTGGTGATGGATGTGTACAATCTATCATTCGATGAGTTGAAAAATAAGATTGTACAGGCGTGAATAAAGAATTTCTTGGATGATCACATGTCACTTACATTTATGAAGGAAAGGGTGATAGTTTCAGATGCCAGAAAGTATCCAGTTGCCATGGTTGATGCCACCTTGGCTTATGCAGGAGCCATAAGCTCAAATTTCAAGTTCCTATTAGCAAAGACTGAAAATATGGAAAAGAACTTGCAGGTGGCTTGGAAGAAGGTAGAACAATATGAAGGTTCCAAAATAGTAGAAATGAGGAAAATGATAATTGTCGAAGTATGAACTCTTAAGGACACCATGTGGAAACTCTATGACAGATTTGTCACCGTGCATAAGGTGGTTTCCCATCTATATGGATTTCAGTAGTGGAGTAGAAGGATTGTCCAAACACTCAACGACTTACAAGCTACTATCGCCTATGTGCAAGAATGGACAATGAGATACAAGGGAGCCCCACTTCACTTTCCAAATATGATGAAGCCGCAGGTAGAGCTAGATAAAGCAAGGATTGGGATGTTGATCTAGAACTATGAGCAACTCACCCTATTTGTTAGTAGCATACAGGCTTCATATGCATAGTTGTATAAGATTTTGAATTTCATGGTGAGAACGCACACGATCCCATAAATCGGTTCCCTCACCAAAGATAATCAAAATAACCAAGTTCAGCTAAAGATTGATAGGTACATGGAGCATCTAAGGCGAGAAGCCACCAAAGATGACTTGGAACTAAGTGCACAAAACATGGAGAAGTGCATTGGTTGTCCTGTCATGGTCAAGACCATGTTGCACATGCTTCAGGATGAGTTGGATAAAGGTTCCAAAACCATATACCCAGAAGTTATGGAGGCAAGAGTCTACTCAAAAATACACCATCAAGTACTTTGGCGACATCATATCACAATACCAAGCTTGGATCATTACGTCACTGAGAAGCATCAAGTGGAGGTTGCCGAGTTGGTTTTTCTCCAAAATTCTGAGTCATAGTGTTTTGTCTTGTTAGGCTATCTCTAGCCTATTTTGTCTCACATGGGTACATGTGGAAAATGTATATTATTTGTAAATATGTTTTATGTGAAATTCCAAGTGTCATTAATGGAATGTGAACAATCACTATTGTAATGTAATAGTTATTTGTAAAAAAGTTGAAGAGTCATGAGGGTAGTCAAAGAGTCACAAAGGGGAATGTCAAGGATATAAAGAAGTTGAAGAGTCATGAGGGTATTCAAAGAGTCACAAAGGGGAATGTCAAGGATAACTGCACCATTTGTTATAAATAGAACCTCATAACTCATAGAATGAGCTTTTGGGAGCCAAGCTTTTGGCTAGGCTTAGGCTTAGAGAAGGCTTAGGAGTATTGTGATGAGCCTTGGATTCTCTACAATGTAGAGCAAGTATACTTATTTGGAGGAGTAGATGTTCTTGATTGTAATGTTCTACTATTGGTGCTAGTGGTTGTCAATGGTGTATGTATGGATGGAACTTTCACTTATAATAATAATTACTGAGCCAGCATGCTTTCATGCATACGTTGTTATTATATTTGGACCATTCTGGTTGCTTTAGCTCTGTATGTTGTTTAACTGATGCAATTTATTATGAACTACTTTGTATGAAATTGTATGAATCTTGTTTAATGCGTATTATCGGATTAACCCGTCACTTTGTTTTGTGGACTATTCTACATTTTAGCTTGTGATGCCATTCCACTCGTGTGTTCCTTTAAGGCTGTGTACTATTACATGCTTCTAAGGGACACACTTCCTTTCCCCTTTCATGTGTTAGAACCCCCATGAATCTCACTTGACTTGCTACAAGGTAACACACTTGCTTCAGTCCAAATTTATCATACTTTATCCCTGCATGCTACCGCAGTCAAGGAATTACACAACCAGCTACTGCATGGACTCCTACTCCAAATGGTTTGAGGTCTAGTTAGGACTCCTTACTGGGGAGATCCCCTGAATGTTGGCGGGTCCAACAGAGTCAACATTTCTAGTGCTAAAAGGAGGGTTAGATGAAAAGTTGAGCCCTCAAAGTCTATTTTGAATCTCTGCACATCATTCATGACTTACGTCACAATCTCATCCCCGACATTTTTTTCTCATGCTTCTGATTTCAATGAGTTGGTAGATGTCATAGATGAATTGTCACAACTTAAATATGTTGGTGAAATCAGAAAACCCATGTTAACACAATTTCCTTTTTGGGTTTCTATGATAAGAATGAAGTCCCATTAGGCGATATTGCATGTGGGTTGTTCACTTAGATTCTCTAATGACACGTTAAGAAATGGTGTCTCACATTTCCCACAACCTCTATACACTCATTCAAGAACATGACCAAAGAGTTAGGTTGTGGTTTATTTTGTTATGACTATAAAGCACTTCATCTCAAAATTTTAAAATTGCAAAAAGAACCTCATTCCTGTTTTGAATTTCCAGAAGATGAAGTTAACTGGAAATTTCTTAATGAAATATTTCAGTATCTTGTTCACATCTCTAAGCATCCACATGAGTTATAATCTTTTGAAACCTTGCCAACATACCTTGGTGTTAGAGCTTCTAAATATGAGACAAACAGGGTTTTTGTCCAAAGTGACCCTTCATCCCCTTCTAATCAAATAGTTCTAGCTCCATGGGATGAGATGGGAGAAGTTGTAAACCTACCTATTGGATTCTCACCACGTCCTCCTACCCCACCTGCTCTATATTTTTGCACAAAGTTGGGTTGCAAGCCTGATGGTTGTCACGTGGTCTCATCCCCTCGACCTTCGTTCTTCAATTCTATTGATCCTCCAAATTTTGGTATGTTGTGTTCATCTGTTCTTGATTCCACATGTGATGTTCATGATGATCAAGTTTTGGACAGAGTTGGTGTTGAAAAGCCAACCTGTACTATCATTTTTTATGAGTATGTGTGGGAATCTGAACAAGATGTTGCGGTTAAGGATGACCTCCTTATGTCCACAACTCATCCACTTTATCCTGACATCTTCTATGATTTTGCCACTATTGATTCCTCCTATGAAAATCTATCTACTCTGATCATTCAAAGAACGCGCAGCATGTCAGTTTGTCATTTTATTGGGGAGACGACAAATCTTTCTTCTTGAATCCACTTGATCTCTCATCTTTCATTTCTAGAAACTCAAAGGGTCAATTTTTTTTTTTTCATCAACCCCTCTCTATGATTCGTCAAATAATGAGGATTCCATTGTCCATATTAAATTTTATGATCATGGTTGTTGTAATAGTTTCACTCATTCATTTGATCACGATTCTGGTTCACCTACTGTTGATATTTCTAAGCCGCCAGTATTTGATGATCCATCTACTGATGAAATGGAAACTCCTCAAGTTATCGAGACACTTCAGCCTGAGCTGATGGTTATGTCATGTTCTCGTATCCTTGAGGTTAGTTCCACTTCCGATCAGAAATATGTTGAACCTCCCAAGGCTCTTCATCACTCTCCTGTTCACATTGAAGATCAATCTAGTTTACAATTTTTGCAATCCTCCACCAGAATCACGTGACCCTATTGCTCATGCATTGGAAGAGTCATACGTAGCAATCACTGTAGTGAAATGAAAAGTTTCCTCTTTCTTCATGTTTTCTCATTTGTCAAGTTCAAAAGGGTGTACATGCTTTTCTTCCATGCATAATGTGAAACAACACCATGATACGTCTAAGGAGTTCCTTTCATGTTCTGTCAATTTTTTATTTTCTATGGATGAATTCAAACTTCGAACATTTTGGTTTGAATTTATTTATACTTCTTGTCTATTAGTTTACTTGATTATCTTTCTCATCAACCATGCCATCACCTACATGGGTCAACCAATGCTTCAGTGGTTGCATTGGAAATATCACTTCACATGAGTTAGCCCATGATCTGCTTAGCTTAGGAGTAGGAGTAGTCTTTTATTTTCTATTTTCTTCTGCTTTTTTTTCCTTCATCTTACTTCTTTTCCTTTTCTTGTTTTTTGTTTTATGCATCTATAGGTTTAGTTCCACATGAAACCGTGTTTGGTTTCTGAGACAACCAGGGTGAAATACAAGAGGACTTGTAAAACTAACAACACTTGGATATCTATCTATTTTATCTCTTTATGATGGTCTTGTGTTTCTTCTAGTTGATGATACCTTGATGGAAAATATGTCCCTTTCAGAGTGAATCTTTTTGAAATCACAACGCTTGCACTTTTAAATAGTACCACCTACTCTAATCGATTTATTCGGTTAACCCTTTTCAACTCAGTCAAATAGAGTAAAGTGAGGGGGGAAACCTTAAAAAGTATGTCATAGGTATATATATACATCCTTCTCTCAATAAGTTGAGATCCCTCTTCTACCTCATGAAATAAATAAGTGCCTATGCACAGTTCTTTGAAAAATGAAAAATAAAATGAAAAACTTAAATAAAGGCAAAAGAAGAGAAATAGTTCCTACGTAGAGAGGTGAAGGAATTAACTCCCATCGTGGTACTGTCCAGGCTTGTTGGTAGCAAAGAAATGCTTGTGTTCTTGAAGTGACTCCATCAGGGTACTCTCTAGGCCTATTGGCAGCGGAGCAACACTAGAGATGAAACTAACACTATAAAAATCTATATTACTTGTGCATCAATATACCCCTCATCCCCAATCAAAACAAATTAGTTGACTTGGCTTGGTATGTGTGTTGTCGATAAATGGAAAGGTAGGGACTACATCTTTAAATCAACCCTGTGAATAAGTTATGAGTATCAAATAATCAAACAATACTTTTGGAAGATTTAGACTCACTTTACATGAGACAACGTCCATATAGAGAGTTGGAGTTCCACCAGTGTGTCGCCAATATTGTAGTGGCTACAACCACGCTCCAAAACTTTGCCTAGGCTTTGTTTTGGAACCTCCCTCCTAAATCACATTAGCTTAGCTTGCACTAACCCAGGTACTTTTTCTTTGATTGAACTTTATCTTTTGCATGTTGGCTTGTGTTTTCTACTTTATTTAATGTCTAACCCACAAAATAATCCCTTGACTTGGTTTCAACCTAGTTCCAGTATTGCCTTAGTGAACCACACAATCCTTGACGAAAACCAACCTTGATCTTGAGAATTTCTCATTCCAAGGCAGCAAAGATCCTTCAACTCAAAAATTGTGTAGAGCCAGTTAACATCAAGCCTTCAGTTGGGAAACTATGCATAGCATGAGAGGCAACCATGACCACTATAACTAGAAATTGCACAGAAGCTTTTCCCTCAGTAGCTACCTGATGCATCATCCAGTAAGTTTCCCATTTCTCCCCAAAACTACTCAATCTCTCTGGGCAATGCATGGCAACATTTTCTTGAAAAAGAAAAAAATCAAAAAGGTAAAAAACATCACTAAAAAATAGGGATCTATTTTTAGCAGTCCGGAGGTGGCACTCGAGTTACGTTGGAAACTTTTGCCAAGTGTCACTTTTCCCCTTGATTTTTGGCCTTCTCATCATAAACCCTAAATCTACCAAATATATTTAAATGATGCTACTAGAGCTCATTTACACATTTGATCGAATCTCTGGCAAACCCTGAGGAGATCAAGGATCCTTTGGCACAGTCATTGCATCTTTCTTAGGTAAGTTTTTCTTTTCTAGCCTTTTGCATCTTTGTAAAAGTTTTGTTTGAAGTTTTACATTACCTTTCCTAAGTGTTGCATGCATTACCTAATTTTTGCACTGTTGGTCATCGTTGTGGCGACTTTCTACACATGCTTCATTTCTTTTCAATTTGATTGATTCTTATACTCTTTTTACTTGCATGCATCATCATTCACTTAGAACTACACCAAACATCATTCAATCCTTCAAAACTGCATGATTTCTCACTTCCTTTGGGCATATCTAGGCTTCCCTGACCTGGATCTCGTCTTCCCAAGCATGCAATATTCATTTATGGAACTCAAGACCTCAACGTTGGCTTCTGGAATTGTGCAAAGGTTTCCTAGGCCTGGATCCCACTTTGCACTGCGTAGTTCTAGGAGCCAACCTCGAACCTTGGCGACAAAGACTGCACAATGTGCTAGCTCACCTGACCTAACCGAGACTAAACTGCGCATTGTGTAGTCCCAGTTAGCAAGACCTCCCCACTCACTCCTGGGACTGTGAAATGCACAGTTCCAATAGACATTCAATCACCTCTATGAACGAAGATTACAGAATCCTTCCTAGTAGTTTCCTAGTTTGTTTCTTGGTCTATTATTAAAGTGAATTTAGTTTCAAGCTAGCATTGGCATGCCATGAGTGTCCTCTCTGTCACTAGGTATAACACTTGTTGAGGAAATCTCCAACAGTTATAGGTAACATGGCTTTCAAGAGAGTTGCATGAAAGGATATTGTGAAGAGTAGCATCGGGGAAACAATTAAGCATGTGTCAATGAATTTTCCAATCTATGTATACACTCAATTGTTCATTGAGAAGGGCATGAGGTTATCATGGAGGGAATTCAAGGATATCTTTGTAGGGGACTTCAAGGACAATCTAGAGGATCAACAAGTTTATATCAATGTCCACTAGTCAGACTTACATAAGGTTGCATGCAGGTACCCCACCTTCCTATGTGCAGACATCATCCATTAGATTGTCTCACACACAGATCCAGAGACTAGGACATCAAGCAATCCCAATCTTATAAAAATTTCCAACTTCAGGGTGGAGAACTATAAATAGACGTATCATTCGCCTCAGCCTGTGAACTGCATGGATGCACTTTTCTATTCCACCCACAACTTTGTGAACACCATAGATATTGTAAATTTCTGGGTGAAAGAGCTGTCAAAATTCAAAGCGACACCTAATCATGTTTATAAGAGAAAGTCACTAAGGAAGCCCTACCAATTCTTGGTCATCTTGGCATGTTGATTTTATGGTCGAGAAAGCACGAAGACCTTTCTAGGAAAATTGGGTCGTTGAGTTAGAACAGTTGGTGAATGATGGAAGTCCATTCAACTGGTCAGATCTATTGGCTCTTTAGTTGAAAATACATGTGACTAAAGCCCAAAATCTGCTGAAGGATGAGCAAGTGAGATTATACATTTCCACGTATTTACTCGATGCAATTTGCGCCCAACATCGGTTTCCTGGCATGCATTGGACATGGACACCAAAAGAGACTGCCATCAACATTTATTGCAAGTTACTTTCTGAATGAAGCTACCGAGGAGTTATGGCAAGGTTGACTAACCATTTTAGCATCCCATTGTACAAGTTTATCGTTGATCATGATCCACCTTGCATGTCCCAAGAAGTGATGGAGGAAATACTTAACATTGCAGATTGGTATGCCTTACCCGGTGGCACCTTCATCGGAGTATTTCACGGAGAGAAGCCTCTACATGTTCTACCAAGGTATGAAACATACATGTTGGTCATGTAAGAGGTCGCATATCATCTCTCCATAGGGTTATCAGTAGGACTGCATAGGAATAAGAAGGCACCATGGATTTCCCTTCCTTTTTGGATCAGATTGTATGAGATTAAGAGCTTGAAAGATGTGGATGCCAAAGTAAAGGAAATAGTGAAGTTTTAATTTGGCACTAAAGATTTCGATCCATATGATCTCCATGGTATTTGCAAGAACCACTTTGTGAAGGTGTACTATCCATGGATCCACATGGCATGTAATTGGGAAGAGGAGGACCCTTGGAGATATCGTTACAACTACTCTAAGCTCAATGAACCAGTCAGTATAGCCACAACATGGAAAGCTGCTCTGCATGCAGTAGCACCATAGAAAGCAACAAAAATAGAAATAATAAGCAAAAAACTGATACAAGACAAGGGTAAGAGGAATATTGCCAAGAACCTAGAGGTTGAGCAAAGCTACAAGTTCAGAGAAGATCCTCTCATTGAGAAAGTAACTTTGGCAGTGAAGGCAAAGAGGCAATGATGCATAAAGTGGGTAGAGCGGAGGAAGAAAGGAAAGGAAAGGTTAGAGGAAGAAAACCTGAAGCTGTAGGAAATAGAAAAGAAGTTGAAGGAAGAGTAGGAGCTAAAAAGGAGAGAGAGGGAAGAGAAGAAGAAACAGGAAGAATATGAAAGACAAGGCATGATGACAAATCAAACTGCACCCATATAAGTTGAGGAGTTAGAACAACCAGTAGCCAAATAAGAGGGTGAGAAGATGTAGGATCATGAAATTGCTGAAAAGATGGAGCAATTGATCAAAGTGAAAGATATTGTATTGGCAGATGAACCACAGGATCAAGACACTGACCTCATCCCACATGCACCTGAGATCACCCTTAGTCTCAACCACCTCTAGTGTCAAAACTAGTCCTGAGTGAGCAAGGAGAGGTTGCCCTCTTTGATGATGATCCAATGATGGATGTTTACAATCTATCATTCGACGAGTTGCAAAAGAAGTTTGTATAGGCACGAGGAATGAATTTCTCGGATGATCATGTGTCACCTACATTTATGAAGGAAAGGGTGATAGTGTCAGATGTCAGAAAGCATCTAGTTTCCATGGTCGATGCCACCTTAGCTTATGTAGGAGCCATGAGCTAAAATGTCAAGTTCTTGTTATTAGAGAATGAACAAATGGAAAAGAACTTACAGGTGGCCAGGCAGAAGGAAGGATAATTCGAAGGTTCCACAATGGTAGAGATGACGAATAAATACTTTGTTGAAGTATCAACTCTTGAGGCCACCATGTCAAAACTCTATGACAGATTTGTTACCATGCATAAGGTGGTTGTACATCTATATGGATTTCAACAACGGAGCAAAAGGATTGTCCAAAATATCAAGGACATACATGCTAATATCACCCATGCACAAGAATGGATAATGTGGTACAAGGGAGCCTCATTTCACTTGCCAAAGATGATGAAGACATAGGCAGAGCTAGACAAAGAAAGGATCCATATGTTGATCCAAAACTATGAGTAGCTCACCTCATTCGTTAGCAACATACAATATTCATATGCACGGTTGTATAAGAGTTTGGATGTCATGGTGAGAACACACAAGATCCCATTAATCACACTGAAGCTAAGTGCAAGAACCAAGTCCGGAATCCGGATGCAGATCAACATGTGCATGGAGCAGCTAAGGCAAGAGTCCACTAATGATGACTTAGAACTGAGTGCACAAAACATGCAAAAGTACATTGCTGATTTTGTCATGGTCAAGACCACTGCACATGCTTTAGGATGAGTTGGAAAAAGATTTCAAAACCATATATCCAGAAGCTATGGAGGCAAGAGTCCACTATCAGAAAGACAACATCAAGTAGTTTGGGGACATCATAACACAATAGGAAGCTTTGTATTAGTACATCACCGAGAAGGATCATGTAGAGGTTATTAAGTTGGTATTTCCCCAAACTTCTAAGTCATAGTGTTTTGTCTTGTTAGGTTGGCCTATTTTGTCTGACATGGGTACATGTGGAAAATTTATATTATTTGTAAATGTGTTGTAAGTGAAATTCCAAGTGTCATTAATGGAATGTGAATATTCACTATTGTAATGTAATGAGTTATTTGTAAAGAAGTTAGAGAGTCATGAGGGTAGTCAAAGAGTCACAAAGGGGATTGTCAAGGGTCATCCCACCCTTTGTTATAAATAGAACCTCATAACTCATAGAACATGATTTTTGGAGACAAGATTTTGGCTAGGCTTAGTCTTAGAGAAGTCTTCGAAGTATTGTGATGTGCCTTAGATTATCCATAGTGTAGAGTGAGTATACTTATTTGGAGGATCAGGTGTTATTGACTATAATGTGGCATTATTGGGGTTAGTGGCTGTCACTGGTGTATTTATGGATAGAACTTTCACTTATAATAATAATTATATAGCCAGCATGATTTCATGCATATGTTGTTATTGTAGTTGGATTATTGTGGTTGTTTTAGGAATGTATGTGGTTTAACTTACACATTTTCTTATGAACTAATTTGTATGAAATTGTATGAATCTTGTTGAATGTGTGTTGTTGGATTAATCCATCACTTTGTTTTCTGGACTATTTTACATTTCAGCTTGTGATGTCATTCCGCTCGTTTTCCTTTTAGATTGCGTACTATTACATGCTTTTAAGGGACACACTTCCTTTCCCCCTTCATGTGTTAGAACCCACATGCATCTCACTTGACTCTTTGTAAGGTCACACACTTGCTTCAGTCTAAAGTTATCATACTTATCTTTGCACGCTACCGCGGTCAAGGCATTACATTACCACCCACTGCTTGGAAACCTACTCCTAATGGTCTGAGGTTTAGTTGGGACTTCTTACCAGGGAGATCCCATGAGTGTTGGTGGGTCTAGCATTGTCAACACCTCTAGAAAGTCCAGAGAAAATTCATTGAAATGAAACTCTCGCTTAGTCTTGAGAAATTTGAATTCTTAATGAAGGCAAGGACTATCCTTGGCCATTCCATATCTCAAGAGGGAATAAAATTGGACCCAAACAAGATTTCCATCATCAAAAGGGTCCCTAATCCTAAAAAGTAGAGGGATGTTAGGAGTTTCTTGGTCTTATATGGGTATTATAGGAGTTTTATCAAGGACTTTAGTAAAGTGACTTCACCATTATTTGGATTGCTGCCCAAGAGCTCGGAATTCTATTGGAGAAATAGCTGCCAAGAGGCCCTTGAGATTTTGAAAGAGAAATTAACCATTGCAACCATACTTAGGGGCCCAAATTGGACTCTGCCTTTCAATATCCATGCTTATGCATCTAAAAAGGTTGTGGGGGAAACCTTAGGACAAATAGATGGTAAGTTACCTTATGCCATTTACTTCATTAGTAAAAATCTATCAAAGGATGAAGTGAACTACACTATAACTGAGAAAGAACTCTTAGCTGTTGTACACTCCTTAAACAAATTTAGATGCTACATCACTGGATACAAAAATTTTGTGCATACTGGTCATGCAATTATTAAATATTTGATGAATAAGCTTGATTTGAATGCTATAATCATTAGATGGTTTCTATTGTTATGACAATTTGATTTAACTATCACTGACAAGTCAAGAAAAGAAAATGTAGTTGCATATTTTTTGTCTAGACTTGCTTTGCCTACATGAGATGAAGGGATGGTTGATGAATAGCTTCCATATGAGCACCTAGTTTCTATCTCACTGCTCTCACCATTTTTTCCTGACATAGCCAAATACCTAGTAAAAATTCCCCCAAATATGTCATCTAGGGAGAAGAGAATAATTGTAAGTAAAATCTCCCCTTTCACTTGGATTAGGGGTAATCTCTTCAAGATGGGACTAGATGGGACTATATCAGATCTTAAGAAGATGTGTCAGGGAAGAGGAAGTCCCTAAGATCCTCTCAGATGATGGGCCCTATGGAGGTCATTTTTCTGTCAATATAACAACTTCCAAAGCTCTACAAGCCAGCTATTATTGGCCCACTCTCCTCCAAAACGCAAGAAGGTATACAAGTAGATTTGATCAGTGCCACAGGATGGGAAAAACCACACCCAGGGATGAAATCCCTCTATAAACATAGGTGGCCTTGGATCCATTTGACAAGTGGGGCATGGATTTCATTGGGCCAATTGATCCAGCATCTAGGCAGAATAAGTACATCATTGTGTGGATTGATTACTTAATAAAGTGAGCTCAAACAAAGGTTGTCAAGGTAACAACAGAGGAGAAAGTGGCTAAGTTATTAAGGGAAAATATCTTCTACAAATTTGGGCACCCTAGGGAGATAGTCAATGATCATGGAGCACAATTCACATCACATGTGATCGTGAATCTTTTAAGGAAACATCATATCAAACACATAACATCTACTACCGATAACCCTCAATAAAATGGGCAAGTAGAGGTTACAAGTAGTGCATTAGAGATCATCCTCACCAAGGTTGTGAGCAACAATATAAGAGATTAGGCAGACAAATTAGTGGAGGTCACTTGGGCCTATAATGCCACTTGGAAGACAACTATTGGGTTCACTCCATATGATCTAGTTTATGGAAATAAATCTTTACTTTCTATTGAGTTTGAGTATAATACTTTGAGAATGGCATCCCAATTGGACTTATATTTCACCAAAGCATAGCAAGAGAGGCTGCTCCAATTGAATGGCTTGGATGAGTTTAGAATGCAGGTTGTCCTACACACTGAATTTATACAATTGTAAAGGAAGGTCTTACATGATAAGAATATCAAGGAAAATGTTTTTCAAGAAGGGGATTGGGTATTATTATATGATTCTAGGTTTAAATATTTCAAAGGAAAACTGATGACAAGATGGTTAGGCCCATACCTGATAGAGAAATGTCATGAAAATGGAGCCATTCAAATCTGGACCATTGATGAGGAAGGTATTCCCTTGATTTTTAATGGCCACGGGTTGAAGGTATACAAAAAACCTATGTCTAATGAGGAATTCATCAGTACAATCAATAGAGAGTTTAATGTGATTGGAAGTGTCATAAATTCTAGTCCAAAACATTTCTAGATATTTTTTTTGAAAGAAACAAAAAAAAAGAAAAAAAAGAAAAAAGGAAAAAAGAAAATAAAATCCTTGGATGAAAACATTTAAGAGGCATCTCAGGCTAACTCTTCGGTTGAAAACCTCTCTGAGACAACCCAGGAGAAATAAAAGAGATAAAAAAAATAATAAGGATCCATGGGTGAAAAAAATCTCTTGAGGTGCCTAGGGAAGGCATAGAGGTTGGAAAACTCCTCTGAGGCATCTTATGTGTATCCAAAATAAAACAAATACAGGAAATGGATCTACACCATGTCTACTAATTTTTTTTTCAATTTGCAGGATTAAAAATAGTGGCAAATTCCATATCTAGAGGGCCAACAGTCTCAATATTCTCTTTACTACTCCATCTATCCACTTCATATCCATCATCCACACTCATGTGATCAACCCTCTCCACTATCCCATTAGCCCAAAATTCAAGTTTCACCCCCTGTCTGGATTATTATAGGAAGGACCTTATATGCTACACAAAGGTCTTGTAATGCTACAGGAGGGTTCTAAAAAGATATAGGAGGGAGATCCGAAGAAAATTAAAACCTAATATGACATTGAAAAGGATGAATAAAATTTCCCCACCATGGTCCACTATCCATCCGTCACTAAAATCCATCCACTTTGTCTTAACCCTGTTATTTTTTTTTTGGATAAACACACATAGCACATCCTCTTTATTTCTACAAATCTATACCACTCCCTCAAAGTCCTATCATTTTCCTCAAGACCTTTATATCCTCTCTCATCACCCTGATGCAACTTGGATACCCCATAGCAATAGGAAAGGACTGCTACAAGAAGAAAACCTCCTCCTATAGCAACCTGTGCACACATCACAAAAAACAAAAATCTTGTTTTTTTATTATCAATAGGGGGTGATGAAAACTTATAAGGCCACTCTGTAATAGTCATTTGACTCCCAACATGACTCTCTACCAGCAATAGCATTTTGGACATAAACAAGGTACCTTCACACAAAACAAACAAAATAGTCAAATATCATGAGAAGCAATGAAGAAATACACGAGAAAGAAACTCGTTATGTTAACTCCCTTGATGCCAATAATGTGGTCCATCTCTAGCATGCAAACCCTTGCATCAATTCGATCATGAGGTAGGCACAAGTATGGGAAACTCTCACCCCCTCCCTATGTGTAAACAACAAAAATATGTAAATGTCGAGAGGAGATGTTTTAATAATCTAGAGGTGGCCAGTTAACTTCGCCACCCTTGGCTTGTAAACTAAATTGATGGTAAGAGCTCAAGCAACATGGAGGTGTCACACCAGTTGAGTTGGGATCAAAAAGAGTGGGTGGTGATTACGAGGAACAAGGGAATAATTACTCCAAGTGGGGACAATGATCCGAAAGAGGAAACCTCGTGTGACTGCCATGCCACCACAATGCTCCAAGACCAAGCCAAAAATGTCATATTATGTACTCAGGCTCGAATTATTTTGCATAAACTCTCATTTCAAAAGCATTTAAAGAGAGAAGGAAATCAGGGTGTGATCGAGGAGTTTCGAACCCTATTTTGTCGTTGCTACAGGAGGGAGCTATAGGAAATCTTTCAACTACTAGAGGAGGGCCGAGAGACAGTCACAGGAAGACTAAAAGGGTGAATGAATGTTACAGAGTGTCAAATTGGTCTCCAAATTATTACCTTCATCCTAGACCACTTGATAAAAAGTAGGTGCCACCATCTCCTTCATCCATCCATAAATTGTATGAAGGTGCATTTGAAATTCTACAGGAAATAGAAATCAAATTGTGAAATTGAAAGATCTTTTCAAGTCGTAGAGTAGAGGGAATGTAGGAAAGTATCATCAAAACGGAATTTTTACTCACTGCTACCATTGAATTATACAACAAATTTATTAAAATAAATATCTCTCATTCACTTAGCTAAAAGCATAAGGAAGAGATTGGGGGGGGGATTTAACAGAAGGGATCCGTCAGATACCCAAAGAATCCATCTACACCCTCTTGTGGTAGACATTTTTAGAAGACATCAGTGGCTAGGATTCTTTGAGCTGTTGAAAGGATACAATGATGAGATTGCCTTTAAATTTTCCATGGCCTTGAACTCACAAACAAAAGATAGTGCCACCACTATGGTGAGGGGATAATCCATCTCACTCAACCATGAACTAATTAGTAGAGTGACAACCCTACCTCTCAGGATCAAATGGGGCATCGAAGAAAAAACAACCAATGCCACTGCTAAAAACTACTTCTTCATTTCCAATGAAAAACTTGTCGAGGACAAGAATGCAGATAGGAGGGAAAGCATACCTTATCATTGGGATGAGATTCCCTACCATATCCTAAGATACATCTTAGGTGAATGAAGGTTGAGTGTGGTCTGTGCCTACTACTTTAGATTATTTCATGAACTCAAATTTCAAGAAGAATTGCCTTTGTCTCAAAGAATTAGTGTTCCATACTTCCTCCTACATTCCATCAGGGACATGATTCAAAATGTGAGATAGGGAAAACACCAACACCTAAGCCACCAAGACCTCATTGAACTGATAGTGGTGGATGCCTTGAAAATTTTGAGAGTCTCTATCCTTTGGTCCAAATTCCTAGACATAAATAGAGAGGCCTTCATTGACACACAGAACCTCATACCAGGTGAGACCCCAACCTCTATTTTTGGAGGAAGAGAAGGGAAAATAAAGGAATAAGAAGAATGGGAAATGACAAGAGAGGAAGAAGCAGTAGGGCCATAATAAGAGGAAAGATCAAATTTAAGATGAAAAGAGGACAATGGGAGAACCAGAGGAAGGGGTAGGAAAATAACAAGAGGAAAAGGAAAAGGGGAAAAACAAGAAAAATCAAGTCTTGAGAGGACTACTGAGCCTAGAGAAATAGAGATATCCCCAAAGAAAGAAAGTTTTGTCTTTAGGACCCATTGAAAAAGAGGTAGCTGCAACTTTATCTACCTTGAGCACCTCAATCAAACCTAAAAGGAAGAGACAAAGGAAAGCCCCCCTATAATTTAAGACTAGGAAAAGAACCATGATAAAGAAATGGAGGCCACAAACTCCTAGAAAGGCCCCTATCACAATTGAAGAATCCCCAATCAAGAAAGAGGAGGTGGGTCCCACTGAAAAAACATTGAAGAGGTAACCTCTCCAAAATCCATAAGGAAGAGTCTTATAGCATATGTAAGGAGGCCCACCACCAGATCAACCTCCTTTAGACAACCTAAGACACTTACCACCCTCCAACAAGAAGAAAATGGGAAGCTATAGGAGGGGCATAGTATGCTACAGAAAAAACACACTATGCTACAATAGGAGCAGAGGATGCTACAAGAGGGACATAATTAACAACGAGAGGGCTAGAAGGTGACATAACAACTACAAGAGGTAGAAAATTCACCAAAATCATCTGAGAGGGACTTCCCAGAGCTCTAGGAGCCTAGTCAACAACCTAGCCTAAGCTCCTATTATAGATTCATTGAAGGAAGGAGAGTTATTCCTCAAAAATTTGTAGTCCAACTTTTCTTTGAGCTAGAAGCAGAAAGAGGAAGAATCCATAGACGGATGCAAATTTCTAAGTCTAAAAAGGTGGAATATGTGGGTCTCATGGAAGAAAAGGTCCTTGAAATGGGAAAATAATTGAGTGGGCTAAGAAAGAGGGAGTCCACAATGAAGGAGCAACTACAAGCATAAAATAGGTGGTTGAGGGAGAAGTTGTAGAAGAAGGAAACTCAACTCGCCATAATGGAAAGCCTCTCCATGGAAGCATTGCAGTGCAGAAAACCATTCAAGTCTTATGCACTCTTTCTCATAGAGCAGTGGTTGCAATTCGAAAACATGACCTTAGCACAATATGGGTCTATGCCATTTGAAGATTACAAATAATTCATTGAATTTTGCAACAAGGTTAGCATAGAAGACAAACAAAAATTGACTGAGTTCTACATTCATAACCTCACCTTGAATGATACGAATATTTTGTATCACAATGCAAAATCAGGGGATACATAGTTGATGGCCCTAAGATCCTAGATAACTCATGAGGAGGAAAGAGTTGAGGAAGTAAATAAAGTAATGGAAAAGGAAGAAAATGAACCATTATATATCAGGGAAGATCTACTAAGCCCAATGAATCTCATTAGCAATCACACTGTCATCTTCAATGGTGCTGACCTAGCACCCAAATATCTTGCCACCCAGGAACAAGTCATCTCACATTTTTAAGACACACTTAGGTTGTTATGGACATAAAGCCAACAAGCCTCCCAAAGGAGATGGCATCCCTTACCCCACAGTCTCCAGACCAGGGAATATCATCCTTCTGAAAAGGTGAAGAATAAATTGGAGAGGACACCCTTACATAAAATAATCTTGAAAAGATGAAAAGTCAATTGGATTGGACTCAAGCTCAGTCCACCCTTACTGCTATGCCTAGAGGAAGGAAGAAATGAACCATAGGAGAAGAAGGAGTGGATAAAGATAGGAAATAATGCAGGATTCTATCCCCAAGAAGGAACACCATATGAGGAACCTTGGGATGTTAGGGAAGCCACCAGGGCCATGAAGGACATGGACGTAGATGATCGAGTTTCTTAGACGATGAGTAACAATTTTAGTAGGGGGTGATGATGAGGCTTATCAATAGTTACATCATAAGGTTCATAATTCCATCCTCTAGCTTTAGAAATGTCTCTTTATGACATTTGTTTACAATTTTTGTTATATTATTCTTAGTGAGAGGGGTAAAATATGTTTTGCTATATCATGTGGCCTAATATGGTTTAAATGAAGGAAATGGATCATTTTTTAGATGATTTCAATGCAAAGCTTGGAGTAGACAACATGGAGAGATTCTAGGAGGTTTTCCACCTCCTTAACTCCCTCAATCAATGAAAATCACCATACTCTCTCTCATCAGCTCAAGGTCATTGGAAGCCAAGCAGGACGAGGTCATTGGTAGCCAAGCAGGATGAGGTCATTGGCAGCAAAGCAATTGTAGCTAAAGAAGATCAAGATCCACCTTTCTCATGTTTTTGGAGAGAAACATTCCTATTTTCGAGGGAGATGTTAGTAGCTACCCTCTTGTATAAATAAACATGTCAAAGAGCTCATTAAGATTCAAACTTTCTTTTCAGCTAGGAAGTTATTAAGCTTAAGCACTTGATATTGTTATTTTTTACTAGTTATGTGATGTATTTGACATTGATGCAATGATAATGAGAAGTTTCTTATTGGTTAATCACTGAGTTAGTTCAAGACGGCTAGATCTCTTGGGTTTGGGCACAACCTCAGTGGCTTACGTCCCGCTTATGTATTGGTATTTGCTTTTAGCTTATAATTCTTATTAGTTTTCTACATTCCATTATAACATAACCCATCAAAAATATTAATATTGTAACCTCTATCTCATCTCTCTCATCTCTCTCATGGGAGCATGAATGGAAGAATCTACAATCACAACCCAAAAATGCTCTTTTTATGATTTCTTGGAAGAAGGCCTATATTAGTTATCTTTGTTTGCATATGTTTACTATAGCTTAGGAGTTGATTTATTGACTAGATAAGAGTTTTTGGCATATATTAGATGGTATTTAAATTCAACTCATCTTTTCCACCATTAGTTATTTTACTTTGTCAATGATAAAAGAGTATGTGCATGTGATGTTGCAGGGTTTTTTGGATCTGAAGGAAAGGGGCATTTCACCATGTCCATCCTACACTTCTTCACCCTCTTTGATGAATCCCAAAATTATATTCTTGAGCTCATTCCCCGAGGTCACCATAAGCAACTCTCCTAGTTCAAAACAAACCTTCCTAAGGTGTTGAGCTTGGCTATGTGTATTGTACACATTTCATCCATATACCACAACCTCCATCCACCTTACCATTCATTTAACTCATCATTCCTACCTCCTAAACCTTCTTCACATCCTTCTTGTAGCATTACAGGCCTTCTAGTAGCAATATAGGGCACGTGTAGCAACTTCCTGTAGCATGCCTATAGTAGCCTATTTAACTGTCTTTTTTTACCTATGATGTAAGTTTTACTTAGTTTAGAAGTATGTTGACCCCTAGATGTCACTCCATGGTCAAGGGCAACACCTAGGCCATTCCAACCATCCTTTTCCTTCATTGCAAAATAGAATAGCATTAGTTTCTTTATCAAAGATTTAGCACAAATAAAACATTCATTGATATGAAAGTGTGATCTAGATAGATGATGCATGAAATCTTGAGTTATGACTTGGTAGGTTAGTTTCCTGTCTACAACTGGATTTGGTAGCTAGATGGTTGATTACATGATAGGTTAGTTCCCTTTCTGCAAGTAGTGTAGCTCTTGTCTTTTCATGAATTGACCTAGTAGCATTTACAAGTTAATAATGTCTACAAGTTGAGGTTTAAATAGAATTTTCATTTTTTTCATTAGAATTAGCTTCTGAATTTCACCTTCATTAGTTAATTTCCTTCTAATTTAGTAGAAAGAATGGCCTTGGAGCACTATTGTTTAGATTTCCTAATTGAGGGTGGCATGAGTAGAATCCCATCTAATGTGTATATAGAAATGTCACCTTGAAGTTTGTATGAACCCCAGTTTCATAAATAGAGTTTAGGAACCCATACGAGCTGCAACACTCTTGGTGTAATACCAGGGCTCATCACCCACCTCCACTAGTGACCTCTGCTACAAACATATTTTTGGGCTATTTTTATAGGGGCCTCTACAAAAACCTCCTTTAGAATGTCTTTTACTTGTAGTGAATTGTTTTCTTTCAGGTAGAGAATCATTCATAATAAAATAAAACCATAACCTTAAATGACTTAGAGGTGACACATGAATAAAAGGATGTGTTTCCAGATGAGATTCCTAGATTTCCACCTAAGAGAGACATTGACTTCTCAATTGAGCTGATGTTGGGGGCCACACCAGTGTCTAAAGCATCCTACAAAATGAGTGTGCCAAAGTTTATGGAATTAATTAAGGATATATCAGACTGAGTTTTTTTCCATGGGGAGCACCAGTTTTATTTGTGAAAAAGAAGGATGGTACATTTATATTATGTACTTACTACATGAAGATGAATAAGTTAACAATTAAAAAAAATATCCACTACCTAGAATCGATAACTTATTTGATCAAGTGAGAGGGGCCACATTATTCTACAAAATAGATTTAAGGTCTAGATACCATCAATGAAGGTCCATTGATTAAAGATCAAGATATTGCTAAAACAACTTTCAGAACTAGATATGGGCACTATGAGTCCACTGTACTTCCATTTCGACTTACGAATGCACCAACTACTTGTATGTCCTTGATGAATAGTATTTTTAGTTAGTATTTGGATAAATTTGTGTTTATGTTTATGAATGATATTATAATTTATTCAAAGATGTTGGAGGAACATGTACAACACCTAAAGATAGTGTTACAAACACTTACGGAACATCAACTTTACAATAAGTTTTGTAAGTGTGAATTTTATGAGGACCAAATATAGCACCTGGGGCATGTAATTTATTATATATGGATCATGATTTTTTATTTTATTTTAGATGAAAATTATACTCTTCAAATGCTCAAAACACATAATAAATAAATAGCATTGTAGTTAAAGATTATTTCTTTATTATAATCTTGTAATAGTTATTATTATATATGTATTACGATATTCGATTTTGGTTTATATAAAAATCAAAATTTTCAAGTGTTCATAGCACATAATAAATAAATACCAATGTAGGTGAAGATTATACCAACAAGAATACAATTAGATAATTAATGTACATATCATTTCTTACCATTTAAAAAATAATAGTTAACATTTCTTCTTTTTCTTTATTTCTTTTTAGTTCTATTTTCACCTCTTTAAAGAAGAATCCACAATTGCAACTTGTAATTGAGAATGAAAGAAATCAAGAGTAAAAGTGACCAATTCCTTATAAAAATCAAAGGTGTCAATTTCATGAAGTCACATTATTCCTCTCTGATGTACAATTACTATCCTAATATCCATTTTTTTGTTTTATCCTTGAAGACAAGACATGGTTCCCTAAATGACAATTATGGAGAATTGTTATGATCCTTATTTCTTGATCGTTGTTTGTTGAATTTCCTCATTCTTTTCCTCACCTTCATCCAATGGAGATGTCCAACATTTTTTAAATATTTAACTTCCCTTTTCATAAAATATGAATTCATGCATGAGGATAAGAACCTTGTAGATGTGTTAAAATATGATATATCCTATATCCATTGTATTCTTATGTACTTGAGCCTACCTGAACTTTTTCTATTTGAGAATCATTTTGTCTAGAAGACACTTACTTTGGTTGACCTCAACATAAAGATGAGCATATGTGCATAACCCCAATATAGGTGAACATGTTTTAAATTGATTATCCAAAGTATTACAATTGTCCTCGATAGATGGCAAGAACAAAGTTGGAAAATCATCCTAAACCGACATCCAGGTTATTGACATAAATCTTGGATCCAATTATGAACCAAGGAGCTATAAAATTATCCACTCTTTCCCAAGCTCCTTAAACTTGCTAATAATCTACATGATAAAGAAAAATGTACTATATATAAATAATCCATTGGATCGAAGAGATATCTCATAATGCTTTCTCTAAGCCTAATAGATCCTATGGTATAAATCTAAAGAAGGAAGCCAATAAACATTAAATCTATAAATAACAACATTTGATTCATTGGTTAATGTATTTGAGGGACACTTGACATTGTGATCTTCAACAATGGCTCCTATTCTACTTTATTCATTATATAAGTAGTAAAAATAGAGCTAAAGAGCACATTTCAAAGATATTGACTTTAAAGTTAAAAAGTCCCCATCACCAATCCTCAATGTAACCATAATACCAAATAAATAGTTACCTTTCTCATACATTATGCTTAAATAAAATAAAGTAAATATTTTAATTCTTTCTTTACAAAATGAGACATTACATGTACAATTATCTTTTATAAATTATAAATTTTGATTATTATTTCAAATATACAATTGAAATAGTAAAAAAAAGGTTATTAGTAAAACATTTTTTATCGTCGTTCTAAATTTATTTTTATCTTTTATAATAATAATTTTAGTGAATAATTTTTTTATTTTTTTTAAATACCAATAATGTGTTAGGTACTTCATTATGAAAATCATACCATTCAAATAAATTACCGTTATTGAATGACCTCAAAATATGTAATATTCAATCCAATACATTAAACTTTTGACATACATCTTGGAATACCAAATTACAGTTTCACCACCACACTAAGTATCATTTTCGTTATTTCTGATCACGCATAATCTTCTCTATGGGAAAGACACCAGATTGCGGACAGGGGCAACCACCATGTGAGCGAGCCTAAAACTCCTTGTGTATCAGTGTGTATTGTATATAAGTGCATGCTCTAATGAACAGAAACCAAACCACTATCCACTACCAACTTAAGACTATTGAAGAACCCCCTCCATAGGCATTGTCGTCATTGATGGTATTTCTCCGTCGCAGAAGACTTCCACCCAAAGCAACTATGTTATTCCTCGCCATTGCAATGATACGATCTCCGACAATCTTCGTGTAACATCCTCTAATAGCTCAGATAGAACACCATGGGGAGATATAAAATTCACATGTCACTCTCTTCACTGGTGCCACGATGGTGCCCTTCGTAAGGGTGGAAACATGGGGCACCATGCCTACCATGAAGACGACCTAGATTTAACTGCCGACAATAGCTACTGATCGACTTAAACTTGATGAGGTTATATTGAATTTCATATTTCAATAATTAAAATCAAATGTACCTTTCTAAAACAATATAATTATTTAAAAAATAATGAAAATTTTGCATTTCTAGTCCTCAAAGTATTCTCTATAAATTTGGCGGTACTATATAGAAATCCTTTTAGGCACATAATATCAAACATTGACACTACTAATACATAATTCTTCATCACATCATCTTATTTAGTGATAAAATGTTTTTTTTTCTCGGCAATACTAACTACTTTTATATTAATATGTACAGGTAAACTTTTACATCCAAAAAGACTGGCTTCCCAGGGCCAACTGTGGCTCCATGGGTGGCTCTATCAGACTCATATTTTTGCCTCGCAGGGCGATAGTTCCAGATAGATCAAAATGCATGAAGCTGAGATTTTCCATTGTAGCACCAAAACTGCCCACGCAGGGGCACTCCCAAAAAGACGCGTAACCCAGACAAACTGTAAAAACTGATAACATTACTTTAAACAGACAGCAACAGGCAAAGACAACAAATTTATACCAAACACTAGACTCCGAACCCATAACGACTGTGGAGGCCGCGAGCGAGACTTAGAAACATAAAGGAAACAGACCAAGATATAGAACAGAGACTTGATATTGACCAGAACCATGAACCCGACCTGAGAGAAGGAGGCAAAAGCGAAGGAGTGTCGCGGGGAGTTACTCCTCTGGTTCTTCTTCCACAATTCTGCTCCATCCTTGTCCCTCTGGAACGCCTTCCCACATAGCCATGGGATTCTGCGCTGGGGCAGACAGCTCGGGTTCTTGAAATTGGGTGGGGGGTTGAGGAGGCTCCCTTCCTGAATTTCCCTCTGCATTCGATGGCTCCCCCATTGGGAGCTTCCCCCTGTCGCTCTCTGAATTATCCTCAGCAGGGACCAGTGACGAACCTTCATCATTCTCCTCAGGAATTTTGGTAAAAAGCACAGAGATATGTGCATTAACTCCGGCATTGTCCCTTGAGCTACCCAATGTAAAGGTGACTGAGCCAAATGTTGGGAGCATGGGCTCTCCCTCAATAGAGCTACCCACTTCCAGAAATTGACAAGCCGGGATCTGGGTGGCTCCCGCTCTTCTATAACAGTAGCAGCAGCAGCAATGATGATGAATGTCCGCTGCAGGGGGTCGAGAAGATTCTCCATGTCCTGGGCCTCTTCTGCAAGGCATCCTTTCACGCGTCCGCCCCATGGTATCCTCCAATTCCTTATTCTGCTCCAGCGCAGAGGAGGGTCGACAGTAGTTAAGATCCCTTCCAGAAGCTTGCTGCTCCCAAGTTGGGTTTGGGCAGAGCTTACCTGAGCGAAGACAGAGGCCAGAAAACACTAGAATGGAGCGGACCTCACCCAAACTCTCGACAACCAGATCACAGTATCGACACTCAGAGTTCTGAGAATCCTTCTCGTCGCTCTGAGCTCTCTTCCCCAACCATTCATCATACTTATGCCCATTAACATTCCTTCTGAAATGACCCACATTGAATGCTCTTCTCAGGATTGCCATCACCTCCAGCGGCTCCATTAAGGTTTCCCTTGTGTCTCTCCCGTCTTGAAGTTTCGACGGCTTGAGGCATTAAAGACCCTTGCTCTTCACGTGGCAGCCCATGCCCAGCATGTGGCTCTCCATTGCCAAACTCGATGACACCCACATCCGGGGCGACAGCCTCTTCTTGGATCAGGCTTTGACACTCCTGGAGCTGTTGCATGTTTGGAATAATATTGGTGTCTCCAGATAGAAGAGGGTAATCAGTCTCTGTCCCGATGTTGGCTAGGAGGTCCGCAATTTTGTTGCCTTCCCGCTTAGTGTGTATGAAGGAGATGGCTCTAGAATTGCTGAGCTTCTGAGCTAAATCATTTAACCTTGCTTCAAGCCTCCAACTGGGTGCTACTTTCCTTGCATTCGAGCCATTCTGAAGATGGGTGGCCATGTTGATAAGAATCTGGGAGTCCCCTTCTACAATCAGGGGTTGGAGGTTGAGATTCCAAGCTTGCAAAAGGCCTTGCCATAGTCCTTCCAACTCGGCTGAGTTGTTGGTATCCCACCCTAAGTTCCCAAAATAAATCCTTATGGGGGTGCCTTCTGAGTCCCTCAATATGCCTCCATAACTAGTTGCGCCAGGATTTCCTTTGGAAGCCCCATCGAAATTTAGCTTGTATGAGTTTTTGGGAGGGGCTTCCCATTGACAGCAGTTCTTGCTATTGATATTAGGAGCACTGCTCTTGAAAGAATCAAGGGGTAGCTGCAGCTGCCAATTATCTAGAATGTTGTGCTCATTATCAGTGGAAGGGAGGTCATCCTTAGTCCATACCTGAAGCGCCATTGTCTCTTGAATGTTCTTATGAATCCTGTTCCAGGTTTCCTCTAAAGGAGATTGCTTGTCTTTGAAAATGCGCTGATTACGTTCCTTCCATATATTCCAGAGGACGATCCCCGGAACAATACTCCATAGATGGTTAAGGATCTTGCTGTTGTAGGGCTGCATTGGCCAGAGTCTTAAGGAATTGATGATGTCACCCTCTCCCCTGCAACTTTTTTGACATCTGAAACTGACCTTGTCCCATAGTTGATTGGCTAGAGGGCAGGTATCCAGAAGATGATGGAGAGTTTCTTCATTTTGAGAGCAATTAAGACAGATCGAGGGGCCATGAAAGTTCCTCTTTCTAAGCTTGTCCCAGGTGAGTATTTTTTTATGACCCACCAGCCAGAGAAAGTAGGCGATCTTTGGCCATGGTCTGAGCTCCCAAATTTTGCTCCAAACGGGGTCTGGGGGAGAAGGGAAGCTGCATAACAACCTGTAAGCTTCTGAAGTAGTGTAGGACCCCTTGGGTAGGTATCCCCATCTGAGAATATCCCCGCCATTATCCTGCCTGATACTTCTTTTCTTTAGCTCAATCTTTAGCTCTTCTTGCTGCTGTACATCTGCATGGTTGAGTATTAGGTCGCTCCGTTTCCATTTCCTGAAGCCATGCTCCAACTTCGAAGACCAGAATTGGTGAACTTTTTCCTGCTGCTGGTCCACCCTTTCTGGAAATAGAGAAGGGTGAAGAATATTTTGGAGTTTAGGCAATTGGTTCCAGGCATCGGTCCAAAATCTTGCAGTGCGTCCGTTCCTTATTTCCCAGAAGTTGTGCTTCTGTATTATCTGATAGTGTTGCTTGGCCGCATTCCATATTGTGGATCCTTTTTCAGTAGGAATGAAACTGATGAGTTCCTCTTGAGGTCGACTACTGGCATACTTGGCTGTCCATATTTTTCCCCAAGGCTTATCTGGGCTAGTGATCCATTGCCACCAGATCTTGGCGTTCATAATGGAATTGCTGTGTTCAGGATCCCTTAATCCAATGCCTCCCTTTTCTTTGGGCATGCAAACATTGGTCCACTTCACCAGGGCCCATTTGCGATTGGTAGCTGCGCTGCTCCATAGAAAATTGCGCTGTAGGTTTCTTATACTTTTTAAAACCCATTTAGGCGCAGCTAGAATGGAAAACAAGTACAGAGGCATTGCCTGCAAAACCGATTTGATGAGGACGATTCGGCTGGCTAAATTAAGAGATCTGTAAGTCCAGAGATTGAGACGATTTTCCAATTTCTCCAGCAGGGAACGCCAAGCGGGTTGCTTGAGGGCTGAAGCCGAGAGGGGAGCACCCAAATATTTGGAGGGAAGAGAAGCCGCGGGGAACCCCAGGATTTAGTGATAAAATGTTAAGGGAAGATTTTTATTTTAATTTGAAAGGTTAATTTTATTTTAGATTTTTTGAATTAATAATTTAAAATAATATATTTTTTTTATGAGAAATAATTTAAAATTGTATGTAAATTTTATATGTCATATTTTTTATTATGTCAAGTTGTACATAATTCTTGAATGAATACAAATATATAATTCTTCGATCAGAATATCATATTTAGTGATAAAATACTAAGAGAAGAGTTGCATTAATTTGAAAGGTTAATTTCATTTTAAATTTTTATTATTGATAATTTAAAATATTTTTTTCCTATAAAAATATTTAATATAAAATTATATGTAAATTTTATATATTATATCTTTTACTATGTTATGCTATACAAAATTCTTGAATGAGTGCAAATAGTTTTACTAGTAGGCTAGTATTGCAATCTATAAGAAAGTTTTATGGAGAGAATTTAATGTGACTATTTACTCTTTCATTCATTAGATGCCAACCTTAAGAAACAATAAATTTGTTTTTCTTTACTAAAAGATAATTGGTCCAATAGTTTAAATATTTACAATGAGTTTTTAATAAGGAAACTAGTCCAATTTTTTTTTTTAAATAATCAAAATATAGTGTTGTTTTGTTGATATTACTGTAACGTTCATATATATATTTAAAAATTTAAAAAACATTATTTTCCTTCAATGAAGTATAACTTAATTTTTCATGAGAATTAGAAGTCTAATGATTGATACACATGTGCTAAAGAGACATAAATAACATTATACTTTGTCAACAAAACTATATCAAATTATTATGAATCAAGAATGTATTAAATCAATTTTGATCATTGGTGCCTAATTTTTAGTCTTCATGTTTAGCAAGGAGAAAGAAGACATGTATGTACTATTCATAAACCCAAGCAAATGGAGAAGACAATTAATGTAACAAGTGGGGTAAGAAGTAAATGCAAGCAAGTGAGTAGGTAGAATCAAGAGGTATAGGCGGAGTCACATAACATTAGTAGTTATTGGTCTTAAATCTAAGTAGCAAGAGGATGGGGAATTGATTAGAATTGAAATTGTTTCTTTCATGTGAGAATCAAGAGTATTCACCACAACCAAAGCATTTGGTCTTAGATACTCACCACTAAAATATAATTTAAATAAGTAAGTGGTATATGCATGTATTAATTCCATAAGAATAAAATTTTATTATTATATGTATTTGGAATAAAGTTTCTAGAATTTTAATTTAATTATCAATAATTATCCCATAAATAATAGAGATTAAACCTCTCTAGAATATTTTAAAATATTGATAGTAATATATTTAAATTCAAAATTTATATTTATATTTAAAATAATTATTTCATCGATTTTAATTAATTTTATAAATTCTTGATGAAACTAAGACTACATTTTAAAACCCAACTTCAACTCCTCTAGACCTAATTTACCCAACGGCAACTTCTTCCTATTAATCTACTAAGATGACCACTGATTGTAAATACAATTTACCTGTTCGTAAAGCATGAGTTTTTTAACTCTCTTTAACTATAGTTCAAATCATATTGTATTCCAGTCAATTAGCTGTCGGAGATCACAAGCCACGAGAAAAATAAATGTACCTATGACGTACCGAGACATCAAAATACCTTTATCCAAAAAGCAGGCCGGTCACTCATGGAAATTTTTTGACCGAATTTTGGAATCAATATCCATCCCTTCCACAAGCGACAGTTTAGACAATTTTCCACGATCTTAAAGTCTACAAACAGCCAAACCGAAGAGAGTCTCTGCCGAACTTTTTTCATGTTGCTTCTTCCGCAAGGAACCAACTTTTCTTTTTATGTTTCTTCGACATGGAACTTTTTTCATGTTGCTTCTTCCGCAAGGAACCAACTTTTATTTTTATGTTTTTTTCTGGTGAGCGTAGGTTATGTAGTGGGAATGGCGTGATGTATTTCTCTTTCATTCCAGTTTGTGGGAATGGTTTGTTGTCCTTTTTTCTTCTTTTTTTTAAGTTTGTATTTCAGGTTATGACATGGAGTATGTAACTGATTTTTTAAAATATTAAGTAAATATTGTTTATGGACATAACTGGCATCAGATTGGTATAGTGAAAGCAAATATTGTTTATGGACGTCTGAACCCATACCCACTGATAGTGAACTGAACGGAGAAAAACTATGATGTCATTTTCTAAATTCATCTTCTAAATTTGTTTGCAAATGGAGTTGATGATTGATTCTTCCAATGTTGCAAAACAAGCCTTAAGAGGTCTGCCCAAAGCCATGTCCGCTGTAAAAGCCCAAGTAAATGAAGTAAAGAAATCAGATCACTGTTAATTGGG
The DNA here is from genome assembly GCA_031772625.1 of Pinus tabuliformis. NCBI lineage: Eukaryota > Viridiplantae > Streptophyta > Pinopsida > Pinales > Pinaceae > Pinus > Pinus tabuliformis. Next base: position 658,966,570 of record CM062807.1, read on the forward strand.
TAAGGAGAAGCAGCCATCAGTTAGATATAAGTCGGTGGAAACAAAGTGCCCACATAAATAGTAAGGCATTGATAGATAGTGACTTCACAACGGCCATAGTTTGACAACCGCCCATTTCACTATTTTGATCCTCTATTTCTTCTTTTGACTGCACTTTGACCCTTCTTTTTAATTACCGAATAGTTAGATGAAGCGAGATGTATGTGCATTGTCAAATATTTGACCTTTTTCACTATATTTCTCTTTTTCACTTATGAATCGATCGATTTTTAATTGTACGTAAATCCAAACCATCAAATGTTTTGAAGTGTCTTAGTAATCTCTAGAATCCGGATAGAACGTTGGTTGTAATCACATTGATAGCTACTAGCGATTTGGTAGATCGGATACAAAAGCTGGTTCAGACTAAAATATGGGATTGGGTTCAAAATTCAATCCTCATACGGCCAGTTCCAACAGGCTCCTATGCAACTCGAGCCTATGGAACTATGATTTGGTGGTTCCATTAAAAGCCTGATTCCAAATAAAATATGGGGTCCGGTTCGAAATTCAATTCTCATGTGGCCAGATACTTTGAAATAAGTTTTTATAGCTTAAAAATAAATTGTGATAAGTCGCATAACAATATAAATTAGTTATAGATACCAATTTGATGTTTATAATAAACATGAAAGGTATTTTATATTATTAAAATTTAAAAAAATTATAAGTATTAAAATTATAATTTTATTTAAATTATTATTATTAATTATTTTAATAGTTTTATTTATTTTGAGATTAGATTTATAGAATTCTAATTTAATTTTAAGTTATTAAAGAGTTTAGACTTCTGTGATCCATACTTGATTGTTAGAGATTTCAGCAAAATCACATAGAGAATCATTTGTCGACGCGTTTCGAACCAACTAGTGTGGTTCATCCTTAATTTTAAGTTTATTTTGGGATTTATTCTCCAGAATATTTTAAAATATTAGTTTTATTTTTTTAATTAAGTTGATCAAATAAAAAAAGTCATATGAAATGACTCATGGCTTATATTGATAAGTATGATATTGACCCATGGTATTGTAAGAAAGCTTACTTGACAAACTAAGAATCTCGAGGTAAAATAAAAGTGAATCTCCATAGTTAACACTCTTGTTAGATGTTTGGATTTTTTTTTAATGTATATATTTTTAATTTATATATTATTTCTTTTATAATTAATAATAATAATAATTAAAAATAAAGATGTATAATAAAGTAAGTGCTTTGATGTTTATCATGAATTGACGCATCAATTTTTTTTTGTGCATTTCAGGTGGATGCTCCACCTATCGTCACAAGTATCAAAGCTTTAAAGATATTAAGGATATCAAAACATTTACTTCTTGATATATTTTAAGAAATCTAAAAAAACATAAAAATAAATTATTGATGATTTGAATGCATTTTATATGGACACTCCACCCATTATAACGATATGAAAGCTTTCAAACGATGTTGCCAAGGAAACACCGTAAGGCATAAATCCAAGAACAATGTGGACATACAAAAGATCATTGAAGATAAAAATAACCTGAATACTCTTGTAATTGTAGTAATTGTATATGTGTGTCTTTGTCTATCTTTGTGTGTCTGTAAATGGTTGTATGCATTTGAGATTCAGATTGAGTTTTACTGGGTTCTTCCTATTCCAAATGAATCAATTTACGATTATTTTCTAGTTTTATAGGATTAGTGATAGTCGCATGAATTTTTACTTGGTATTTTTAATTCTGAGGAATTCATCACTATGTTTACATTTTATTATTTAGTATAACCAATCTATCTCAACATAGCTCGAATTTAGTAAAAACAACTCTAACTAGAACTTCATGTGTAGGAGGTATCAACAGAGGCTCGATCAATGTATAATACAAGATTGGCAAGATTCACATATTGGAGCCCTAAGATGAATATATTTCGTGATCCTAGATGGGAACAAGGTCAAGAGACTCCAGGAGAGGATCCTTTACTTGTTAGTCAAGATGTTCCAAAAGGAAATGTTGTAAGGCGATTGTTGGGTCTTGAAAATGTCATTCATTTCCATTACACTTTCACTATTATGTCCATTATATCACCTCTATTTCACTACTATGTCACTACATTCATCCCACTTTCATTATCATTGGGACACATTTATTTTTTTCCAAACTTTATTAATTCTTAGTCTTTTTACGTGAATTTGTGGTTAAAAATTAGAAAATAATGTGCATATGCTTATACCTAACAAGTGGGTTGAGATTGTTGACATGTGTAGGTTAAAAGGAGGCTTCTAGAAGACCTTTATGTGGCACTCTACGGCCAAATTCGAATTTGAGTGGAAAGAATCATGGGATGATGAGGATATGTGTCACATCTCCTAATTGTATTGAAAATTTAAGAAGACATGTGTCTTATCAGTTCCTAGTTTGATTAGGACTCTAGAGGTAGAGGGAGAGATTCATGGACTCTCATTAATGAGACATCTTCTCATCTTTTTGTATAAATAGGAGATCTCTATCCTTCATTTGTTAGTCTTATCTCAGCTTTTTAGTTATTTAGCTTGGAGTTTGTAGTTCTTCCTTGATGGCTTTGGAAAGCTTTAGAGAGCTTTATTGTACTTTGTAATTTTGAAGAATTTGAATAAAGCTTTGATGTTCTCAACATGGAAGGAGATGTGAAGTAAATGTCATGGAGCATATTAGAATGTAAGGTAAAGTATATTTTATTTTGTAATTTTGCTTTGATTTCGTTCATGTATGTCATTTTATTGCTTTCAAGTTTGATAGTTTAGATTTTCCATTCATGCAATTTGTGTGTTCAACCGGTTGATTGTAAATTAGTTTTTCTTTACATGTTTTTGCATCAAATAGTGACATGATATTTGCCTCTCTACTGAACTTTTTCTTAAGTTTTTCAATTTCAATTATGCTTAGATTTCAATCTTATTTATTTACTGTTGTTAACTAGTTTAGATATCAAATTCTTCATGTTATTTGACGTTATCTCCAAAGCCATGGCTTAACCCCGAAAATCTACTTGGCGAGCTATTGGATTATAAGTGAAGTGATTTGATTTTACTCTCATTATGCAAGTAGGTAGTTTAGATATCAAGTTTTTCATGTTATTTGACGTTATCTCCGGAGCCATGGCTTAACCCCGAAACGCTACTTCGCGAGCTATCAGATTATAAGTGAAGTGATTTGATTTTACTTTCATTATGCAAGTAGGTAGTTTAGATATCAAGTTCTTCATGTTATTTGACATTATCTCCGAAGCCATGGCTTAAACCCCAAAAAGCTACTTGGCGAGCTATCGGATTATAAGTGAAGTAATTTGATTTTGCTTTCATTAATCCACAAGTAGGTAATTTAGATATCAATTCTTCATTTTATTTGATGTTATCTCCGGAGCCATGGCTTAACCCCGAAAAGCTACATGGCGAGCTATCGGATTATAAGTGAAGTAAATTGATCTTGCTTTCGTTAGTCTGCAATTTTTGGTTTGTTTGAGTGCAATAGTTAAGATTGTGTTTTTGTAATTAGATGGGTAGCAGAGATAGTGATTTCATGATCGGTATTTCATATTTTGTTTGATTTAAGTAGCTGCATATTTACATTCCTGTTCAAGTATTAATTTTATCAATAGCATGTTTTGAGATCTTTTGAAGTGCTAAGTTTTGGAAGTTACCATAAGGGACATAAACCTTGTCTTGAAATCTACATCCATATTTGACGTTTAAAAGTATTCTCAAGATCTTAGAATAGGATTTCCATTTACATTAAAGACTTTAGGAGATCAACAAGAACAAAACCCCAAAACAAGATAAAAACTATAAAACAACGAAGTAAGAAAAAAGGTTAACTAAGCACATATGGTGCACCACACTTCATCAGTTTACGATACCTAAATTGATAATTTATGTAGAGCAATTTAAGATGTTAAATTGACTAGATATTTTGGCACCGTTGTTGGGGAAGTGTAATCAGGAGACTTTATTTCTTACATCTAAATAATAATAATAATAATAATAATAATAATTTAATAATTCTTAAGTATGCTCTCCTCCTGCACTTTGTGTGATCCGAAGGATCAGAAAAAAAAAAAAAAAAAAGAAAAATGTTATGTAAAAAAAAAAGAGACAAAATAAAACTTTATCGTTTCAATTGATTCAATTAAAAAAACCAATATAATGAAATTAAACTACTTTGATAGGTTCAAATTGTCCAATATTGACTAGTTATGGTTTGTAGTTGTCATCAAAACACTATGTCCTATTTTAATAAGATTCTGCAAATTAGCTACGGAATGCAACCTGATTCCGTAGCTAATTTCAAGGTTTAGCAGGTTACAGGCGTCCAATGAAGAAATTGACCACATGGGCATCTCCAGAATTGTCTCGACATGGATCCTATCCTAGTCTCCCAACCCGGATTGATAAAAAACCAGCTTAAGATCTCAGTCAAAGTCTTGTTTTTAGCACATTTAATTTGAACCCTTTGCTGCCTGAAATTGGGAGCCATCAGATTCCAATTCATTGTTGTGATTAGGACTGCATCAAAACTTGTCAACGAAAAATCCAATTGTGCAAATCATCTGAGCTTTAGTTCAATAGGAAAAGGTTGATTTGTAAATAAGAATGGTGAGAGACAAATCCAATTTTCTCTGTAAGAAAAACAAGTATCATTTGTGTGGTGGCATTTTAACAAATTCGCAAAGTATCATTTACCAAATTCCATGTTCAATTTGTTAGATTTGTTTGCTAGCTCTGATCTCTTATTTGTGACCACGTCCGATATCAAACCCAAACTTCAAAGTATGCATTCAACCGGGCTTCAAACAATCATCCAAAGGACTCTCTAAGGTCTTTGCGGGAGTTATCACAGCTGTAAAATCTCTGCAAGAATTTCCTGAGACTGGCTGGTTCATTCGCCATTTCCTGTGTTGTGATTGCATCTAAAAAAAAAATCGAAATTTATTTTACAACCGAATGCAGTAATTCACAAAAAAACACAGAACAATAAAAATGTCAAACTTTAACTGCATGATTCAGCCAAATGAAAATGAATTTGGAAAAAATAAAACATGGGTTTTTTCGGCAGTAGGGTCAGTTAGATAACCCAGAAACGGTTTTAAGAAATTCGTGGTGGTTTGGGATAATTTCTCGGTTCTCTGAAGCCTCTTTTTGCATGCTGCGTGAAGAAAAACAAATTTTAATTGATGAACAGTCTGTTGTTTTGACTCTGCATGCTTGGAGAGTACAAATCCGATTTGGGAAATGCTGTCATTGAATCTTTTTTACACCGCTTCTCTTGTCTTTAATGACTAACGATCTCCGTGACTTGTACTTCAGTTTAACAGCAAGATACATGACGTATCCCAATTGAATATGACTCTTTCCGATTGATCTGTTTAACGACTATTCCTATGCTCGGTGTTTTACTTGCTAAAATAGCGGCACAAGAGTTGGTACTCATGGCTAAATTGGGTCAAAGATCTGGGTCAAAAGAAAGGGATCCTAAGCTGGTGCTGTAGAGTGAGTTTACTGGCCTCTTTCCCAGAAATATGGTTGGGTGAGCGATCACTTGTTATGCTTTCAACCTGAAACGCAGATGTGTACATGTTTGATTCTATTATGACGTGAAAAAACACTGCAATGAAACAACCTCTGTCAAACTGTAATCCCATAAAAAGCATTGATCAAGCTCATGACTATTTTCCACCTCATCTTTGTCAAACTGCACTTACAGCTAGGTTGGATTATATGCTTTGGTTTTAAGCAATTTGAGTAAATCAACAATTAGCATACAGCTGAATCCAGTTTCTAGAATTCCTTTAATCAGCGGCCTTGAGAACTATGCCTTGGTACCAATGGATCTTGCTACTGATCATACAGAAGTTGGAGAATTGCGTGCTGAATTTCAAAACTGATGGTTTACTGCCTCCACATAGTCTGTCTGTACACCAAGTTTTACAGCCTTCATCTATTTCTGTTCATACAAGTCTTCTTGCTTCGAAAATCTTTCTTCATTTCGTACTCAACATTTTTCCAGTTCCATACCCATCAGTTTTCTCCACGGTATTCTTCATTTCCTGTTCATACAACCGTTTTGCTTCCACATAACCACTCTGTTTTCATATATCCATCTTCTACATTGGTGTTTATGCAGTAAAAAATGTAGAATAGGTCTCATTGTGAGGACAGAGCCGAAGGAGTCACTAAAGCTGTTGAAAAGATCATACATTTCCATTACTCTGATATATTTTCATCACTAAAACTGTTTTGTTTCATATACCATTTACAAAGTTTTTTTATTTTTCAGACGGACAGTGAAGAAAATTAAAAAAAAATATATAGCAGATCACGAATAATTGGTCTTGTGCACCAGCTGTGATCTTAGGCTCTCTCTCCCTGGTACTTGGCTACATAAAATCTCTTTTCTAATAACTTAAATCAGAAAACTGATGGTTGACTATCTTTAAGCTATAAAATGCAACCTGATTCCGCAGCTAACTGGCAATTCTGTAGCCATTTTCATACTTCTATAGGTTATAGGTGTCAAGAGAGGTAACAAATCACATGGGTAGTTGGGAAAATGTTAGTACATGGATGGTGTCTTATTCATTTGATCCAAGTCGATGAAAAAGGCCCTGGTCAAAGGGAAGTCAAGGTGTGTGTTATCACTAAGTCGCCACACTAAGTCGTCGCATGTCAAGAAAAAAAAATTGAATCAATGAAATGAATATGTTATTTGCTCACTTTTCTGAAGGTATTGATTAATTTTTGATTGATGATGAAAGATGAATGGCTAACTTTTTATTCAAGATTTTTAGCTACAGAAACTGTGCACATTCCGTAGCTAAAGTCCAATTCTGCAGGTGTTCTCCAAACAAAAAAACCTCATTGTTCAAATTAGCGTAACTTTCTCATACGAAATCAAATTTTGATGATTCAAGTATCATTGGAAATATCTCAACAAGATCTACACAATGAGAAATCAATCATTAGAGTTTGAAATGGTAAATAATGAAATAAATTGCTGAAAAGAAGCAACATCAACTTGAGGCGCTAATTCCAAAACAAGTAAAAATTCTTTTGATTTTTCCTTTGAGAACTTGTTTCATTAATACAAATTCTTAGTTGTGTGTAAATATCATAACTAGAGAGATTGGCCATCTCTCTCCTTTGATAATCTTACATTTCATTGTAGAAGAAGTATTAGGTTTTTTGCAGGTTCCAGGAGGAAGGACAAATGACTACAAGTGAATGGTGTCTCTCTAAGGGACCAATTTGTTTCATAAGAGGATGATCAGCAACAAAGAAGAAATATGTTGATGCAAAATCAGATCCAAACATTTGAAAAAATATCAGATACTATTGTCTCCATCACATCCATACCTCATAATAAACCATTCACGTCATTTCACTTCATACTTTCCATTTACATTCACATACATTTTCCATCTCTTTTTGTCCATTCATAATCCACAAATAAAAGCAAGAGGCTCATTCACATACTTATTTCCCATTGCCATTTCTACTCTCCATTTCCATCTTCCATTTTCATCTTTCATTTCTTGTCATTTTCATTTTGCAAATAAGCCTTGCTTCAATGCAAATTATTGAGTCCATAGTCCTTTGAGTTTAAGTTCTTTGTAAAAACAACTTGAGACTTGCTATGCCTTAATGGAAAGTCCTCATGCTGAAAAACAATGGGAATACATTAATGTCCCTTGTTCATTAGATCTTCTAGGTGACTCAACATCAACAAATTCATTTGTACCTAGCAAGATGTGTTTGGGAATCTTGACTCTCATTGTCATCAATGGTGAGAGTTCTCGTGTTGACTAGTGGCATCCATTAGTGGCCACTAAGTCAACAATTTCCTACTATGTTCAACATTAGAACATTTTTTTCACATAGTAGGAATTGTACCAATGAGTTTTGAAGACATGACGACTATTATTTTCAACATTTTGGAGTAGATTCATCGAGTTTTACTAGAAGCAATAAAAAGTCATCTTAACTCTTTATCCATGACTCCTCTTGTTCAGCCACTTGAAGAAGAATATGATCATAATTTTTCAGCCACCACACATACAACTCATCCATTCCAAAGGGTAAGTTAAGGTATGTCATTTTCTAACTTTTGACCATATAATTCCATAAAAAGCTAGAATGATAATTGTTGGAAAAACATTTCTCTTCCTCATTTCATAAAATTGCCAATACCATCAGTTGGGGGGGAAATAAATTCATATTCATATCTTTCCATGTCCATATCATATTCAAGAGCCCACATACTTCCAACATATATTAACTATTACATTGTTATTATGAGCATACAATGACTTTTCTTCAAAAAGTGCTTAAAGGATAAGTTGGATATAAACAAAATCATGGTTGTCACACAAGAACCAACAATCATGCAATCCAATAAAGATATACTTTGCAACAATAATCAAAATATCAATATGCAAAGTTCAAAGATAAAAATAGAATGCAACAACAACAAAAGAAAATGGTTGTAACACAAGAACCAACCATGTTGCAATTCAAGTAAAACACTTTGTAGAAATATGAAGTTATCAAATGATATCATGCAATGAGCCAAAGCTCAAGGATCAAAAGAGTTAATGTAATATATATTGCATGAGGACATGCAATAACTTCAGTTGGGGGGTATGTTGGGTCTTGAAAATGTCATTCATTTCCATTACACTTTCATTATTATGTCCATTATATCACCTCCATTTCACTATTATGTCACTACATTCATCCCACTTTCATTATCATTGGGCCACATTTATGTTTTTCCAAACTTTATTAATTCTTAACCTTTTTAAGTGAATTTGTGGTTAAAAATTAGAAAATAATGTGTATATGCTTATACCTAACAAGTGGGTTGAGATTGTTGACATGTGTAGGTTAAAAAGAGGCTTCTAGAAGACCTTTATATGGCACTCTAAGGCCAAATTCGAATTTGAGTGGAAAGAATCATGGGATCATCAGGATATGTGTCACATCTCCTAATTGTATTGAAACTCTAAGAAGACATGTCTTATCAGTTCCTATTTTGATTAGGACTCTAAAGGTAGAGGGAGAGATTCATGGACTCTTATTAATGAGATGGCTTCTCATCTTTTTGTATAAATAGGAGATCTCTCTCCTTCATTTGTTAGTCTTAGCTTGGCTTTTTATTTCTTTAGCTTGGAGTTTGTAGTTCTTCCTTGATGGCTTTGAAAAGCTTTAGAGAGATTTGTTGTACTTTGTAATTTTGAAGAATTTGAATAAAGCTTTAATGTTCTCAACATGGAAGGAAATGTGAAGTAGATGTCATGGAGCATATTAGAATGTACAGTAGAGTAGATTTTATTTTGTAATTTTGCTTTGATTTCATTCATGTATGTCATTTTATTGTTTGATAGTTTGATAGTTTAGATTTTCTATTCATGCAATTTTAATTCACGCAAGTGTGTTCAACCGGTTGATTATAGATTAGTTTTTCTTTACATGTTTTTGCATCAAATAGTGACATGATATTTTCCTCTCTGCTGAACTTTTTCTTAAGTTTTTCAATTTCAATTATGCTTTGATTTCAGTCTTATTTATTTGTTGTTATTAGCTAGTTTAGATATCAAATTCTTCACGTTATTTGATGTTATCTCTGGAGCCATGGCTTAACCCTGAAAGGCTACTTAGCGAGCTATCGGATTATAAGTGAAGTGATTTGATTTTACTTTAATTCTACAAGTAGGTAGTTTAGATATCAAGTTCTTCATGTTATTTGATGTTATCTCCGGAGCCATGGCTTAACCTTGAAAAGCCACTTAGCGAGCTATCGGATTATAAGTGAAGTGATTTGATTTTACTTTCATTCTGCAAGTAGGTAGTTTAGATATCAAGTTCTTCATGTTATTTGACGTTATCTCCGGAGCCATGGCTTAACCCCGAAAAGCTACTTGGCGAGCTATCGGATTATAAGTGAAGTAATTTGATTTTGCTTTCATTAATCTACAAGTAGGTAATTTAGATATCAATTCTTCATGTTATTTGACGTTATCTCCGGAGCCATGGCTTAACCCCGAAAAGCTACTTGGCGAGCTATCGGATTATAAGTGAAGTAAATTGATCTTGCTTTCGTTAGTCTGCAATTTTTGGTTTGTTTGAGTGCAATAGTTTAGATTGTATTTTTGTAATTAGATGGGCAGCAGAGACAGTGATTTCATGATCAATATTTCATCTTTTGTTTGATTTAAGTAGTTGCATATTTACATTCATGTTCAAGTATTAATTTTATCAATAGCATGTTTTGAGATCTTTTGAAGTGCTAAGTTTTGGAAGTTACCATAAGGAACATAAACCTTGTCTTGAAATATACATCCATACTTGACCTTTAAAGGTATACTTAAGACCTTAGAATATGATTTCCACTTGCATTAGAGACTTTAGGAGATCAACAAGAACAAAACCCCAAAACAAGATAAAAACTATAAAACAATGAAGTAAGAAAAAAGGTTAACTAAGCACATATGGTGCACCACACTTCATCAGTTTATGATACCTGGATTGATAATTTATGTAAAGCAATTTAAGATGTTAAATTTACTAGACAACGATAACGTATGGAAGAGTACTATTGATGAAAAAGGATGTGATATGTTGTCAACTAAAAGAAAAAAAAATGGAAAAGAAGTTTTGTTTATTTTAATTAGTTGTAGCTTTAGTCACCTAAGTTTAGAGAAACTTCAAAAATCATTAAATTACAACATCAAAAATTCACTTTTATTAAATTCTCAAGCACTTATAATTATAGGTACAAAGGATACCCAAAATAATGTGTTCCACCCTAGGTAGGTTAGTTTTACTTATTTTCTATTTTCAGAGATAGATAGGGTAGAGTTAAAGCACTTCATTTTTAGTAAGTTGAAAATGGATAATAGTTCACTTTAGGCTTTTACCCCATCTTTTCCCTAGTCACATTATTTTGATTGATATTTTTCAGTTGAGGTCATTTGTAGAGTAATTTGTGTTACTAAGATGAAGGCAACAAAAAGAAAATAGACTATAATGATCCAACATTTGTAAGATGTCATGTAGACCTCTGAAGCAACTGTAGGAATGTAGGTGCGACATGCCACGACAACATCATGAGCTTAGTAGGAGGGTCGAGCACAGTTGAATAAATTCAAATATCATAATCTATTTGCAGTAGGGGGTGATAGATAAGATATCTTGAATCAGAGTCTTTCTATTAAGGTTGCAGGTTATACAATGTCCACCAATAATATACATTCATTGAGAACGATACATATAATGAAGCCATTAGCTTATTGGTACATGGTGAAGACTTCAAAGGCTTGTAGAAGGTCGAATTGGACTTATGATAGTGTTTGGGCCATATAATGGGTTGATCCGCTAACTTTCACATGCAAGGGCACCCTATAAACAACACACCAGGGACAATGGGCCGAACAATCAAGTGGACAACAACTTGAGCCTCAGATTCGATTCTCCAGTCAAACAACTGGTCATGTAGGAGATGATGGATGCTCCTGATTTTTATAGGCATCACAAGCGCACAATAGATCCAATGATTTTCTTAAGCAAACAAGATGCACCAACATGTTTGGTGTAAAATTCTCTCGTTGATTTGCATGCCGATAGAAGGTGTAGAACCTAGGATCTTACGTAGAAGCATGTTGGGAAAACATTTGCACTGTAAGTTTCTTCCCTAGAAGTGGGATTTTGAAATCGAATTTAAATGCAAAAGTGTTGGGAGCGGGATCCCCCAAGGGTGGTTTTGGGGCTAAATGCCCATGTTTGAGTCAAATTTTGCAATAAAAATGTGAAGATTTTACATTTTGTGGTCACAGAGTGTGAAGGTATTATGTGTCATAAAGGGTAGTCCTTGCTTAAGTTTTGTAAACTGAGGTTGGCTATAAGAGATCTACCCATGGTCTGCAGACCATGGGATTTTATAAAAAGAGCTAATCTCTAAGTAGTTTTAGAGAGACATAGAATGATGGAAAAGGTAAGAGAGTCATAGCTCTGAAGTAAGAAGTCTAAGTCTTGGGTTGTAGCGTAGGTATAGGCTCTGTAGCTGAGTGCACAGAGGCCTAGGGTAGAAGTCCACAGCTGAGTGCGCGGACCCCTGCAGCTGTGTGCGCAGGGTGGACAGAGTTGTAAACACTTTGAAGATATTAATAAAGAAAGATATTCTACAATTCTTGTGTCTTTGTTCTATTATTGCATCTTGATATGTTATGTATGAATTTCCTTTATTATGCTTATGTGATGCGCAAATGAATGCAATTACATTGAATAATTGAACGCAATTACGATTATCTATTTACGCGGTGATAGCTATAATTATTGGATAAGATAGGCAAGTCACTTAGATTAATTAGGGAATTTGTACAGCTTGCTGCCTTAGCAGCGCGAAAGTACTTGAGCAGCAGGCTAGGGCTGCGCGAAGTTCGATAGTACCCTTTCGCAGAGGTACTGAAGGCTGGAATAGAAGGCTCATCTCGTAGGCCCTATAGCAAGGCAACCTACGCAAAGGAAGGAATAGAGGGAATCAAACGACATAACAACCATCTCAGGGTGTGAAAACTTGGTTCCAGCATCCCCCTATACTGCTTCGGGTGAGACTTATGTCCGTGGTCTGTGGGTTGATGCTAAAAGGGCTAGTGGTGTAGGGATTGGTTTGCCTAATTAACATTGAACCTAGGTCAGGTCCCCTTAGGCCAACAAGTGGTTCTGTTGCTGGGACTGGAATCTGCATAAGGGATGTGTGATGTCGTATCACTGGAATCCAACTAAAAAGGAGACCGGAGACTGGTTGGATAGGAAGATCCACGAATTCGCAATGCAGGAGATCAGAAACCCACGACTAATAAAGGAACAGTGGTTGCACAGATACCTATATATAGAGATCCACGAGATATTTTTATACTCCTTCCCTATTGAGCTATATGAGTGGATCACGAAGCTAGAAAATAGCCAAGGAAGGTGGAAACTTGATGGTCCTATTATGTGTACCCTGGAGCTAGTGCAAAGGTTGGAAGCATCGGAGGATAAGATCATCCGCGTTGTCAATCATTGGCTTGATCGCGTCATAGGAGGATTTGTGACTGAATTCACAGTCGACACCTCAGTCAGCTACACCAAGGCAAAACAGTGCTTTCTCAAAGGACTACGAGGTAAGTACGTAAAATCTCTGAATACCTTGATTAAAATCCTATTGTGGGAAAAGCAGGTTATGCATCTACCTTGATGTTCAGAACTACGCGAAGTGGAAAAGCTTACAGAAACAAAGGGAAAAAGGGTTTGGAGTATAGCTCATTGATTTCACCTTCACGAGGTGACGAAGAAGAGATAGCGAAGGTTTCTTCGTGAAGTATTATTCAGTTAATAAGACAAGGATTCCTTCAAATACCACCTCCACCCACACCACCTCGACCTCACCAACATTGTCTCCAACTTCACCTGTACCACCTTCACCTCCACAACAGTTCAGTATGGCGAATACGATGAAGCTGCCTTTGTTCAAAGGCTTGAGAAATGAGGACCCAGAAAAATTCTGGTTCGTTGTAAGAGCTATATGGGAAACTCAAGGTGTTACATATGATCATATAAAAAAGATGACACTGGTTAGTGCTCTGCAAGGTCACGTACTAACTTGCTATATTAAGTACTCTAATGATAACCCGAATGCCGGAGTGGCAGACATCCAGACAGCACTAAATAAAGAATTCAGTAGGCCTAAATCTGAGGCGCAGTCGACTGTGGGATTCAAAAAAATCGTGATGCAACCAGGAGATACGCCTTAGGAACTATATTAGAGGTTGAAATTTACAATCCGTGAAGCCAACATGAACCTAATGGACGGACAACATCGTGAGCGGTTTGTTGCTTCACACTTGCCACACTTAAGGTCTCGCTATCGTAGCATAAGATAACCACTCAGGCGGAGGCTTTGAAGATTTCCATGATACTACATGAGACTCCGATGGAAGATCCAAACCTGGGGGTTTAGCAGATCCATGTGTAGCTAAAGAATATGTGCCTTGAGATGCAAATTCTAAAGCAAGACAAGACGGTTCGGCTAGAGGTGTGCGAGGAGGCATGGTTCCTAAAATGCAAGAGTCAAGGGCATGACAAGGACCATTTCCCAGTCTTTGTGAACTATATTGTAGGAGGGGGACCGATGCCTTTAAGGCTAGAAGCTCAAGCAGGACCTAGCACGGGGCCTGCATTATGGTGCATTATCTGTCAGGTAGCTAGAAAACATGCCACATATAACTGTCGCTTGGTACAAAAGTTTCTACAGGCACCACAACAACTATTTTGCAACTTTTGTAGGTTGGTAGGGCATGATGAGTGTACTTGCAGGAGCTATGAATTGATGATAGATAGAACTCCCGCCTATAGGGTTCAGGACGAAACACAACCCACTGACCAGAGCACAAGGATGGTGTGGACAGGATTTCAGGGGCGTGAACTAAGATGAGGCAGAGGAGGACCTGGTAGAGGTTGAGGAAATTTGATTTGCTATAATTACAGAGGGCCAAGACATGATGCCCGCAATTGCACTAACCCAACACGTCTTTCGTGCAAGTATTGCACGTTGTTTAATCATGAAACGAAAGACTATCCTACGTTGATATCTAAGATACATGATAAAGGGGCACTACCACCTCTGCTGACTCAAAACTTGTAGATGATGAGGTCTGAGCCACATGAAGAGGATGCAAATGTGAATATAGTGCTTAGGAGTGGAATAGCGACAGGCGATGACAATGGAAAACAACCAGAAGATAGTACATGGGTTCACAAAGCTTCGATGAAAGAGTCTGAGTTTGATTTGGGATGCACACATGAAACCTTCATGGAAGCTAAAAAGAGCTTTGTTGAGGCCTCCACCTTAGGAAGCAAGGATAAGCCTGAGCTGGAGATAGACCCCTCTATGCTCACAACTTTCCTGGAGACCTGTATGAAGTTACTGCGTGATAGCAAGGCTGTGAAAGGGTTATAAGAGCTCATCATTAGATGCACTGGAACCATGCCAAGTGAGCCGCACGTAGTATGAAATATTAACAAGCATAAAACAAGGATGTGACAGCAGATGAGACTGACCACGTAGATAGGAGAGTATGAGATGGATTGGGTTATTTTGGACCTAGGGTCAAGTGCGAAAATCCTACCAAAGTAGACTTGGGAACGAATGGGGAGACCTGCAGTGCAATGGTCTCTGATTAATATAAGGATGACCAATCAACAGAAGATCATCCCCATGGGGCCACTGCAGGGGGTGACTGTGGATATTGAGGGAGAGAGCATACTGGCTGATTTTGAAGTGATAGAGATACTAGATGACAACAATACCTATCCTGTGCTCCTAGGAATTGATTGGGCCACTGATATCAACGGTGTAATCAATCTGAAGTAGCAGAAAATGCTCTTTGAGAAGAAATCGCTACAAATAATAGTACCTCTAGATCTTGCTGAAGGGTCACGCTATACAGAAGTAGTCCATAATTATGAGAGTGATGACGATTTGGACTGTATCTATAAGATAACGGCACGAGATCAAGATTGGGTGAATCTAACTGCAGATGGACGGATTACATGGGATCACAAGAGTTCCTGCACTTTAGACTCTCATGAAGAGTTAGAGCGCTGGTAGAACCGATTACATGAAGTGACTACGTTAAACTGCAACATGATGACCCGATCGTTGCATTGTGTGTCCTTAGAGGTAAGAAATTTGCCTACTTATCATGGTCTGAATGAGGTAGATATCTTTTTGGATGCATTTGAAAGGGAGGTACCAAAAAAGCAGCGCTTCTAGGCATTGGAATGGGCACTGTGCACTACACCCACAAGATGGTGGGGTACACACAAGGGAAGCTTTGATGATTGGTGCGACTGTAGGAGAATGATGAGAACTCGCTTTGGGAGGCCAAAGATGCAGATGACAGACAAGTATGATGGGTAGGGTGATCTGCGCGCGCATTTGGCCAAATGGACCTAGGCTTATGGAGTAAAGCCCCAACCTGAATGGGTGCACCTGTTCTGTCACACCCTGGATATTGTCTCGTACTTAACCTGCTTGAGAAGTACCCTATAAACACAACAAAATACAAAAACCGATCAAAGAATACGATCCATTGAATATAAATGAAAGGAATCAGAAGCAATTCATACATATAAGCATTATGAAAGAACACAACATATGGAAAAAGGCTAAAACACTTTATTAGATAGAAGAAGGAAATACAACCATCAGTGTCTAATTCAAAGTCATTCCTCCAGCTTGGATCTCATCCACATCACATCAAAAGCAAGAAAAGCTTATGGCATCACATCATTTGCTCCAAAGTCAAGTGTCATAGTAGCATTATCTCCTTATAATTCAACATAATCCAGCCCCTGATCACTTAGATGAGTGGTCAATTTATAGGAAGATGAAGGAGGTTTTGTCATTAATGGTGGTATTGAATGGCCTTCCATACTTAGAATCAGTTCCATGGAGGAAGGGATGAGAGGATAAGATGCTCCTTAACTCATTCCTCATCAATGTTTGAGCTCATAGAAGTGGATAAGACAGGAAAACTTCTAGATGACTCCAAAAGATAAGAATATTCCCCAAACCCTATGTGAATTTCACTCATTCTCACCCAACGTAGGTGAAAGGAGGCCTAAGTGCTCTGCAAAGTACCCTGGTAGTGGACTTAACTACTCTGCAACAGACCTTCATAAGGGCTTACCTACGCTGGTCCCTCTAGAGGTAATTTTTGGATGTATTCAAGTCATGAAACTGTCTGGGAAGGAGGCATTCAAAGGGGTGACTTATTTACGGCATGAAGAAAATTAAATTAGGGTTTGATGAGCCCTAAATTACTGATCTAGATTTTGGGATTTGATGTGCCCAAATGGATCTATAGGAAGGAGGGAGAGTTATTCCTCAAAAATTTGTAGTCTGACTTTTCTTTGAGCTAGAAGCAGAAAGAGGAAGAACCCGTAGACAGATGAAAATTTCTAAGTCTAAAAAGGTGGAAGATGTGGGTCTCATGGAAGAAAAGGTCCTTGAAATGGGAAAATAATTGAGTGGGCTAAGAAAGAGGGAGTCCACAATGAAGGAGCAACTAAAAGAAAAAAATAGGTGGTTGAGGGAGAAGTTGTAGAAAAAGGAAATTCAACTTGCCATAATGGAAAGCCTCTCCATGGAAGCATTGTAGTGCAGAAAACCATCCAAGTCTTATGCAATTTTTCTCATAGAATAGTGGCTACAATTCGAAATCAAGACCTTGGCACAGCATGGGTCTATGCCACTTCAAGATTACAACAATTCATTGAATTTTGAAACAAGGCTAGCATAGAAGATAAAGAAAAATTGATTGAGTTCTACAATCATAACATCACCTTGAATGATACGAATATTTTGGATCTGAATGCAAAATTGGGGGATACATAGTGGATGGCCCAAGCATCCTAGATGACTCATGAGAAGGCAAGAGTTGAGGGAGTAAAGAGACTAATGGAAAAGGAATAAAAACAACGATTATATATCAGGGAAGATCTACTAAGCTCAATGATTGTCATTAGAAATCATACTATCATCTCCAATGATGTTGATCTAGCACCCAAATATCTTGCCACCCAGTAACAAGTCATCTCACATTTTTAAGACACACTAAGGTTGTTATGTACATAAAGCCAACAAGCCTCTCAGAGGAGATGGAATGCCTTACCCCACAATCTCCAAACCAGGGAATATCACCCTCCTTAAAAGCTGAAGAATATATTGGAGAGGACAGACCTGTATAAAAGAATCATGCAAAGATGAAAATTCAATTGGATCAGACTCAAGCTCAGTCCACCCTTGCTGCTAGGCCTAGAGGAAGAAATAAATCAAGCGTAGGAGAAGAAGGAGTGGATAGAGATAGGAAATAGTTTAGGATTCTATCCCTAAGAAGGAACACTATATGAGGAGCCTTGGGATGTTAGGGAGGCCAACAGGGCCATGAAGAACATGGACGTAGATGACTGATCTTCTCAGAGGATGAGCAACAATTTTAGTAGGGGGTGATGACGAGGCTCATCAATAGTTACATCATAAGGTTCATAATTCCATCCTCTAGCTTTAGAAATGTATCTTTATGACATTTATTTATAATTTTTGTGATATTATTCTTAGTGAGAGGGGTAAAATATGGTTTGCTATATCATGAAGCCTAATATGGTTTAAATTCAATAAATGGAGCATTTTTTAGATGATTTAAATGCAGAGCTCAGAGTAGACAACATGGAGAGATTCTAGGAGTTTTTCATCTAATTGAGTGTGGCATGAGTAGAATCCCATCTATTATGTATATAGAAATGTCACCTTCAAGTTTGTACGAAGCCGATTTGATAAATAGAGTTGAGGAACGCATATGAGTTGCAACACTATTGGTGAAATACCAGGGCTCACCACCCACCTGCACTAGTGACCTCTGCTACAAACATATTTTTGGGCTATTTTTATAGGGACCTCTGCAAAAACCTCCTTTAGAATGTCTTTTACTTGTAGTGAATTGTTTTCTATCAAGTAGAGAATCATTCATAATAAAATAAAACCATAACCTTAAATGACTTAGAGGTGACACATCAATAAAAGGATGTGTTTCCAGATGAGATTACTAGATTTCCACCTATGAGAGACATTAACTTCTCAATTGAGCTAATTTTGGGGGCCACACCAGTGTCTAAATCATCCTACAAGATGAGTGCACCAAAGTTAATGGAATTAATTAAGGATATATTAGACTGTGTTTTTTTCCATGGGGAGCACCAGTTTTATTTGTGAAAAATAAGGATGGTACATTTATATTATGTATTTACTACATGAAGTTGAATAAGTTAACAATTAAAAAAAATATCTACTACCTAGAATCGATAAGTTATTTGATCAAGTGAGAGGGGCCACATTATTCTATAAAATAGATTTAAGGTCTAGATATTATCAATGAAGGTCCAATGATTAAAGATGAAGATACTCCTAAAACAACTTTTAGAAGTAGATATGGGCACTGTGAGTCCAATGTACTTCCATTTCGACTTACGAATGCACCAACTACTTGTATGTCCTTGATGAATAGTATTCTTTGTTAGTATTTGGATAAATTTGTGTTTATGTTTATGGATGATATTATAATTTATTCGAATATGTTGGAGGAACATGTAAAACACCTAAAGATAGTTTTACAAACACTTAGGGAACATCAACTTTACACTAAGTTTTGTAAGTGTGAATTTTACGAGGACCAAACATAGTACCTGGAGCATGTAATATCTATGGATGGGATAGTTATGGATCATTTATAATAAGTTTTTAATAATATTTATTATATATGGATCATGATTTTTTATTTTTAACTTATATGAAAATCATATTCTTCAAATGCTCAAAACACATAATAAATAAATAGCATTGTAGTTAAAGATTGTTTCTTTATTATAATCTTGTAATAATTATTATTATATATGTATTACGATATTTGATTTTGATTTAGATAAAAATCAAAAGTTTCAAGTGTTCATAGCACATAATAAATAAATACCAATAGGTGAAGATTATACCAACAAGAATACAATTAGATAATTAATGTACATATCATTTGTTACCATTTAAAATATAATAGTTAACATTTCTTGTTTTTTCTTTATTTCTTTTTAGTTCTATTTTCACCTCTTTATAGAAGAATCCACAATTGCAAGTTGTAATTGAGAATGAAAGAAATCAAGAGTAAAAGATACAAATTCCTTATGAAAAACAAAGATGTCAATTTCATGAAGTCACATCATTCCTCTCTGATGTACAATTACTATCCTAATATCCATTTTTTGTTTTATCCTTGAAGACAAGACATGGTTCCCTAAATGACAATCATGGAGAATTGCTATTATCCTTATTTCTTGATCGTTGTTTGTTGAATTTCTTCATTCTTTTCCTCACGTTCATCCAATGGAGATGTCCAACATTTTTTTCAATATTTAACTTCCTTTTTCATGAAATATGAATTCATGTATGTGGATAAGAACCTTGTAGGTGTATTAAAATATGATATATCCTATATCCGTTGTATTCTTATGTACTTGAGTCCACTTGAACTTTTTCTATTTGAGAATCATTTTGTCTAGAAAAGGGTTACTTTGGTTGACCTCAACATAAAGATGATCATATGTGCATAACCCCAATATAGGTTAATTTCTTTTAACTTGATTGTCCAATGTATTACAATTATCCTCCATAGTTGATAATAACAAAGTCAGAAAATCATCCTAAACCGACATCCAAGTTATTGATATAAATCTTGAATCCAATTATGAACCAAGGAGTTATAAAATTATCCACTCTTTCCCAAACTCCTTAAACTTGCTTATAATCTACATGATAAAGAAAAATGTACTATATATAAAAAAATCGATTGGATTTAAGAGATATCTCATAATGCTTTCTCTAAGCCTAATAAATCCTATGGTATAAATCTAAAAAAAGAAGCCGATAACCATTAAATATATAAATAACAACATTTGATTCATTGTTTAATGTACTTGAGGGACACTTGACATTGTGATCTTCAACAATGGCTCATATTCTTCTTTATTCATTATATAAGTAGTAAAAATAGGACCAAAGAGAATATTTCAAAGATATTTACTTTAAAATTGAAAAGTCCCCCAACGTCACCCATCTTCAATGTAACCATAATACCAAATAAATAGTTAAATTTCTCATAAATTACACTTAAATAAAATAAAGAAATAAATATTTTAATTTTTCCTTTACAAAATAAGACATTACATGTACAATTATCTTTTATAAATTATAAAATTTGATTATTGTTTCAAATATACCATTGACATAGTTAAAAAAAATTTATTAATAATTTTTTTTTTATCATGGTTCCAAAATTATTTTTATCTTTTATAATAATAATTTCAGTGAATAAATCTTTTATAATAATAATTTTAGTGTGTAAATTTTAGTTTTTTGAAGTACCTTTAATGTGTTAGGTACTTCATTATGAAAATCATACCATTCAAATAAATAACCATTATTGAATGACCTCAAAATATGTAATATCCAATCCAATATATTAAACATTTGACATACATCTTGGAATACCAAATTACAGTTTCACCACCACACCAAGGAATGGTTGCAAAAGCCATAGTATGGTTTTCGTTATTTCTGATCACGCATAATCTTCTCTATGGGAAAGACACCAGATTGCGGAGAAGGGCAACCACCATGTGAGCGAGCCTAAAACTCCTTGTGTATCAGTGTGTATTGTATATAAGTGCATGCTCTAATGAACAGAAACCAAACCACTACCAACCTATGACTATTGAAGAACCCCCTCCATAGGCATAAAAATAACCACCTAGGCATTGTCGTCATTGATGGTATTTCTCCTGTCGCATAAGACTTCCACCCAAAGCAACTATGTTATTCCTCGCCATTGCAATGATACGATCTCCGACAATCTTCGTGTAACATCCTCTAATAGCTCAGATGGAACACCATGGGGAGATATAAAATTCCCACAGATTCCATCGTCACCAAATTCACATGTCACTCTCTTCACTGGTGCGACGATGGTGCCCTTCGTAAGGGTGGAAACATGGGGCACCATGCCTACCATGAAGACGACCTAGATTTAACTGCCGACAATAGCTACTGATCGATTTAAACTTGATGAAGTTATATTGAATTTCATATTTCAATAATTAAAATCAAATGTACCATTCTAAAACAATACAATTATTTAAAAAATAATGAAAATTTTGCATTACTAGTCCTCAAAGTATTCTCTATAAATTTGGCGGCACTATATAGGAATTCTTTTGAGGCACATAATATCAAAGATTGACACTACTAATACATAATTCTTCTATCATATTTAGTGATAAAATGTTTTTTTTTTTTTCTCGATTAAGACTAATTCTATTAAGAAAAAATATTGTACAAGAGGATATCTTCCAGAGAGGCAGAAAACCGGCAACCGGAAATGATAAGACTATCAACCTCGGTTCCGGAGAAGGAATTAAGCAAGCAAGGAGCTACAACAAGTCACTGGTAACCTAAAGAAGCAGTGATTCCTACCCTGAAAGGGTAGAGGAATCAACACGAAGCTTTTTCCCTTTCCTTTTTTTGACTTCAACCCAACCATTTTATTTAGTGATAAAATGTTAAGGGAAGAGTGTATTTTAATTTGAAAGGTTAATTTTATTTTAGATTTTTAGTATTAATAATTTAAAATAAATTATTTGTTCTATAAAAAATATTTTAAAATTGTATGTAAATTTTATATATTATATTTTTTATTATGTCAAGTTGTATATAATTCTTGAATGAGTAGAAATACATAATTTTTCATCCATAGTATCATATTTAGTGATAAAATATTAAGAGAGGAGTTGCATTTTAATGTGAAAGGTTATTTTCATTTTAGATTTTTATTATTGATAATTTAAAATATATATATATTTTTTTCTATAAAAACGATTAATTTAAAATTGTATGTAAATTTTATATATTATATCTTTTCCTATGTTATGTTGTACAAAATTCTACAAATAGTTTTACTAGTAGGCTAGTATTCTAATCTATATGAAAGTTTTATGGAGAGAATTCAATATGACTATTTACTCTTTCATTGATTAGATGCCATCCCTAAGAAACAATGAATTTATTTTCTTTATTAAAAGATAATTGATCCAACAGTTTAAATAATTACAATGAGTTTTTAATAAGGGAACTAGTCCAATTTTTTTTAATAATCAAAATATAGTGTTGTCTTGTTGAGATCCAATCAGTCATATATATATATATAATTACTTAAAAATATAAACAACATTATTTTCCTTGAATGAAGTATAACTTAATATTTTCATGAGAATTGGAAGTCGAATGATTGATACACCTGTGGTAAAGAGACATAAATAACATTATACTTTGTTAACAAAACTATCTCAAATTATTATGAATGAAGAATGTATTAAATTAATTTTGATCATTGGTGCCTAATTTTCGTCTTCATGTTAAGAAGGAGAAAGAAGACATGTATGTATTATTCATAAACCCAAGCAAATGGAGAAGATAATAAATGTAACAAGTGGGGTAAGAAGTAAATGCAAGCGAGTAGGTAGAATCAAGAGGTATAGGCAGAGTCACATAACATTAGTAGGCATTGGTCTTAAATCTAAGTAGCAAGAGGATGGGGAATTGACTAGAATTGAAATTGTTTCTTGCATGTGAGAATCAAGAGTATTCACCATAATCAAAGCATTTGGTCTTCGATACCCACTACTAAAATATAATTTAAATAAATAAGTGTTATATGCATGCATTAATTCCATAAGAATAAATGTCTATTTGGAATAAAGTTTCTAGAATTTTAATTTAATTATCAATAACTATCCCATAAATAATAAAAAGTAAACCTCTCTATAATTATTAATAGCAATATATTTAAATTAAAAATTTAAATTTATCTTTAAAATAATTATATCAGCTATTTTATAAATTTTATAAGTTCTTGATGAAACTAAGACTACGTTTTAAAAGCCAACTTCAAATCCTCTATACCTAATTTACCCAGCGGCAATTTCTCCCTATTAATATACTAATATGACCACTGATTGTAAATACAATTTACCTGTTAGTAAAGCACGAGGTTTTTAACTCTCTTTAACTATAGTGCAGATCATATTGTATTCCCATCAATTAGCTGTCGCAGATCACACGCCACGAGAAAATTAAATGTACCTATGACGTACTGAGACATCAAAACACCTTCATCCAAAAAGCAGGCCGGTCACTCGTGGAAATTTTTTGACCGAATTTTGGAATCAATATCCATCGCTTCCACAAACGACAGTTTGACAATTTTCCACGATCTTAAAGTCTACAAACAGCCAAACCGAAGAGAGCCTCTGCCGCCCCTTTCTTTGTTTCTTCGACATGGGACAACTCTTGTCATGTTGCTTCTTCCGCATGGAACCAACTTTTCTTTTTATGTTTTTTCTGGTGAGTGTAGGTTATGTAGTGGGAATGGTGCGATGTCTTCTTTTTCATTCCAGTTTGTGGGAATGGTTTGTTGTTTTCTTTTTTATTTCAGTCTGTATTTCAGGTTATGGCATTGAGTATGTAACTGGTTTTTTGAAATATCAAGTAAATATTGTTTATGGACATAACTGGCATCAGATTGGTATAGTGAAAGCAAATATTGCTGATAGAAGTAGATAGTATCAGATTGGTATGGTGAAATTTATAGTCAATTTAGAATGGTTTCCCACTGATAGTGAACTGAACCCACTGATAGCGAACTGAACGGAGAAAAACTATTATGTCATTTTCAATGTCATAAGGTTACTTTGAAACTCATCTTCTAAATTTGTTTGCAAATGAAGTTGATGATTGCTGCTGCCAATGTTGCAAAACAAGCCTTAAGAGGTCTGCCCAAAGCCATGTCCGCTGTAAAAGCCCAAGTAAATGAGGTAAGGAAATCAGATCACTGGTAATTGGGTAAGGAGAAGCAGCCATCAGTTAGATATAAGTCGGTGGAAATATAAATAGTAAGGCATTGATAGATAGTGACTTCACAACGCCCATCGTATGACAACCACCCATTACACTATTTTGATCCTCTATTTCTTCTTTTGACTGCACTTCGACCCTTCTTTTTAATTATCGAATAGTTAGATGAAGCGAGATGTATGTGCATTGTCAAATATTCGCCCTTTTCTGTATATTTCTCTTTTCCACTTATGAACCGATTCATTTTTTAATTGTACGTAAATCCAAACGATGAAATGTTTTGAAGTGTCCTAGAAATCTTTAGAATCCTGATAGAACGTTGGTTGTAATCACATTGATAGCTACTAGCGATTTGGTAGATCGGATACAAAAGCTGGTTCAGAATAAAATATGGAATTGGGTTCAAAATTCAATCCTCGTACGGCCAGTTCCAGCAGGCTCCTATGCAACTCGAGCCTATGGAACTATGATTTGGTGGATCCTATAAAAGCCTGATTCCAAATAAAATATGGGGTCGGGTTCGAAATTCAATTCTCATTTGGCCAGATACTTTGAAATGAGTTTTTATAGTTTAGAAATAAATTGTGATTAGTCGCATAACAATATAAATTAATTATAGATACCAATTTGATGTTTACAATCAAAGTTATTTTATATTATTAAAATTTAAAAAATTATAAATAATAAAATTATAATTTTATTTAAATTATTATCATTATTATTAATTGTTTTAATAGTTTTATTTATTTTGAGATGAGATTTCTAGAATTTTAATTTAATTTTAAGTTTATTTTGGGATTTATTTTCTAAATTATTTTAAAATACTAGTTTTATTTTTTTAATTAAGTTGATGAAATAAAAAAATGTCATGTGAAATGATTTATGGCTTATATTGATAAGTATGATATTGACCCATGGTATTGTAACAAAGATCACTGACAAACTAAGAATCTCAGGGTCTCCATAGTTAACACTCTTGTTAGATGTTCCAATTTTTTTTTTAATGTATATACTTTTAATTTATATATTATTTCTTTTATAATCAATAATAATAATAATTAAAAGTAAAGATGTATAATAAAGTAAATGCTTTGATGTTTATCATGAATTGACGCATCAATTTTTTTTTGTGCATTTCAGGTGGACGTTCCACCTATCGTCACGGGTATCAAAGCTTTAAAGATATTAAGGATATCAAAACATTTACTTCTTGATATATTTTAAGAAATCTAAAAAGATCATAAAAATAAATTATTTATGATTTGTATGCATTTTAGATGGACACTCCACCGATTATCACGATATGAAAGGTTTAAAACGATGTTGCAAAGGAAACACCATAAGGCATAAATCCAAGAAAAATAGTGACATATAAAAGATCATTGAAGATAAAAATAACCTAAATACTCTTGTAATTGTAGTAATTGTATATGTGTGTCTTTCTCTATCTTTGTCTGTCTGTAAATGATTGTATAAATTTGAGATTGAGATTGAGTTTTACTGGGATCTTCCCATTCCAAATGAATCAATTTATAATTATTTTTTAGTTTTATAGGATTAGCCATAGTCGCATGAATTTGTACTTGGTATTTTATGTCTGAGCCATTCATCGCTATGTTTACATTTTAATATTTAGTATAACCAATCTATTTCAACATAGCTCAAATTTAGTAAAGACAACTCTAACTAGAATTTCATGTGTAGGAGGTATCAACAGAGGCTTGATCAATGTATAATACAGGATTGGCAAGATTCACATACTGGAGCCCTAAGATGAATATATTTTGTGATCATAGATGGGGACAAGGTCAAGAGACTCCAGGAGAGGATCGTATACTTGTTAGTCGATGTGTTCCAAAGGAAATGTTGTAAGGCGATAACATAGGGAAGAGTAGTATTGAGGAAAAGGATGTGATATGTTGTCAACTAAAAGAAAAAAAAAATGGAAAAGAAGTTTTGTTTCTTTTAATTAGTTGTAGCTTCAGTTACCTTAGTTCAGAGAAGCTTCAAAAATAATTAACTCACAACATCAATAATTCGCTTTTATTAAATTCTCGAGCACTTACAGTTACAGGTACAAAGGATACCCAAAATAATGTGTTTCACCCTAGGTAGATTAGTTTTACTTATTTTCTATTTTCAGAGCTAGACAGGGTAGACTTAAAGCACTTCATTTTTAGTAAGTTGAAAATGGATGATAGTTCACTTTAGGCTTTTACCCCCTCTTTTCCCTAGTCACATTATTTTGATTGATATTTTTCAGTTGAGGTCATTTGGAGAGTACTTTGTGTTACTAAGACGAAGGCAATAATAAGAAAATAGACTATAATGATCCAACATTTGTAAGATGTCATGTAGACCTCCGAAGCAACTATAGGAATGCAGGTGCGACATGCCATGACAACATCATGAGCTTAGTAGGAGGGTTGAGCACAGTTGAATAAAGTCGAAGATCATAGGCTATTTTCAGTAGGGGTTGATAGATAAGATCTCTTAAATCAAAGTCTTTCTATTAAGGTTGCTGGTTATATAATATCCACCAATAATATACGTTCATCGAGAACGAGATATATAATGAAGCCATTAGCTTATTGGTACATGGTGAAGACTTCATAGGTTGGCACTCGTAGAAGGTCGAATTGGACTTATGATAGTGTTTGGGTCATATAGTGGGTCAATCCACTAACTTTCACGTGCAAGGGCACCCTATAGACAACACACCAAGGACAATGAGGTGAACAATCAAGTGCACAACAACTTGAGCCTCAGATTCGATTCTCCAGTCAAACAACTGGTCATGTAGGAGACGAGGGACGCTCCTGATTTTTGTAGGCATCACTAGGCATAATAGATCCAATAAGTTTCTCTAGAAAACATTGATGCACCAACATGTTTGGTGTAATCTTCTCTGGTTGATCTGCATGCCAACAGAAGGTGTAGAACCTAGGATATTACACAGAAGCATGTTGGGAAAACATTTGCAGTGTAAGTTTCTTCCCTAAAAGTGGGATTTTGAAATCGAATCTAAATGCAAAAGTGTTGGGAGCAAGATCCCCCAAGGGTAGTTTTGGGGCTAAAAGCCCATTTCTAAATCACATTTTGTAATAAAAATGTAAAGACTCCACATTTTGTGGTCACGGAGCACGAAGGTATTATGTGTCATAAACGCTAGTCTGCCCTTAAGTTTTTTAAACTAAGGTCGGTGGTAAGAGATCTACCCATGATATGCAGACCATGGGATTGTATAAAAAGAGATAAGCTCTAAGTAGTTTTAGAGAGACATAGAATGATGGATAAGATAAGAGAGTCATAGCTCTGAAGTAAGAAGTCTAAGT
Organism: Pinus tabuliformis; assembly: GCA_031772625.1. Taxonomy (NCBI): domain Eukaryota; kingdom Viridiplantae; phylum Streptophyta; class Pinopsida; order Pinales; family Pinaceae; genus Pinus; species Pinus tabuliformis. The sequence continues at coordinate 658,994,504 of CM062807.1, forward strand.
ATTGGGTTGTAGCATAGGTAGAGGCTCTATAACTGAGTGCGAAGAGGCCTAGGGTAGAAGTCTACAACTGAGTGCGCAGACCCCTATAGTGGTGTGCACAAGGTGGACAGTGTTGTAAACATTTCGAAGATATTAATAAAGAATGATTTTCTACAATTCCTGTGTCTTTGTTCAGTTATTGCATCTTGATATGTTATGTATGAATTTCCTTTATTATGCTTATGTGATGCGCGAATGAATGTAATTACATTCAATAATTGAACGCAATTATGATTATTTGTTTACGCCGTGATAGCTATAATTATTGGATAAGATAAGCAAGTCACTTATATTAATTAGGCAATTTATACGGCTCACTGCCTTAGCAGTGTGAAAGTACCTGAGCAGCATGGTAGGGCTGTGCGAAGGTCGATAGTACCCTTTCGCGGAGGTATTGAAGGCTGGAATAGAGGGCTCGTCTCGTAGCTCCTAGAGCAAGGCAACCTACACGAAGGCAAGAATAGAGGAAATCAAATGACATCACAACCATCTCAGGGTGCAGAAACTTGGTTCTAGCATCCCCCCATACCGCTTCGGGTGAGACTTCGGTCTGCGCTCCATCGGCTGATGTTGAAAGTGCCAGTAGTGTAGGGATTTATTTGGCCAATTAACATTGAACCTAGGTCAGGCCCCCTCAAGCCAACAAATGGTTCTGTTGCCGAGACCGGAATCTACATAAGGGATGTGTGATGTTGTATCACTAGAATCCAACTAAAAGGGAGATCAGAGACTGGTTGGATAGGAAGATCCATGAATTCGTGGCGCAGGAGAATACAAACCCGTGATTAACAGAGGAACAATGGTTGGCCAGATACCTATTTACAGAGATCCACAAGATCTTTTTTTCTCCTTCCCTATTGAGCTATACGAGTGGATCGCGAAGCTAGCAGATGGCCAAGGAAGGTGGAAACTTGACGGTCCTATTGTGTGGACGTCGGAGCTAGTGCAAAGGTCGGAAGCATCGGAGAATAAGATGGCTTGCACTGTCGATCATTGGCTTGATCACATCATAGGAGGATTTGTGACTGAATTCATATTTGACACCTTAGTCAGCTACAACGAGGTGAAGCAACACTTTCTCAAAGGACTGCGAGGTAAGTACATAAAATATTTGAATGCCTGGATTAAAATGTTATTGTGTGAAAAACAGGTTATGCATCTACCTTGATGTTCGGAACTACGTGAAGCGGAAAAGCTTACAGAAACGAAGGGAAAAAGGGTTCATAATATAGCCCATCGATTTCACTTCCACGAGATAATGAAGAAGACATAGCGAAGGTTTCTCCACAAAGTGCATTTTAGTTAATAAGACAAGGATTCTCGCGAATACCACCTCCACCCACACCACCTCCAACCTCACCAGCATTGCCTCCAACTTCACCTGTACCACCTCCACCTCCACCACAGTTCAGTACGGAAAATACGGTGAAGCTACCTTTGTTCAAAGGCTTGGGAAATGAGGACCTGGACCAATTCTGGTTCATTGTAAGAGCTGTATGGGAGGCTAAAGGTGTTACAGATGATCATATAAAAAAGGCAACGCTGGTTAGTGCTCTTCAAGATCACGTGCTAAACTGGTATATTAAGTACTCTAATGATAACCTAAATGCTAAAGTGGCAGACATCCAGACAACACTCAATAAATAATTCAGTAGGCCTAAATTTGAGGCGCATTTGATTGTGGGATTCAAAGAAATCATGATGTAACTAGTCGAGATGCCTTGGGAACTAGATCAGAGATTGAAATGTACAATCCATGAAGCCAACATTAACCTAACAGATGGACATCATCATGAGTGGTTTGTTGCTTCACTTCTGCCACACATACGGGCTGTGCTATCGCAGCAGAAAATAACCACTTAGGTGGAGGATTTGGAGATTGCCATGAGACTACATGAGACTCTGATGCAAGATCCAAACCTGTGGGTTCAACAGATCCATGCGCATATGAAGAATCTGTGCCTCAAGATGCAGAGTCTGAAGCAGGATAGTACAGTTCAACCAGAGGTGCACGAGGAGCTATGGTACTTGAAATGCAAGAGTTAGAGGCATGACAAGGACCATTGCCTAATCTTTGCGAACTATATTGCAGGAGGGGGACAGATGCCTTTAAGGCTAGAAGCTCAAGGAGGACCTAGTGTGGGGCCTGCATTATGGTGCACTATCTATTAGGTAGTTGAAAAACATGTCACAGATAACTGTCACTTGCTACAATAGTTTGTACAGCCACCGTAATAGCTATTCTGCAACTTTTGTAGATCGGTAGGGCATGATGAGCATACTTGCAAGAGCTATGAATTGATGATAGATAGAACTCCCGCTTATAGGGTTTAGGCCAAAATTCAACCCCCTCACCAGAGCACAGGGATGGTACGGACAAGATTTCAGGGATGCGGACGAGGTTGAGGCAGAGGAGGACCTGGTAGAGGTCGAGGACAGTTAATTTGCTACAATTGCGGAGGGCCAAGAGACTATGCCTGCGATTGCACTAACCCAACACATACGTCGTGCAAGTATTGCACGTTGTTTGATCATGAAATGGAAGATTGTCCTATGCCGATAGCTAGGATACGTGATAAAGGGGCGCTACCACCTCCGTCGACTCAGAACCTACAGATGATGAGGTTTGAGCCACGTGAAGAGGATCCAAATGTAAATATAGTGCTCAAGAGTGGAATCGCGATAGGAGATGACAAGGGAAAACAACTAGAAGAGAGTACATGGGTTTGCAAAGGTCTGGCAAAAGAGGTTGAGTTCGATTTGGAACGCACATGTGAAACCTTAATGGAGGCTAAGAAGATCTTCGCTCAGGCCTCCACCTCAAGAAGCAGGGATAAACCTGAGCAGAAGATGGACCCCTCTATGCTCACAAATTTACTGGAGACTTGTATGAAGTTACTGCACCATAGTAAGGTTGTGAAAGGGTTACAAGAGTTCATCAATAGATGCTTTGGAACCACACCAGGTGAGCCACCCATAGTATAAAAGATTGGCAAGAATAAAACAAGGACGGGATGGGAGATGAGACTGAGAACGCAGATAGGAGAGTATGAGATGGATCAACTTATTTTGGACCTGGGGTCAGACCTGTGCTGCAATGGTCTCCGATTTAGCTAAGGATGGCCAATCAACAGAAGATCATCCCCATGAGACCACTATAGGGGCTGACTATGGATATTGAGGGAGCGAGCGCGCTAGCTCATTTTGAAGTGATAGAGATAGTGGATGACAATAATCCCTATCTTGCACTCCTAGGGATTGACTGGGCCACTAATATGAATGGGGTAATTAATTTGAAGAAGTGGAAGATGATCTTTGAGAAGAATTTTCTATGCATAATAGTACCTCTAGATCCTGTTGAGGGATTGCGCTATACGGAACCAGTCCACAATTATGAGAGTGATGACGATTTGGACTGTATCTATAAGATAACGGCGCGAGATCAAGATTGGGTGAATCCCACCGAAGATGGACGGATTATATGGGATCACGAGAGTTGCTGCAATTCGGACTCTGATGAAGAGTTACAGCGCTGAAAAAACCAGTTATATGAAGTGACTACCCTGAACTACAACATGATGACCCGATCGCTACACTATGTGTCCTGAGAGGTAAGAAATATGCCTACTTATGATGGTCAGAATGAGGTAGATATCTTTTTGGATGCATTTGAAAGGGAGGTACCAAAAAAGCAGTGCTTTCAAGCGTTGAAATGGGCACTGTGCGCTACGCCCACAAGATGGTGGGGTATGCACAAGGGAAGCTTTGATGATTGGTGAGAATGCATGAGAATGATGAGAACTTGCTTTGGGAAGCCGAAGATATGAATGACAGACAAGTATGATGGGCAGGATGATCCGCGCATGCATTTGGCCAAATGGACCTAGGCTTATGGAGAAAAGCCCCAACCTGAATGGGTGCACCTGTTCTGTCACACCCTGGATATTGTCCCGATGAACTAGTATGTAGAAACCGAGCTCCACCATGGGAAAGGTGAATGGGATATCCTGCGCAAGGGATTCATGATGACATTTAGTTTTGAGGACAAGTTTGATAGTATTGATGAAGTGCTACAAGAAGTGAAGGCATCAATCTTTAGGATACCAGAGGATCCTTTAGACCTATTTCAGCCTGAATGGGCTACTCAGGTGAGTCACGTGCTAGAATGTTATAATTTAAATGTTGAAGAAGAGGATGAGGATCCACGCAAGATTAACATTCCAGAAACAGAAGGTCACTGCGAGGTTCAAGGACCGGAGATTGAGGACCCTGATATAACCGCATCATTGAAAACAAAACAAGTAAACATTGGTACATTGGTAGAACCCAAATTTGCAAATATTGGAGACTACTGGGATGATGCAACGGTGGATAAGGTCACTGAATTTCTCCGCAAATACCAAGATTTATTCCCTACCAAGTTCACAGATCTGAAAGGGATAATCGGGGACCTAGGAATGATGAAGATTACGCTGAAGCCTGACGTGAAGCCGGTTAAGAAAAGGCCTTACCGTCTCAATCCGAAATATAAGGAAAATGTCTACTTAGAGCTGGACAAGATGCTCGCAGCAGGCATCATTGAGTCTGTGGAAGAATGTGACTGGGTAAGTCCGATGGTGGTACAGGAAAAGAAGCAGAAGGATGAAATAATGATATGCGTGGATCTCAGAAAGCTGAATGAGACTTGTGTACATGATCCTTTCCCAACTTCGTTCACTGATGAAGTGTTGGACAATGTAGGTAGCCAGGAAGCATATTCCTTCACTGATGGGTACTCTGGGTACCACCAAATCAAAATCACGTTGGAGGACAGGAGCAAGACAACCTTCGCGATTGAGTGGGGTTATTTTTAGTACAGTGTAATGTCCTTCAGATTGAAGAATGCACCTGCGATATTCTCGCACGTAGTTGTTGCTGCGTTCAAGGAATTTATTCATAAGTTCCTTGAGGTATATTTTGATGATTGGAATTTGTTTGGGCTGGTTGAGTGCCATATAGCAAGCTTGCGCCTGATGCTAGATACCTGCCGAAGATACCAAATCGCACTCAATCTCAAGAAGTGTCTGCTTTGTGTTCCTTTTGGAAACATATTAGGGCATGTGGTTTGCAGACAGAGATGGATTGTAGACCTCGCAAAGATCGTGGTGATACTAAAATTGGAAGTGTCGTGGAGTGTGAAGCAGTTGCACGCTACTCTGGGACATACGGGATATTACAAAAAGTTTATCAAAGGCTATGCCCAAATCACTGCACCTATGGTGAAATTTTTGAAGAAGGATGTCACATTCTACTGGAATGATGACTGCAAGAAGAGCTTAGATATATTGAAATAAAAGATGGTCACCGCACTAATTCTAGTCTTCTCGGACTAGAAGAAAGAGTTTCATGTACATCTTGACATGTAATGTATAGCGCTGGGAGCAGTACTAACACAGGCTGGCGGAGAAGGCTTGGACCATCCTATCGCGTTTTCAAGCCGAGGATTATCCAAAGTAGAGAAGAACTATTCCACCACTGAGCGCGAAGGGCTAGCCATGGTGTATGCGTTCCAAAAGTATAGGCATTACTTGTTGGGAGGCCATTTTAAGATGTATACAGATCACTCCACGTTGAAGTACACGATCAATAAGCCTATGTTGGGGGAAGAATCTGTAGGTGGCTCTTATTATTCCAGGAGTATGATTTTCAAGTTTTCATGAAGCCTGAACGACTAAACGCGGGACCAAACCATCTATTGTGCATCGGAACAGGGGAGGAACCCACTAACTTGGAAGAAGGAATGCCTAGTGCACAACTATTTGTAGTACGTTTCGTGGATGGTCATTATCAAGATAAAGTACATTTCCTAATAACAAGTACTACACCGGAAGGATACACTATCCAATAGAAAAAGGAATTAATGGTGTGCGCGATAGATTTTTTGTCATTATTGGGCATCTGTACAAGATGGGGACTAATGAGATATTGCGATGGTATGTACATGAGTTTGAAGGAAGAAACATCCTCTTGGATGCTCATGGGGGCGGCCATGGGAGGAATATTCTACGCGCAGGGTTGTGGTGGCCAACCCTCTATCAGGACTCAAAAGCATAATGCAGGCCGTGTGATGTGTGTCAAAGGACTGGTAGGCCATCGCGAAGGGATAAGATTCCTTTGAATCCAAAAATGACGTCGCAACCCTTTGAGAAGTGGGAAATAGATTTTGTAGGACCCATTCAACCACAAGGAAAGACAGGAGCAAGATAATTTATCACCGCAATAGAGTATTTGACTCGTTGGGCGGAGGCACAGCCTGTGAAGGATTACACAGGCACGACAGCTACACAATTCCTCTTTGAGCGTGTACTGACATGATTTCACTGTCCAAGGATCTTGATGAGCGATCCTGGTACACACTTCCTAAACAAGACGATCAACGCGCTAACAGAGGAATTTCAGGTATACCACCAGAAGAGAACACCTTATCACCCGCAAGCTAACGAGACGGTGGAAGCATTCAAAAAAGTGCTTGAAAATGCGATGACCAAGGTTTGTAATTCTCAGAGAAGTGATTGGGACCTACGCATACCTGTAGTATTATGGGATTATCGAATGACATGTAAGAAGTTGACTCGATAGACCCCCTTTAGGCTTGTCTATGGGGTTGAAGCGGTAATTCCTATGGAGAACATTGTGCCTAGTCTATGCATAGCAGCGTTCATAGGTATGACAGATCACAAAGCCATAGAGGAGAGGCTCGCACAACTGGGTGAACTGGAGGAAGAAAGATTTTTGGCTAGATCTCACCAACAAGTCCAAAAGCAGTGCGAAAATGCATGGCATGATCAACACATTAAGCTGCCCTCATTTAAGGTAAATATCCAGGTTTTGCTATATGATAGTAAGTTTGATAAATTTCTAGGGATTTGCAGGATGCAATGGTTAGGGCCTTATGTCATTATGGAGATTACCAATGGAGGAGTGGTACAGCTGGTCAAATTGAATGGAGAAACCTTCCCAAGAAAGGTGAATGGACGTCGCTTGAAGCCATATACCGACAGACAAACCATGTGACTAAATGAAGGTAACACAGTCTTAATGCTGCAGGCAATTGAAAGGAGGAGCGGGACTATAAACTACACTACCCGGGTTGGGGAACTATGCGAAAGGAGTCTAGTTTAACTAGTCGGACTACCTTCGCAGAGAGTCCCTCGTGAACTCTCGTGAAGCACAAGAGCAAAGCAAGATATTCCACTACACGTGGCTCTTGCTGTCGATTGCGGTGGTAGCATGGGAGCTACCAAAGGAGAGCCAATTCCCTTCGGTCACACCAAACCTTCCTGAAGTAGTGAAGTACGCTTCGCTGTGGGTGACCAAAGACACGCAGCAAGTTCGAGACAATAAAATCTTCTCAATCTTGATGGAAATGAATATCAGGATGGCCATCAATCGCAAGCCATGATTGTCACGCACGGTGTATGCTAACCTACAGGGCTATGCCGAGTTTAAAGCTGATTTCCATCGAGTATCTATGAGGACATGGAAGGACCCTGCGTAGAAGTGGTACAACTTGTCGTACTTGGCCACAAATGACGCCATCGATGTGGTGCTCGATCAATGGTCAGCAGAGTGGCGCACTACCATGGACTTGGTAGAGGAGGCCAAACTGAAAATGGTGTAGCTTGTCAAGAAGAGGAAAAAGGAGGCTTCTGAGAAGGTCCAGGCGGAACAAGCAGAAAAGTAGGTAGGTAAGCAGACGAGCGGAATAGAGCGTGACTCTGATGAAGGTGTGCAGTCGCCTTCGCCTGCGACAGAAGAGAAAGACAAAGAACAACATGACACAGACCATCAGGAGATGTTCACCCACATTAAGCACCCAAGAGAGCTAGATAAGGGAGGGTCCAGAAAGAAATCCAAGGTGACCAAGACCTTGCTAGACCCTATCACATTGACAGAGGGTGAATTACATGATATCGGTGACACAGTCAGATATTTCACCATGAAGGCCCTACAACAATTTGAACAGCAACAACAGATCATACTAGGGGCTATCTAAACTAGGTTTCAGGAGTTGCAGACCCGTGCATCGCATGCTAGTACGATGTCTACTAGCTTGGCCATCGGCACTTCAGAGGCTACTGATATGCTGTGCACGAAGGCTTCCAATGTAATAGTGCTGTCGGATGGAGCACTGACCATGGATAATGAGGCTGACAGGCCCACTATTAGCTCCTTGAAGGGAGTTGGGATGAACCTGGCAGTGCTTCTGCACAGAGCACTCCACCTCTTGCAAGATGGAGTAATTGCAAAAATCAGGGCCCGAGAGCACCACGCCCTCTAGGTGATCAACAAGCATCGGATCAACAAAGAACAGATGGCCCTACAGAGAAATGGTGCCATCGCCCCTGAGACCAAGGCGACTAGCCAGAGCAAGAATATCATACAGGTCATTAAGGACGCATTTAGAATGGTTCCAGAGTTGGCCATTGTAGAGAAAGAGCTAGTCGAGGTCTACATGTGCAAGTTGGCCACAAGGGTGTGTGACACTTAGACTGAGATGGCACATGTTCAGTTGGAACTGAACCTACAAACTACCAAGCTACAGTTGAGGGCCCAGCCCTCCATACCACCAAAAGTAAAGAAACAGCGGGTGACCGCTGCCACAGAGGCAGCCACGGCAGTGGAAATTGTAGTAGCGGACTGCACATAGTTGTTCAAGAAATCATTTGAGGTCCTGAAAATCTTGTAGGAGGAACCAAATGTATAAAGGTTAGAGAGAGAAGAGCATGAGCTACAATAGTGCTACGATGAAGTTAATGGCACAGTGCAAACTATTGCACTGGCACAGAGGCTAGCCAAGCTATAGGAGGCCAAGCAGCTGAAGGAATAGGTGGACGTAACGCTGCACAAGGAAGCAGTGCTGAAGGTGCGACTAAAGCCCTGGCTCGAGGAAGCTTCCGTGGTCACAAAAAATATTGAAGGTAAGCTTGTGACTCTACAAGTGTCGCAACTAAAGCTTCAGGATGACAGCGCATGAGCAGTGACCGAGAAGACAATGGAAGATGCGAAGCAAGTGGCAACTCAGTGCATGGTCGAGGTAGCAATCATACGAGTTGAGCTGGATGGGCTCCATGCAGAGATCTCCATGCCTATCGAGTGACTTGAGGGTGAGTCACGATGTTTGCGTTCAGGTCCTGTTGGGAACGAGATCCCCCAAGGGCAATTTTTGGACTAAAATCGCATGTTTGAGTCAAATTTTGTAATAAAAATGTAAAGACTCCGCATTTTGTGGTCACGGAGTGCGTAAGTATTATATATCATAAAGGGTAGTCCTCCCTTAAGTTTTTTAAACTAAGCTCAGTTGTAAGAGATCTACCCATCGTTCGCGGGCCATGGGATTGTATAAAAAGAGCTAAGCTCTAAGTAGTTTCAGAGAGACATAGAATGATGGATAAGGTAAGAGAGTCATAGCTCTAAAGTAAGAAGTCTAAGTCTTTGGTTGTAGCATAGGTATAGGCTCTACAGCTAAGTGCATAGAGACCTAGGGTAGAAGTCTGCATCTTAGTGCACAGACCCCTACAACTGTGTGTGAAGGGTGGACGGAGTTGTAAACACTTGGAAGATATTAATAAAGAAAGATATTCTATAATTCCCGTGACTTTTTTTGCTATTGCATCTTGATATGTTATGTATGAATTTCCTTTATTATGCTTATGTGATGCGCGAATTAATGCAATTACATTGAATAATTGAACGCAATTACGATTATCTGTTTACGCAGTGATAGCTATAATTATTAGATAAGATAAGCAAGTCACTTAGATTAATTATGGAATTTGTACAGCTTGTTGCCTTAGCAGCAGAAAAGTACTTGAGTAGTAGGCTAGGGCTGTGCAAAGGCTGATGGTACCCTTTCGCAGAGGTATTGAAGGCTGGAATAGAGGGCTCATCTCGTAAGCCCTAGAGCAAGGAAACCTATGCGAAGGCAGAAATAGAGGGAATAAAATGACATCACAACCATCCCAGGGTGTGGAAACTTGGTTCCAACACCCCCCCATATTGCTTTAGGTGAGACTTCGGTTCGCGCTCCATGGGCTGATGCCGAAAGGGCCATAAGTGTAGGGATTTGTTTGGCTAATTAACGTTGAACCTGGGTCAGGCCCCCTCAAGCCAACAAAAAGTTAAGGTCATAGACATATCAATTTTTTTCTCAAATTTGGTAAGCCTTTTTCTCTTCAGTCACTCCTGAGGTGGTAGTAGCTTCTGAGGAAGGTTAGGCTTTCCTTCCGTTAATTTTTTGAGAATTTTCAGAGAGGCTGGGTGGATCATGTATGGAACCTCCAATGGACATCATACATCACCTATTTCGGATGGCCACTTTTATTCGGTGATGCATTTATTTTTCCCCATCTAATATGGCTACCCATGTTCATGTGTAGATCATTATTTTAGGTTAGTGGCTTCTCTTGTGTCACTATTTATTTGTGTATACCATTGGCCATTATCTTCAACCCTGGGCGCACCCATGATCTAGGAGGAAGGGCATAAATGGATCAGAGGGTTTCCACAGGCATGAACAAATCATAAGCAAGCTAGTAACTAGCTGCGTGGGTGGTGTCCAAGGTTGAAAAAGTGTCTGAAAAGAAGATCACACAGAGGGTTCAATAGTAGATGCATTCAAGCTGGGGATGAAGACAACAGGCCCATCTAGGGATTCTGCACAGGTTCAGTTAGCATATTTCTTAATACATGTGTCAAGGATGGGGGACGAGTATGAAAGGCATGAATGGTGAAGGAGGAAGATAAAGTAGTTTAATTATTCAACTTGGCTGAGAGTCGACAGATATAATAATCTCCTTAATTCAGGCGATTTACATGGCAATCCAAATATGCTAAAGAGGAGAACAAAGTGGTTTCTCTCACTCGAGGGCGCACTAGACATTTTAGGAGAGTGGGCACAAGGTTTAGCCACTGGTAGCATTCAAGAAGAATGTAGATGGTGAAAGACATAGGTGGAGAGTATGACGAAGGCCTCAATGATGTTTTTATCATCCAACTGGGGATTCATGGAAGATATCCAATTGAATGTCTCTTACATTGATAGTGATGGTGCTATTAAGTCTGTGATGGCACATTTATTTTTTAACGAAATACTTTGAATTGCACCTCTTCAACTCAGCGAAGAATGCTAATGATCGAGAGGAAATGGGGTTTATTGGAAAACACTTGTAAATTAGCCTAGTGAATGAGTGGTTGGTCTGCAAGGAAGCAAGGTCAACATTGCATCGAATAAAGGAGCCTAGGGCAACCCACCCGAAGGGGAGAAAAGGAAAAAGTGAGAAATACATTAAGAAAATGCCAAAACAGATAATTATAAGTTGAGCTCTAGGTAAAAATAATATGGTATTAGTTGGAATTTTTATTGGTAGGAATATTATTTGCGAGTGTTTAAAACCTGGATGAGATAAAGCTTTGAACCACTAGTGGATAATACATATTTCTTAACGACACTGGTAAAGTAGGGCCAGTTTTTGTTTTTAATTTAAAAAAAAATTAACACCAACTATTGTAGGGATTGATTTTGGAGAGTATCCTCCCAACCATTATTGCAGAAGAATTTCTTTGATTGGGTTATTATTTTATTGCACTAAATTGTTTCTCCGCTATTAGTGAGAATTCAAGCCCAGTATAGATCAATTTCTCAAAAAGGGTAAATCAATTTTATTGAAGAAAGCTAGGGAGAGAGAAGGAAGGCTAGGTATTGAATCCATTGATGCCAAGATATAATGTCATCACTTTACCTTTGGAAACGTTGTAGGAATCAACATAGCAATACATTAGTTGATTCTTTAGATAAAATATGGAAACAACTTACAAATCAAAAGAAAGAGTAGAACAACATGCCTTTCTCTCAGAAATTCCATGTTACCCTTCAATGCTCAAAGGATATCTAGATGGAAGATGTAAAAAGAAGGTGTCTCTTTGAACTTGGATCCAAATTGCAGGATACAAAATCTGAAGATGTCCTCCTATGGTTGGACACATCAGATATGGCTTTGTTCCTGATAGAGAAATCATATTGGAAAGGGTCAATTTGGGCCTTGAATCTATCCATGCTTTCTTTAATAAATCCGAGGTTCTTGGAGCATTCTTGTGAAAATTTTAGACTCACAGTTGCTTCTTGTGTCAGCAAGATCGTAACTATAACATCACCACCACCACCTTACAACAATCATATCATGAGGGAGATATTGCAGCTAATAGTAGAAACCCTTCAAGGGTTGAATAACATCATGCTTCCTACCTTTCAAAAGTGGCATAAAATTCTAGAACTCATGATTGAGTTCAGCTTAGACACATTCATGTTGAATCTGGAATGTGACGACTTGATCCTTCAGTTTCTGCAAAATGTTTACACCAACATTACATGAGCTCATCTAGACCACGTTAAAACATGCACGCAAAAGATTGTGTCCCTGTTCTTAGAAGGAAGTGTTGATATCTACAAGATACTAAGATCCAAATTGTTGACCATTTAGAGGAATGACCTAATTGTATCACGAGTCGCTTATGATCTAGTCAACAAGTTGGTTAGGAAAAAAATAAAAGTGTTCAGAAGTATGTTAACCAAGAAGGAGCTAACAAGGATTGATGGAGGATGCACTAACAAAGATATTAAAACCTGCAACAAGAAAGAAATCAGAAGGATAGGACTATGCTTTATCTACAAGGGACTTTGGGAACTTAACCATTCATGTAAAAGTGATAGGAAGGAGGAAATAAGGACAAAACAAGAGGAGATTCCTCAAAATCATGGGGATTCTTCTATAGTTGGGTCTATTGATTTTCAAGATGGTGAGAAATAATGTGATATTATTCAGAGGGGATTGTATGATGAAAAACATTCAAAAGTGCATGTAGACTCCTATACAATGGAGTCCATAGGTCTCCAGGAGGGTGTCCATAAAGAATATGAGTAATCAAGTATAGATAGTTGTCCAGCAATGCATCTATTTTTGACAACTCGAGAAGATGGAAAACAAATTATCTTCATAGGTGGAGAAGGCCAGGGATACTTGAGTGAGGATCAAATAATATGAACCAACATGATCAAAATGTTCACGAGGGGGGTCATGGTAGACATAGTTTGCAAGATGAACCATTCTTAGAGAGTTGGTTAAAGGCTCAAGTTGGATCTATGATAGTGGGGAATCTGATGTAGACAAATACAAAGAGATTCAACATGTCACCAAAATTACCAATAGTGGAATTTTAGGAAAATATCAAGCATTTCAAGATAAATATTATGATGTTGAAGCAGAGAGTCTAGACATCTGTAGACACTATCTTATAGGAGAAAAAAAAAAAATTAAGGAGCTCATAGGGGTGTGTGCTGAGTCAGCAGCAAAATGGTCTAGTGTAGAGGAATGTCTCAAGACCCTCACAAGGCAACAAGAGCAGTACATTAGGGAGTTCCAGAGAAACCCTCTACATGAGTACATAGATAGGGCTTGAGACACTACCAACCAACCTTTATACATTAGGGCGAGAACTATAAAGTTCTCCAAACGGATAATGTTGGGTGTCCAGGTGGAGCATCATGAGTTGAGCATCAGGCATCATCAACATAGTATACTTATTCCATATGCAAGCATTCATGCATTAGATCCATCCCACATGATGAACTTGCGAGAGATTATCAGTTGGAACTCTATTGATCAGATAATTCCAAGGAGGATACTCTTAGCCAAGGGCATATTCGCTTAGGCATGGACAATGATAGCGGTCAGAGATGGTATCATAACCCACAAGTCCCATGACTTAGGTGGCATTGGGATCCAAGTGAATCTATTGAGGGAAGGATTGGTCAAAGGATTGTTTTAGATCCAAGTATCAAAGGATTCATTCAGGATCATTTAGCATGGAGGCATGGGATATGACACTAGTTTGTATGGGATTCACCTTTGATGTGGATAGAAGTGGATTTCTTGAAGGTAAGCAATTTTTACCAAGGTATTTTCCCATGGGATCTAACCATGGTATTTGTGTTCTTTTTTTAGGGAAAATAATAAAATAACGTTTCTAAAGAGTTCATCAAGCCTATTAAAGGGGACAAGATCTAGGAACTTGGATCATCCAAAGTTTTCTTTTCTTATTGTGTGTTTGTTGAGAACTTGGCGTGGCGAGTTTTAGCTTGATCCAAGGACAAAAATCCTGTAGTGAAATTTGTGTGGTGGATCCATCCAGGATTCACAAGTGGGCTTCAGTGTCTTATATTAGTGATTGTTGAGAATTTGTACATTTCATTGGTAGCGGCACCAATATGAATTGTATGACTTAAAAAGTGCCACATTAGATATTCACCCCCAAGCAAAAAAATCTTACACTCAAAGCGTGAACAATTTTGAGATAATAAGTTAAGTGATCTAAAAAAATATATTATAGAAACTAACAATCAAAGGATTAAATTGAACATTAAAACATTAAAATTTAGAGAGAGAAAAAAAAATATCAACTTACAATTACCAGAAAAAAATAAAAATAAAAAATAAAATAAAAATGGATTATTAAAAAGCTTAAAGGGAAAGAATGGAAGTTCTAAACAACTAATGAATAATTACTAGCACATTAAAATAGACATAAATGATAAAAAAGTTTAAAATATGGTTATGGAAAGTTCCAATAATATTTTATAGATAATTTTGGAAGTAAAAACTAATTTCCCTAATGTATAACTTACCATAACAACAAAAATCTAGTAAGCCCTAAACTCTTAAACAAAATAACAAAAAAGAATTACTAAAAAGTTGAAAGAAATCAATGGGAAATTCTAAATAACTAATGAATAATTAATAGGCAATTAAAAAACATAAATTAAAATAAATAAATAAATAAAAGAGAAATTGAAAGTGTCAACAATGTTTTTTACATGGTTTTTGAGGTAAAAATTAATTTTCCCAATATAGAACTTACCATGAGATAAAAAATCTGGTAAACTCTGAAACTTAAATGGAGTTACATTTACATAGTTTTTCCTTAAAAAAACTTTGATAATTTCCCACACTCTTAGTTTACTTTAAAATAAATTGTGCTCTCTTTCATAGTTTCTATTAATATGGATAATTCGGATTTTTTCATACCATAGTTTTAATACTCTAATATCATATAAATTTACATTAAATATTTAAATATTTGTAATGAAATTTTATAAATTATTTTTTGAGAGAATAAGACGAGATACAAATAAATCATTTGGATTTTTCCTTAATCAATTAAAAAATGGAATAATGTGATCACAATTTTATACTATAAAGAGACTTCAAAGAGAGAAAAAAGGAAAATGGAAAATTAATAATTATAAATAAAATAAAATACAATTGGATTATTAAAAAATGAAAGCAATTAAAAAGAAATTCTAAATAACTAATAAATATTTAATAAACAATAACAAATTATAAATAATAATAAATTGTAAAATATGGTTATAGAAAGTGTCAACCATGTATTTGTAAACCATTTTTGAAATAAAAGTTTTACTAATAATGTATAACTTATCATAAGAATAAAAAATTGGTAACCTTGAATGGAGTCACATTTACGAATGTAATTTGCTTCTAAAACCAATGGTGCTCCCTTCCCATGTTTTTATTAACATGGATCATTTGGTTTTTTTAATGACATAATTAGGAGAATCTAAAATCATATAAATCTATATGAAATTTCTTAATATTTTAAATATTTTTTTTAAATGATTTATGTAGAGAACGAGATTCTATACTCACATATAATTTGGTTATTGAGTATATAATTTGGTTATTTCTTATTATTATTCAATAATAAATTAAATGTTTTAGAAAAAATAATCTTAAAAAACTTAATAATCAAAAGATTAAATAAAAATAAAAATAAAAGAAAATTAATAACTAGCATTTGTACCAGATGTTGCAAAGGAAATGCCGTAAGGCATAAATTGAAGAACACAAATACAACACAAGATTACTTTGATAAATAATAAAAATATATTGACCACTCAAATCAATGCCCCATTAACTGGAACCACTTAGTAGACATATCTATCAACATTAGGATTATACACAATGATCAAGAAATTTCCCATATACAAACAACACCTTCCACAACAACCTTTTGTCACGTCCACATTTTAAAAAATGCCTTGGAACATGATTGGAATCTCCCATATTGTCTTTTTCATTATGCAGATAAATCTTCCCTATTGCTATTTTCATCATGAATATTGTTAGTTCATTGTTGTAAAGTGTTAGTGTGTTAAAATATACAAACAGCACCTTCCACAACAACCTTTTGTCACATCCACATTTTAAAAAATGCCTTGGAACGTGATTGGAATCTCCCATATTGCCTTTTTCATTATGCAGAAAAATCTTCCATATTGCTATTTTCATCATGAATATTGGTAGTTCATTGTTGTAAAGTGTTAGTGTGATAAATTCAATACCATAAGTTCAACAAGCGAAAAACATTCCTCAATTAGCATAATATGTATTTTTCTCTCACCGTGTATTCTTCAGTCATGCATTACAAAACTTCCATCAAAGAGCACAAGTAACAGATTAACTGATTTTTTTCGAGATCATAAACTGGAAAAGCCCTGAAACTTTTTGAGTTCCATACCTAAACCAAAAAAATGAACCACCCTAAGAAACCCTAAACCAAGAAAATGAAAAACCCTAAGAAACTCTAAACCAAGAAACATTTCATGCTGGTCAGCGTTACTGATATATTCATGACTGATCATCTCTGATGGGTGTGCCTTCTGCGGATAACCTGAAACTATCAAGCAATGCATTCCTTCCACTCAAAATAACATGAAAGAAGTCATTAACCTGTTTAGAGAGAGGATCTAACCCCTGGGCAAGCAATTGTGCACTTTGTTGTAATTCTTGTATAGCAATTCTGATATGTTCCACTTTCTCTGTTCCATCGACAATGTCAGACTACACCCTTATTCATCTATTCTTTTTACCTGGCCTTTGATGATGATAAGCAATGTTGAATTGGAAATGTGTATCACAACATTGCCAAAAGTGGCTCAATATTTGCTAGATGTTTTATAGGTGATAGAGTAAGGCATTGTTTAGTATAAGTTTTAGAGGTGATAGAGCAAGGCACTGTTTGGTATATGTTTTAGAGCTGATAGAGCAAATCACTATTTGGTAGATGTTTTAGAGGTGATAGAGCAAGGCATTACATATAAGCTACTTTAAGAGGAGTTTTTCAATATGAAATACAGCTCCATTTTGTTATGAAATGCATTGTTAGATGGACATTTAAGATCAACAAGTATACTGTCATTAACTCTTAGGGCTTAGTAAACCAATACAAAACCATCTTTATGTTTATAGGATTTTCCATGCGTGGAAGCAACCTCAGTCCTTAATGCACTTACTTTTTTTGCTGCTTCTTTCATTGTCTTTGGTGGTATCTTGCTAGAAAATCCTTACATAAATTCCAATATATGTTCTCTAAAACAATATAAAATTCTCTCAAACGCAAGACATGAGCTTGGATACCACTTGGAGCAAAACCACATCACAAAAGACACATTGTACATTGAACGCACAAACAATAAGTTCCTTTCTTCCAATTTTTGACATTTTGCATTAAGGTAAACAATATCCAAGCCACTAAGTAGATAACTCTGCTCTTTTTCCTGTCTATGGGTGCACTGAGGCAAAGATTTTTGTCTTCTGAGGAAACTAAAATAATAACTGTCCATAAATATCTAATTGATAAAGACTATTTAGTAATGATTTTTAACTTATCACAAAAAGCACACTCATTTTTATGCCATCACTAAGAATCGAAGGTATGCTTTTGTATGAAAGTTAGACATGGATGGAAGGAGTTTGACTATATTTTGTGGTTCTAGATGTCTACTAATACGACCTAATTTGACCTTGAATGATGCAAGTTCTGGTTTCTTGAGTTTTTTATAAAGACACTGTTGAATTAAGATTTTGAGCTTTTTCTGATCTTGAGTAGAGTTTAGAGGATGTTTCCTTCATTACCAATACAAGTTTGGATCCATCCCATAACATAGCTGAATTAACCTGAATGGATTTTTCTCCAATATTGTTTTTTCCAAGCCATTATGTTCCTTAGTTAGCTCAAGTCATCTACAGACACAACAAGGACCTTGAAAATCCAGCCATTAATCTGAAAGGATATATGGTAAGACCCTATACTGTCATTATGAATGTATGGGCATTAAAATATAACGAGCAACACTTGAAATGGACGACAGATGGCAATAAATCATTTGTTCTAAATAGGATCATATAGAATGAAAAGGGGCGATTATATTTCTATATTGTGTTTTAACATCCGGAAAATCATGGTTCTTGCAGGTGGGCAATGCACTTACAGACGATTTCCATGATCTTGTAGGGATTTTTGAATTTATGTGGTCTCATGGTTTGATATCAGACAACACCTACCGGTTGCCCAATATTCACTGTGACTTTTCATCTCTTGTGCATCCATCAGCTCTATGTAATATGGTATTAGATCGTGCCGATGTGGAAATGGGGAATATTGATCCATACAGTATCTACACCCGTCCTTGTTTGAACAGTACTGGAACATATAGAAAACAACAGAGAAAAAGATATGTAAGTATATTATATACATTAAGCATTGTATATGCCAGCAGATCAGTTTGAAGGTATGCTTAAAGTCCAATTTCGTATCTTTTGCATTTGGTAGTCTCTTTCCCATTGACATGGTAAACTGTAAAATAAAGACCAGAGAAAAAGATGTGTAAGAATATTAGATACATTAAGCACTCTATATGCCAGCTTATCAGTTTGAAGGTATGCTTAAAGTCCAATGCTATATCTTTTGCATTTGGTAGTCTCTTCCCCATTGACATGGTAAACTGTAAAATAAAGACCAGACTAGATGATTGAGGTCATTTTTTCTCAAATTAAACACATTCTTGCGTGCCATTGAGGTCCACAATTTGTTGCATGGTGAATTTAAATGACTGGTATCCATCACCTCTAGATGGGGATAATCAGATCAGCTATAAGAGCACTACTGCATTCTCTTTCTCACAGAGGCATTTTGTTGCAGCCATGGAGGCATCTGTTTGTGGAGTATGATCCTTGCACTGAAAAGCATTCCGAAATTTATTTCAATCTACCTGAAGTACAAAAGGCTCTTCATGCCAATGTTACAGGAATTCCTTATAACTGGACTACTTGCAGGTCTGTGGTTTTATTATTAAAATGGTAACTTTTTTTTATCTGGTGCTGCTTCTTTTGCATTTATAAAGGACCTTCATTCATCAATCTGGTCTGTTTGCTTTATTATGTGATGAAGTTTCTGCTCACTGGGGAGACTCCCCTAGATCTATGTTGCCAATTTACCTAGAGCTCATAAACGTTGGACTACGCATTTGGATGTTCAGGTCACAACTCACCGTGCATATCATTTCTTTTAATCAGAACATGGCACTTAGAACAATGAGAATGTTTCTGATTGGACTTTTGCTATTATCTTCCATCATAAAATCTACTACAGAAAATTCGATATTGTTTTGTTGGTATGCAGTGGAGATACAGATTCAGTGATTCCAGTCGTAGAAAAAACAGGGATTCAAGGGCCTTACCCCACGATTTATGATCGGAAATCTATTGGATATTGCGAGAAAGATATAGAAGGAGTTGTGCACAGACATGGCCTTTATACATCACGATTTCAGAAAGAGTGCTTTCCCTTATATGGTTGAGTGGTCCAGGAAATATGATACTGTCACAAGTAATTTTTATGGCATATGCTGCTTATGGATTATTGGTTTATTTATTTGTTGCAATTATAGATTTGAAATTCAATTACTTTTTGTAGGTGAGAAGTTTGTGATCTGATTTGGTTACGAACTGAGAATTGTTCTGACCTGATGCAGAATTGATCCGGCAATTTCTATCTTCCAAGCACGTGAATTACTGTGGAAAGTCTCCTCTGGACCAGAAAATGTTGTTTGTTGTGGTTGGGAGAAGTGCGTTTGTTGTTAATGGTGAACAATGGTCTTACCAACACCGAATGTTTGCGCCTGCCTTTAATATGGAGAAGCTCTCAAAGCTCAAGGTGAATATGGAAAGTAAAGATGGTAGAAATAACTTTCGGGTTAATCTCATTGAAGAAATTTAATGGTTATGGGCATTGCTTTTCTGTTTTATATGTTGTTAATATACTTAATATATAATCCTGTTTGTTTTTATTTTACTTTATTTTTTATCATAGCCACACTAAAATAGTACTACATATTCATGCAAAAGTAAATGCAGCATACCTGGCTGAGTAACAGTCGCCTTCTTCCAGTCATAGCTCCACACATACTTCGAGATTCACAAATACTTCGAGATTCAGTCTTGCCACGGAAGAGCTTGTCGTTAGACCAAACGCCATCTGAAAAGTCCAGCAAATGCAAAGCATAATGAACAAGAAGCTGGAAATATTCAAGCTTTGAAATTTCGACATTTAATGCAAGGCAAATGTCTAAAAGCTTTACAGTGTCATCCAGGTATTCGTCCATCCATTTCTCATCCCAGCTTTGAAATTTCGACATCTAATGCAAGGCAAATGTCTAAAAGCTTTACAGTGTCATCCAGGTATTCGTCCATCCATTTCTCATCCCATTCTGCTGTAGGAAATTGGAGATCTGTAATAAGGGACTTGAGGTCCGCGTGTGTAGCAGATAAAACCGCCATGGCTTGCTGCATCCACAACAGATTTATCGTGTTCTTCAATAACACACTGGCACCCTAAGCATTTTATGGTAAAACAAAACACATAATTTCAGTCAAACAAAGATGGTTACAAAGTTCTCAATGATCAAGGATTTTCTGATCAAATTGTTTTCTGTCGCTTTCTCTCTATCTGCCCCATGAAAACAATCAAGCCCATTAACTGGAGTCCAGTTTAGAGCTGACAGAACCCTACTCGAGTTTGTAGGGTGCCATGGGGATGCTTTTCTTGTGCACTACAGACAGGGAAACAGGGTAGGGTCATTTTTAGTGTCGTTTGTTGTCAATGGATTCCTTGGATATGCCTCCTATGATGGAAGACTGTCTATGGGACGTCCCAAATGTCAGGGGTTTGTCCTTGCCAAATGGCTATAATGGGATTCTGTTAAAAAAATGTTTTTTAATCAACCACTGGTTAACATGAGCAAGATTTTCTTGATTGTGAGGTTATTAGTGGTGTATTTATTCGGCCAGAGTTTTGAAGGATTTGCAGGTCTTACTATTTTTTGTAAGCATAAGCACACATATCAGTATGGATATGTTATTGGAGAAGCTTAAACTCTGGTGGAAGGAAGCCATCATTAAAATGCTTATTATTTTAACTTATATTTTACTTGAAGCCACCTTTTCCCATTAAAAGACCTCACTCTCCCAAATCCCTTAAAGCATAGAAACAAAAGTCATAACATTTAATGGAGTGGCTTATAATTGCCCCCAGTCATCCCCTGCATTTTTTCCCTTGAAACTTTGGTGAATAGAGGCATGAGGAAGCATCGAGTCCCATTTCTTTGGTTGATGTTTGATTAGAAATTGTTATACAGGTCGTAGGCTAACAAGGTGACTTTTTAGTCTTTTTTTCGTGTAGATATTCTAGTAGATTTTTCTTAAAATCCTGTCAGAAATCTCAAAAAATGTAGTTTTAAGTTGTTGAGTCTACACAACATATGTTTTCTAAAGACTTTCTACGGTGCTAAATCCATTTTTGCATTTAAAATTACAATTTAAATGACAGAATATTGTGATCTCACCAAGAATTGTATTACTAGATTCTGGTGAAAAGGACCAAAAAAATATTCGCATTAGACTACATCCTTATTCATCTATTCTTTTTACCTGGCCTTTGATGATGATAAGCAATGTTGAATTGGAAATGTGTATCACAACATTGCCAAAAGTGGCTCAATATTTGCTAGATGTTTTATAGGTGATAGAGTAAGGCATTGTTTGGTATATGTTTTAGAGCTGATAGAGCAAGGCACTGTTTGGTATATGTTTTAGAGCTGATAGAGCAAATCACTGTTTGGTAGATGTTTTAGAGGTGATAGAGCAAGGCATTACATATAAGCTACTTTAAGAAGAGTTTTTCAATATGAAATACAGCTCCATTTTGTTATGAAATGCATTGTTAGGTGGACATTTAAAATCAACAAGTATACTGTCATTAACTCTTAGGGCTTAGTAAACCAGTACAAAACCATCTTTATGTTTGTAGGATTTTCCATGCGTGGAAGCAACCTTAGTCCTTAATGCACTTACTTTTTTTGCTGCTTCTTTCATTGTCTTTGGTGGTATCTTGCTAGAAAATCCTTACATAAATTCCAATATATGTTCTCTAAAGCAATATAAAATTCTCTCAAACGCAAGACATGAGCTTGGATACCACTTGGAGCAAAACCACATCACAAAAAACACATTGTACATTGAACGCACAAACAATAAGTTGCTTTCTTCCAATTTTTTACATTTTGCATTAAAGTAAACAATATCCAAGCCACTAAGTAGATAACTCTGCTCTTTTTCCTGTCTACGGGTGCACTGAGGCAAAGATTTTTGTTTTCTGAGGAAACTAAAAAAATAACTGTCCATAAATATCTAATTGATAAAGACTATTTAGTAATGATTTTTAACTTATCACAAATATATGACCACACACATTAGCCTATAATATAGGATGTATTTGATTCTTTATTGTTGCTTGCAGCCAACAAGATGCTCTCCAACAGGTCCAATTCTTTGTACAATGCTTCCTTTCTTAGATGCAAGTTGATTTGACTTTCTTGGCTTTAAATATTCTTCATCCGCGTTGTCATCTTCACCATCGACTTCCTTATCCTCATTGTTTTCTTCATCTGAATGTCCTCTAATTCATCTAGCTGGGAAGCTTCTCCAGTAAACCCCTGACACATCAAGTGGAATTAATTTAAAGTCCTAACATAAACTAATGGCAGATGTGCTCCTTTCCTTTTCCCTTGTGTGCACCCCATTTCCCCCAGGAATTGTTCTGCTTCTCTTTGAGTAACTTTGCTCAACTGAGAGTCTATCAAAATGTAGACGTAAACACAAGAAGAAAGACTTCGTTTTATCATGCCACCATTTTCCCACCATCAATTATTAGCATAACAATAAGCTACCTATTTTATACCTCACTTAATTGATTGTGCATCAATGATGGAATATATTATGGCAATATCTTGATTTCTACTCCTTTCTCTTGAAGACATTTCAATCTTGTAGTGCACATATGATGGGAGCGGCGAGCCCATAGTCTTCTTTTACCTACCTCGTGGACTCTATGTTTGTTCCTATTTCACCCATTCATTAGATTTTGCATCACCCATTCTTCACAATTAAGCTAATGAGATTGGTTTTCGACTCTAAAAAAAATTCAACATTCATGTGGAGAATTTCACAATTAGGCGACATCAACTGATGACATTTAGAGAAATCAATAGGCAAGAGACATGACTAACCCGAGATCCCCTGTACCACAAGAGATCACATAGTTGAATTGGTTTCTGCAGTCGACAAATACATATTAGAGACATTCAAAGAAGCACACATTATCAATGAACATACTTCTAAAAAAGCAGATATTGATGGGATTCTTCAAACACCTATCCTTCCTAACTTTTGTAGCTCAAATATGAAAAGTTTAAATTTCAAAGTTTTTTTGAAACACCAATAAAGAAACAAAATTACATAAAAATTTAAGTTCATTTTTCTATGCTACTCTTTCCTATGCTACTGCCTTACAATGTTTCCTTTGCGACATGTGATGCAATTGCTAGTATAATTCCATCATAACAAATATGAACTCAACATGACACATAAAGAGATAAAACTGAAATAGAGAAAACAACAACATTTCGTCGATTTATCTTAACTAAAACCCAATTCACAACAAAAATTTAATTACACCCTTTATTGAATTAATTTCCAATCTTTATAATCTTTAAATGAAACAGAAAAATCCCATTGTTAAATTTAAATCTTTGAAATACTCATAAAAAAAAGCATCTATAATATAATTCCAACCCTAGCTAAACCCAATTAACAACAAAGATTTAGCTACACCCTATCTTCAATTCATTTCCAAACTTTATAATCTTTAACGGAAACAGAAAAAATTCCAACCCTAGCTAAACCCAATTAACAACAAAGATTTAGCTACACCCTATCTTCAATTCATTTCCAAACTTTATAATCTTTAACGGAAACAGAAAAATGCCATTGTTTAGTTTAAGGCTTTGAAATACTCATAAAGATGCAAGGATGCCTTCTATAATATAATTCCATGGTAACAATAAGTCTAACAGAATATGGTAGGTAATTAAGCTATAGTAGGTAAATAAGGATATATATTTTCACTCTATTCAGGTTAATTATGGTTGCTAACATAGACATGGGGATAAAATTAGTAAGGGTTGGGAACAACAAAAAAATCCTAAAAATCGGAAAAATATCAGGTAAAAATGGACAAACATCGGTAAAATCAAGATACCATCAAAATATCTGTAAAAATCCGAAAACATCAGCTAGGCCAAAAAATCGTGATTTCAAGAAGACTTCGTTTTATCGTGCCACCATTTTCCCACCATCAATTATTAGCATAACAATAAGCTACCTATTTTATACCTCACTTAATTGATTGTGCATCAATGATGGAATATATTATGGCAATATCTTGATTTCTACTCCTTTCTCTTGAAGACATTTCAATCTTGTAGTGCACATATGATGGGAGCGGCGAGCCCATAGTCTTCTTTTACCTACCTCGTGGACTCTATGTTTGTTCCTATTTCACCCATTCATTAGATTTTGCATCACCCATTCTTCACAATTAAGCTAATGAGATTGGTTTTCGACTCTAAAAAAAATTCAACATTCATGTGGAGAATTTCACAATTAGGCGACATCAACTGATGACATTTAGAGAAATCAATAGGCAAGAGACATGACTAACCCGAGATCCCCTGTACCACAAGAGATCACATAGTTGTATTGGTTTCTGCAGTCGACAAATACATATTAGAGACATTCAAAGAAGCACACATTATCAATGAACATACTTCTAAAAAAGCAGATATTGATGGGATTCTTCAAACACCTATCCTTCCTAACTTTTGTAGCTCAAATATGAAAAGTTTAAATTTCAAAGTTTTTTTGAAACACCAATAAAGAAACAAAATTACATAAAAATTTAAGTTCATTTTTCTATGCTACTCTTTCCTATGCTACTGCCTTACAATGTTTCCTTTGCGACATGTGATGCAATTGCTAGTATAATTCCATCGTAACAAATATGAACTCAACATGACACATAAAGAGATAAAACTGAAATAGAGAAAAAAACAACATTTCGTCGATTTATCTTAACTAAAACCCAATTCACAACAAAAATTTAATTACACCCTTTATTGAATTAATTTCCAATCTTTATAATCTTTAAATGAAACAGAAAAATCCCATTGCTAAATTTAAATCTTTGAAATACTCATAAAAAAAAAAGCATCTATAATATAATTCCAACCCTAGCTAAACCCAATTAACAACAAAGATTTAGCTACACCCTATCTTCAATTCATTTCCAAACTTTATAATCTTTAACGGCAACAGAAAAATGCCATTGTTTAGTTTAAGGCTTTGAAATACTCATAAAGATGCAAGGATGCCTTCTATAATATAATTCCATGGTAACAATAAGTCTAACAGAATATGGTAGGTAATTAAGCTATAGTAGGTAAATAAGGATATATATTTTCACTCTATTCAGGTTAATTATGGTTGCTAACATAGACATGGGGATAAAATTAGTAAGGGTTGGGAACACCAAAAAATCCTAAAAATCGGAAAAATATCAGGTAAAAATGGACAAACATCGGTAAAATCAAGATACCATCAAAATATCTGTAAAAATCCGAAAACATCAGCTAGGCCAAAAAATCGTGATTTCAAGATAAAATCTAGATGCTTAGAACACTGATGTTAATTCTAGTTTTACTATCAGTCAACTGGGGTGTCATGGATTATTTTTTGTCCAAATTCTCATTTGTGAGATGATGATGAGATATAATGCCTTGATAAATATTGACTTTAAATCTTGTAAACGTGTAATTGATTTTAAATATACTTGTGAATTCACCTATTACCAACAACAACCATAAAAATTCCAGCACCACTATCAATACCGCTGCCCTGATCAATTCCAGGTTTACTACTAAGACCGATGCCTTTGCATATAAAAATTGGAAGTACAATTTATAAATGTCTGCCCAGCGTAACTCAATCTAACAACTCTTGCTAAGTGGCAATATGAAATTGTTAAAGAAAAATACAATAGGTTGAAAGCACTAATTAGTCCCCCCTCCTCACAAAGAGGGTTAGGCTTTACGTAGAATACAGCACAACTGTTCAACTCGGGAATCCTTTATTAGTTTCATCTATTAATTTTGGAGTTGTAGAGGAACAAATGCATATTTCAGCATACAGGACAGCGTCACAGGATGGAACTTGGCACCAATGTACAGAAAATAAACACACTATGGAAATTTGGCCTCGCATCTTTGCCTCATTTTTCACATTGCCAAACTCAGCCCTGGTGAACAGAGGAAATACCTATATCATATGAAGATACAGGATTTCCACAATCAACAAAAAAATCCTAATAAACATAGTTGTCGAAGAGGCTCATTCAACTCAACCTCTTCTCAAGATAAAGTGTCAACCAGTTGTTCAAGATACTTTCTGCCACGATGTGGAAGATTTGTACATTTTTAAGTGTATGTGAACTCTTTGGGAGACTAGGTCCAGCATTAGGATCCTAAAGCTCTTCCTCCCAAAGTGACCTTTCTCTTTTGATGGTAATGGCTATCACCTGTGATAGCTTTACAGAACTTCAATTGCAAAACTAGAGAGCCACACCAAATGCATGGGCATGTTTGTAACCGGACGACTCTGTCTATCCTAGCTACCCTAGCACTTCTGCGTTAAAATTTTAACGCTCTTCACATTATTCTTCTTTACAATCCTGTAGTTATCATTGTTTTTTTATTTATTGAAACTAATGTATGCAAGGTACAGTTACATTTACGTCTCGCTCTAAACTCAAGACTTAGAAAGACAAACCCCATTGCAATGTTTGTTTCTGTGACTAGAATATTCATTAGCAAGCAAGATCCTCCCCTCAAGAACATACAGATTCATATAGAAATTAATAAGGTGTTCCTCATCGATATCTACGCAAGAAGCTGAACTCTATATACATTATTTATGTTGGCTGCATTTGGGGCCATTGCAGTCAAATAGAAGGGTAGAAAATCATTCGTTTTTCTTCTCTGTATGAAGTAGCGTCTCCAGAATAGAGAAGACAAATAAGGGACCAAACAGGGGAGGCATAGGCGGCTTACTAAAGGCCACAGCCAGCTGCCCTGAGCTTTGCTTCTCAGATATACTGGCTTCCTTTCCGTTCACATGCGGTTCTTTCACATGATATTTTGAACTGGGTTTGAAATACACCTTTGTCGGCTGGTTCTGCTGAACGAGCCATTCTGCAATACAGACATGCAATATGAATGTAGTTAGGTTCCTAAATTTTGGAAGATATTAACTCCACAACTGGGAAATCTAATTTGACATTTTCAAGAACCACAAGGCTTTAATTTCATTGTACCAGCTTTTTTTGGATAGAACTTTTTCAGGATATTCTTACAAAGAAATTCCGAAGTTATCCACATACTCTAGGGCTTCAGTTCAGAACACAAAAATGAGACTTTTCTTTTTTGGTTAACAACCAATGAATATCTCCAATGACCTGCAATCCAAGTCTACAAATTGTTTAGTACGTGTTCTTGCTTGCACATTGCACATAGAAATTTTGCCATTAATTCTATCTTATGAAGTTTACAGCATTTGTTTAGGAAAATCCCAATACGTCAGTTTGAACCGATCATGATCCACTGCATAATTCTCACTATATTCGCACTTAGAAATTCAAATACACAAACTAAAACCCCAAGACATATTTGCAAGTTTAGACAGAAGACAGTACCTAGAATAATTTTGGTTTCTCAGGAAAGATATAACCAGGAGCAAAGAACTCTCATACTATCAAGGAGTGGCAGCTACTCTATAGAGTGGACCTATCAATTAAGATCATGTGTTCTGTCCTTTGAGAACAAATTTGGTTTCTCAGGAAAGATATAACCAGGAGCAAAGAAATCTCATACTATCAAGGAGTGGCAACTACTCTCTAGAGAGGACCTATCAGTTAAGAACATGTGTTCTGTCTTTCGAGATCACAAGTTTGAGTCTAGTGGGGGAGGTTATGTAAACCAGCATAGACTCAAATTATCACTGTGCATAGGTGATAGGGATTTCATCCATTAATTTGGTGTCTGACTAGGCCAATTTGAGTCTAGCGAGGGTAAAGTATGTACACCTGCATAGACTATGTAGTCAAATCATCACTGCACAGAGGTCATCTCTTGTCCCATAAACAAAGGGATTTCATCTGTTAATTCGGCCTCTGACTAGGCCTTGGCCTTAAAATTATATCATTCCTATAATTATTCAAATAATTGATATCTGAATAGGCCTTGACCTTAAAATTATATTATTATGATAATTTAATTTGGAGATTTATAGTGTCTTTAAAGAATAGAAAACTAGACTAAGATTGGGCTTATTGCTCTGTTCCAGAATCAACAGGACTAAAACTGGAACTCTTGAGCACCTGTCTCAATATACAAGACAAGTTTAGCCTCTCTCTGTAAAGAGAAGAACAGAGGAAACAAAATCGGTACTTTACAGCAAAGTTTCCACAATACATACAGAGTCTATAACTTGTATGCAGTGCCGAACCCTCTAAAGTGAAGTAGTTCAAATGAATAGTCATCACCAATCCAGTGGACATCACTGAAAAATATGCATCTCCAGGTAATCCAAATGAAATCCCCATTGTGGCACATGTAGATCTGCAGCTCCAGAATAAACGCCAGATGGTCTCAACTGGACTGTGCAATGAGGGAAAGCCTCATCTGTGACTCCGTCGGTAACAACCACTCTTTAGAAGGTAGGCCCCGATATAAATACCAACATTTTGAAAGAGAGTCTAAAATCCTGAAAGGCTCTAAAGGATCATAGTGTACAACGGTGATTTCCCCACAAAGATTAGTCTTGCACATTACACAAGACTTGATCGAGAAGATGATCCTCAATGTTTCTATCGAAAGCAAACATAATTGAAGGTGGTTTTTCAATCATTGACAAACATAACATAGCACAAAAAGTGCAAACTATTCAGGATATCCAGGATTCCTTAAAAACGGGGCACCTTAACTGGTTCATTTTGTACATGACTCTACCAAATAAAGGCAGGGTCCAGAAAACAGATTAACAAACCCTAATATTGCAGCTATTGTGGGAACTTAACGCATGTTGGGCATGTTTTCTGGAGGCGCATCCTTCATAAGAATATCTGGTCATGGATACGAAATCTGTTTACAAGTATCTTTACTTCACAAATCTACTGGCGTTTAGCAAGTAATACTGATGGTCACTCTCTTATAAATGTTTGTTTTAGATTCTCCAACTACTCAGTGTTAGCATATTGGATTGCCTCAAGAGATTGAAATAAGCCAGATATAAGAACAAGAGCTCATGCAATGTTGGCATATCTGATTGATTGCCTTGACAAGGGATTGTAATAAGCTAGATGTAAGAGCAAGGGCTCATGCAAGATTGGCATGTCGGATTGCCCTGAAAGAAGATTGTAATGAGCTACAAACTAGATCAAGAGCTCATGCACAATACCCCAATTGCAGGTGTAGGTAAGGGGTAGGAAATTTGGGTATACTGATGGCCAAGCACAATCTTAGGTTCTCAGAAATGAGATCCATATTACCACTTAACCTAGAACTTGGAAAAAATCAACTCGTAAAACTTATCTCCCGATTTCAAATCCGATGGAGTCTTTCACTTGCAGAACAGAGCCTAAACAAGGAGCTCCTGCGATTTGGGCGTAGTGGGTTCTTCTAAAAGACGTAACAAGGTTTGAATTCCGCCTTCTTTGGCAATCAACTGACGCATTTTATCATCTTGGGAAGCCATTGCATGCAGGCACTCTATTGCATTTTCTTGCGCAGACGGCATACCAGAAGAAACCAGATTGAGCAGAATAGTAATCGCCCCTTCTTCCGCCATCGTTTTCCTTGTCTCTTCCACAGCAGCCACATTCTTCAGCGCCCCTACAGCCATGGCCTGTGTTGTCTCTTCCACAGCAGCCACATTCTTCAGCGCCCCTACAGCCATGGCCTGTGCAGCCGAGGTTCCCGATTTGCAAATATGAATCAGAACTGAAACCCCACCATAAGCCTCAATTCCACAAGCATTTTCTGCATTGCTCGTTAGCCCTCCAATGGCCGCCGCAGCCTTTTCTTTACACAACGAGCTCCGGGATTCCAAGAGCCGAACCAATGGACCTAAAGCGCCCTACGTTTTTTTAAGGTTTTTTAATGTTTTAAAACATTTTTCTTATTAAATTAGACGGCTGATTTTTGTTCAATCGTCTAACAAAAGATCTAACGGCTACGATTAAGACAGAAAAGCATTTGGGGGAGTTCATTTCAGAGGGGAACGCCTTACGGCGTAATTATGAAATAAAAAAAACTAATTATTAAAACATATTCCCTAATATATAACTTACCATAAGAACAAAAATATGGTAAACCTAAACTTTAAATGAAGTATAATGTAAAAAAATTAGTCGTTAAACAAATTAATAACTAAAGCATTAAAATTAATATTAAATTATTAAAATCTTAAAAGAAAAAGAAAAAAAACCTTTAACAATTATGAAATAAAATAACCACAATGAATTATAAAAACAATTTATTTAAGGTATAATAACAAAAAAAAATGATAAACCCTAAACTTTGAATGGATATAATCTAAAAAAAATTATCCTATTTTTGCACTATAAAAAAACTTCTTAAAATTACCCACATTAAAATTAAAAATTAAATAAACTAGATGTAGAGCACTTAATTTTCATTACCATAAGCTAAAATCTTTATAAAATTTCATCTGCTATTGATATGGAAAACGCATGATTCTATTTGTGAACGCTCCAGGAGGAATGGGTTGAATAAAATTCTTTGAGAACAAGCCGTTAATACTAAGTTGTCCTAGGCCCCTAAATACATACATATATATAAATTTATTATACGAAAAAAATTTGCTCAGATATTTTTTTTTCAATTCAGAATAATTTGTGCCAGTTGAATGCGGATATAAAGGATCGTCCATCAATGAATATTCTTCCACCAGTCGAACTATGAATAATATCTTTCTATTAATTTGAACCACTCTTCAATTCATTAAAACAACTTAAACTAACATTCATCTTCAAATATTGACTTGGACGAAAGGTCTTCAGATCAACGAACAATATGGTGTATACATATGATGTCCATATTTGATACAATTAATTTTTGTCACTTGAAATTAGAAATTCCAAGATTTTCGATAACTAAATTAGCTGCTATAAACTTCCATCTATTTTAACCTCAGCGTATAACTCTTGCTACAGTTCTCGCTACTTGGTTAGTAGATATGCATTGCACACAAGGTTTTGAGTCCCAATAATGACATAGAACTCTTGCTACAGTTCTCGCTACTTGGTTAGTAAATATGCATTGCACCCAAGGTTTTGAGTCCCAATAATGGCATAGCTAACACCTGTATCTTAAATTTTGTCTTCTCCCTTGCACATCGAATTCATAGTGATTCATTAAAGATTTAATCCTTTCTTTTAGCGTCACTTCTTGGCATTGATCCTCGTGATAGGAAATCCTATTCATATTGATACATATTATATGGATTCTTCTTTTAATAATTTGGAACTTTGGTTGTGTACTGTCATAAAGTAATAACCTTAAGGAACCTGGAGATTCTTCCTATCAGTAACTGGAAGCCAACCTTCTGTGCACGGACTCTGTAGACTTGGCCTTCGCACGACCACCTTCTGCACAAGAAAAACTCATATTTGTAGAAATTTAGACTGCAGAAAGTTAGACTTTGTAACCAAACCTCCCCTAATGCTCAGATATTACAAGTGGATTGTTGCAGATTGAATTCAAACCCCCGAGTGCGCCTGAAACCCTCGTGACTCTAGAAAATACAAATGAAAATTGCATGA
Organism: Pinus tabuliformis; assembly: GCA_031772625.1. Classification (NCBI taxonomy): domain Eukaryota; kingdom Viridiplantae; phylum Streptophyta; class Pinopsida; order Pinales; family Pinaceae; genus Pinus; species Pinus tabuliformis. The sequence goes on from CM062807.1 coordinate 659,026,787, forward strand.
GCAAACCGCCAACTTAAAGGGAAAGGAAAGGGACTTAAGGACCCATTATAAAGATAAGCAGGTTAAACGATTGAACAAATCAAGATTCAAGTGAAATTTAAAAATTTAAAGTAGTGAGATTTTATGGTGTAAGAACTTTTAATTATCTAACAATGGATCTGGTGGTGCACAGGGGTATAGAATGGCAATTCAGGAAATTATTTTGAAAAAAACGCCTTATCACTTAAATATCAAAACATTTAAACATTTACTTCGTGATACATGTTAAAAAATATAAAATATAATAAAAGTAAAAAACTATTTATTATTATTATTAATTCATTGTCAACTTTACCACCACCACTCATATTTTTCTTTATTTATTTTGATGAAACATACCATTTGTATGGAATGATATGGCTCAGTGGTATTTTAACACAGTAACGTGTACCCATACTTCAAGATATTTAATTAGCCCTCTTAAGTCTAACAAGGACATTATCTTTTACATTTCATACTCATCCTTTTCTATCATTAGAGTATTAGTTTAGGATGGGATATATGGTTGCGATAATGTAGTATATAATTTTAGTAAGAACCATATGTCTAGACACACTATCTTATAATTTTGAGAAGAAATTGGCCTTTGTATTTCTTCGTTTGTTTAAAAGTTGCTTCCTTATAGTTTGATGTGAGAAACCAAGGTTGTGATGAATTCTAACCCTATTTATTTTCCCTTGAGTTAATGGAATATCAATAGTAGGCTTGCTCATTTTTAATAAAACAAAATTACAAGTAATAGTTTTTAATAAGTTTTTTAAATTTATATGGGGCATTTGATATTTATTGTAATTCGACCAATCATTGCACATTATCTCAATCAATATCTTGGTTAGTTTTTCGTTTTCAAATTCTCTTGCCATCAATACTTTGAATCATATAGTAACTATGCATTAGTACATATGTTCATGTCAACAACACCACTTAATTAAATTGTGATATAAAACTATTTTTAATTCCAAAAATTTTATGGTTTAATTTTATTCATGTGTTCAAAGATTCACAATAAACTAAAATGAGGAATCTATGTGTTTATTTCTTTATAAAGCACCACATGGATATAAGTTTGATCCTAATATAGCCCATGATGATTGATAACATATTCATCATTAGGATCTTCATTATATCCTCATTGAAAATGATATTCATCACTAGAGGCCTAACATATTTAACATCATTCTCTCACTCACAATTAGGTGAAGAAATTATTAAATTCCCATGATAGTAGTATTTGCGGTGATCACCTTTCAACGATAGATATTTCCAAAAACATTGTTTATGTAGGTTCTTTTCACTTAATCAATTTTTTAATTGTAATATTTTCATTAAATATTGCACTACTTATCAACATTATTCCCCTAAGGCATGATCTCCAATAACTCCACTTCACCTTTTCATCACAATAGGTCCCTTCTACAAATAGGCCATTAGTTTCATGGTGTAGCCATTCTTTTGTAGAGGTTCATAAATGATTCATTTTTTTCATAAATGACCTATAAAATGGGATAAATACACGTTTGTTTTTTTTTTTCACCTTCTCTCTTTTTTTTTATTGTATTATGGTAGTTAAGCATTCCACTAACTACCCACTTTATGCCCTTAAAGAATAGCTCCTCTAGCTCCATTGCATCTAATCATCACCATATGTCCCTTCTACATATTGGCCATTGGTTTCATGGTGTAACCATCTTTCCATTTTTGGTCATAAATATGTCATTGTGCTCATAACCTACCTCATGAAATGAGATAAATCGATGTCAATCTTCAATATCACTATCACGACTACAACTTCTTTATTTTCCAATTAGTCATTTTATAGTTCCAATACAATTGGTTTCTAATCATATATATCACTTCAAAGTGAAAAAATAGTGTGAGATAACTTCACTATTAGGTTTCGAGCACAATTACTGATGTTCTTATTATCAACATGGAAATCATAAAAATTGGGGTTTTCTGTAAATCATTAAAACCATGCTCCAATGAACTAGGAAAAATCACAAGACCAAATGAAATTACATTCTCATCCCAACATTACATGTACCTATAGGAAATATATTAAAGCTATTATTGGGTATAGTCCTTTATCTTATTGATGATAACGAGGTATTTTTACCGATTGATTGTTAAATCTAATCCATCCATTTTTTTGAACTTCTATTATATATCCCTCTTTTAGAATAGACTAGCTAGTGTGGTGTGTGTCAATGAAGATTGTCAACAAAGTTATCGACTTAACGGGAATTGTAACTGGAAAACAAGAACTGTGGCCATAAAACCACTATTTTTGTGCAAAATACATGAAAACACCCCAAAAATGAAAAGTGTTGATGTTGGAACAACTATTATTTTTTATTTTTTTATTTTTTTAGGGTAAATTTTGATTTTTTTAACAATGGTAGTAGCCAAAAACATGAAAAAAAAACACCCTAAAAATGAGAAGCGTTGATACTGCATCAACATTTTTGTTTCAAGTTAAAATTCTGACATTATTTAGCAATGATGTTAAACATAAAATACGAGGACTCTAAAAAACCTTAAAATTCCAACAACCTTTAGGCATGGTATTAAATATAAAATATATTGTCTCTAGAAAAACATAAAATTCAAACAATTTTTAGCCATGGAATTAAAGATAAAATTTCATGACTCTAAAACACCTTAAAATTCTAACTATTTTCAACCATAGAATTAAAAATAAAATATCGTCACTCAGAAAAACCTTAAAATTTTGACATTTTTCAACCATGGAATTAAAACCAAATATCATGACTACAAAAAACCTTAATTTTTCAACATATTTCAACCATAACATTATGGATAAATTATATGACTAAAAAAGACACTAAATTGAAAACATAAATGAAAGAGTCATTATACTAAGAGAAGTTTTCATTTTAAATTCCCTGGTATATTAAAGAATCTTATGTAACCACCTAAATTACATTAAATATATGATAAAGAAACGATGTAAAGATATTTCTTTTATGTTTTTTTTCTTTTGGTTGTGAGAAGTTCTCTTCCAGGTGAGCTTGGAAGAAGCCATCCTTCAAAGAAAGCGTAATAGCTCACATCCATAGGAATTAACTTATCTACTTTGCGAGCGGTACTATAATAATCTGTACCAAACATTTCTCCTTGGATGTATACTCACCCAAAATGTCCAATCTCAATACTTTGAGATTCTACTTGCCGACTTAAGGCAAGAATTGGGTGTTTGGCACTATCGTGCCTCTTGTCGAGTGGCCCAACCAATGAGACAAGGATGTGATATTTGGCCTAAATAGAAAGAAAGGGGGGGTATCGGCTAGTATAGATCTTTTGAAATCTTAACCTAAGACAACTTTTCCCATTGAAATGAAAACTTAAAAAGAAATCATCAAAATGAATTATCCCCTTTTAATAGGGCACTAAAAATATAACAATTTTTTTTATTAACTATGGTATATCAAATGATAACAATAAATATCATGAAAATATCACTATATACTTTAAAAGGTCAACACTAATTCCTAATATTTTTTTTACTTTTAATCAAGACATTAATACTAGTAGATTGAATGAAACATAATTTATTTCTCAAAGTTATTGTTGCATTGTGGATATTCTAAAGAAATGAATTCTTTATAATTAGAAAATATAATCCAAAGATATAAATTTCTCATAACTTCATGTAAGATCATAAGTTTCAAATTAAAATATTTATTTCAAGTTACCATGCAAATATAATTTATATAAAATATCTTAGGCAATTATTCAAAACCACTCATAGGTTCTTCTACACCATCAAAAACTAGAACACCTTCAGATGAATGACTGGTTGCAAATGAAGATGAAACATATTCTTCTATTTCATTAAATAGTGCCCCATTTGAGTCAACATGCATGTCCATCATTTCAAATTTCAAATGTCTTCTAGATTTGTGATTGACTTCAGCAGAATCTATATTAACAATGTCTCTTGAGACAAAAACCTCTTCTTAATCTCTATGGCCTTGAAGCAAAGATTTCCTCTCTTTGTTAAATTGAAGTCATTAAGTGTATGTCAACATCCTCTAATTCTAGGAGGTCGGTGTGGTGATTATTTATATTTGTACCATTTTTTTTCTCTTTCTAATAATTTGTTTATTAGAAAGAATGAATGCATATGTGGCATACCAATGTACTTCAACTACTATATATTCATTTTATTTAATGACCTTTATAACCCTGGCAACCTAGAATGAATAACCATTTGGATCTACATTTACTGACTCTGTGATCATGCAACCCTTCTTACCATCCTTCACAAAACCCCTATTGATGTAGGAGCATCACCTCACATTTTTCTCCTGAAACCAATTTTGTAAATATCTTATGATATGTTGTGTCTATGTGGCCCTTGGAGGGGGAACCTAAAAATTTATAGTTTTCTATTAAGAATATATGTATTTTGTTTGGGAGAGGCGTAGTTGTGTCTTAGGAGGCTTCTATAAGTAGGTCAATTGTCAATTTTAGAGAAGCTACTATTAGCAGCATACTTTTGTTCATTATAGGATATTTTTTCTCTTTCAGATTCATATTTGTATGCTCGAAGTCCCCAAGGGGAAGAGGCCAAAGAAGAAAAAATGAAGATAAATAAGATCCCAAGAAGGGAGCCGCTACACATCCTCTATAAATATAAATTCTCAAGTGATAAGAATTATATTATTGTGTTTTATCCTCTTTCCAAATGCATGTTTAATTATTGATCAAAAGAAAGTGTGATTCTATCTCGAAATTGTTGAGAAAGAAAAAATTGGTAGATTTGTTGTGTTTAATATATTGTTTAAAGTGCTTAAGTTTCTTCATTAGGGAAGTGTGCTTTGCTTTGTCAAACAAAGTAATTGTCACTATAATGTGAACGCAGTTTAGAAGGAGCAAACCAGTAAATAAATTTGAAGTTGCAACCTTTTGCAAGAAAAAAGGACTATTGGGAAAGCAGTAATTGTAGTGAATTGAAAGGAGTGAAAGACGAGTTGAGATGGGCACAATTGTAGTTGGGGGTATACGAATTCATAATAAGTAAATAGAGGCAGACCCCAACCTCATATTATTGGACCAACGGTAATCAACAATTGGAGAAAATTAGCATAAGAGTTTGGCGATAGGAGGAAGGTCGACTACGGACCACAAGTCGCGATCCAACCTCAAATACCCCCCCATCTTAGAGTTGTCAGGATTTTGGAAAATTAAAAAAAAAATGGATAAAATGGGTAGAATAGTCAGAGGCCGGGCCTTGGGTGTAATTAACAGTGCTTGGAAGGATATCTATTGTGACCTTTCGACCAATTCGATGTAAGAAATTGATCTCAGCCAATGTGTTTCGAGTGGACCACTAGGATCTGTTTTGTTTAAGTGATATCAATATGAGGCTTGAATTTTATAACAAAGAAGAAGAATTCACATTTTTTTTTAATTCATGGTATTTGTGCACCATAAAGAATAATCAATGTAGAATTGCGAATTTTGAGGGGGGTGTTTAATGGAATTATGAACCTGTTGTCGAGTTCCACTAATTAGAGAATAGATTAAAGGTGAGAATATTATATTTATTTTTATTTTGATCTTAGGGTTCATTGAAGATGAAAAGGATCCTGGGTAGATAAGGAAGACCACTTGATGGGTTTCCTATCAAAGAGGCATGAGATCTCTACAAATTAGAGCAGTGTATTGAGGACAAGAGCTGCAAAACAAAGCCAACAAGACAAGGCAGAGTTGTAGATTCAGGAATATTGTAGAGCAACGTGATTTCAGTGAATATTTTGTGGACAAAAGGAAGAGAAGTGGATCTTGCATCAACAAACAGGATAAGACCAGAGATTTAATGATTTCTCCCTTTATTGAAATGATAACTGACAGTTTGGTTATTTGTAAAAGACAAGGTTGAGGAAGAAAGGAACAAAGGTAGAGACATAGGATACCAAACAAAAAGATATTCTAAAAGGGGTAGGAGATTTTAGAGGTAAGAGAAACTTTGAAAAAGGATTGTAGAAATCTAGGGAGAATTCCAGCCAATTGCAGAGCTAGAAGATAGATGAATTCCATCTAGAGGCAGATCTAGGAGAATTGAGATATTTAAATATTAAAGGAGGAGAACCAGGCAGGTAAAAATAGTTTCATGTTTATGTTTAACTAGGAAATTTATGAGTGTGGGTAGAATTAGATGCAGACAAAGATTTTTTTGGTCATGACAATATTTTCTCACACAAAGCAGGATATCATCTAGGCTAAAGAGAGAACCAATTGTGTTATCAAAATACTATGGTAGAAGAAAACCCTTGTAGCAGAGAAGGTGCGCATAGAGAGAAACATTCCAGCTGAGGTTAGGAGAAGAGTGTGATAGGGGAATTTCGCAAGGAGAAGACAACAAGAGAAGTTCTTATAAGGTAGGCAGAGGAGAAACAACTAGAGAGAAGACATGAGTGGTCAATAACTTCCATACGAGGGAACCAAGAGAGACACGAATAGCTAAGAGGGGGTGAGGTGTTCATCTAACAAGCAAAGTGAGGCTTGTTACAAGGTTATGTTACAACTAACAATGAACATGGAGGAGCATATGCAGAGCAAGAAGAAGAAGAAAGTGACCATTTCTAGTCACGATGAAGGGTCAAGTAAAAGCCACAAAAAAGGGGACAAAAATACCAAGGAAAATGGCATGAGAAAACTTAGCAACAAAGAATTTGAAACGGAGATGGCTGATTTGAAAGCACAATTTGATGCACTAATGCAATGCCTACAAGCTAGGGAAGATAGGAAGAGATAAAACATGATGAGGAGCTTCAATTTATGTGTCAGATATAAGAATTTTAAGAGGAAATCCTGAAAATCCAGAGAGATAGGGAAATAAAGGATGAAGCCTTTGATGAAAGCCTAGATGCAAGAAGAGGTCAGAACAATTGAGACCAATGAAGAAAGAGAAGGGAGATCACTCCTTGGAGATAAGGAAAGGAGACTAGCGGAAAGTCTCATGGATTGTGGGAGAAGTCCAAACCAGAAAGTGATGCAAGGAGTGCTAGTAGAAGCCCAAGGGCTAAATACTTTTAAAATTAATGAATTATTTTCATTTGAATTCCATATGCATGATGATGAAGGGAATTCATTAGAAACTGTTAGGATTATTGTGGATGGATGAGACATCCTTAGAAAAAGAGGATGTAAAGAACCTTCTTAAAACTCTTACGAATTGTATGGAAAGTCCAGAAAAGCAGAAGGAACTGCAATTTGATGATGGAAGTCAACAAGAAAATCTAACAGAGGAATGGATGACTAAGAACTAGGTGAAGATACAAGGTCTTCTCATTTGAAGAGTGGTTAATTTTATGTGAATGCAAGTCTTGCACGGGAGAAAAATGGACAATTAGTCCAAAAGGAGGATGAAAGTACTAAGGTGTACCATGCAGGAAAATTCAATATAGTAGACGTTGGACAGTCCTCAAGGCAAGATTAAGAAAATTCTTAGAGGCAAAATCAAGAAGAAATAAACTTGTTCCCTAAAGAAAAACAAAAAGAAATGACCTGCAAGCAATTTCCAAGAGTAGGTAGGGTACTTATCAACGATAAGAAATAAGAACATGGACATGATGCTTCCTTAATGAGAGAAGAACTTTGATTTTTTGAGTATATAGGAGTGAAATTTCACCTTTGTGAACCAGAGCAAGGATAAATCCTAGAGGAGGATAATGAAAATCATGAAATAAAGATGTGCTTCATTCAACTCACGGAAGGAATGTCAACAACACCAGGTGATGAGGAGGAAAAAAATAATGTGCTTTTATCTAATTGTTTGGGTGAGTTTTCCCATGGGGCTTTGGATTGACGGTGAATGGGTGCGCTGTTATCGCACTCCTTGCGATAGGTCACCTTTTCAACTCCCCCGTGGGTACTTAGGTTAGTCTAATAGATAAAAAAAAAAAATGTTTGGGTGAGTTTCAAATTGTAGATACAAATTACCATGAAGTTGAATAAGTGCTTGAGGTTATGGAAGAAGCTAAAACTCCAAAAGAGTAGAGTTATGTTGACAATGAACAAAAAGAGGAAATTGATTCAGAAGTTGGAAAACCTTAAGGAACTATCACAAGGAAAGGAGATACAGAGTTATCTCAAGAAGACAATGTGTATGGAGAACATGAAGAAGCCAAGGCTAACACTCTCCAAGTTAGTGAGAGGAAGATTAATCTCAAAGGTATGATCATCTGGTTATGTCTTATTTTATTGAGTATTTATTGGGTCATTTTTTTAAATTTTTTGTCATGGGTTGAAGATATGAAAATTATGAAAAGAGAAGAAACTACATGCTTTTCACTCTCCTGAATTTGTTCAGTATGAAGATGATCTAGGGGGAGCTGGTGAGAATCCCTGAGAACAATAGAATCTAGCTAATCCAAAGGAGGTCAAAGGAGCCCAAGGATAAGAAGACAACCAAAAGTTTGTCATTGATAAAGAGGAGACACCATTGTGGCATGATATCAATGAGATAAAAGGGTTGGATTATAAATACAATTATGAAGCATTGTACATAGGAGTACATTAAGGAGGATAAGCATGCCCGGACATGGATGAGAAGGATTATGGCCATACAAGAGTCTCATCTAGGAAATTGTAGGAGATGGTGAAAGGGTTCAAGGAGGAAATCATTTTTTTTATAAGACAAAGATCCATACCTTTGGAGCTGAAAGTCAAGAGATAGAGATTATTTTCCATAACATGTATATCATATGTGCAGGTGTGACCAAAGTTTAGAGTTCAGGGAACTACGACAAACAAACTTTCATAAGGAAAACAAATGATTTGACATGGTAATCGTGTACTTTGAAGATGAATGAAGATAAATGGGAGAATATCCTTGCAATTCTTGTACGAAACATTGTGAAGGAAGGGAAATTTTGCAAAAAATTTGAAGCTGCTATATGCAAGCCTATTTTATCACCAAGAGTAAAAAGTGAGCAGACCATTCAAAAAATAAAGGAGAATATTGATAAAAGCACCATTGAAGAAGAAGAGGTAGGACAACAAATGTTTTCAAGATAATAAAGAAGGAAAGGGCATGAGATAAGCCTATCTCATGATAATTTGTTTCATTTACAAACAAGATTTATTGGGCCCAATTTTATTTTTTAAGGAGGCTAGCAGTTTGCCATATTGTATTTTGTTGAAGGAAACAAGGAGGGTGTATTTATGTAATATAGAGTTATGTTCTATGTTGAATAATGTAATGAGATAGAGAATGAAATCCTAAAACTTTGAAAAATATCCATCGTGATGATGACTAATGGAAATAATTTAACCCAAAAAGGCAGAAGTCATATTTTTTAGCATGAAAATAAAATGGATATGGAGGTTGAGTAGATAATGATGCTGATATAGGTAGTACCTAAGGTATCGTATGATGGAAAGGAAAGAGTAATTAGTTATAGTACTTAGCTGATTGGAAAATACTACATTAACATAACAAAGATGAAGAAATTTCAAAGAAGGGTTTGGGATCAAGGAAGAAAGAGGACAATCCACATCAAAGTGATTGTGCAGGAATGCACTAGGAAATTAATTGGCACATTTAAGAATCAAGTATGGGATAATGGAATACTTAAGTCAGGGTTGTAGCAACAACAAACATTTGAACAGGAGGTCAAACATTTTCCACCTGGGGAGTTTTATGCAGGAGCGTCACTCCACATTTTGTTGAAGGAACCAATTTTGTAAATATCTTATGATATGTTGTGTCTACGTGGCCCTTGGAGGGAGTGCCTGCACAAATTTATTACTTTATGTTAATAATATGTTTCTTTTGTTCGAGATAGGCATAGTTGTGTCTTAGGAGGTTTCTAGAAGTAGTCTAGTTGTCAATGTTAGAGAAGTTGTTGTTAGAAACATACTTGTTTTCATTAGAGTATATTTTTTCTCTTTTAAGATTTATTTGTATGCTCGAAGGCCTCAGGCGGCAGAGGCCAGAGAAAAAAAACAAAGAGCGAGAAGAGCCCAAGAAGGGAGCTGCTACACATCCTCTATAAATATAGTTCTCAAGTGAGTAGAATTACATTATTGTGTTTTATCCTCTGTCCAAATCAATGTTTAATTCTTGATCAAAAGAAAGTGTGATTTTTTCTCGACATTGTTGAGAAAGAAAAAATTGCCTACCTTTGGTGTGTTTAATATATTATTTAGTGTGCTTAAGTTTTGTCATTGGGGAAGTGTGCTTTGGTCTGTAAAATAAAGTGATTTTCACTATAATGAAAAGGAAGCTTAGACAGGATGAATTGGTAAAGCAATTTAAAGTTGTTGTTGTTTACAAGGAGAAAGGATTATTGGGAGAGTGGTAATTGTAGTGAACTAGAAGGAGTGAAATATGAGTTGGGTCAGGCGTGATTGTATTCTGGGGTATATGAATTCGTATAAGAGAAATAGAGGTTGACCCCAACCTCACGTTGTGGACCCAACCGTAATCGAAAAGAAAAGAAAATTATCATAAGAGTTTGTTGATAGGAGGAAGGTCGACTACGAGCTAGAAGTCGAGCCCAACCTCAAATACCCCCCATGACCTGGTGTGGTCGGGCTTTTGGAAAATTTAAAACAAAAATGGAATGGGTTGACTAGTTGATGGTTTGCCTTTGGGTGCAATTAAAAGTTCTCAAAAGGATCTATACCATGACCTTTCGACCAAATAAATATAAGAAATGAATATCAAGAAGAACATTTCGAGTGGACCCTGATGAGTCACATCCATTTTGTTTAAGTGATATCAAGGCAAGGCTTGAGTTTTATAATAAAGAAGAATAAGTCACAATTTTGGTTAAGTTGTGGTATTTGTGTTCCATAAAGAATATGCAGTGTAGACTTGCAAATGTTGAGTGAGTGCTTAATGGAATTATAAACTTGTTGTCGAGTTCCACCACTTAGAGAAGAGACTAAAGGCGAGGATATTCTATTCCTTTTTATTTTGATCTTAGGGTTCATTGAAGATGAAAAGGATCCTGGGTAGATAAGGTAGACCACTGGAGTGGTCTCTTGTCACCTGTAAAGGTCTTCCATGACTTCATGTTGTGCATGTGATCTTCTAGAATCAATAGACATCTCTCTTTCCTCTATATGTGAAGAATTAATAATACCTTAGGTTGTTGTTCAAAAATGTTTTTTTCTTGATGTTCATTTGGCATATTTTGTGGCCAAAAAATGGAGTCTTCAAAAGTGTATCTTCATTTCTTGATCTTCAAATGGTATTACTTTGATTATTGAAAAAATACTCCTACCAAACTGAATTAGCAACATAAACATAATCATATGTCTTTCTTATAGATTTTTTAATTTATTCCAAGCATTTTGAATAATCTATATCTATTTTATGCCTTCGTGCATTATAGATTTCAACAACTAATTGTAATAACAATGTATTTGATGATAATATTGTTCGATATGGAATGAAATAAGAAAATTCTAAACCTAATGATGACCCCCATTATGCAATAGTTGAATACTTATTGTGGCATATAAGTGTTTTCCCATCATTTATTTTTTATACAAAATTGATGTTGGAAGTTAATGTCATTAAGTTTTTCAATGCATTTCTCTTCACCATGTGATCCTAGAATAAACCTTCAAATTCAATAGTTTCTTCCAACATGTGAAAAATAGGCTCTAGAATGCATGATTTCTTAATACATTCAATTAATGATGGCAGACTCCCAACATCCTTCCTCCTCAATGTTACTAAAAAATAATTGAACATCTGATCAATATGGTCATGGCTATTTCTAAAAATAAGAAACCAACATTTCCCTTTTTAAAAAATTTTGATTCAACAAGCATGCTTAGGTATCTAGATATAATTTGATTTATGTTTTCACGACTACTATTGTCTAATTGCAGATACAAAACTTCAAGAAGATTACCAGACCAATGAGAAAACACATCATGAATTGTGGTTATGGTCATATTTGCATCATTATGAGTAGTTGGAGTTGTGAAGTAAACCCTTGGACACACTTTCCCATTAAAGACCATACAACCGACCAAGTGAAACTGGATAAAATTTTCCTCCTATAAATTTTTTTGTGTGCAAAAAAAATGTGGTAGATGTGTTTTCTTCTAGTCCATATCATAAATTATCAAACCCAAATATTTATTTTTATTATCATAATACTTATTTTGATGCTTATACAACATTTTCCTTTCACTTGTTTGCTGATTGTAAGCTTTTGAAGTGCTTTGAGAATGAAATTTGCACACAACACAAAGAAAAACTATTAATAAACATGTTTTCATAGTTGATAACTATCCAATATTAAAAAACAATGTTATGAATGCATACCCCTTTTTACCCCTTCACATTTATCCCTTTTTTATTTAAGAGAATCACAAGTACTACAAAACCCCATTCTTGACTTCTTATAAATACATACATTGTTGAATTCATTCCTCTATATCCTCATAACATATGGCAGCACAGGATAGGAAAAAGAGCTATGCATATCGGAATAGGTTGTTCAATGAGTTCTAGGTTTGGGAACAGGTGTACTTGTGCATCAAACCGAAGAAGAGCTCCTTACGGATTGGATCATGTGTCAAGTTGGCAGCAAGGTTTTGTTGACTTTTCAGGATTATTGAGAGGATTCGGCGAGTATCCTATCAACTTACACTGTGTTTGACAATAAAATTCCATGATGTTTTCCATGTTTCATTGCTTAAGAAGTATGTTAACTAGCATTTGCACCAGATGTTGCAAAGGAAACGCCGTAAGGCATAAATTGAAAAATACAAATACAACAAAAGAATACTTTGATAAAGAATAAAAATATATTGAATGCTCAAATCAATGCCCCATTAACTGGAAGCATTTAGTAGACATATCTATCAACATTAGGATTATGCACAATGATCAAGAAATTTTCCATATACAAACAACAACTTCCACAACAACCTTTTGTCACATCCACATTTTAAGAAATGCATTGGAACGTGATCGGAATCTTCCATATTGCCTTTTTCATCATGCAGATAAATCTTCCATATTGCTATTTTGATCATGAATATTGTTAGTTCATTGTTGTAAAGTGTTAGTGTGTTAAATTCAATACTATAAGTTCGACAAGCGAAAAACATTCCTCAATTAGCATAATATACATTTTTCTCTCACCGTGTATTTTTCAGTCAAAGAGCACAAGTAACATATTAACATGTATTTTCCCTTCATTATTTTCATCATAGAGCCAAGAAATCTACGCCTTATCTATAAAGTAACAAAAACATTTTGAAATAAGTTTAATATTTCAAGCCAGTGTCTAACCTATAAAGTAACAAAAACTTTTTGAAATAAATTTAATATTTTAAGCAATTGACTAACCTACTTTAATAATTGAAAAATTCTCAAAGATGAATTATACTCCATAATAAGAGAGCCAACATTGGAGCCCATACTTTCACTAAAACCAAAAGAAACACAACCACTTGTTAAGAAGAAATTCAAGTAATAATAATAAAACAAAAATAATAAACATTAAAGTATAAAATGGTATTTCCAACACACAAGTATAAATATACATGCTCTATGTCCATTGTTAGATTAAATGGGTGTGGAGAAAATTAGTAGAGAACCCAAAATTGTATTTCTAATTAGGAGGGGTGGAGAAATGCTTTAAATGCGAGTTGTTGTCATTCTAATGAAACCCTTTGCAAAGGGGATGTTAAGATTCTGAGAGAGAAGCTAGGCTTGGTAGAGAACACCTTCCTTGTTAAACATTCCCCTACTGTAACCAAAAGGAAAGGGCAAGAGAAACAATAATGAGGTTTTTGTTCACAAGTTGTACAAAATATATAGGTGCTATTGATGTTTGAGTGAATAATGGGAGAGATTATTTATGAAATTGTGATAAGGCGCACCTAGTTTTGTAAGAAAGAGGCATATTAATGACAAGTACATCACATTTAGGTAGCATTTGCAAAATAACACCCATGGGTAAGTACAGCCAAAAGGATAATGAATCAATCTAGTCACAGTAAATATCAATATGATAATCCAGGTAAGATGTATTGTCACTTTTCCTGATTTCAGCCCTCTTGGCACCGGTAGGTTACCTATATCCTTGGGAGAGAGATAAGGTGGTTCCTGTAGAAAGGAGACAGCGGACAACAAAATATTCAATTTAATCAATTGGATTATGGTTCGAGCCCCATTTGAGAGTAGTGGGGCTTGGCAATAAGAGATCCAATGATATCTAACCAAGCCATGGAAGCCAAACTGATGTTGAAATATTTGTCCGACAAAGCGGCCTGGTGGAAAGATGGACTTCGCCATAACTATTTCAAACAAAGTCGGTGATAAAAGGATCCCCTGTCTCGCCATTCTGCGAGTCCTTGGCCTGTTTCCTTTGGAAACACCTATCATGTATCCCACGCAATGGCAAGTGCATTAAGCTTGGGAAGACAGTATGGACCATCCACCTATTTCTCAAGATGTGTCTCTCTAAGACGTGAAACCCTGGATGCTGGATCAAGGTATAACAACCCTTTTCCTTGATGGCACCTTTAAAAGAAACCTGGAATGGCAGGGGCAGGGAGCCTTCATTGACTTCAGATGAAATCAAGAGAGTCGATATTACGGCAGGTTGGTATTTTCATGAACAAACAAGTGAAGGCTCAAGCCCTCTTCAAAGGCCTCCAGCTTCCTGAAGCTCAAGGGGCCTGCTAGGCAACAGTGGTGGGTGATTCAATGATTATTCTAAGAGCTACTGTGCACGTCTCTTCCAAACAGTGATACACAGCCCATTGGCACAAAAGAATTATTAAAAAATGCGGAGCTTCAACAAGATCAAATTCCTTCATGTCTCAAGGCATCAAAACGATCAAATTTCTTGAATCTTCACGTCTCAAGGCATCGAAACGGGAAAAAAAATTTGGGCTCTACGTTAAGCTTGGGTTATTGTCTATTAAATGGGAGCACCTTTCACCTCTCCAACAGTGCAACTTACTCTGGATCTGTCTGGAGCTGGTTTACCCCTAATGGGTGGAAGGTGCCATACTCTGGATCAGTCTGGAGCTGGTTTACCCCTAATGGGTGGAAGGTGCCATACTCTGGATCTGTCTGGAGCTGGTTTACCCCTAATGGGTGGAAGGTGCCATACTTTGGATCTGCAAAGTATCTGTCTGGAGCTGGTCCATAACTCGCTCTGATTATGTATGGCCTAGTCTAATAGGTGGAAGGTGTCATACTCTGGATCAGTCTGGAGCTGATTTACCCCTAATGGGTGGAAGGCGCCATACTCTTGATCTGTCTGGAGCTGGTCCATAACTCGGTCTGATTATGTATGATCTGTAACCTAATTGGCACAACCCCGAACAGGCGTCAAAGATGTTGATTGACCACCAAGGCAGAAGGTTGAGGTGAGATCCCATCTAAAGTTGGAAGGAAAGAAACTATGGATAAAATCCTGGCTGCTCCTCTGAATCCGGGGTAGAATAACAGTTAGGAAGTACCTTGCTCTGGTTTCCTCTTGAGCTAGTCCACATGTCACTCTGATCATGTGTGGTTTGTAACATGATTTGGTTGGAACCTATGAACAAACCTCAAAGATGTCGGTAGACTACCAAGGGTAAGATTACGGGGAAACCCGAGAGACCTCAACTCTATCGTGTAGTAAAAACTACATGAGAACATTAAAATATGAGTAGTTCAACTATATTATTATATTTAGTCATACATCAACAGACACAGAAGACAGTTAAAACAAAAAAGAGAACATATAAATTATCTTGGTACTCTGAGAAGTGTGGCAGGGGATTGTAAACTGAACCGTATAAAGCTGCCAAAAGAATTGCGAACTTGTTTTCAAGACAATTGTTGCTTGAGAGAGTGAGACTGAAATATAGCAGAAATTTCAAGCAAATCAAATACTTCCCAGACCTTCAGAGTCGATACAACTGAGATAGGTACAATTTTTAGGAGACACCATTATACCAAATACAACGCAACGTAGGTTACCACGGTTAAAGAGAGGACATCATAACGAAACAACGAATTAAACATGGAACCGTCATTTCTAAAGGAAACAATGGTACCTAAAGCTGTTCGAAACGTTCAAAGGAAGGAGCAAAATGTCATTTATAAGAAAATAGTAAACTTCGTCCACAACAACGCTACTTATGGTGGAAATTGTTGGGAAAACCACCACAAGAAAGGAACAAAAAATGGGAAGGCTAGAAATGCAATTATCTTTGCCCTTGAAATGTTTGCTAAAAGGAGAAGAGAGTTCGAAGGAAATTAAAGAACTCAAAAGGCAGTCCTGGGAGTCATCATTGCCCGATTTGAGAGAGCTTCCATTTTTTGAAAGAGTTGTTTTAATTGCACCTCCCCTCTCCATTTTGTTAAAGCTCTTTAATATATGCATAGTAATTTTTAAAAAGATATAGGATAGTACAACGATTTAGATAGACACATGTCGCATATCGTGCAACTTTTTTGTTTTTTTCAATGTTCTTACTCTGCAATTCCCTCGAACATCTGAATGGGGTTTTCTGCATTTTGGAATAGATCGATGATTTCTTTGTAATGTGTGTCACGGTGGATAGATCCAAACACAACATATTTGCTTGCAGGATTTTGGGTAGAGTTGCAGGAAAGTGTGCGCTTTGATTAGCAAATAGACAACGCAGTCTAAATGCTGCTGCTTCTAACACTTCCCTGATCGTCGTGCTGAAGAAATTGCCTCAACCATTGAGCCGAGAGCTTGGGATACCTCTTTTGATCAGAAATGAAATCCACGTGATAAAGACCAAATCTAATGGTATACCCAAATGCCCACTCAAAATTATCCAGAAGAGACCACACAAAGTACCCTCGAACATCTGAGCCATTTCTGTGTTAACACACGCATAAATGGTCATCAGTTTAATCAGTTAAACAAATGAAATTCAGTAAAGGCCAATAGCAAGATAATGAAAATCGTGAAAATTTGATCTTACTTGATTGCTGCAGTAAGATAACTCAAACAATCTCCATGAAACCTTATTCTCCTCACATCGTTTAGATTTTCTTGCAGAGTCGACGAGGATTCCTCAGACTCTGGATAGCCTAGAAGGCAAAACAGAGAGATAAGATAAGTACATACTAGGGTTTGACAACCTTCGGCTCAGTTCTTATAGAAAAACAAATCCTCTGAGATATTTACATAAATTTTTTATCGTTCTCTGTGATAATAATAATCGGGTTGTCATAGAATTCTTTTACATACTCCACAATTTTCTGAATTCCATGAGGTACCACAAACAAACCATCCATCGCTGTCTGGGAATCATATAAAAATGGAGGAATTGCATGAGCCATTGGCCAAACTGTACTGCAAAAATCACAATTTTTTTTTAAAGAGGTCAAGGACTGGATATTCATACCCGTTCTCCGATGGAGACTCCGTGGCGCTCTCCAGTCAGATAAACCCTGGATTCTGGATATAAATATTGCGTGTTGTCGGGGGAAAGGGAAGGAGTGCTTGTTGCATATAAGGTTGTATAGTGATTAATACCCATATAGTCGAATGATCCCCGAAGTTTCGCAGATAGTT
The DNA here is from genome assembly GCA_031772625.1 of Pinus tabuliformis. Classification (NCBI taxonomy): domain Eukaryota; kingdom Viridiplantae; phylum Streptophyta; class Pinopsida; order Pinales; family Pinaceae; genus Pinus; species Pinus tabuliformis. The sequence continues at coordinate 659,044,390 of CM062807.1, forward strand.
CCGAGGATATGGAGGGTAAGCGCGATCCTAATCTTTCACGCATTTCTTGTGGATAATCTCCAAAAACAATTGGATCCAAAAACCTGCAAACCGTGTAGAAATTAATTTCAACAATTAATATGAAATCCCATTAGCCTTTTTGAGAGAGATCATTCGGATTTTCCACGGTAGAATATGAATTTTTGTGGACGTTTCCACAGTAGAATATAGAATATGAATTTGGTCCAGGTTGGTCCTGATGGTGGAATTTTTTTGGATTCTAAATCTCCACAAAATTCATATGGGATTTGAAAAATAATTCATATTAGGTTTCGAAAGCTCGACAAAATTCATATTCTACTGTGAAAATTCCTAATGATCTCTAAAAAAAACCATAATCTATTCCCATTAGCCTTTGCTATCACAAGGGATACATTAATTTTAAACAGACAAGGGTATAACTCAAAGTCATGGCACTCACCATCGGAGATTGAAGGATAAAATTCTGTCAACAGCTGATCTCTCTTCTGGAGAATCTTCCAAGGGTTCGTACCACGGCGCGCTCATAACTAACCCTATAGATCCTCCTTGAATTTTCTGCACACAAATGCTCCGCTCTGATTCAAATTTGACAAACTACATTCACAATATTTGGCGTTATTGTAAGTGCGTGAAAAGATTCCTGACCTGATATTTCTCCCTATATTTCTCCACTGCAGCTGTGTGGGCGAGAAAAACGTGATGTGCAGCTAGATATGGCTCTGCTGACGAGCAATTCCCTGTTATGCACAAAGAATTGGCGTGAGGGGCAGCACACCTCGTCGGTGGAAATATTCCGACGGTGTATCCCAACGGCACAAACAGAATGATTATTCTAAGAGCTACTGTGCACGTCTCTTCCAAACAGTGATACACAGGCCATTGGCACAAAAGAATTATTAAAAAATGCGGAGCTTCAACAAGATCAAATTCCTTATCAGCTGCGAAGCTGGCGGTGCGTCCGTCCAGCTTCCGCTTTCTCATTAACCGTTTAGTTTCGCTTCCTCATTAACCTTTCACCGTTCAGTTGAACAGTTTTAGATCAACGATCACAGTTCATTCAATCGTCTAACACCATAAATCGACGGTCAACAATAGAACACGGCGGCGGCTGGGGCAATTCATTTCAAATGGGAACGCCTTACGGCGTAAAAATGAAATCCACGTGATAAAGACCAAATCTAATGGTATACCCAAATGCCCACTCAAAATTATCCAGAAGAGACCACACAAAGTACCCTCGAACATCTGAGCCATTTCTGTGTTAACACATGCATAAATGGTCATCAGTTTAATCAGTTAAACAAATGAAATTCAGTAAAGGCCAATAGAAAGATAATGAAAATCGTGAAAATTTGATCTTACTTGATTGCTGCAGTAAGATAACTCAAACAATCTCCATGAAACCTTATTCTCCTCACATCGTTTAGATTTTCTTGCAGAGTCGACGAGGATTCCTCAGACTCTGGATAGCCTAGAAGGCAAAACAGAGAGATAAGATAAGTACATACTAGGGTTTGACAACCTTCGGCTCAGTTCTTATAGAAAAACAAATCCTCTGAGATATTTACATAAATTTTTTACCGTTCTCTGTGATAATAATAATCGGGTTGTCATAGAATTCTTTTACATACTCCACGATTTTCTGAATTCCATGAGGTACCACAAACAAACCATCCATCGCTATCTGGGAATCATATAAAAATGGAGGAATTGCATGAGCCATTGGCCAAACTGTACTGCAAAAATCACAAATTTTTTTTAAAGAGCTCAAGGACTGGATATTCATACCCGTTCTCCGATGGAGACTCCGTGGCACTCTCCAGTCAGATAAACCCTGGATTCTGGATATAAATATTGCGTGTTGTCGGGGGAAAGGGGAGGAGTGCTTGTTGCATATAAGTTTGTATAGTGATTAATACCCATATAGTCGAATGATCCCCGAAGTTTCGCAGATAGTTCTGAGGATATGGAGGGTAAGCGCGATCCTAATCTTTCACGCATTTCTTGTGGATAATCTCCAAAAACAATTGGATCCAAAAACCTGCAAACCATGTAGAAATTAATTTCAACAATTAATATGAAATCCCATTAGCCTTTTTGAGAGAGATCATTCGGATTTTCCACGGTAGAATATGAATTTTTGTGGACGTTTCCACAGTAGAATATAGAATATGAATTTGGTCCAGGTTGGTCCTGATGGTGGAATTTTTTTGGATTCTAAATCTCTACAAAATTCATATGGGATTTGAAAAATAATTCATATTAGGATTTGAAAGCTCGACAAAATTCATATTCTACTGTGAAAATTCCTAATGATCTCTAAAAAAAACCACAATCTATTCCCATTAGCCTTTGCTATCACAAGGGATACATTAATTTTACACAGACGAGGGTATAACTCAAAGTCATGGCACTCACCATCGGAGATTGAAGGATAAAATTCTATCAACAGCTGATCTCTCTTCTGGAGAATCTTCCAAGGGTTCGTACCACGGCACGCTCATAACTAACCCTATAGATCCTCCTTGAATTTTCTGCACACAAATGCTCCGCTCTGATTCAAATTTGACAAACTACATTCACAATATTTGGCGTTATTGTAAGTGCGTGAAAAGATTCCTGACCTGATATTTCTCCCTATATTTCTGCACTACAGCTGTGTGGGCGAGCAAAACATGATGTGCAGCTAGATATGGCTCTGCTGACGAGCAATTCCCTGTTATGCACAAAGAATTGGCGTGAGGGGCAGCACACCTCGTCGGTGGAAATATTCCGACGGTGTATCCCAACGGCACAAACAGAATGATTATTCTAAGAGCTACTATGCACGTCTCTTCCAAACAGTGATACACATGCCATTGGCACAAAAGAATTATTAAAAAATGCGGAGCTTCAACAAGATCAAATTCCTTATCAGCTGCGAAGCTGGCGGTGCGTCCGTCCAGCTTCCGCTTTCTCATTAACCGTTTAGTTTCGCTTCCTCATTAACCTTTCACCGTTCAGTTGAACAGTTTTAGATCAACGATCACAGTTCATTCAATCGTCTAACACCATATTCATTTCAAATGGGAACGCCTTACGGCGTAAAAATGAAATCCACGTGATAAAGACCAAATCTAATGGTATACCCAAATGCCCACTCAAAATTATCCAGAAGAGACCACACAAAGTACCCTCGAACATCTGAGCCATTTCTGTGTTAACACACGCATAAATGGTCATCAGTTTAATCAGTTAAACAAATGAAATTCAGTAAAGGCCAATAGCAAGATAATGAAAATCGTGAAAATTTGATCTTACTTGATTGCTGCAGTAAGATAACTCAAACAATCTCCATGAAACCTTATTCTCCTCACATCATTTAGATTTTCTTGCAGAGTCGACGAGGATTCCTCAGACTCTGGATAGCCTAGAAGGCAAAACAGAGAGATAAGATAAGTACATACTAGGGTTTGACAACCTTCGGCTCAGTTCTTATAGAAAAACAAATCCTCTGAGATATTTACATAAATTTTTTACCGTTCTCTGTGATAATAATAATCGGGTTGTCATAGAATTCTTTTACATACTCCACGATTTTCTGAATTCCATGAGGTACCACAAACAAACCATCCATCGTTGTGTGGGAATCATATAAAAATGGAGGAATTGCATGAGCCATTGGCCAAACTGTACTGCAAAAATCACAAATTTTTTTTAAAGAGGTCAAGGACTGGATATTCATACCCGTTCTCCGATGGAGACTCCGTGGCGCTCTCTAGTCAGATAAACCCTGGATTCTGGATATAAATATTGCGTGTTGTCGGGGGAAAGGGGAGGAGTTCTTGTTGCATATAAGGTTGTATAGTGATTAATACCCATATAGTCGAACGATCCCCGAATTTTCGCAGATAGTTCCGAGGATATGGAGGGTAAGCGCGATCCTAATCTTTCACGTATTTCTTGTGGATAATCTCCAAAAACAATTGGATCCAAAAACCTGCAAACCATGTAGAAATTAATTTCAACAATTAATATGAAATCCCATTAGCCTTTTTGAGAGAGATCATTCGGATTTTCCACGGTAGAATATGAATTTTTGTGGACGTTTCCACAGTAAAATATAGAATATGAATTTGGTCCAGGTTGGTCCTGATGGTGGAATTTTTTTGGATTCTAAATCTCTACAAAATTCATATTCTACTTTGGGATTTGAAAAATAATTCATATTAGGATTCGAAAGCTCGACAAAATTCATATTCTACTGTGAAAATTCCTAATGATCTCTAAAAAAAACCACAATCTATTCCCATTAGCCTTTGCTATCACAAGGGATACATTAATTTTACACAGACGAGGGTATAACTCAAAGTCATGGCACTCACCATCGGAGATTGAAGGATAAAATTCTGTCAACAGCTGATCTCTCTTCTGGAGAATCTTCCAAGGGTTCGTACCACGGCGCGCTCATAACTAACCCTATAGATCCTCCTTGAATTTTCTGCACACAAATGCTCCGCTCTGATTCAAATTTGACAAACTATATTCACAATATTTGGCGTTATTGTAAGTGCGTGAAAAGATTCCTGACCTGATATTTCTCCACTACAGCTGTGTGGGCGAGAAAAACGTGATGTGCAGCTAGATATGGCTCTGCTGATGAGCAATTCCCTGTTATGCACAAAGAATTGGCGTGAGGGGCAGCACACCTCGTCGGTGGAAATATTCCGACGGTGTATCCCAACGGCACAAACAGAATGATTATTCTAAGAGCTATTGTGCACGTCTCTTCCAAACAATGATACACAGGCCATTGGCACAAAAGAATTATTAAAAAATGCGGAGCTTCAACAAGATCAAATTCCTTATCAGCTGCGAAGCTGGCGGTGCGTCTGTCCCGCTTCCGCTTTCTCATTAATCGTTTAGTTTCGCTTCCTCATTAACCTTTCACCATTCAGTTGAACAGTTTTAGATCAACGATCACAGTTCATTCAATCGTCTAACGCCATAAATCGACGGTCAACAATAGAACACGGTGGCGGCTGGGGCAATTCATTTCAAATGGGAACGCCTTACGGCGTAAATATGTTGATCATGTGATTGACTGGTTTGTATTACAGGTGGAGCCAGATTGAGAATTCCAACCATAGCCTCAATGTATATTGTAGAAAAAGGTGCTCATGCTCTGGAACGGAGCAATCAAGAAGGTTAAAGTGCAGTGGAAGTGCTTTGGTCCTAATGAAGCTACATGGGAGATGGCGGATAAAATGCGGGCTATGTATTGTTCCATACTCATTGGTTGAGCAGATGTTTTGTTAAATGTCTTTGGTATATCTTTTTGGTACATGTTTTGGTTATGTTTGGTATATGTACATATGTATATGGATGTAAATGCCACCATGAACTATGTTATAAATATATAATAAGCGGTATGGGTGTCGTCTCATCATAGTTTTCATGTTGTCATGTTTCTTTGCTTCTCAGCGGTATGATCATTGTAAATACTGCATCAAGCTATGTTATAAAGTTCCATGGGTAGTATCTTTCTTTTCAATAGTTTTGCTAAGGTATAGGTGTGGTTGACCACTGAGGACAGTGTCCCCCAAGAGGAGGGTTCCATAACATCCATGGTGAAAATTCAATGTAATAAAAGCTAATAAAGGAAAAATAATAACCACGGCTGATGGGACACTTATTCCAAGCTAAATGTTGGGAAAAACATCCTAGTGTGGGTGTTCATTGGTTTATTATGCCTAAGGAAATTGGCAAAGGAAATGGCTAAGGATTTGGAAAGGAAAAAATGAATTTTAGGCACATTTATTTATGAAAATAATGGAAATTAGGAGAAAAGGAAGGTGACAGGTCACGGGTTTCATGTGAGGAGGAAATTGAAGCAAAATAATGGAAAATGAAAAAAATTGAAGCGTAATTAATAAAAAGGCTTCTTAGGATCCGTTGGTACATTTTTTCAGTTTAGTTTTGGAGATATCTCATTATTCTCTCTCTCTCTTACTCTTGGACACTTAGATTTTTCTTGGATAACTTTGGCATTAGATCAAGTAAGGAAAAGAAGGCAAGAGGAAGCAAAGGTCAAGAAAGGAAGAGAAGGATCAAGCCACTACAACAAGGTTATTTGAAGGTATCTATTTGCATGTGTGTTTTCTTTACTAGATTTGGAATGCATGGTATTGCATGTGGTTATTTATTGTTATGGCATGGGTTTTGCGAAGTGTGACATTGTTTTCAGCCTAGCCTTTCCATTTCCGGATATCCATAGTGTGATGGGGTTCTCATGTTTTGGTTGAGATGGATTACCAAATGGATTCGAATCTGAGTGAGGTAGATCTCCAAAAGAAATAACATATGGCCTAGTGATCCCTAAACTAGACTATGGATCATGGTAAATCTACTGACCTAGCGACCCCTCAACCAGATTGTGGGTTGCAGTAAAGCTAGGTATTGTGTTCCTCAGTGGAACTAGGGATCCTCTGCTGGTTAATGGCGGGATATATGGTGAGGCCTAGAGGTGGTTTCCCTTGATTAGGCATAGGAATCCTTGCTCATGAATGATGGGATATATGGTAAATCCTAGAGGGTGGTGTCTCGGTTTACGGCCTAGTAATTTATGGATCGAAGTGTGGATTACAGTAAAGCCTAAGAAACTAGGAGGCAGGAAAACTCCTAATGGTTTAGGTGGAGAAATTTGGTGGCATCCATGCTTGTTTAGGCCTATTGATCTGGTGGAGATCATGGTAAAGCCTATTATTACATGTTTATTTTTTTCGCCTAGTGACCCACTCTAGATTACAGTAAAGCCTGGTTTCTATTAACGAGGGTGAGTTGGTTTATCCTTGGGATGCCCTCGTTGTTTCTTTTCGTTCGATTCCCACATTCATGCTTGTAATATGGCACAGGGGTGAATGATTAAAGAGAGAATTGGCTGAACCATTCTCTGGTCTGGTGGAATGTTGTAGTCTCATCCCGGGTTGGCCTTTACATTCATTAATAAGAGGTTCTTTACTTGATATCTTATGTGTAAATTTATTGGTTTATATGTGGATTCAATGGTTGATGTATTCTTGATATTTTTGTTGTTATTATGTTGTTTATAAGCATGTATTATAACTGTGATGATGTATGGCTCTCCTCATGTTTGTATTTGTAAATGAATGGATAATGTATCTATGACCTAATATATGATAATGTAGCTAATGATATAATGGAAAACAACTTCTTAGTGACTCTTCAATAAGTATGAGACCCCTATGCTCAGATTTGTTGTTTAAACCTGTAGATTACATATTTGTCACATGTTTGACAAAAATTTTGTCATGGCTTGTAGGGGTCCAGTCGAGCACTTGTTTAAGTAATTTCATTTGTAACATTATTCACTTGCTATCTTTCAGTTCTACAAGTGTCATTGAGTTATGGGTAGTGACTTGGGATCTAGGCCTAGAAAAATGGCACAAATCTCGGAGACGCAGGCACAGGTCTGAGGAGAAAATTCCCTAGACATGCATACCCATGCTCTAGGAGTGTTTGGAGCCTCTTGGTCACATGTGTGTCCATATCAAGAGAGCGTCCAAGGTTTAATGGTATAAAAATTCAGTTGGTCCCAGGGGCTGGTTACCTGAGTGGTTGGGATGGCCCCTGGGAGTTCTTTTGCTAATGTGGAAGGTCTATGTGGTGTGTTTCTGCCGATTCCACTTCCTTAAGGTTACCTATGAGGTTGAATCCCATTATAGTGGCCTCTCATTCATATTTACCCCGGTTGGTTGGTTACTTGGGTAGATGTGGGATGATGGTGTTAGAATGTTAATTTTTATTTATTTATGTAAAAGTTAGTTGAATTTTTACTATTTCATGTTATAGGAAAAATCCAAATCTTCTTAGTCATGGAGATCAACCAATTATAAGTGATTGTGAGTTCATACATGTTGCATCCAGGATAAAAGAGGATAGTTATCAGCCCATTCTTCGTAATCTAGTAGATGGAAAGAGTTATGGCCAAGTATTGGTTCATGATGTTGTTGTAGGAAAACTAACATATGAGGATAAAGATGCAAAAGGAGATAGATAACATCTATCAAAAACCACAAACGTTGATCAATTATCTTATAGATTTATGTTCAAACGAAGGAGATTGGGTTTTGGAATTCTTCTCCGGTTCAGGTAATTTTTATGATATAAAATTATATTTCAATGTATATATTTTTAATTTTTATATGTTTATGCTAATTTAGTTAGTTATTTCTGTTGTACTTAATGATTAGGTACAACACTAGGATGCTCCTTACAAAAATCAAGAAATTTCAAAAACATTGAAAAAGACTCAGTCCAATGTAATTTTATTAAGTAAAGAATTAATTTTATTAAAGGTATTCCAAATGAAATCCAAGAAGTTGGCTTGAGTAAAGGGGATCTTAATCAATCACATGTGGCAAAAAAGGAAAAGGAACCTCAACCACCGTCAGATGGAATGATAGAAAAAGGATACTTCGGGAGATTTATAGACATCAAAGATCCAATAGGAGAGGAAAATGACCAAACTAAAGCACATAACACTATGGAAGAAGAAAATAATGAAGCTGAAGAAGATGATGAACATGGACTATATGATATTGTTGATTAAATTTAAGTTATGCTTGAAATCAAGCTCAATTTTGAGAACTATTCTTTAGTTATACTTGTAATGTTTTGACTTTGAGATTTTATGATCAAAATAAGTACTCAATTATTGTTGTTATATGTTTAATACTTTTATTATTTGATTTTCACTGTAATTTTTAGGTGAATCATTATATTTTGAAAAAAAAACTTTGGAAATTATTATTTTTTGACATAAAATTCACAAAAAAAAATATATATTTTGTAAAACTTTTTTTGCTCAAAACTTTCCCATATAAATCATTTATTTGAGATGTCATTTTAAGCCAAAAGGCCCCGAAGTTTATAATTTTTTTTATTATATCTATATTAAAAATGGGTATTTTTTTTGTCAAATGTTTAAAATTATTGCTTTCTTAGTGACAATTATTTGATGTACTTTGAAATATTGATTAATGATACACAAATATATGTAAAATCATGACTTTAAAATATTGACATTTCTTTTTTAAACTATACAAACTACAATAATTATTTCATTACAAAAAATTTTGAAAACAAAAACTTGAAAAACACTTACAAAACAACCATCTCAGGGAAGAAGAAGAAGAAGAAAAATAAAAATACTAAAAAAATTGTTAAATAACCAACATTTAAAATATAATTATCCATACTAAATACCTAAGAAAATTTAAAGTGTAAAAAAGAAGCCCCTCCAAAAGAGGAGTTGATGTTACATCAACACTTTTCAAAATTGTCATGAAAATCACTAACATTTAAAAAATAATGTCCATACTTAATATATAAGAAAATTTAAAATTCAAAAAATATGCTCGAAAAAAAAATTGATGCTACATCAACACTTTTCTAAATCAGATGATCTTTTGCAACCTCTAAAAAAATCAGAACTTAGTAAAATTCATGTTAAGTTGGCAACTTTGTTTATCATCTGCCATGCAAAAAATTGAAGTAGCCAAGGATCATTGAAAAGGTTAATAAATCATAGGTTTCATCCTCATGTCTTCCACAAAGTGGATCTTGTGCTTCTATAAAACCAATCTCATGATACAGTAGGTTCAAGAAAGTCTAAATCATTGTAGTAAGGACCTTACATTATCAAATAATGTCTACGAAAGGTGGGATATTTTCATTTGGGAGATAGAAGGGGAAATTCTTCCTAACCTCTTAAATGTGCACTACATAAATAAATTTTACCCCTATTCCTTTCTTCTAAGAGTGTTCATTCATCGCGTATATAGTTTAGATAGGGTTTTATATTATGTATGTAATTTTTTCATCTAATAAATTGTTTTCTAGTGTCACTCAATTTTGCTACATTAATAATGCCGATGGTGTGAGGTTTTATTCTTGGAATATTACCTCAATAGATTGGTCCATTTTTACCCCTTATCTTTTACTTGTCCATGATGGTGACATTTGGATTAGACATTTCACCAATAACTAGGATGAATATGATGGTTTGATTGATTTCTTAACCAATTACCTTGAGTATCACATTTGTAACCTTTGTGTTTGTCTTTATTTCCAAATTCTCATCATGTAGTTTAATGTCACTTATCATGTGCATAACCCTTTATTTTCCATGAAATATTTAAGAGTTAAAGTTTTGGTGAAATCATTCCAATTGGTTTCATTTAGTGACATTCCTAGAATCCAAAATCCTTTCATAAAAAACATTTTGAATAATACTTTATATTTGCATTTAGCACATGCATGTCTAAGAAGATAAGTTTTTCATCCATATATAATTTACCATGCATCACAATTCATAATTATCTAACCGCACTATAAATTTACATTAGACATATAATTTTAAAAACTACATCTAATATATATACCAGTTTTTAAGAAATATATATTCCATATGAGGAATATACATGTTTTTGTCCTTAAGGGAATATTAGACAATAAGGATTGAAGCCATTATAAAGATCCACTCATTATGATCACAACATATCACATGCAGGAATTTAAGTCAGATGGGGAGGATAACAACATTTCTCCCAAGAATACAAGCTACATCCAGTTGACGCATGCAGATATCATAAAAAGAAACATAAGAAGTTGTCATCATAGAGTCTAGCACTCTAGAATTTATTCCATACTCATAGTGTGTTAAAAACAAAAATTAGGTGGCATAATTCACATCGATCCCTAACTAGCTTATTTCCCCATTCCCATTGGATGGAGGGTCATGAACAAAGGGTACTATTCTCCCTCAACTAAATATATGACACACTGGTCAACTATCAGCAACCTCATCATAATAGTGTGCCACTCAAGTGCTAATGTACTACATGCACCTACATTAGGATCATTTAACTCATGGCACTTGTGCTATCACACCCCTCTGAGAAATTGGTCTAGTCAACATCATATACCCTCAATGATTTAGTGTTATGATGCATCAATGTCAACCCTTTGCCTTAGTCTAAATAATATTATTTATATATTATTAACCGTCCCTAATAAAATGCACGATTAGTGGCATTTATTAGCACAATATCTAGAAACAAATGTAGTAGATGATTAATATTGATATTTAAAATATCATATGCTATGTATGTAATTAAATAAAATGAAAAATAAAAACCATTTTGGACGCAATCCAATACAAATGGAAAGGGGAGCTTTATATCACCTTGGTTTTTCATACCCTCATATAACCTTCAATGTGGATTGGAAACATGACCTAATGTGCAAGGGAATCTAGGTAGAATATGTTTCCCTAGCCTCCACCCCCTCCCCATATCAATAATTTCCCCTAACAGTGCATCCTTGGATCTTGAGGGTAGATATGTGGTGATATAGGGTGAACATATTCTCAAAGAAAAAACTATAAATCAATGTCACAAAATAAAAATTACCTCTTATCACCCTATGATAGGAAGCTAGTTAGAAGTTTAGCATGATCGATATAACATACCCATACATAATAAGTCCCAACTATCATGCTCTTAATGAGCATAATCAAAACCCCTAATATATTGTGTGGAGAATGATCTACCACTAAGAAAAATACTAACACAACCCTATCTCATGTCAACAATCACTCTAGATATATTATTTTGATTGTGCCATCTTTGACCTTATCATTTTGATCACTATGTGCTAATACCAATCTAACATATTAGAAATTTTATGCAAGCACCATCAACAATTTTTTATTCCAAATGAAAAACTCTCTTTATACATCTTGTACCTTATTTATACCTCCCAAATTGGAGTGGGATATTACAACAAAGAATATTTTGGATTTTTTCAAGTACGTGAGATTGAATGTAGGGACTTGCATTCGATGATTTTGTAGCATCTTAACTAGGTTGGAATTTATTATATGTAGTACATGGCGATTTTTTTTTAATCAAATTACTCTAACCATTAATATTCCACTTTATATTCAGATGGGGCTTCATCTAATGTTACATCCCATGGGAGTTTACTACCACAAACCCTCACCATCACTTTCAATCCATTCATAAAATATCACTCCACCTATCCACCTTACACTAATCTAAATTATAGTAACCCTATTTGTTACATCTATTATTTCTAAATATGGTATTGCTACATTTATTCTGGCTACATCTATAGTTGTTGCATGCACTTCTGTTGCATCCCAACAACTACATTAGATCAAGGTATGCAACTAATGACTATGTCTCCCATTATGGAAGGTCAATATCTATTATTACTTGAGAAATTTGTGGGGATATTATTAGTCGTTGAAATATTTATCCATAATATATCAAGTTTATTTTACAAGTTTTGTAAGTTTCATTAATTTATTCATATAACTATTGTCGGGATGCATTATAGAGAAGCTTTGGTTATGGAGGAGGGAAATTGTCTTGACAGTAGCAATCCCATTTATAGTGAATTATGTTGTATAAAACTCTAATCATATTTTATAAGTTTGTTAATTAATAAAATTGTGGGAAATAACTTAAATAAGTGGTGTTTCCATTCTAGTCTCCAAAAATATTTACTACTCCTCAATGAAAGAAGACACAAGTTTCCTTAAGATTTAAGAAGAGGAATATCATATTTAAGTATGAACCTAATTATTGTGAAGGCGGTTCAAGTTAGTGAGTGACCCATTATGTATATTGGTAGGAGGTGACCAATGTGCATTTTGGGCATGTGGTGCATTGCGTCTTCAACATGAGTTGCTATTATTTTCCCATTTCGATCAGATATGTCATTTTGTTTCTTGGGTATGATGTACTATTCTATAAGAAATGTACATTTGTATCAATTTTCAAATGAAATACATGGATTTGGACATGTATAATAAATTGTTTATGGCTTAATTTTTAATAATACTTTGTTATTATTCATTTTTTTGTTTATTTGCATTTCATGATAAAAACCATAAAGTAGACTAGGCATCATGTTTTCTACCCTAAAACCATTATTTTCTAGCTTTAACATGCAACTATTACAATGTTGAAATTTACTCACCCCTGTAAGAAATCTACACCAGTAGATTAGAGATAATACTAGGGAAAATATCCATATATTCTCCCTTGATTGGGGTATTTTTTATTTTCCAACTCACCCCACTTCTCATAGTTTACACACACACACACACACACACACACACACACACACTATTTTCACAGTAGGTTGGAATCCTGCGTTTATACATCAAGAGTAGACCATCAACTTCCACTAATAGTTTTAGGAATAACATAGTTTTTCACTCCTATATTTTTACTCATTCAATGCAATTTTAACCCTTATTTTTTCATTGGATCAAGACACCTTTTTTTTGGGTATACTTGTAGTCATTTAGCATAGTTTTCATCCCCTGATTTTGCATAGTTTTTCATATATGGTTTTCTCTTAGTCTAAGTAGTACTCCTACAAGGTCTTTTTCAACAATTATTTTTTTGATATTGTATTTTAATGCACTTTTTGAAAAATGGTGTAGATAGAGGAAAAGCTCCCTAAGGCTCCTAACACCTTTCTCTTTTACTATTTCTCTTTGTTGCATTAAATATTTATGTCTCAATATACTATGTGAAAAACCATATCATACTGTAATAGCCCTTATACTCACACTAAATTATAGAACTTTAGATGAAGAAAACACTCCCTTGTTGCATTAGTATTTGTCCTTGGCCTCTATTTTTGTTTGATACTCTTATCTTGGCTTCTCTTATTTCGATTGATGCACCTCTTCTTCATCTCCTAACTCTTGATTATTTAGAGTTAGAGTATGCCTTTTATTTCAAAATCAAAATTTTACAAAGTTAAAGAAAATAATCTCCTTTATTTCCCACTACTCTACTTGCTCAATTTGAAATTACAAGTATAAATAGTCCTAGGTAGGAAGAAGTAGGAGTTTTCATAGGTTAATGTAAATTTGTAGATGCATATTAATCTTTAGAAATATCATTGAGGAGAACAAAAACTTCACTTTGCTAAGTATTTATCATAATTTTTTATTATCATTTACATTTAAAATCTCATTAGTTGTTATTTCTTCTATTTTGGGCATTTATTTTCAATATTAATTACACCATTCGTTCATACACTTCACTCCTTGATCATATGCATGGGTCATGACCCTAGGTCAAGCCTAAAATCAACTACTTAATTTAACGCATTAAGTTCCTCCTTTGGGGGAAAAAGAACTTTGTAGCTAAGTTATGGTTGTGTGGAAAGAAATCTAAATAATTCACTACAAACACTCACATATAAAACATAATAGTTGACATTTTAGGGAATTAAGAAAATTATTTTGGTAGAAATCACTTTGAACCATACTTGTTGGTTCAAAACACGTCTTGATGATGAACCACACTTGTTGGCTCGAAACGCGTCCTGATGATGAACCACACTCGTTGGTTTGAAACACGTCCTAATGATGAACCACACTTGTTGGTTCAAAATGCGTCACCCAAAAAAATATCTTATGTTATTTCTACCGAAAGACTTTGCTTAATTCATTATGGATCACAGAAGCTTGAATATAGAAATTTTAGGGAATTATAAATCATTTCATTTGAATATAGTTAAGAACCATTGAATCATAGGTGTGCACTTTGGAGTGGATAATACCACATGTTTTGATTGTGGATATATTAGATACTTGGCCTTGATGACAAAAAGCGAAATACAAAAGGAGAGTCTAATTCCACAAGTCTTGCGCCATCATGCAAGGCCATGGCGTTTATTCTTAGCTCACATCTCTTTTTTCCTGCTACTATGTAATCTATTTCTGAGATTTTCCAAATTTTATGGGTACAAACAAATTGATTTAACAAAAGGCAGTAAAACATGACAGCTATCTAATTTAAGGAATTGGATCCCATGATTCTTGTCCTCCTCTAAGTAAGGCTCCAGCTGTAAGGAGGGCTGCTTTGTTGGCTTCGATGTCCGCCTCCTTATTATTCGCTCTCAACACATGATAAAAATTCAACTTCTGGAAAGAGTCTCTAAGATCTGTTACCCTGAAAATCAGCCTTGCTAGCCTTAGATCCGTTGGCTTAGAATGAGTCACCATAATGTTAATTATTACCTGGGAGTCCCCAATTACATTTTCCTCCCCGATGTTCAGCATTTTCATAATCTTGAGTCCTTGGAAAAGGGCCAAAGCCTGAGCTTGAATGCTAGAAGCTATGCCCAGGCCCCAGGCGAAACTGTGTATCCTTATGCCATTTGGATTCAAAATGACGCCTCCAGCTCCAGCTCTTCCTGGATTGGCCTTTGCAGCCCCATCAAAAAAGAGGGAGAATCTCTGCTGATTTGAGGCCCAATCCTTGAAGTCATTTGCTGAAATTCTTATTTTCCAATCTTTGAGGAGGGAGACACTATTAGCACTATTTTGGAACTGGAATTCAAGAAACGAGCCCCAATCTATATCTTGCTGGCTGAGATTTAAGTCATCTTTAATATCTCCCAAACTCACTTTAAGCTGGCTTTTAATCTTAGCTACCACAAGCTTGACCTCCTATTCATAGCTTCTAAAAATCCTTTTATTTCTCTCAAGCCAAACCTGCCAATAGATTATTTTTGGGAGAGCAGTCCAAGCAACTTTGATAATTTTGTTTTTTGGGGGAGTCTCGGGATACCTTTGCAGCCATTTAGTAAAAATATCAGGGATGGAGGAAGGCAACACGAAGCTGAAACTCAGAGTTCCCAACAATTCTATCCAAATCTGCAAAGTAAAGGTGCATTCAAGCATCAGATGAACTACACTTTCCTGGTTTACCTTACAAAGGCTGCACCTTGAAGGACTGTGAAAACCGCGTTTCTGGAGATTATCATCTATCAGGATTTTGGAATGACATAGCAGCCAGCTGAAGAAGTCGATTTTAGCCAAGGTGGGATAATGCCATATCCCTTTCCAAGGCTCAAGGTTTGTAGCCACATGGGGATGCTCACAAAGCTTGGCGTAACCTTGAGCAACATTGTATCTGCCAGTCAGCATACCCCATCCTCTTATGTCCCTTTTTCAAGCCAGCGAAGGAGACAGGCCGTGGAGCTTGGAAATCAGAATCTCATGCTCCAAAGAAAGATCTGGGGGTGTTTGAAGATTCCAGCCAGCCCAGCGTGAGTTCTGCCAAGCTGAAATGTCCCACAAAGTTCACATTCCTACCTCATTCATCCATCTATGCAGCGTTTGGAGTGAACAACAGTCTCCCAGAGGCTCATTAATCAAAATTTTATTTGTCCAGAGGTTGATCCTTTTTCCATTACCAGGAACCGAGAAAGCATGATCTTTGATGAGAGAGTAGGCTTTGCTGCAAAGCTTCAGGAAGGGCGTATTTGAATGCTTCTTAGGGTGATCAAGACAACGAGAGCGCTGGCCTTTGAAGTAATTTTTCCAGAGAGCTAATTGTGCCCAGCCAGGTTTAGGGGCAATAATTCTCCAGATTAATTTAGCTCTCATTGCTACATTATGGTAGCCAAGGTTCTTGAAATTCAAGCCTCCTTCCAATAGAGGTTTGGAGATACATTCCCAGTTGACTGGCGGAATCTTTTTCTCATTCTGCTTGCCCCCCTTCCAAAAGAATTTTTGGATGGTCTCCTCCATTTTTCTGAGAATGCTAGTTGGAGCGAGAAGGACAGAAAACTGAAATAGGGGAAGACTAGAAAAAACATATTTAATAAGGACAGACTTACCAGCAATGTTAAGCCACAAATAACCCCAGGCAAGCAGCTTGTTCTTGAATTTCTCAAGTTGGGGGAGCCAATCTTTGCTATAAGCTTTTTTGAGAAAAACCGGGAGGCCCAAATACTTGAAGGAAGTCCAATTTGAGGATGCTGCAAAACCAAAGGTTCTAGAAATGGAGTTTAGCAAGCTGGAAGTGGTGTTCCAGCAATAGATATGACATTTTCCTTTGTTTAGGCTGCTTCCTGAAACCAAGCAGAACTCATCCAAAGCTTTTTTAAATCTGGAGGCAATAATCCCAGAAGCTACTCCCAATAGCAGCGAGTCATCCGCGAATAGGGCATGATTAATAGTTTTCACACCCCTTGCAATATAGAGTCCAACAATATCCTGATCTGCTCTTTTTTTGTCTAGGTAAAAACTGAGCACAGAAGCTTGAAGAACAAATAAAAGAGGCGAGAGAGGGCACCCCTGCCTGAGCCCTCTCGTGGATTTGAAAAAATCGAAAGCTCTACCATTAATTAATGGGGCAATCCAAGGCTCCGAGATGCAAGCTCGAATCCAATTTATAAAATTCTCACCAAAACCAAGTTTATGTAAGACTTTCAGCAGAAAACTATGCCTAACTATGTCAAAAGCATTTGCTAAATCAAGTTTGACAACCATACCTTTTTCATTGCAACTCGAGCTTCAATGAATTGCCTCCTAGACCAAAATGAAGTTGTCCACAATCTGTCTACCTTGAATGAATCCTCCTTGGCTTTCCAGAATGATTTTGGGGAGCATGGGCTTGAGTCTGATAGGGATGACTTTGGTGATCAATTTGTAACCTATGTTACAAAGCGAAATCGGACGAAACCTGTTGAAGGAGTTGGCTCCCTTCTCTTTGGGGATGAGAGCAAGAAAAGCAGAGTTTGTGCTTCCTCCGATTTTCTTGCAAACTTGGGATTTTAGAACCATTTTGTAAAGATCCTTTTCCACAATGGACCAGCAAATTTGGAGGAATCTGGCTGAGAATCCATCCAGCCCACGGGCTTTGTCTGGGTTCATGGAAAATAAGGCAGCCTTGACATCATTCTTCGTGACTTTAGCTTCAAGGAGGTGATTCATTTCAGGAGAAATCAGGGAGGGGATCCCGTCCATCATCTCTAAGTTTTGATCTAGAATTATATCTTTGCTATACAAACTTTTAAAATGAAGAGAAGCTGCTTTTTTTATGTTTGCATTATCCTTGTGAATGTTGGTACCATCTTTGATTTCGGAAATGGAATTGGTACATTTCCTTGCCTGAGCTTGTTTGTGAGAAAAGGAAGTGTTCCTGTCCCCTGCTTTGAGCCAAAAACTACGAGACTTAAGTCTCCACTAATCTTCCTCAGCTAGACATGCCTTATGATAGTTTTGCTGAAACATAGCTTCTTTATCTAGAATCCCTTCTGTTATATCAGCTGTTTCGGCTTGGAGCTGATGGACTTCTAGCATATGTTGGATTTTTTTCCTTTCGTTGGCTGGATTTGGCAGAGATTTCGCCCATATTTTCAAAGCCCTTTTAACTCTTCTGATCTTTTCTTCCCAGACGAAAAAGGGGGAGCCTTTGACTGGCTTCACCCAAGTGTCCTTAACTAATTGCATGAAGTCTGATTCCTTAGCCCAGAGCAGACTAAATTTGAAAGGTATAGGTCCAAGATCAAGCTGAGACACGAGATCCAGCTTGATGGGTTTATGATCCGAAGTGCTGCATGGGAGAATATGCACTCTAGCCTCTAATCCAAGCAGAAGAAAAGAAATTTGAATTAAGAATCTATCCAATCTAGCAGCGATGTGGCTAGGACCAACTCTTTTGTTAGTCCAAGTGTACTTACCAGAGATTGGCTTGATGTCCAGTAGATCCCAGTCCTGCATAAGATCCTCTGCCCATTCCCTTGCCGGATCTCGAACAATGCCGCCTCCTCTCTTGTCTGTTGATAAGAGAGTGAGGTTGAGATCTCCTGTTATGATGATATTCTCAATATTAACTAGATCTACTTGAATTCTTATGGAGTCCCAACAGTCCTTTTTTTCCATAGCATTCACGGGGATGTACACGTTGAAGAGGCTGATTATCTCTTTTGAATCTATGTGCTGCAATTTTAGGAGTAGCCAGTGAGTATTGAGGGCTTCAGAGATGAATGTGAATTTGCTAGCATTCCAAAGAGAGCCCAACCCTCCGGAAGCCCCATTTTTCTAGCTATTATATTTTATTTTTTACATCATCCAACATCTCTCTCAGAGTGAGTAATAAATATACCTGATATTATTTGTGCAAGATATGTAATTTTTTGATATATTCATTTAAATAATTCAATACAATAATGTAATGATTACATCCAGACACATACATTCATACATAAAAATTGTCTCATTTATTGCCATGTTCAAAATTTTATAAAAAATACTCCCCAAACAAAATATGTTGCCATTATATTTCAAAATTATATTTTAGTGAATTGTTTTTGGAAAATTTTCAGTTAAAATTTCTTTATATTATTAAAGAAAATTAGTAGAAATATAAAATTAGTCTATTTTATTTCTATTAGACAAAGCCTCATTTTCAGAAATTTCAATAAGATTTTAGATTTTTGAAATGTGTGATAAAATACATAAAAGCTAAATTCCAATTAAAATTTCTATCAATTTGAAAAAAATAATTTAAACAAACAATTAATAATTAAATATCTACACTTTTTTTTTTCCTGGAAAAACCATATATTCTTAAAAACATAAAAAAATTTAAATATTTTAAATTACAAAATATTAACTTCATCATTCTAATAATTTAAACACAGAAAAAAAAAACTTTAAATTTTTTTAAACTACATAATATTAATTATTTTTTAATAATTTAAAATTACAATAAAAATAATGTTAAATAAAATCTCAACCAAATTGTATTGAAAAAACAAAATCTCAATGTAAAATTAAATTTGCAACATTAGAATTTGAAAGCCCCTAATGACGCTATATCATTTATTTCACTAGTTTCAAATCTATTTCTTATTTCACTAGTTTCAACCCTACTTCTTCACTCCCGTGACCATCATGTGATCTAATGAATGCTAAGTGGACTATTCAAAAATGATGAGAAATAAGTTAGTTACAACTACCTCTCATGGAAATGATCATAGACTAATGACTTACTTAACCCAGTTGAATCCCTAAAAGAACCAATACTTAATATAAAATTTAATTTTATAAAATGTTGCGAAAATATTTTATAAAACTTTGTTCAAAGCCAGGTGCCTCCTTATGAATGAGCTCAAATCCTCCATCCTATATGGATCATGCAACTTAGAAGACATCTTATATATACAAAGGAATTTTGGGGTGGGAGCGAAACCTCTGGTTGCGGGCATGAAATACTTAGGATACCACCTAAAGCCAAGAAAATACAAGCATATAGACTAGATGTGGCTCGTGGATCGATTTCATTTGAGAATCAAGAGTTGGGAACACCGGTGCCTATCTCTTGGAGGTCGTATCAGCCTCACCCAGTCGGTGCTCACGCAATTGGGAGTCTATTGGGCACATCTATTTCGAATCCTGCAGCTTATTTCAAACTCTCTCAATCGTATAATGGAAAAATACATATGGTCTAGGGCTGGAAAAAGTTTCAAATACCATCTGGTCAAACTGGATAAGATTGCCAGACTGAAAAATCTTAGAGGATGGGGAGTTATAAATGGCAGACTTCTTGGCTAGGCCTTGTTTCTTAAATCGTTATGGAGGGGTATTTTCAGTGAAGGCGTATGGGGTAAGATAATTCGCTTCAAATATGTTGAAAACAAGGACTTTATTTGCTGGATGAGACAAGGATCTATTGGAAATAAAAAAGGATCCAAGATCTGGTGCAGTTTCAACAAGATAAAAGAATTTTTTCTACAGAACATATCCTGGCTTTTCAGCACTCGACACATGATTATATTAGGGAAAGATTGTATCCTAGGTACGAACACAGAATCACCTATCTTAGTAGAGTTAATAAACTACCTCAATAGTAAAGGCTTCTTTATCTAGAACCAGGTCATCCGAGAACGGATTGGTACCATACTAATTTGGATGGAGCCCAACCAATTGGACCTCATCGGACATCTTGAACAGGAATGGATCTGAATCATTAATTCAATGAAGAGCGCTGGCGTTTGCTATGACCGCAGGGGAGACCGGATTACATGGACCGGAAAAAAAAATAAAAAATAAATAAAAAATAAAAAATAAAAAATAAAAATAAAAATAAAATAAAATAAAATAAAAATAAAAATAAATAAATAATAAAAATTAAAAAATAAATAAATAAATAAAAATAAATAAATAAATAAAATAAAAACTGGGGAGATAGAAGTAGTTGACTGCAACTTTAATATTTGCATGAAAGAACTACAGATCTATGATAGGTGTTGGTTCTATAAATTCTAGCATATGAACCTTCCTATAAAGATAACCATGTTCCTGTGGCTGACATGGCAGAATAAAAACCTTACATGGGACAATTTACAAAAGAGAAATCGACAAGGTCCAGGGATATGCTACCTATGTAGGAATGAAGGCGAAGATAACATACATCTATTTCTACAATGCCCAAGTTCTGTTAGTATTTGGAAGCATTTTACTGCTAATATGAAGATTCCATATATCCAATTCAATACCATAAATGACTGCTTAAAATGGTGGAGTACACAATGCACCAGATGGAGGACGCTCTCTCTCGCAGTCTTCTGGGAAATTTGGAAATGGTGCAATCAATTTATCTTTGGAAGTAAAAAGTGGAGAGAAGATATGATTTGTGACTACATAGATCGATGGATCAATTTTGGTCAGGAAAATGGAACTTTGCATAAGAATAAGGAAGACAAGGGGATGGCTCCTGGTAATACATACCCAGCAGGCTTTTTTATGGGGCTTCACAAGGAGGGAGATGCAGATGTGGTATTTGGATAAAATATTCTGAAGACCAAGAGTTCTGGATACACTGGTATGCGGGAGAGGGATCGAGTATGAAAGCAGAAGCTATTGCTTTGTGGGGGTTAATCTGGTTCACTAAATTCATGGATATCCCACAAATGCACATCTATGGAGATTCCCAATGTATTATTGACCATATCATGGGAAAAAAAAATATACAATAGAACTCACTTCAAAGCTGGTTAAGTCGAATAGAAATTTTATGGACCACACTCCAGGAGTCCACCATACAACACATCAGCCGAGACTACAACAAAAATGTAGAAAGGATGTCAAAGAAGGTGCTACTAGATACATTTGATGGATTGCACATTCAGATAAAAATGATGACAAGGATGATAGAAGAAGGAAGTATCCTCATGCCTGTGTAGAGAACTTCACTACTTTGTCTCCTGAGCATCAGAAAAATACAGATAAGTATTTCCTAACATACTTTTTTCTCTACTTTTTGTATACGGTAAATATGTAAACAAAGACACATTGATGATTTCTATACATGGAGGATAATTTTAGAAGACAATGTTAGAAAATGAGCACTTTCTTGGTAATTCAGAGACATATATATTGTCAATATTATGGATTGGGGGATGCTATTAAAAGTGGCATATAGTTGTTATCCCGATCAGCCAGATTTGGCTTACTTTTTTGGTATATGATGCTAATATGTAATTGTGTATATGTGTATATGTATTGTTTTATATAATACAAAACAAACGTTTTTTCTTGCTACTTTTTTTTTTTGGATTGCAAGACTTTTAAACAATTGTGAAGAAAGATCCATATGATCCATTGTAAGCATAGATCTAACATGTGGGGAAAGAATTGCATCCCTCTTATTCCTTGGTAGATCATAACTAATCTATATTGGTCCCCTTTCTCTCTCTATCTCTGTATATATAGCCAAAAATACACTTAGAGAATGACCAAAATGTAAAATAGTGAGTCCACTTCCAACATTTTAACCATAAAACTTATTTTTCGCAATTGCTTTATATGCTATTTTTTAACAATACTTAATAGCTAAAATTAAAATATTATACATAACATGTGTGTTGAGACATTTTATCTATAAACTAGATTATAAATTATTATTATTATGAATAATTTTAAATAGCACTTTAATTTTGTATTAAAAATTGAATGAATTTATCTTATTCTTAATAGGAAGTACTTCATATTTTTATTTTATTTTTTATTTTCAATTACATTTTTTTTGGACAATGAATATTTTATCATATACAACATTAAAATATTTTATTTCAACATTCTCTTTTTTATATATAGATATATGTGAAATTGAAATTGACATAATTTAGTTAATATCGATCTTCAAATAATTTATTTAAATCCTTGTTGAAATATATTTGAAAAATATAAAGTTTAAACATCTTGCTCTCACTTTGTTTTACTTATAAATAGTTTATCTTTTTTTTAAAATTGATATGAAATTATAGCAAGTGATGTGGACATAGAAATATTTTATTTCTGATTGAGTGTGTGTGAAATACTTTTACTACATTAAGTTATAACATAAATAACAAATTGAGTAACGATAATAAGGTTGGAATTATTGATATTTTTTTAGTTAAAACTAACTAAACATATATATTCATTTTTTATTTTCATTATAGACAACCTTTCTTTTCTATCATGTTTTAAATTTAAATAAATTAACATAATTATTTAAAAAAATTTAAAAATAATTGTACCATAAAGAAAAAGAGAAAGCTTATGATTATTCCCATATGCATAAAATTATTGTTGTCTTAATTTATATATATAAATAAATATAAATAATAATAACAGGATGAAAAGATTTGCATCACCACAATGCCCCTATATATCTGACCAATGTGTATAAATAATGTAGTATATTTAGAATTCTTGAGGTTCGAAATATTTCAATTGCATAATTTTTTTTTGGAGAAGGGCAGCAATACACGTTTCTTTTGTGTAAGAATATAAAATATTTAAGAGTTTTAGAATGGATTTATTATTTCATAATTTATAATGCATATATAATATCCAAAGTAAATAATTTGTACCCACTATGTGTGTCAATATATGCATAACCAATGGTTAAATATAATATTTAAAAATAAATATAATGTTTATATATAATATTTAAAAATAAATTTAATGTAACTACTAAACAAATTAGTACAATGTCCGAGAAGACTTAAAAAGGGGGTTAAAAAGGGATAAACTCTTTATTGCAAATGTAGCCAATAAAAACCAATGTGAGTGAACTGAGAGAGATGTATTTTAACTTTTATTGTAGATTACGACATGAAAAGGTTGGTCATTAGTCAAATATTGATTATTTAACTAGTTTATTTTTTTAAAGTTTTTTTAAGATTTTCAAAGTCAAGACTTTGTATTGAGTAGTGTCAAATTTATATATATTTATATATATTACAAGAGAAAAAGTAATTGGAAATAAAAAAAGGAATTTATTTTCTTCATAAGCAGTGTTTTTTTAATAGAAAGAAGAATCAATGTCAATTATGTAAACAATTGAAAGTAAAAAAAAAAAAAACTTATTGTATTGATAATGTATTCTACAACCCAATATGAGGGAGATGTGTAATTCCTTCGATGCTTAATTTCAAGTTGACATATATCCCTTTTAAAATCAATAACCTCAGTGTATATTGTAGAATTCCAGCCATAACCTCAGTGTATATTGTAAAAAAATGTGTTCATGCTCTGGAACCAAGCAATCGAGAAGGTTAAAGTGCAGTGGAAGTGCTTTGGGCCTGATGAATCTACATGGTAGATCGCGGATCAGATGTAGGCTATATATCGTTCCTTATTCATTGGTTGAGCAGATGTTTTGTTACATGTCTTTAGTATATGTTTTTGGTACATGTTTTGGTGATGTTTGGTATATGTACATATGTATGTGGATGTAAATGCCACCATGAGCTATGTTATAAAGCTCCAATAAGCGGTATGAGTGTCTTCTCATCATAGATTTCATGTCTTTATGTTGTCATGTTTCTTTGCTTCTCAGCGTGATGATCATTGTAAATACAACATCGATCTATGTTATAAAGCTCCATGGGTAGTATGTTTTCTTTTCAACAGTTTTGCTGAGGTATAGGTGTGGTTGAACACCGATGATGGTGTCCCCCAAGGGGAGGGTTCTGTAACATCCCTAGTGAAAATTCCATGTAATAAAATTTAATAAAGGAAAAATAATAACCATGGTTGATGGGACACTTATTCAAAGCTAAATGTTGGGAAAAACATCCTAGTGTGGGTATTCATTGGTTTATTATGGCTAAGGAAATTGGCAAAGGAAATGGCTAAGGCTTTGGAAAGGAAAAATTGCATTTTTGGCACATTTATTTATGAAAATAATGAAAATTATGAGAAAATGAAGGTGAAAGGTCAGAGGTTTCACGTGAGGAGGAAATTGAAGGAAAATAATGGAAAATGAAGAAAATAGAAGCGTAATTAATAAAAAGGCTTCTGAGGATCCATTGGTACATTTTGTCAGTTTAGTTTTGGATCTCTCTCATTATTCTCTCTCTCTCTCGTACTCTTGGACACTTAGACTTTTAATGGAGAACTTTGGCATTGGATCAAGAAAGGAAAAGAAGGTAAGAGGAAGAAAAGATCAAGAAAGGAAGAGAAGGATCAAGCCACTACAACAAGATTTGTTAGAAAATTATATATTATGGAGCAATGGAACACATAAAATATTGCAGAAATATAAACACAGAAAACACACAAAACAAGAGAGACACAGATATACGTGGTTCACCTAGTTTGGGCTACGTCCACCCCGAATAGCCAGTCCTTCCTTTCTATTATCCAGCAAAATGAAGAGACACAACCTACAGCAAATCCGCTGTAATATCCTCTGTTTTCTCTCATAGTCTCACCTCTCTGTTTCTTGCTCACAGAATACACATCTATATCTCAGCCTCCAATACAATGCCCTCATACAAAGAGAGGGGTTGCCTTCTAGGGAAAAAAACCCTAAACTAAACATAAGTTCTACCGTCAGATCATCTGCCTAATGAACGGCCCAGATTGACTAGAAATTACTATACTTTTACAAGGCAATTTTACATTTGTTTTTAGCTTCGGGGGCGCTACCCCCGAGCCGCCGCCAAGGGACCGCTGGCCACCAGACCCCCCAGCTGGCGGGATTGGCCCCCCCGGACCCCCGTGGGGGGGGAAGTCCCCCCCGCACCCCCCCCCCCGCGTGGAGGGGTGTACAAAATTCCTAGGGTATACATCCGGCTGAAACAAAGACCTCTGAACAATCATGCTCCACACACAACAATCTCCCACTTGGAGAATGATTGTAGAAACTCCACCACTGCTTCATTTGCTGGACAATGACTCCTTTTTGGACCTGGCTGTTTCTCATCTTCATCGTCATCCTTGAAGACCAATTGAAACTAAGCATATTCTCAGTTTCTCCCTGGTTACAACTTTTGTTAGCATATCTGCAGGATTATGGCTAGTGTGTATCTAGTTGAATTTTTACTATTTCATGTTATAAGAAAAATCTAAATCTTCTTAGTCCTGGAGATCAACCAATTATAAGTGATTGTGAGTTCATACATGTTGCATCTAGGATAAAAGAGGATAGTTATAAGTCTATTCTTTTGAATCTGGTAGATGGAAAGAGTTATAGCCAAGTATTAGTTCATGATGTTGTTGTAAGAAAACTAACATATGAGGATAAAGATGCAAAAATAGATAGATAACATCTATCAAAAACCACAAACATTGATCAATTATCTTATAGATTTATGTTCAAATGAAGGAGATTGGGTTTTGGATTTATTCTCAGGTTCAGGTAACTTTTATGATATAAAATTATATTTCAATGTATATGTTTCTAATTTTTATATCTTTATGCTAATTTAGTTAGTTATTTCTGTTGTACTTAATGATTTTGCACAACACTAGCATGTTGCTTACAAAAAGGAAGAAATTGCATAAACATTGAAAAAGACTCATTCCAATGTAATTTTAATAACTAAAGAATTAATTCTATTTAAGGTCTTCCAAATGAAATCCAATAAGTTTGTTGAAGAAAGGGGATTGTAATCAATCTCATGTGGAGAAAAAGGAAAAGGAACCTCAACAACCGCCAGATGGAATGATAGAAAAGGGATATTTTGGGATATTTGTAGACATCAAAGATCCAATAGGAGAGTAAAATTACCAAACTGAAGCACATAACAATATGGAAGAAAAAAATAATCAAGCTGAAGAATATGATGAACATGGACTATATGATATTGTTGATTAAATTTATGTTATGTTTGAAATTCAAGCTCAATTTTGAGAACTATTCTTTAGTTATACTTGTAATGTTTTGACTTTGAGATTTTATGATCACAATAAGTATTCAATTATTGTTGTTACATGTTTAATACTTTTATTATTTGATTTTAACTGTAATTTTTATGTGCATCATTATTTTTTGAAAAAAAAACTTTGGAAATTATTATTTTTTAACATAAAATTCACAAAAAAAAAAAAAAAAATTTAAACCTTTTTTTTCTCACAATTTACCCATATAAGCTATTTATTTGACATGTCATTTTTAGCCAGAAGGCCCCAAATTGTATAATTTTTTTTATTATATCTATCTTAAAAATGGGTATTTTTTTGTCAAATGTTTAAAATTATTGCTTTCTTAGTGACAATTATTTGATGTACTTTGAAATATTAATTAATGATACAAAAAGATATATGAAATCCTAATTTTAAAATAGTGACATTTCTTTTTTAAAATACACAAACAAAAATAAATATTTCATTACAAAAAAATTTGAAAAGAAAAACTGAAAAGAAAAAGTTTGAAAAACACTTTAAAAAAAACATCGCAGGGAAGAAGAAGAAGAAGAAAAAGAAGAATACTTAAAAAATTGTTAAATAACCAATATTTAAAATATAATTATCCATACTAAATATCTAAGAAGATTTAAAGTGTAAAAAACAAGCCCCTCCAAAAAAAGGAGTTGATTTTGCATCAACACTTTTCAAAATTGTCATGAAAAACACGAACATTTAAAAAATAATGTCCATACTTAATCTATAAGAAAATTAAAAATTAAAAAAATATGCTCCAAAAAAAAAGGTTGATGCTACATCAACACTTTTCTAAATCGGATGATTTTTTGTAACCTCTAAAAAAATCAGAACTTAGTAAAATTCATGTTAAGTTGGCAACTTTGTTTATCATCTGCCATGCAAAAAATTGATGTAGTCAAGGATCATTGAAAAGGTTAATAGATCATAAGTTTCATCTTCATGTCTTCCACAAAGTGGATCATTTCCTTCTTTAAAACAAATCTCATGATCTAATAGGTTCAATAAAGTCTAAATCATTGTAGTAGGGACCTTATATTATCAAACAATGTCTAGGAAAGGTGGGATATTTGCATTTGGAAGATAGAAGGGGAAATTCTCCTTAACCTCTGAAATGCGCACTACATAAATAAATTTTACCCCTAACCCTTTCTTCTAGGAGTTTTCATTCATCTTGTATATAGTTTAGATAGGGTTTTATATTATGTTTGTAATTTTTTCATCTAATAAATTGTTTTCTAGTGTCTCTCAATTTTTCTACATTAATAATGTTGATGGTGTGAGATTTTATTCCTGGAATATTACCTCAATAGATTGGTCCATTTTTACCCCTTCTCTTTTCTTTGTCCATGATGGTACCATTTGGATTAGACTTTTGACCAATAACAAGGATGAATATGATATTGTGATTGATTTTTTAACCAATTCCCTTGAGTATCGCATTTGTAACCTGTGTGTTTCTCTTTATTTCCAAATTATCATCATGTAGTTGAATGTCACTTACCATGTGCATAACCCTTTATTTTCCATGAAATATTTAAGAGTTAAATTTTTGGTGCAATCATTCCAATTGGTTTCATTTAGTGACATTCCTAGAATCCAAAATCCTTTCATAGAAAACATTTTAGATAATATTTTATACTTGCATTTAGCGCATTCATGTCTAAGACGATAGTTTTTCATTAATATATAATTTACCATGCATCACAATTCATAATTACCTAATCGCACAATAAATTTACATTAGAAATATAATTTTAAAAATTACATCCAATATATATAGCATTTTTTAAGAAATATATATTCCGTATGAGGAATATACACCTTTTTGTCCTCAAGGGAATATTAGACAATAAGGATTGAAGCCACTATAAATATCCACCCATTGTGATCACAACATATCACATGCAGGAATTTAAGTCATATGTGGAGGATAACAAAATTTCTCCCAAGAATACAAGTTACATCCAATTGACACACGGACATATTATAATAAGAAACAAAAGAAGTTGTTCATCATATACTCTAGCACTTTACAAGTTATTCCATACTCATAGCGTGTTAAAAAAAAAATTAGGTGGCATAATTATCATGCATCCTTAACTAGCTTATTCCCCCATTCCCATTGGATGGAGGGTCGTGAACCAAGGGCACTATTCCGCGCCCCCCCCCCCCCCCCCCCTTCCTCAACTAAATATATGACACACTAGCCAACTATCAATAACCTCGTCATAATAGTGTGCCACTTAAGTGGTAATGTACTACATGCACATACATTAGGATGATTTAACTCATGGCACTTGTGCTATCACATCCCTCTGAGAAATTGGTCTAGTCAACATCGTATACCCTCAATGATTTAGTGCTATGATGCATCAAGGTCAACCCTTTCCCTCAGTCTAAATAATATTATTTATATATTCTTAACCCTCCCTAATAAATGCATGATTAATGACATTTATTAGCACAATATCTAGAAACAAATATAGTATATGATTAATATTGATATTTAAAATATCATATTCTATGTAATTAAATAAAATGAAAAAATAAAAGCCATTTTGGACGCAATCCAATACAAATGGAAAGGGAATCTTTAGATCACCTTGGTAATTCATACCCTCATATAGGTAACATTCAATGTGAATTGGAAACATGACCTAATGTGCAAGTGAATCTAGGTAGAATGTGTTTCCCTAGCCTCCACCACCTCCCACATCAATAATTTCCCCTAACAATGCATCCTTGGATCTTGAGGATACATATGTGGGGATATAGGGTGGATATATTCTGAAAGAAAAAAATATAAATCAACGTCACAAAATAAAAATTACCTCCTATCACCCTATGATAGGAAGCAAGTTGGAAGTTTAGCACGATTGATAGAACATACCCATACATAATAAGTCCCAACTATCATGCTCTTAATGAGCATAATCAAAACTCATAATATATTGTGAGGAGAATGATATACCACTAAGAAAAAGACTAACACTACACTATATTGTGTCAACAATCACTCTAGTTATATTATTTTTATTGTGCCATCCTTGACCTTATCATTTTGATTACTATATGCCAACAACAATATAACATATTAGAAATTGTATGTAAGCATCATCAACATTATTTTATTCCAAATGAAAAACTCTCTTTATACATCTTGTACCTTATTTATACCTCCCAAATTCGAGTGGGATATTACAACAAAGAATCTTTTGAATTTTTTCATGTAAGGACTTGCATTCGATGGTTTTGTAGCATCTTAACTAGGTTGGAACTTATTATATGTAGTACATGATGATTTTTTTTATCAACTTAATCTAACCATTAGTATTCCACTTTCTATGCAGATGGGGCTTCATCTGATGTTACGTCCCATGGGAGTTTACCACCACAACCCCCACCACCACTTTCAATCCATCCATAAAATATCTCCACCTATCCACCCTGCACTACTCTGAATTATAGTAACCCTATTTGTTACATCCATTATTTCTAAATATGTTATTGTTATATTTATTGTGGCTACATATATAGTTGTTGCATGCACTTATGTTGCATCCCAACAACTACGTTAGATCAGGGTATGCAACTAATGACTATGTCTCCCATTATGGAAGGTCAATATCTATCATTACATGAGAAATTTATGGGGATATAATTAGTGGATGAAATCTTTATCCAGAATATATGAAGTTTAATTTACAAATTTTGAAAGTTTCATTAATTGATTCTTATAACTATTTTAGGGATGCATAGGGATGCATTGTAGAGAATCTTGGGTTATGGAGGAGGGAAAGTGTCCTGAGACTAGCAATCCCATTTATAGTGAATTATGTTGTATAAAACTCTAATAATATTTTATAAGTTTGTTAATTGATAAATTGTGGGAAATAACTTAAATAAATGGTGTTTCCTTTCTAGTCTCTAAAAAGATGCACTACTCCTCAATGTAAGAAGACTCAAGTTTCCTTAAGCTTGAAGAAGAGGAATATCATATTTAAGTATCCACCTATTTATGATGAAGGCGGTACAGGTTAGTGAGTGATCCATTATGTATATTGGCATTGCATTTTGGGCACAAGGTGCATTGTGTCTTCAACATGAGTTGCTATTATTTTCCAATTTTGATAAGATATGTCATTTTGTTTCCTGGGTATGATGTACTATTCTATAAGAAAATGTACATTTGTATCTTTTTTCAAATCAAATACATCAATTTGGACATGTATAATAAATTTTTTATGGCTTAATTTTTTAATAATACTTTGTTATTATTCAATTTTTTGTTTATTTGAATTTCATGATGAAAACCATAAAGTAGACTAGGCATCATGTTTTCTATCCTTAAAACCATTATTGTCTAGGTTTAACATGCAACTATTAAGATGTTGAAATTTACTAACCCCTGTAAGAAATCTACATCAGTAGATTAGAGATAATAGTAGGGAAAATATCCATATATTCTCCCTTGATTGGGGTAATTTTTATTTTCCAACTCACCCCACTTCTCATAGTTTATATATATACACTATTTTCACAGTAGGTTGGAATCCTTCATTTATACCTCAAGAGTAGACCATGAACTTCTACAAATAGTTTTAGGAACAACATAGTTTTCACTCGTATATTTTCACTCATTTAGTGCCAATTTTAACCCTTATTTTTTCATTGGATCAACACACCTTTTTTTTGGTATACTTGTAGTCATTTAACATTGTTTTCATCCGCTGATTTTTGCACAATTTTTTATATATGGTTTTCTCTTAATCTAAGTAGTACTCCTACAAAGTATTTTTCAACACTTATGTTGTTGATATTGTATTTTAATGCACTTTCTGAAAAATGATGTCGATAGAGGAAAAGGTGCCTGAGGCTCCTAACACCTTCCTCTTTTACTATTTCTCTTTGTTGCATTAAATATTTATGTCTCAATATACTAAGTGAAAAACCATATCATACTTTAATAGCCCTTAGACTCACACTAAATTATAGAACTTTAGATGAAGAAAAAACTCCCTTGTTGCATTAATATTTCTCCTTGGTCTCGATTTTTGTTTGATTCTCTTATCTTGGCTTCTCTTATTTAGATTGATGCACCTCTTATTCATTTCTTAACTCTTGATTATTTATAGTTAGAGTATGATTTTTATTTCAAAATGAAAATTTTACAAAGTTAAAGAAAATAATCTCCTTTATTTCCTACTACTTTACTTGCTCAATTTGAAATTACAAGTATAACTAGTCCTAGCTAAGAAGAAGAAGGAGTTTGCATAGGTTAATGTAAATTTTGTAGATGCATATTAATCTTTCGAAATATCATTGAGGAGGAGGAAAACTTCACTTTCCTAAGTATTTATCATAATTTTTTATTATAATTTCAATTTAAAATCTCATTAGTTTTTATTTCTTCTATTTAAGACATTTATTTTCAATATTAATTACACCATTTGTTCATACACGATTATATGTATAGGACATGACCCTAGGTCGAACCTGAAATCAACCACTTAACTTAACACATTAAGTTCCTCCTTTGGGGGCAAAAGAATTTTGTAGTTAAGTTATGGTTGTGGGGAAAGAAATCTAAATAATTCACTACAACCACTCACATATAAAACATAATAGTTGAAATTTTAGGGAATTATAAATCATTTCGTTTGAATATAGTTAAGAACCATTGGAGAATAGGTGTGCACTTTAGAGTGGATAATACCACGAGTTTTGATTGTGACTCCTTGCTCTTTCTATATCACTGATCTCTTCACTGTTTGATTTCAACTTGGAGGAAACCTAACCTATTTTATTTATCCATGAAAATGTAGCTTAGTGGTATTTCTATTAGGTTTCTATCTTACTGGTTCTCATAGGAGGGAGGGTCTCTAAGACAAATTTCTATGAGAAATTAGGATTTTATTGCCATTTGCCTCATAATTATATCTATCTTATTTGTCCCTTCACTCATCTCCACATGGGATGTACTTACCTCTTGCGATACTTGCATGGAAGAAACTTTTATCTACTCTTCATCTTCTTTCATCTATGATGTCTTCAACCATTATTTAAGGAAGGATTTGGAAAGGTAACATTTAATTTATCTTTTGAGTTGAGTTTTCTTGATTAGAAAGAAAACTTCAGTCACAAAATCAATATATTTTTTTATTATTAATTTTTGTAAGTATTATATTTTATTTTTACATCATCCAACATCTCTCGAAGTGAGTAAAAGATGTACATGATATTATTTGTGCAAGTTATGTAATTCATTGATATATTCATTTAAATTTCAATACAATAATGTAATGATGACATCCAAACACATACATTGATACAATAATGTGATTATATTTTAGTGAATTGTTTTTGGAAAATTTGCAATTAAAATTTCTTTATATTTAATTTCTTTATATTATTAAAGAAAATTGGTAGAAAAAAAAATTAGTCAATCTTATTTTTATTAGACAAAGCCTCATTTTCAGAAATTTCAATAAGCTTTTAGATTTTTGAAATGTGTGGTAAAATACCTAAAACTAAATTCCAATTAAAATTTCTATCAATTTGAAAATAATAATTAAATTTACACTTTTTTTTTTTTTTCCTGAAAAAACCATATATTTTTCCAAACATAAAAAAAATTTATAATATTTTAAATTACAAAATATTAACTTTATCATTCTGAAAAAAAAAAACTTTAAAATTTTTTAAACTATATAATATTAATTTATATTTTAATAATTTAAAATTATAGTAAAAATAATGTTAAACAAAATCTCAACCAAACTGTATTGAAAAAACAAAATCTCAATGTCAAACTAACTAAATTTGCAATATTAGAATTTATTATCAATAATATAAAATTTAGTGTTATAAAATGTTTGATAAAATATTTTATAAAACTTTCTTCGAAAATATTAACTTTATCATTCTAATAATTTAAACACATACAAAAAAAACTTTAAATTTTCTTAAACTACATAATATTAATTTATTTTTTAATAATTTAAAATTATAATAAAAATAATGTTAAGCAAAATCTCAACCAAACAGTATTGAAAAAACAAAACTCAATGTAAAACTAAATTTGCAATATTAGAATTTAATATCGATAATAGAAAATTTAGTTTTATAAAATGTTGATAAAATATTTTATAAAAGTAGGGTACCTCCTCCTCGTTATTCGGGACCCCAGTGCGCCTTAAAATAACTGTTCCGGCCTGTTTCCGCCTGAGAACGCGTCTTCTGATCTTTGTCCACGAGTGGTAAGATGACCTTCGCAAAGCAGTACGTTGGAACCTTTTGGAAAGCTGCAGAAGGTTCGATCCCTAAACCTCCTTTTGGAGGAAAGCTGGGTGTGACCTGAAAATTACATTGAAACTGAAATTTCAAATACAAGGGACAATGAGTAATAACACATTTTTGAGTTACTTGAACTTAACTTAGCATTACAAAAATACTAACGATACAAAATAACAAGACACTCGTAGCCGTATACTAACAAATATTCGAGCTCAAATAGATACAAAAATAGTAAAAGTGCTAAGACAAGGAGTCGCAGCATACTAACACACATATTCGAGCTTAATAGGCACAGACGGCGTTATTACATTTTCTCCTTCGCGCAATTTGAATACGTACCATTTTTTTCTAGTCCCTCAGCCGTGGATATCCACTC
Source organism: Pinus tabuliformis (assembly GCA_031772625.1). Lineage (NCBI taxonomy): Eukaryota > Viridiplantae > Streptophyta > Pinopsida > Pinales > Pinaceae > Pinus > Pinus tabuliformis. The sequence goes on from CM062807.1 coordinate 659,079,159, forward strand.
CGTGTAGCGTTCTGGATATGTGACTCCCACAGCTTTCTCCGTTTGTTGCATTTCACCGTTCACCGTTGTAGCCAATCCCCTAACCACGTCACTCGGACTGAAGACTTACGTACGCTGCAAATGCTCTTCCTTCTTTACTCTGAAATCCAGCTCCTTTTGTTTCTTACAGCACCCTAATATTGTCATGAATAACCTGACGATCGCTCCTTTCAGTTTTGCAAAACAAGCGCTGAAAGGATCACCCCTTTCAGTTTTGCAAAACAAGCGCTGGAAGCTTTGCCCAAGTGCTGCCAGCTGTAAGCAAACTTACAAAGTACGAAAATGGTAGCGCTGAATCGTGCTGAATCGTTTTTTCGTGAGTTTGGTAAGATTTCCAAGTTCAACTCATCTATGAAAAATCCTCGCAAACTTACAAAACACGAAAATATTAGCGCTGAATCGCTTTTTTCGGTAAGATTTCTAAGTTCAACTCATCTACGAAAAATCCGTCATTTTCTCCAAGTATATTTGTTCGTTGAGTTATGGTCATAACGCTCAACAAATGAGAAAATGAGAAAAACTCAAAGATGTAAAAAGTTAGTTAGTTTGTTTGTTTGTTTGTTTGTTTGTTTGTTTGTGAAGAGGCAAAAGAATGTTTTTGCATTAAAATGCATAAAAGATGTATAGAAAATGCATAAAAGATGTATAGATGACAATATTCTACCCCTAATTGCAGTTGCAAAGACACACTAGGAATTTTAGTGTAAGGGGGAGTAAAAGCACATAAATGCTCATGAATCGGACTGCCCACAACAAGCTCATGAAAATTTGGTGAATCCAGCAACAAAATTGTTATGACAATTTGGTGAATCCACCCGGGGATTCACTCAGTGAACATGTGACATATCACGTGCATTCATGGCATATTAAACAATTCCCCTCTAAAAATCACATTATTCAACCCCTACCAATATGAACCCAATACATCTTCCCAATTTAGAAAACCCATACTTTCACTAAATATTGTAGGCATCCATTTTTTCATTAACGTTTTTTATACCCCTTCATATTTTTCGGTTAACTTTAAACTTTATTTTTTATATTTTCCAATGTAAAAACCCTTTACCCCATATATATCCCCAATATGAAACCACTTGGTATGATATTTCTCCCCCATTCAATCCAACAACGGAGTTTGCTGATGACAATGAAGGTGTCATTGAAACAACCAATGTTATGGTAAATCTAGCGATTCAATTTGTTGATGTCAACTATGATGAAGACTTATTGCCTAATGATGAATGATTGCATATGTTGCAACAAAAAAATCAAATCGACATGATGCTATTTGGTAAGAGAAACCCACTTGAGTCTGAAAACCAAGTGATGTTAGTTAAGAAGTGGAAGAGACAGAAACAAAGATAGAAGTAGAGGCAAAGAAGAAAGGCCACAAAGAAAAGGCAGAGACAAAGGAAAAGGAAGATAAGGTACAATAACAAGAGAAAGCTATCATTGGAGAGCGTAAATAACATAATCGATATGGAAAAGGAAGATAAGGTACCGTAACAAGAGAAAGCTATCCAATCCATAAATAACATAATAGATATGGTTCTGCAAATACTTTTAATTCTAACATTGATTTTTAATGTGCAGGTACACCGAACCATTATGAAGAAAATTAAATTTCCTTGAAATATGGCTTGCAACACCATGTTTTGATAAATTTTGCATTGAAGTTGTAGATATTAATGTTGAAGGCAGGGTGGATAATGAAAACATTAATGAAATTTCTAGTTATTGGAGTTTTAAGAGATAAATTTTCATTCTCATATTATGTTGCATGATGAAATCACACAACAAAAGATGACATGTGGCAACAGTCCACATACAAACATATTTTTGAAGAGACATATGATATGCATGCACAACTTGAAACAATGGAAGACCCCAACCAGCAAATGAGAACACTCAGGTTTGAAGGATACAACAAAAAGAAAAAGTTGAGACAATTTAGAGGGAACAAAAGAAAAAGAAAAAGAAATTGTAATTTTTGTTTAAATTGTAAGCATAGTTGAGACATAGAGCTACATGTATCTTGGTTTAAATTTTATATAGTTGCGATCAAAGAGGAGTGTAGGAGAATCTAATTCCAGGGAACTTTTAGGTGTGGTAATTATCCATCCAAGTGTCACAATCAGTTAGAGTTCAGTGGAGTGATTGAGATATAGTTCAATTTCACTACCGTGGTTTGTTGTTGATATCTACTGTGTAATTTTATTTAACTAATTTTGAATATTAAGAAGAAAAAATCTCGTGACAAATGCAATCCTTTTGTTTAATTTTGACCGATGACATTTTGGAGATGATTTTTTAATTGTGGGTGTTGACTTATGGAGACGGATGGGAATTGGGCTGAAGTTTGTAAGATGAGTAAAACGTTGGCTGAAAAAGAATGGCGCTGAATACGCTACATGGTCACTGATAAAGATAACGAGCCATTCATAAAGCTTTTTCTGTGAGAAAAGCAATTATAATAACTTTCCAGCACCGGTCATATTGGTTCAACTGGTTCAAGCGCATTCGTTGCAGTGTCAAAATCAATCGGAGTCTATATATAAAGCCTATCTATGAATCAGAAAATTCATATGATATTGGTATAGTTATGAAGTTGATTGTGTGTGTTTGATTGACTTTTCTTCCAAAATAATTTAGAATCTATAATCAAGTTACGTTCAGAGCTTTAAGCGTCTGGAACAATAACATAACATGTATTCACAGATGACAACGCTGACTGTTTTGTGGTAGAGAGAGATCGATACTGATTGACCCTGTGAAGACGAACATTGCTCACTGGCTTGCTTCCCCTTCCCTAAAGACCTGTGGGGTTGCTTTTTTTTTTTGTTATCCCTGAGGAGTGGGCAGTTTCGGTTTAATTTTAATTTTAAACTCAACTGTATGATTAGGTCTAGAAAACGCTGATAGTGCAGAGAACCAACTCAAGCGCATGTGCTATTAACTTTAGCTTCGTGGAAGTGTCTTACAATGTTTTGTTTTCCTAATAGTTTGTAGAAATGAGTCTGTTTAATTACATAAATTTGTTTAAAAGAGTGTATTATAAGCTCTTGATTTCAAAATTATCAATGAATTATATTCCGTGTTCAGTGATTAGAAATTTTGATGAATTTTTATTTTAATATAATTTTTATTTTTAATATTAATATACAAAAATTATAATAATTAAATTTAAAAAATTATTTATGACAATAAAAAAAAAAATGGAAAGCTTATTACAAATTTGGAAATAGTTATAAATTAATGGGTTTTTTATTTGGAAATAAAAAGAAACATTTTTTTTAAATTATTGTCATTTATAAAATTTTATATGATTTTAAATTTTGGGATTGTAATACTTTTAAATAATTGTGAAGAAAGATCTATATGATCCATTGTAAGCATAGATCTAGCATGTGGAGAAAGAATTGCATCCTTCTTATTCCTTGGTAGGTTGTAACTACTCTGTAGTCGTTCCCTTTCTCTTTCTATCTCTCTATATATAACCAAAAAATAAACCTAATAGATGACCAAAATGTAAAATAGTGAGACCACTTCCAATATTTTAACCATAAAAACATATTTTTCTCAATTGCTATATATGCTACTTTTTAACAATACTTGAAATTAAAATATTTTACATAACATGTGTATTGAGACATTTTATCTATAAACTAGATTATAAATTATTATTATTATGAATATTTTTAAATAGCACTTTAACTTGATATAAAAAATTGAATGAATTTATCTTATTCTTAATAGGAAGTATTTCATATTTTTATTTTATTTTTAATTTTCAATTACATTTTTTTGGACATTGAATATTTTATTATATAAAACATTAAAATATTTTATCAACATTCTCTTTTTTATATATAGATATATGTGAAATTGATATTGAAATAATTTAGTTAATATCAATATTCAAATAATTTATTTAAATCCTCTCTTGAAATATATTTGAAAACTATAAAGTTTAAATATCTTGTTCTCACTTTCTTTTACTTGTAAATAGTTTATCTCTTTTTAAAATTGATATGAAATTATGGCAAGTGATGTAGACATAAAAATAATTTATATATGATTCAGTGTGAGTGAAATACTTTTACTACATTAAGTTGTAACATAAATAACAAATTGAGTAAAGATAATAAGATTCGAATTATTGATTTTTTTAATTAAAACTAACTAAACATATATATTATTTTTTATTTTTATTATAGCAAACATTCTTTTCTATCATATTTTAAATTTAAATAAAATAACATAATTATTTAAAAAAATTGGAACCTAGAAAGAAAAAAACCCTTATAATTATTCCCATTTACCTAAAATTATTGCTTTCCTAATTTATATATATAAATAAATATAAATACTAATAACGCTATAAAAAGATTTGCATCAACATAATGCCCCTATATATCTGACCAATGTGTGTAAATAATATAGTATATTTACAATTCTTGAAATTCGAAAGATTCCATTGCATAATTTTTTTGGAAAAGGACAGCAATACAAGTATTTTTTGGGGTAAGAATATAAAAAATTTAAAAGTTTTGGAATGTTTCCGTTGCATGGAGTTATTGTTTCGCATCAACATAATGACCCTATATATCTGACCAATGTGTGTAAATAATGTAGTATATTTACAATTCTTAGAAGTTCGAAAGATTCCAATTGCATAAATTTTTTTGGAAAAGGACAGCAATACAAGTTTTTTTGGGGGTAAGAATATAAATTTTTTAAAAGTTTTGGAATGTTTCCGTTTGCATGGAGTTATTGTTTCATAATTTATAACGCATATATAATATGCAAAGTAAATGATATGTACCCACTGTGTGTCCATATATACATAACCCATTGTTAAATATAATGTTTATATATAATATTTAAAAATAAATTTAATGTAACTACTAAACAAATTATTACAATGTCTCAGAAGACTTAAAAGGGGTAAAAAAAAGGGATAAATTCTTTATTGCAAATGGAGCTTGTAAAAACCAATACGAGTGAGCTGAGAGAGATGTATTTTATCGTTTATTGTAGCTTACGACATGAAAAGGTCGGTCATTAGCCAAATATTGATTATTTAACTAGTTTATTTTTTTTAAGATTTTCAAAGTCAAGACTTTGTATTGAGTAGTGCCAAATTTATATATATAACGAGAGAAAAGTAATTGAAAATAAAAAATGGAATTTATTTGTTTTATAAGCATTGTTTTCTTAATAGAAAGAAGAATCAATGTCAATTATGATTATGTAAACAATTGAAAGTAAAAAAAAATCTTATTGCATTGATAATATATTCTAAAATCCAATATGAGAGAGATGTGTAATTCCTTCCATGCTCAATCTCAAGTTGACATATATCCCTTTTAAAATCAATAACCTTAGTGTATATTGTAGAATTCCAGCCATAACCTCAGTGTATATTGTAGAAAAAACTGATCATGCTATGGAACCAAGCAATCGAGCACCTTAAAGTGCAGTGGAAGTGCTTTGGGCCCGATGAAGCTACATGGCAGATGGCTACAGGCTATATATTGTTCCTTATTCGTTGGTTGACCAGATGTTTTGTTATATGTCTTTGGTATATGTTTTCAGTACATTTTTTGGTGATGTTTGGTATATGTACATATGTATATGGATGTAAATGCCACCATGAGCTATGTTATAAAGCTCCAATAAAAAGTATGAGTGTCATCTCATCATAGATTTCATGTTTTTATGTTTTCATGTTTCTTTGCTTCTCAGCAGGATGATCATTGTAAATATTGCATCGAGCTATGTTATAAAGCTCCATGGGTAGTATGTTTTCTTTTCAACAGTTTTGCTGAAGTATAGGTGTAGTGAAACACCAAGGACGGTGTCCCCCAAGAGGAGGGTTATGTAACATCCTTGGTGAAAATTCCATGTAATAAAAGTTAATAAAGGAAAAATAATAACCATGGTTAATGGAACGCTTATTCCAAGATAAATTTTGGGAAAAATATCCTAGTGTGGGTGTTCATTGGTTTATTATGGCTAAGGAAATTGGCAAAGGAAATGGTTAAGGCTTTGAAAAGGAAAAATTGCATTTTTGGCACATTTATTTATGAAAATAATGGAAATTAGGAGAAAATGAAAGTGAAAGGTCACAGGTATCACATGAGGAGGAAATTGAAGGAAAATAATGGAAAATGAAGAAAATAGAAGCGTAATTAATCAAAAGGCTTGTGAGAATCCATTGCTACATTTTGTCAGTTTAGTTTTGGAGCTCTCTCATTATTCTCTCTCTCTCTCTTACTCTTGGACACTTGGATTTTCTTGGAGAACTTTGGCATTGGATCAAGAAAGGAAAAGAGGGCAAGAGGAAGCAAAAATCAAGAAAGGGAGTGAAGGATCAAGCCACTACAACAAGATTCTTTGCAGGTATCTACTTGTATGTGTGTTTTCCTTGCTAGATTTGGGATGCATGGTATTGCATGTGGTTATTTGTTGTTATGGCATGGGTTTTGTGAAGTGTGACAATGTTTTCAGCCTAGCCTTTCCATTTCTGGATAGCCATGGTGTGATGGGGTTCTCATGTTTTGATTGATATGGATTGCCAGATGGATTCAAAGCTGAGTGCGGTAGATCTCCAAAAGAAATAACATATGGCCTAATGATCCCTGAACCAGACTATGGATCATGGTAAAGCCACTGACCTAGTTACCCCTGAACCAGATTGTGGGTTATGGTAAAGCCAAGTATTGTGTTCCTCGGTGTGCCTAGGAATTCTCAGCCAGTTAATGGCAGGATATATGGTAAAGCCTAGAGGTGGTTTCCCTTAATTAGGCCTAGGAATCATTGCCAGTGAATGGTGGGATATATGGTAAATCCTAGAGGGTGGTGTGTCGGTTTAGGGCCTAGTGATCCATGGATCGAACTATGGATTGCGGTAAAGCCTAAGAGACTACGAGACGGGAAAATTCCTCATGGTGTAGGTGGAGAAATTTGGTGGCATCCATGCTTGTTTAAGCCTAGTGATCTAGTGGAGATCTCGGTAAATCCTATTATTACATGTTTATTATTTTGGCCTAGTGATCTGTTGTGGATTACGGTAAAGCCTGGTTTCTATTGATGAGGGTGAGGTGGTTTATCCTTGGGATGCCCTGGTTGGTTCTTTTGGTTTGAGTCCCACATTTGTGCTTGGAATATGGAACGGGGGTGAATGGTTAAAGAGAGAATTGGCTCAACCATTCTATGGTCTCGTGGAATGTGGTAATCCCATCCCGGGTTGGCATTTGCATTCATTAATAAGAGGTTCTTTCATTGGTATCTTATGTGTAAATGTATTGGTTTATATGTGGATTGTATGGCTGATGTATCCTTGATATTTTTTTGTTATTATATGGTTATAAAAATGTATTATAACCGTGATGATGTATGTATCTCCTCATGTTTGTATTTGTAAATGAATGGATAATGTATCTATGACCTAATATATGATAATGTAGCTGATGAAATAAGGGAAAAATGCTTCTTAGCGACTCTTAAATAAGTATGAGACCCCTATGCTCAGATTTGTTGTTTAAACATGTATATTACATATTTGTCATATATTTGACAAAATGCCTATCATGGATTGTAGGGGTCTAATCGATCACTTGTTCAAGTAATTGCATGTATAACATTATTCGATTTTTATCTTTTAATTCTAAAAGTGGCATTGAGTTATGGGAAGTGACCTAGGATCTAGGCCTGAAAAAGTGGGACAAATCCTAAAGACACAAGCACAGGTCTGAGGAGAAAATTCCCCAGACACATGTATAACCATGCTATGGGAGCATCTAGAGCCTCTTGGTCACAAGCATGTCCATATCAAGGGAGCATCGAGGGGTTTAATGGTATAAAACTTTAGTTGGTCCCAGGGGCTAGTTACCTGAGTGGTTGGGATGGCTCTTGGGAGTTATTTTGCTAATGTGGAAGGTCTATGCGGTGTGTTTCTACTAATTCCACTTCCTTAAGGTCACCTAGGAGGTTGAATTCAATTATAGTAGCCTCTTGTTCATATTTACCCCGGTTGGTCGGTAACTTGGGTAGATGTGGGATGATGGTGTTACAATGTTAATTTTTATATATTTATATAAAAGTTAGTTGAATTTTTACTATTTCATGTTATAGGAAAAATCAAAATCTTCTTAGTCGTGGAGATCAACCAATTATAAGTGATTGTGAGTTCATACATGTTGCATCCAGGATAAAAGAGGATAGTTATAAGCCTATTCTTCTAAATCTGGTAGATGGAAAGAGTTATAGCCAAGTATTGGTTCATGATGTTGTTGTAAGAAAACTAACATATGAGGATAAAGATGCAAAGAGAGATAGATAGCATCTATCAAAAACCACAAACATTGATCAATTATCTTATAGATTTATGTTCAAATGAAGGAGATTGGGTTTTGGATTTGTTCCCAAGTTCATGTAACTTTTATGATATAAAATTATATTTCAATGTATATGTTTTTAATTTTTATATGTTTATGCTAATTTAGTTATTTATTTCTATTGTATTTAATGATTAGGTATGACGCTAGCATGTTGCTTACGAAAAGGAAAAAATTGCATAAACATTGAAAAAGTCTCATTCCAATGTAATTTTATTAACTAAAGAATTAATTATATTAAAGGTCTTCCAAATGCAATCTAATACGTTTGTTTGAGGAAAGGGGGTTTTAATCAATCTCATATAGCAAAAAAGGAAAAGGAACCTCAACCACCATGAGATGAAATGATAGAAAAGGGATATTTTGGGAGATTTGTACACATCAAAGATCCAATAGGAGAGGAAAATGACCAAACTGAAGCACATAACACTATGGAAGAAGAATATAATGAATCGGAAGAATATGATGAACATGGACTATATGATATTGTTGATTAAATTTAAGTTATGCTTGAAATACAAGCTCAATTTTGAGAACTATTCTTTAGTTATACTTGTAATTTTTGACTTTGAGATTTTTTTATCAAAATAAGTATTCAATTATTGTTGTTACATGTTTAATACCTTTATTATTTGATTTTCACTGTAATTTTTATGTGAATCATTATTTTTTGAAAAAAAAAGTTTTGAAATTATTATTTTTTGACATAAAATTCACAAAAAACAATATTTTTTAAAACTTTTTTTTGCTCAAAATTTTTCCATATAAATCATTTATTTGACATGTCATTTTTAGCCAAAAGGCCCCAAAGTGTATAATTTTTTTATTATATCTATATTAAAAATGGGTTTTTTTTTTCAATAGTTTAAAATTATTGCTTTCTTAGTCACAATTATTTGATGTACTTTGAAATATTAATTAATTATGAAAAAATATATAGAAAATCCTAACTTTAAAATAGCCACATTTCCTTTTTAAACTACACAAACAAAAATAAATATTTCATTACAAAAAATTTTGAAAAGAAAAACTGAAAAGCAAAAGCTTGAAAAACACTTTAAAAACATCTCAAGGAAGAAGAAGAAGAAGAAAAAGAAGAATACTTAAAAAATTGTTAAATAACCAACATTTAAAAGATAATTATCCATACTAAATACCTAAGAAAATTTAAAGTGTCAAAAATAAGCCCCTCAAAAAAAAGGAGTTGATGTTGCATCAACAGTTTTCAAAATTGTCATGAAAATCACTAACATTTAAAAAATAATGTACATACTTAATATATAATAAAATTTAAAATTCAAAAAATATGCTCCAAAAAAAAAGGTTGATGCCACATCAACACTTTTCTAAATCGGATGGCTTTTTGTAACCTCTAAAAAAAATTAGAACTTAGTAAAATTCATGCTAAGTTGACAACTTTGTTTATCATGTGCCATGCAAAAAATTGAAGTAGCCAAGGATCATTGAAAAGGTTAATAGATCATAAGTTTCATCTTCATGTCTTCCAAAAAGTGGATCTTTTCTTTCTTTAAAACCAATCTCATGATCTACTAGGTTCAAGAAAATCTAAATCATTGTAGTAGGGACCTTACATTATCAAACAATGTTTATGAAAGGTGGGATATTTGCATTTGGGAGATAGAAGGGGAGATTCTCCCTAACCTCTTAAATGCGCACTACATAAATAAATTTTACCCCTAACCCTTTCTTCTAAGAGTGTTCATTCATCTTTTATATAGTTTAGATAGGTTTTATATTATGTTTGTAATTGTTTCATCTTATAAATTGTTTTCTAGTGTCAATCAATTTTTCTACATTAATAATGTCGATGGTGTGAGATTTTATTCCTGGAATATTACCTCAAGAGATTGGTCCATTTTTACCCCTTCTCTTTTCTTTGTCCATGATGGTGACATTTGGATTAGACTTTTCACCAATAAATAGGATGAATATGATGTTGGGATTGATTTGTTAACCAATTCCCTTGAGTATCGCATTTGTAACCTTTGTGTTTGTCTTTATTTCCAAATTATCATCATGTAGTTGAATGTCACTTATCATGTGAATAACACTTTATTATCCATGAAATATTTAAGAGTTAAATTTTTGGTGCAATCATTCCAATTGGATTCATTTAGTGACATTCCTAGAATCCAAAATCCTTTCATAGAAAACATTGTAAATAATATTTTATATTTTCATTTAGCACGTGCATGTCTAAGAAGATAAGTTTTTCATTCTTATATAATTTACCATGCATCACAATTCATAATTACCTAACCGCACTATAAATTTAAATTAGACATATAATTTTAAAAACTACATCCAATATATACCACATTTAAAAAAAAATATATATATATATATATATATATATATATATATATATATATAGATATATACTCCATATGAGGAATATACATGTTTTTGTCCTCAAGTGAATATTAGACAATAAGGATTGAAGCCATTATAAATATCCACCCATTATGATCACAACATATCACATGCAGGAATTTAAGTCATATGGCGAGGATAACAACATTTCTCCCAAGAATACAAGTTACATCCAATTGACACACGCACATATGATAAAAAGAAACATATAAGTTGTTCATCATAGAGTATAGCACTCTACAAGTTATTCCATATTCATAGTGTGTTAAAAACAAAAATTAGGTGGCATAATTCCCATCCATCCTTAACTAGCTTATTCCCCCATTCCCATTGGATGGAGGATCATGAACCAAAAGTACTATTCCGCCCTAACTAAATATATGACACACTGGCCAACTGTCAGTAACCTCATCATAATAGTGTGCCACTCATGTGGCAATGTACTACATGCACCTACATTAGGATCATTTAACTCATGGCACTTGTGCTATCACATCCCTCTGAGAAATTGGTCTAGTCAACATCGTATACCCTCAATGATTTAGTGCTATGATGCATCAAGGTCAACCCTTTGCCTCAATCTAAATAATATTATTTATATATTCTTAAACCTCCCTAATAAAATTCATGATTAATGACATTTATTAGCACAATATCTAGAAACAAATATAGTAGATGATTAATATTGATATTTAAAATATCATATGCTATGTAATTAAATAAAATGAAAAAATAAAAACCATTTGGACAGAATCCAATACAAATGGAAAGCGAATCTTTAGATCACCTTTGTATTTCATACCCTCATATAGGTAACCTTCAATGTGAATTGGAAACATGACCTAATGTGCAAGGGAATCTAGGTAGAATATGTTTCCCTAGCCTCCACCACCTCCCCATATGAATAATTTCCCCTAACAATGCATCCTTGGATATTGAGGATACATATGTCGGGATATAGGGTGGACATGTTCTAAAAGAAAATACTATAAATCAATGCACAAAATAAAAATTACCTCCTATCACCCTATGATAGGAAGCTAGTTGGAAGTTTAGCACGATCGATAGAACATACCCATACATAATAAGTCGCAACTCTCATGCTCTTAATGAGCATAATCAAAACCCCTAATATATTGTGAGGAGAATGACACACCACTAAGAAAAAGACTAACACTACCCTATCTTGTGTCAACAATCACTCTAGATATATTATTTTGATTGTGTCATCCTTCACCTTATCATTTTGATTACTATGTGCCAACACTAATCGAACATATTAGAAATTGTATGTAACCACCATCAACATTATTTTATTCCTAATGAAAAACTCTCTTTTTACATCTTGTACCTTATTTATACCTCCAAAATTGGAGTGGGATATTACAACAAAGAATCTTTTCAATTTTTTGAAGTACGTGAGATTGAATGTAAGGATTTGCATTCGATGGTTTTATAGCATCTTAACTAGGTTTAAATTTATTATATGTAGCACATGATGATTCTTTTTATCCACTTAATCTAACCATTAGTATTCCACTTTCTATTAAGATGGGGTTTCATCTGATGTTACATCCCATGGGAGTTTACCACCACAAACCCCCACCACCACTTTCAATGCATCCATAAAATATCACCCCACCTATCCACCCTACACTAATCTGAATTATGGGAACCGTATTTGTTAAATCTATTATTTCTAAATATGCTATTGTTACATTTATTGTGGCTACATATATAGTTGTTGCATGCACTTATGTTGCATCCCAACAGCTACATTAAATCAATGATCCGGATTTAAACAAGAACGCAACAAATCACAGAGATAACCATAAACACAGATATGCAGCGGAAATAATACTTCATTTCATTAATGTAAAATACTGAAATATGCTTACAAACAGTAATGGAAATAAACCAGCTAGGGCGATGGTAGCTTATCTCTGAGAAGAGATGTAGTGGCTACATGGCTCTGAACTGTGTTACAATGAGGCTTGAAGGCCTATTTATTGTTGAGAAACAATGGAAAACCCTTAACATCCCAAAACCTAACCCTAGAAGATGAAACGCCAAATTGTGGGCCCCGTTTGGGTAAATTGGTACATCAATTTCTCGGGGTCGTAACTTTGGCATACGATCTCCGTTTGACACGTACAATAGCTCGTTAGAAAGATCTATCCGAGCACTACCACTTTTGGAAGGGCAACATCGGTCCATGGACCCATGTTGCCACCGGATTCCCCAAAAAGCGTCGTTTAGGGCCTCAAAACGGCTCCGGAAGTTCAGGACCCGAAAAGCTGCTAAAAATAGTAAACTGTGCTACAAGTTAGGAAACTAAAAAAACTGAAAGAGACAGTTGTGGGGGTCCAAATGGAATATGTGGGTGGCCATCAACATCCACCTGGATCATTCCTCCCCCCTTAGGAAGTAATGGTCCCCATTGCATTGAGTGCCTCCCTGAGATGAGGAAGCTTTTGCTGAGTTGGGTCTCTAGTGAGCTGTTCTGTAATCTCTGATGTGTCTAGAAATGGTGGGAAGCATGGTCGACGACGGTCCACATTGAACACTCGGTGCAAGCAAAGGAATGGAGGAATGCTGTGCTTCAAAGCATTGTTGCCCGTAGCCTTGGTACTGGTGTAAGGACCATGTCGAAGTGGTCTGAGTTTCTAATGGATTCTGGTAAGGCGTTCTCTCTACAGATGTAACCAAACTTTGTCACCCACCTGAAACTTGTGTGGTACTCCTGTGGGTGAGGAGAAGTTATTCCTGTGTTCTGTCATGACCGTATCCCTTTGCTGCTGCTGCCACATGGAGGAACCCTTTGCGGGGGTCATGGATGTAGCAACGATATTCCCCTTACTTTGGGAGCAAACGAGACAGAAAATGAATTTCCTAGTCTGGGAGATGAGCTTGCTGCCTTTCTTGGCAGTGATCAAAGAGGTGGCAGTAGGTGGGGCTACCTGCCGTATCCTGTATAATGAATTATCCAAAGAAGTAAGGACAGCGCGAGGCCTTGACTCATACACAGCATGTCGCCTCCACAAGTATGGCTGGCCTAATAGTACATCACAAACATCCAGAGGTGTAACATCACACAATACCTTGTCTGTGAAGGGCTTGATGTTGTAGGGAAGGCGGCACTACCGGCAGAATTTGAGATCTCGTCCTTCATGGAGCCACCCGATATTGTACGGTTGCGGGTGTGGTGTAGTCGGTAGACCCAACCGCTTCACAACCTCTAATGAAATAAGGTTCTTTTGGTTGCCATTGTCGACAATGAATTGCAGAGGCGAACCCTTCACCCACATCTGTGAGTGGAAAATACGCTCCCCCTCCTCTGGGTCTTCGGGCTCCTTCTTCTGGATCTTAGCAGTGGCAACAGTGGCACTGGGCTCCGCATCAATGATCTGCTTCCCTTTGCCATTCCCCTTGTCGGGTTCTGGCTCAGGGTCAGAACATGCATCTAATTCTGAAGCCTTCAACTCGGGCACCAGCAACTGCTTGGTCTGACACTCACTTGTGTTATGAGTGGGACTCTTGTGGAATTCACACCACTTTCATGTGTCCTTCTTCGACTTCATGGTGTTGTCCTTTTCTTGTGACTTTGGCGGGTTGTCTTGGGTCACCCCGCCTTGGCTTTGTCCTTTGGTCTTCGGATTCGTAGATCCAAAGTCTCCCTTCTTCTGTTTAAATTTTTGCTCAATTTTAACAGCGTATCAGTATGCTGTGCCAAGCGAGGAGATGTTTAGGAACTCCATCTCTTCTTAGATGTATCTATGTAGGCAGCCGCGGTATTTGAGTACCAGATGCAGCTCAGAGTCCTTGATACCCAACTGTGTGCAAAGGGTATGAAAAATGTTGGTGAACTCTGGCACATATTAGTCCCTTCCCTGTCGCAGCATGGTCCACTTTATGTATTTGTCCTCGTTGCTTTTGACAAGGTAGTACTGCTCCTTGATGGCATCCCGAAATGAATCCCAAGTTGGTGCGGTTGAAAATAGTGAGCCCGTACTTTCATTCTTTTTCTCGCAGTAGGTTTCCCACCAGTCCTTGACGTGGGGGGCTGCTTTGAGAAGAGCGAAAACAATCTTTTCCGACTCGAAAATTCATGAACAGAAAAATACCCATCTAGCAGATTTAACCATTTATCTACGGCATTTGCATCTATTTAACCCTCAAATATGGGGATTTCAAAATTAACTTGTACCTTAAAGGGTGTGGCGTTTCCAGAGTAGCTGTTGGAAGCCGATGCGTCGCCTCTGGGTAGCCGCTGAAGGATCTGGGCAAAGTTATCCATCATCGCATTCCTTTGTCACTCGAGGGCTTCTTCGAACAAGATTTTGATAGGATCTCCTGCCCCCTCGTCTTTCTTCTCATCCGCCATGGGAGGCTATCGGGATTTGCAGGGCTGGTCTTGCAAAGGTTCGACCAGTTCAAGTCCTAACTCCTTATATCCCGACCTCGTTGGGGACATGTAAAGAAAAACCGAGAAAAAGCAGACCGCTCTGATACCACTGATCCGGATTTAAACAAGAATGCAACAAATCACAGAGATAACCATAAACACAGATATGCAGTAGAAATAATACTTCATTTCATTAATGTAAAATACTAAAATATGCTTACAAAAAGTAATGGAAATAAACCAGCTAGGACGATGGTAGCTTATCTCTGAGAAGAGATGTGGCGGCTACATGCCTCTGAACTGTGTTACAATGAGGCTCGAAGGCCTATTTGTTGTTGAGAAACAATGGAAAACCCTTAACATCCCAAAACCTAACACTAGAAGATGAAACGCCAAATTGTGGGCCCCGTTTGGGTAAATTGGTACATCAATTTCCCGGGGTCGTAACTTTGGCATACGATCTCTGTTTGATACATACGATAGCTCGTTAGAAAGATCTATCCGAGCACTACCACTTGGGGAAGGGCAACATCAGCCAATGGAACCATGCTGCCCCCAGATTTCGCAAAAAACGTCGTTTAGGGCCTCAAAACGGCTCTGGAAGTTCAGGACCCGAAAAATACTAAAAATAGTAAACTGTGCTACAATTTATGAAACTAAAAAAACTGAAAGAGACAGTTGTGGGGGTCCAAATGGGATAGGTGGGTGGCCACCAACATCCACCTGGATCAATCAAGTTATGCAACTAATGACTATGTCTCCCATTATGGAAGGTCAATATCTATCATTACTTGATAAATTTATGGGGATATAATTAGTTGATGAAATATTTATCCATAATATATCAAGTTATTTTACAAATTTTGAAAGTTTCATTAATTGATTCTTATAACTATTCTAGGGATGCATTTTAGAGAAGCTTGGGTTATGGAGGAGGGAAATTGTCTTGCGACTAGCAATCCCATTTATAGTGAATTATGTTGTATAAAACTCCAATCATATTTTATAAGTTTGTTAATTGATAAAATTGTGGGAAATAACTTAAATAAATGGTGTTTCCATTCTAGTCTCCAAAAATATGCACTACTCCTCAATGCAAGAAGACTCAAGTTTCCTTAAGCTTGAAGAAGAGGAATATCATATTTAATTATGCACCTATTTATGGTGAAGGTAGTACAGGTTAGTGAGTGACCCATTATGTATATTGGCATGAGGTGCCCAATATGCATTTTGGGCATGAGGTGCATTGTGTCTTCAACATGAGTTGCTATTATTTTGTCATTTCGATAAGATATGTCATTTTTTTTCTTGGGTAGGATGTACTATTCTATAAAAAAATGTACATTTGTATCAATTTTCAAATCAAATACATGGATTTGGACATGTATAATAAATTGTTTATGGCTTAATTTTTTAATAATACTTTGTTATTATTCAATTTTTTGTTTATTTGAATTTCATGATGAAAACCATAAAGTAGACTAGGCATCATGTTTTCTATCCATAAAACCATTATTGTTTTCTTTAACATGCAACTATTAAGATGTTGAAATTTACTCACCCCTGTAAGAAATCGACACTAGTAGATTAGAGATAATACTATGGAAAATATCCATATACTCTCCCTTGATTGGGGTAACATTTTTTTTTCCAACTCACCCCACTTCTCATAGTTTATATATATATATATATATATATGTATATATATATATGTATATATATATATGTATATATATATATGTATATATATATATGTATATATATATATGTATATATATATATGTATATATATATGTATATATATATCTGTGTGTGTGTGTGTACATACACTATTTTCACAGTAGGTTAGAATCCTTTATTTATACTTCAAGAGTAGGCCATCAACTTCCACTAATAGTTTTAGGAACAACATAGCTTTTCACTCCTATATTTTCACTCAGCCAATGCAAATTTTAACCCTTATTTTTTCATTGGATCAAGACACTTTTTTTTGGGTATATTTGTAGTCATTTAGCATAGTTTTCATCCCCTGATTTTGCATAGTTTTTCATATATGATTTTCTCTTAGTCTAAGTAGCACTCCTACAAAGTAGTTTTGAACACCTATGTTGTTGATATTGTATTTTAATGCACTTTTTGAAAAATGATGTAGATAGAGGAAAAGCTCCCTAAGGCTTCTAACACCTTTCTCTTTTACTACTAGTGTAACCCCTTATTACACTAGTAGTAATCAAGAAAGAAGAAATGAATCCAAACATATCTTGTAATTCATTGTTCGAAATTACCACTCCTCAAACTATCAAGATAGAAGGACATATAAAGAAGAAAAATGTTCAAGAAGTGAAAGATCACATCGAGCATCAAGAAATAAATCCGACCATATCTTGTAAAGGATTGGAAGAAATTACCACTCCTAAAACTCTAGAGATAGAAGGACATATCAAGAGGAAAAAGGTTCAAGTAGTGAAAGATCACATCGAGCATCAACAACAAGTTCTCCAACTTTTAAAGGATAACGCCACTTCGGTGCAAAATCAAACGAAACAACAGGCACTTAAAAAATGGCGACCTTACCGAATGGGAAGACTCTTCAAGGATGAGGATGTGGAAGCATTGTTTTGTGCTATTTATATTATCCAACCAGATTGGATAAACGAAGCAAGGGATGAATGGAAGAAGGACGAAGAAGTATGGCCACTTATTCAAAAGTTGCAAAAGATCCCAATTCAAACAATATTGCCAGAAATTAAAGAGGAAGGAAAAATCATATTGGAACCTGGAGCAGTCACAGAAACAAGAACCCGACAGCTACGAAATCGATCAATTTCAGAGTATCTCATCAAGTGGAAGAACTTACCTGCTGAATATTCCACATGGGAGAACAAGAATTTTATACAGAAGCATCAAGAACTACTCAAGCATTGAGGACAACGTTTTTTGAAGGAGAGGGGCATGTTAGGCCCCTATACTACTAGTGTAACCCCTTATTGTTATTAGTATAACCCACTTATTATATTGATGTACCCATGTAGTGCCCATATTGTTACTATTGTGCCCCATAGAAGCCCACTATTGTTATTATTGTGCCCTTACATTATTATTGTTATGTCGGCTCTGATTATGTTATGACCCCTTAGACTCCTATATATAGAAAGGAGGTCTTTTCATTTGTATGATAAAAGAATTGTTCATTTATGTAATGTAAAGGAAGTTGCGCCCTTGAAGAGGCTGAATTCTAAGGCGTTGATCTATCTTTTCTATCTTTTCTTGAGCTGGTTTCATAACAAATATCCCTTAGACTCACACTAAATTATTGAACTTTAGATGAAGAAAAATCTCCCTTGTTGCATTACTATTTGTCCTTGGTCTCTATTTTTGTTTGATTATGTTATCTTGGCTTCTCTTATTTAGATTGATGCACCTCTTTTTCATCTCTTAAATATTGATTATTTATACTTAGAGTATGCTTCTTATTTCAAAACGAAAATTTTACAAAGTTAAAGAAAATAATCTCCTTTATTCCCTACTACTTTACTTGCTCAATTTGAAATTACAAGTATAACTAGTCCTAGCTAGGAAGAAGTAGGAGTTTGCATAGGTTAATGTAAATTTGTAGATGCATATTAATATTTCGAAATATCATTGAGGTGAAGGAAAACTTCACTTTGCTAAGTATTTATCGTAATTTTTTATTATAATTTCAATTTAAAATCTCATTAGTTGTTATTTCTTCTATTTCAGGAATTTATTTTCAATATTAATTACACCATTCGTTCATACACTTCACTCCCTAATCATATGCATGAGACATGACACTAGGTCGAACCTAAAATCAACCACTTAACTTAACACATTAAGTTCCTCCTTTGGGGGCAAAAGAATTTTGTATTTAAGTTATGGTTGTGGGGAAAGACATCTAAATAATTCACTACAACCAGTCACATATAGAACATAATAGTTGACATTTTAGGTAATTAGAAATCATTTCGTTTGAATATAGTTAAGAACCATTGAAGCATAGGTGTGCACTTTAGAGTGGATAATACCACGAGTTTTGATTGTGACTCCTTGCTCTTTCTATATCGGGGATCTCTTCATTGTTTGATTTCAACTTGGAGGAAAGCAACCTATTTCATGTATCCATGAAAATGTAGCTTAGTGGTATTTCTACTAGGTTTCTATCTAAGTGGTTCTCATAGGAGGGAGGGTGTCTAAGAAAAATTTCTATGAGAAATTAGGATTTCATTGCCATTTACCTCATAATTATATGTATCTTATTTGTCCCTTCACTCATCTCCACATGGGATCTACTTACCTCTTGTGATACTTGCATGGAAGACACTTTTATCTACTCTTCATCTTCTTTCATCTATAATGTCTTCAACCATTATTTAAGGAAGGATTTGGAAGGGTAAAATTTGATGATTTGGAAGGGTAACATTTGATTTATCTTTTGAGACGAGTAATTTTCTTAATTAGGAAGAAAACTTCAATCACAAAATCAATATATTTTTTTATTATTAATTTTTGTAAGTATTATATTTTATTTTTACATCATCCAATATCTCTCTCAAAGTGAGTAATAGATGTACCTAATATTATTTGTGCAAGATATGTAATTCATTGATATATTTATTTAAAGCATTCAATACAATAATGTAATGATTACATTCAGACACATACATTAATATATAAAAAAATATTTTATTGCCATATTCAAAATTTTATAAAAATACTCCGAGAAAAAATATGTTGCCATTATATTTCAAAATTATATTTTAGTGAATTGTTTTTGGAAAATTTGCAATTAAAATTTCTTTATATTATTAAAGAAAGTTAGTAGAAAAATAAAATTAATCTATTTTATTTCTATTAGACAAAGGCTCATTTTCAAAAATTTCAATAAGATTTTAGATTTTTGAAATGTGTAGTAAAATACCAAAAAAAAACCTAAATTCTAATTAAAATTTCTATCAATTTGAAAAAAATAATTTAAACAAATAATAATTAAATATCTACACTTTTTTTTTTTCTAGAAAAACCATATATTCTTAAAAACATAAAAACAATTAAAATATTTTAAATTACAAAATATTAACTTTATCATTCTAATAATTTAAACACAGAGAAAAAAATAAAAATAAAAATTAAACTACATCATATTAATTTATTTTTTAATAATTTAAATTATTTTCTCATAATTTAAAATTACAATAAAAATAATGTTAAACAAAATTTCAATGTAAAATTAAATTTGCAATATTAGAATTTGCAAGGCACTGAAATGATGACGCTATATAATTTATTTCACTAGTTTCAATCTTATTTCTTATTTCACTAGTTTCAACACTTTCTTCACTCGTGTGACCATCACGTGATGCAATGAGTGTTAAGTGAACTATTCAAAAATCATGAGAAATTAGTCAACTAAGACTACCTCTCATAGAAATAGTCATAGATTAATGACTTACTTAACCCAATTAAATTCCAAAAAAACCCAATACTTAATATAAAATTTAAATTTATAAAATGTTTGATAAAATATTTTATAAAACTTTGTTCAATGCTGGGTACCTCCTTCTCGTTATTCGGGACCCCAGGCGCCTTAAAATAACTCTTCCGGTGTGTTTCCGCGAGAAAGCATGGGGTGTGACCTGAAAATTACATTGAAGCTGAAATTTCAAATACAAGCGACAACGAGTAATAGCACATTTCTGTGTTACTTAAACTTAACTTAGCATTACAAAAATACTAACGACACAAAATACCAAGACAAATCTTCGAGCTCCATAGATACAAAAATAGTAAAAGTGCTAAGACAATTAGGAGTCGCACTATACTAACACACATATTCGAGCTGAATAGACACAGACGGCGTTATTACATTTTTTTCCTTCGAGCAATTTGAAGACTTGCCATTTTTTTCTAGTCCGTGTAGCGTTGTGGATATGTGACTCCCACAGCTTCCTCCATTTGTTGCATTTCACCGTTCACCGTTGTAGCCAATCTCCTAACCACCCCACTCGGACTGAAGGCTTACGTACGCTGCAAATGCTCTGCCTTTCTTTACTCTGAAATCCACCTCCTTTTGTTTCTTACAGCACCCTAATATTGTCATGAATAACCTGAATTGCCCAAGTGCTGCCAGCCGTAAGCAAACTTACAAAGTACGAAAATGGTAGCGCTGAATCGCTTTTTTCGTGAGTTTGGTAAGGCTTCCCCGCCCCTGTAAGAAAATATTAATTCAATATTAATTTAACCATTTTCGTGTTCCGTGCCCCTGTAAGAAAATAAATTCGTAATTGAATGAAAGCAGAAAAATTATAGAAAAAGATGTTTAACCAGGGGAAAAACTATAATTCATTTAACAGGACGCTTGTTTATATGATGTTTTTTCTACACTGAATAGAAAAAATATAGAACAAGATGGTTAACTAAGGGAAAAACTGTAATTCATTTAACAAGACGCTTGTTTATATGATGTTTTTCTATATTATCAATTAAATTAAAAGAGAAAAATATTATAAAGTATTATGTAAAATCAACCCAAAAAATAAAAAAAATAAACATAACTATTTTGAAAATAAATCTCAAAATTTAATTTGTATAATAAAATATTTTGTGAAAATATTTATATAATAATTTTATTAATTAACCATTTTAATTAAAATAGTTAAAAAATAAAAATATTTTAAAAAGTTTTTACTCTCCAACTAAATAATTAAATTAAAATTGTAAAAACATTATTGAAAAATAAACACTTGTCTTGTTAATAATATATTATGAGTCTAAACTATTCTTAATTCCAACCAATATTATGGAGACATAACAAATAGATTCCGGCAGAGTTTATCTTGGTAATAATATATTATGAGTCTAAACTATTCTTAATTCCAGCCAATACTATGGAGACATAACAAATATATTCCGGCAGAGTTTTTCTGGTTGGTTTCGTTTTATGTTACACTATTACTTTTGCGTCGGTTCCAATTTATCCCTATACACACTAGCAACACTCGACATTTCGTTGGGTTGTATTCGGCGATGAATAGAGTAAGGCCCGCCAGCTTCGGAGGATCCTGTGCAAAAATAATCCATTGGCTTTCATGTGCGCAGAATAAATGATGATGGTATTGGAAGGTCATCTTCTAAAGATTTAGTGCATTGAGAGTGTATAATAAATGTTAGTGTCCGAGGAGTTCAGCGTGAAAGTCAACTCTAGATGAAATTATCAGGGAGACGTCTAGGCTTAATCAATACTTGCACAATTCAAGGCTTAATCAATACTTAATAAGTTAAGTGACCATATTTTGAGCAGATTATTTTTATATCTAAGAAATTGTTGTTGCATCCAACATTGACACTCATATCATCTCAATAAAGTATAATTAAAAATAAAAAACGGTTACAAAAGAATCAACGTATAATCTGCATTAAACACATCAGTGTGGATTCACTCCACATAAAATATGAAAGTGATAAATGAACGACGGCCTAAGCATTCATCAACGACTCTTAAATCAAAATTTAAAAAGAAAAAGCGGTAAAAGTTCTTTTTTAATAGTCCACCTCAAATGCTACAGCTCAAATTTCTTACCTTCGTAATCGACTTCAAATGGTAGGAGAATTGAGTTGTATAGAGAATTGATTGGTATAGAACTTTCCACCAGTGAAACCATTATTGCAGGTCCACGAAATAATCCCTTGCATCGGAAGAGTGAGTACCACAAATTCATTCGCCTTAGTCGATATTAATACAATAAAGTGCTACATTTGCGTCTGACACAATTCCACCAAAATCGAATGAAGTAGCCATTTGCAAAAACCCCATGGGAAGATCAAAACGAAACTGATCAAGAAGTCCACTCACCGAATTTTATTTCCAGAGACTCACCCAACAAACACATAACCGTCTGTGTCGTGTTTATTGTTAATTTTTTGTAACGCTGCGAAATGTCAAAATTATTGTGAATGGTTATCTTGCTCACACGTTGGTCACACGTTACATGTGAATCTATATTGTTAATTGATTCTCGGAGTATATGCGTGTACTGTTTATTTATAGTTAATTCTTGGCCACACTCTTTTTGTGAAACACAAGCTTCTCGCTCAGGAATGATTCTCTTGGACACGCATTACTTGTTGGGTTCTGCTTTTGACCGATTTTATATGTACACACACTGTCAGTGAAGCAACAAAACTTTTAATTTTTTTCATGATTCTATTTCACGTAAAATTTCTTCCCCACAAACTCTACACTTAGCTTCTCCTCACACACTGACCTCTCTGTCAAATATTACATTTATACTATATCATACCATGATATGATCTGTTTTTCTTCCCCACAAACTCTACACTTAGCTTCTCCTCACACATTGACCTCTCGGCCAAATATTACATTATGCCATTTTTAAGTCTATTGCAGATTCCCGGAATATTCCAAAATCCGACAAACATGAGTGCGGTCAATTTTTTGACCGCACCATGTCCAACAGATCCCGAAATATTCCAGGATTCTGCAATCGACTTAAGTCACCGTTACATCTATACTATATCATAGCATGATAGGATCTGTTTGTAACTCGAGTTACTTAGACCTAGCCTGTAAGGTCCTCGAGTTCTACCCGAGCGCGGGCGCGGTTGGGCGCCGGGCGAGTCGACGGGCGCGCGAGTGCACGGGTGGTCGACGGGCGCGCGGGCTGGCGCGCAGGCTGCACGACGGGCGGGCGCGACGACACGAGCGTGCGACGGGCTGCGGAAGAAATGTGACGAAACAATGCGACGAAACAGAAACACTTAGAAATGGCTAAGTGTTGAACGACATTTATATGGCGACTTGAAGGAGGCTGCGTGAGGGCAAAGCCGACTGTACAAGGGCGCTTTATGGGTGTGTGGATGCCAGTTTGGGGGTCGGCCAAGAGGCTAACGCCCACATGAAGGACCACACATAAAACTAGTTAAAACACATATAAGTAAAGAGCATGAGAGCTCATTTGTAACATCGCATTCACTCTTGGGATCTTCGCATAAGACAAAGGAAGAAGTGCGCAGTTATAGAGGAGGACTTGCGCATATCTCATGTGCATTTCCTTAAGGAGGATTGCACGCTTTGTGAAGTCTTGATCAGGTCGAAGGTTGGACAGAGGTGTCCGGGGTGGATTCTATGGTTGGGTTCTTGGTGTAAGACTTGGCAAGGATTCTTGGTGGCTCGGGTGAGCACCGTCCTTTGTGCAAGAGATGCACAAGATGTTGTAAAGGCAGGTTTGCCTCTCTGTTGTAATATTCGGTTAAGTGTGAGACTTGGTTCGGCCAAGACACACTTGTGTTGTAAATCTGATATTCTTAATAAAATTGTCGGGCAGACTCACATTACGGGGAGTTGCCCCTCCCCTTTATACTTGTTGCAATTGTTGATGTTCTTGGTTAATTGCATGATGATAATGAATGAGTATGGGCTTCATTAAGTATAAAGGATAATTGCTTTTACTTAGTTGCGAAACACAAGCTAAGTATGTTAATGTGAAAGTAGGCGTAGTCCACGAATGTTAGTATTGGTGAAAAGAAAGCGTTCGGTGGTGTCGCACCTTGCTACAAGCGGTTGGAAGACTACTGCAGGTGTAGGGGCGTGACAGGTGGTATCAGAGCAGGTCTGAAGACTTGGAGAAGTCTTGCAGGAAGTTGGTGTTGAAGCGTTGAAGCTGATACACACCTGCACTTCGTGACAGGTGGTATCAGAGCAAGGTTTGCTCGTGAAGGTTTGAAGTTGATGACAGGTGATATTGAGACTTGAACAAGGTTCAGGTGTTGAAGCATTTGAAGGTAGTTTCAAGACTCGGTTTGAGCAGGGTTGCTCGTGACAGTGGAAGCAGGTTTAGCAGAGGTGAAGCTTAGTGCTTGGACCAAGCTGAACGACAAGGCATGGCAAGTTTGGGAGAAGGTGAAGGGAAGCTCTTGCTTACCTTATACAGGTTGAAGAGGTTGAAGGAAGAGAAGCCCCGGATCCGAAAGGAACTTGAAGTCTTGGAAAGGAATATTGAAGAAGAGCTTCTTCAACTTGGTTGGACAATGGAGCAAGATGAAGTTGCAGATTGTGCTAACAAGGAAGAGGAAGCCGTGACAGTTGAAGATGTTGCAGACATGACCATGATGGAGGATGAACTTGAGGATGATCAAGTTGGACCAGGATCATGCAGTTTGTGGACATGGATGAATGAGGAAGAACCTCATGATGAAGTAAGTATTGATACTTGTGTTTCATTTGAGCATTTGGTAGATGGACCGTATGCAGGGAGAGGCAAAGCCAGTTTGCCAATGCTAGGGAGGATCTCACCATGGATGTCTACGATGGGACTTTGTATGGAGGAGCAAGGATTGTCGACTGTTGCAGGACTTGTTGGGGTTGTTTGTGACCTTATGGTAGAAGGTACAAAGGCCCTTGACAAGGGTGGAACTTGATGATCGTTGTGGAGGATTGGGTCATGCTTTAGCTACTTGGCTAAGTGCCCGGCATGACTCATGGACAGATAGAAGGAGGGCACACACTTGGGTTTGATGATGATGCTTGGGTGGACTTCTCATGGCCGAGACCAAGAGATAGTCTTGGTGGACACTTTGGTGGAGGAGCTATGATGGAGGGACTCATGACATGATGATATGGTTGGGTGACCGAGTTCACTAAACCGAAGATTGAAGACTTGGATGAGGATGACCGATTGTTGTGATGAGCCTACTTGGTTGGACTACATGGACAACATAGTCATGGACATCAGGTTGGAGACATGGAGCATGGCAGTCTTATGCACGGACATTGTGTGAGAGCACTTGTAGAGGTGTCATGGACATCCAATGAGGAGTGCCAAGACAGGGATGTTGTGCAGATGGATTTGCTGATATGACATGGAGACTTATTACTTATGAGTCAATGGAGAGGTTGTACACTCTTGTGCAACAAGGCCATGGACTTGTATGGATTTGTGAGCAGGTTATGGAGCTCATGATGACATGAGATGTTGTGACTTTTAGGGACTTCATACATGGTGGACTTAGAGGATTTGATGCATTGAGGAGCTGAGGTCAGGAGACTTTGATGCAGTATGGGATGCATACTTTCAAAGTACATGTATGGGCATGGCTTGGAAGAGTGACTTGATGTAGAGGAACGATATGAGACACTTTGAGGTGATGGAGTTACAACGATGATGATGATGCCTTGGTGGCTGCACTTAGGCATGGGTTGAGCTGAGACTCAACTACTTTTGGCACATGGGAGCTGATTGAGCAGCACATGGACAGGTGAGACAAGTGCATACTTGTTTCTATGGCAAACTTGAGGGATGACACATTGTAGATATGATGGAGATTGCTTCTTGGACCTAGATGTGGCACATCAAGAGTCGGGTTGAGGAGATGATCTCTTCACATGGAGAAGACACACATGATGATGTTGGGTAGATGTAGCTGACTTCATGTAGCACATTGACACCAAACATCATGGACAACATGTTGCAGATGAGATGGATGGAGTTTCCATGGACCTGAGCATGGATTATGGAGATAGATTCTTGATGAGCCGAGAATGTGGCAGATGTTTGAGGAACAACTGATGGTAGCATGAGGATGTTCACTCTCATGATTTGAGCGTGGCAGTTGGACTGGCCATCCGACTAGTTCAAACATGGGGTCACGAAGTGTACAGAGATGTGTTAGCATTATGTTGGAGTATCATGGCAGTAGTTCACATGAGGACACATGATGAAGACAGGGTCGGTAATCATTGATCGAGATGACATCTGATGGAGAGCATACCTTAGTATGGTGAGCTTGGTGGCAGTTGGTCACTAAGTCGAGGCATGATGGAGATGAGGCTCTACATATGTTGCAAGGATGTTTGCTTTGTGTGGAGGAGTCAAAATCATGGATGATGATGATCTTGGTGGATGGCTACAGGGATGGTATGTTGTCGAGGACGACAACGATTTCAGGTGGAGGAGGATGTAAGGTCCTCGAGTTCTACCCGAGCGCGAGCACGGTTGGGCGTCGGGCGAGTCGACGGACGCGCGGGTGCACGGGTGGTCGACGGGCGCACGGGCGGGCGCGGGCGCACGAAGTGGGTGCGGGCTGCACGACGGGCGGGCG
Source organism: Pinus tabuliformis (assembly GCA_031772625.1). Taxonomy (NCBI): domain Eukaryota; kingdom Viridiplantae; phylum Streptophyta; class Pinopsida; order Pinales; family Pinaceae; genus Pinus; species Pinus tabuliformis. The sequence continues at coordinate 659,106,534 of CM062807.1, forward strand.
CGACGACACTGGCGTGCGACGGGCTGCGAAAGAAATGTGACGAAACAATGCGACGAAACAGAAACACTTAGAAATGGCTAAGTGTTGAACGACATTTATATGGCGACTTGAAGGAGGCTGCGTGAGGGCAAAGACGATTGTACAAGGGCGCTTTATGGGTGTGTAGATGCCAGTTTGGGGGTCGGCCAAGAGGCTAACGCCCACATGAAGAACCACACATAAAACTAGTTAAAACACATATAAGTAAAGAGCATGAGAGCTCATTTGTAACATCGCATTCACTCTTGGGATCTTCGCATAAGACAAAGGAAGAAGTGCGCAGTTATAGAGGAGGACTTGCGCATATCTCATGCGCATTTCCTTAAGGAGGATTGCACGCTTTGTGAAGTCTTGATCAGGTCGAAGGTTGGACAAAGGTGTCCGGGGTGGATTCTATGGTTGGGTTCTTGGTGTAAGACTTGGCAAGGATTCTTGGTGGCTCGGGTGAGCACCGTCCTTTGTGCAAGAGATGCACAAGATGTTGTAAAGGCAGGTTTGCCTCTCTTTTGTAATATTCGGTTAAGTGTGAGACTTGGTTCGGCCAAGACACACTTGTGTTGTAAATCTGATATTCTTAATAAAATTGTTGGGCAGACTCACATTACGGGGAGTTGACCCTCCCCTTTATACTTGTTGCAATTGTTGATGTTCTTGGTTAATTGCATGATGATAATGAATGAGTATGGGCTTCATTAAGTATAAAGGATAATTGCTTTTACTTAGTTGCGAAACACAAGCTAAGTATGTTAATGTGAAAGTAGGCGTAGTCCATGAATGTTAGTATTGGTGAAAAGAAAGCGTTCGGTGGTGCCGCACCTTGCTACAAGTGGTTGGAAGACCACCGTAGGTGTAGGGGCATGACATAGCCAGTGGCTCAAAAAAGAAATTCATAAAAATATCATAGCAACACTGTTCCTTCATTCATTTCAAATAGTTCAGAATTGATGTTTCAATGATGCGACTTTGTCATTTCCTTTATTTTCTCATTAATCCCGAAGAGGAGTTTGGATATTTTGTTCACGCCAAAATATTCATAAAAATATATTACACACACTATGAAATTGGGCAGTTTTATAAAATATTCTCATTAAATCCTAACATTTTGAAGTCCTTTTTATACGAAATGAGCATGTTCAACTATAAAAGCTTTAACTTTAGCTTCGTGGAAGTGTCTTACAATGTTTTGTTGTGCTAATAGTTTGTACAAATGAGTCTGTTTAATTACATAAATTTTCGTTTAAAAGAGTGTATTATAAGCTTTTGAGTTCTTAATTATCAACAAATTATATTCCGTGTTCAGCGATTAGAAATTTTGATGAATTTTTATTTTAATATTAATATTTTTAATATTAATATTAATATTAATATAAGAAAAATTATAATAATTAAATTTAAAAATTTATTTATGAAAAAAAAATAATTAAATTCAAAAATTTATTTATGAAAACAAAAAAAAGGAAAGCTTTTTATAATTTGAAAATAGTTATAAATTAATGGGTTTTTTATTTTGAAATAAAAAGAAACTCTTTTTTAAAACTATTGTCATTCATAAAATTTTATACGATTTTAAATTTTGGAATTGCAGTGTAATGTCCCTAGTAATTGTAAATATTTTATTGCTGTGTCCCTAGTAATTGTAAATATTTTATCGCTGAAGTAAACAAACAGGATATTACTCTTTAAGTTTATATATTTATTGTTTTGATTAAATTGTGCATGAGGCAAATGTCTTGATAATCACAATCATGTAACTCTCACATGTAGTTAGGATATGCAGTTACTTATCCCTAACTGCTTCCTTGTAGATTTATTCTCAAGGAAAGAGATCAAGAGGGTATTGATACATGAGATGAAGAGAGGAGAGGTAAAGGAGAGGTTTATGTGCTGATATGTCAGACGAATCCGAGAGCTAAGTCTGGTTAAGATCAGATAACTATGATGTTTCTTGTTAGTCATCTTACAGGAGCATGTGAGTAACATCTCGGGGAAGACTTTGGCCTGAAAGCGAGTCTTATGGTTGGGAGGAAAATTGGCGTTTTTAGTTGATCCGAACATTTGATAGTAATTACTATCGGAATCAGATAAGTATTTATAACTTCCTATAGGTTAGTTACACTGTTGAGATAAATGTTTGGAAAAGAATATACGTATTGGTTCAGTTGAGGTATAATGGCCACTAATAGAAGTTATAAACTGTATTCTAGTAATCTACAAAAACTAGTAAACCTTAAAGAAAACTCAGCAAGATTTATCGATTAGATTAGCAAAGTTCTTTTAGAAGGATTATTCTTTTTGGGTTTACAATGCAAATACCCTTAAAGGCAATGTAAAATCTGAGAACAAAAATTTCTAGAACTATTTAGAAACTTTCCAGAATTATTTAGAAACTTACTAAAATAGAGGAATTTACACTTCTGGTAAAAAAAGTATAATACTACAAAACAGATAAACATTACAGAATAAGGTAGATTCTTCAACACTTTAAATCCTTGATGCTAAGGAAATACCAATAATGAACAAGAAATTAAGTTCTGGGGCCAAACCATACTTTTTTTACATAATCTGAACAAAACAATACAAAAGAATTTTGACCTAAGAAAAATAAAGAAAAACCAGAACTGTCATATGACGCAAATAACAGATTCGTCATTAAGGAATTAGGAAAATCTGAACCCAGAACTGAAACCCCAATTAAGCAAGGGACATTAGAATAAATAATACTTCTAGACTAAGTTGCAAAATGAATATTAAATATTTATATATAACAAGTATAGCAATGACCGAGATGTGGGTTGAAACCCTAATCGCTTCCAGAAATAAAAATTAAATAACAAGAACAAAACATATAAACATTCTTGAAGCAAATATAATGCTTGGTTGGATAAATCTTTGTTGAAAATATGGAGTCTGAGCAAGGGTATAAAATGGACCCTTTTCATTGATACAAACCGAGTAGCTAACGTATATATAAAAAAAGCACATAAATTCTTCATAATGAAACTCTTTAGCTAGTAAGGAATTTCGAGATACAATAATTACTAACTATAATCGAAAAAAGATCAGTTAGGGTTGAGTTACGAAAACCAGGTCTAGATGAAAACCCAGAACCTGAGATAGTAGGAACGACGACTCTATGACCTGAACTCACATAATATAGCCACAGGGTTCTCTTTACATAGAGTCCCAAGAAACGTATAAACCCTTATGGAAACAAACTAAGTACATACAAAGAGAAACATAGCCGGATGGTTTGATAAACCAACTTCCATTAAGAGCCAAAGCCTTCAGTCCAAAGTAATCGAGAATAAGTTTTCACATACCCGGAGGCCGGAGGAAGAACAAGTCTACAACCCTTGGTAGGATTCCGAGAGGTAAGCTTCATTCAACCATTCATGAGCGGCAAGAAAACCTCTGGCGAAACCTAGCAAGCTAAGAGAAAAGATTACTTATAAACAACAATAGAAAGGAAATGTAGCTAAACGATATTCAAACCAAACCTCAAAACCTGTACCTGGCCAGGGCTGCGGCACAAATAATCTCTTTTGAAATGGTGAAACACCAATATCACTCGCCGCAAACCTAAGAGCCAAACAAATCATCAAGACAAGATTATAACAGTGCAGGAGGAACAATTTCAATCATTGCAGAGTGGTAGAATCGAACCTATGTGAAATCTGAAGCTTGGGGCCGGAACAAGAATGCTCTGCTTGACGGAAAGCATAACACTGAAAATACTTCATAGTCTAGCTGACAATGGAGATAAGGGTTTTCTTGCTGTCGTCAGATGGACTCACTGTACAGAGGACCATCGATAAGGAGATCTTCCCGAGGAAAAGGAAACAGCTGGAGAGTGGACGGAAGACTCCATAATCCTGCTCCCGCAAACGCTCGGGAGGTCAACTTCACTGAATTAAAGCTAATCTTAACAACTTGGTAATCATCATAAAGGCATTCCATGCATACAACTGGGATCCCATTGAATATTAACAATAAATGAATCTCCCATTTCATAAAGGACATTAAAACATATATGTCAAGTGCACTAAATTCCGTGTTCAATACAATGTAGATATGTTTATGTATAAAAGTAAATTAAATTTTACTGTTTTACCAATATTTTTATTATGTTAATGTTTAGAGATATGACACAACACTTTTAAACAATTGTGAAGAAAGATCCATAGGATCTATTGTAAGCATAGATCTAGCATATGGGAAAGAATTGCATCCCTTTTATTTTTTGGTAAATCATAACTATGGTAAATCATAACTAATATGTAGTGGTCTCTTTTCTCTCTCTATCTCTCTTTATATATAGCAAAAAAAATACCTAAAAAACAACAAAAATATAAAATAGTAAGTCCACTTCCAACATTTTAATCATAAAACTTATTTTTCTCAATTGCTTTATATGTTATTTTTTTATAATACTTAATAGTTGAAATCAAGATATTTTACATAGCATGTGTTTTGGGACATTTTATCTATAAACTAGATTATAAATTATTATTATTATGAATATTTTGAAATATCACTTTAATTTTATATTAAAAATTGAATGAATTTATCTTATCCTTAATAGGAAGTAGTTCATATTTTTATTTTATGTTTAATTTTCAATTACATTTTCTTTAGACATTCAATATTTTATTATATACAATATTAAAATATTTTATTTGAACATTTTCTTTTTTATATATAGATATATGTGAAATTGATATCAAAATAATTTAGTTAATATAGATCTTCAAATAATTTATTTAAATCCTATGTTGAAATATCTTTGAAAACTATAAAGTTTAAACATCTTCTTCTCACTTTCTTTTACTTCTAAATGGTTTCTCTCTTTCTAAAATTGATATACAATTATAGCAAGTAATGTGGACATGGAAATATTTTATTTATGATTGAGTGCGACTGAAATACTTTTAGTACATTAAGTTGTAATGTAAATAAAAAATTGAATAAGTTGTAACATAAATAACAAATTAACCATAGCACGGTTGGAATTATTAATAATTTTTTTTAGTTAAAACTAACTCTCTCTCTCTCTCTATATATATATATATTCATTTTTTATTTTTATATTCGCTAAAATTTCTTTTCTATCATATTTTAAATTTAAATAAATTAACATAATTATTTAAAAATTTTAGAAAATAATTTTATAACCAAAAACTTAGGATTATTCCCATTTTCATAAAATTAATTTCTTCTTAATTTATATATATAATAACAACGGGATGAAAAGATTTGCATTAACCTAATACCCCTATATATCTGTATAAATATAGTATCATTAGAATTCTTGAAGTGCGAAAGATTCCAATTAGATAAAAAAATTTAATTTTCTTTTGGAAAAGGACAGTAATAATAATGTAGTATCATTAGAATTCTTGAAGTTCGAAAGATTCCAATTTGATAAAAAAATTTAATTTTCTTTTGGAAAAGGACAGTAATACTAGTTTTTTTGGCTGAGAATATAAAATATTCAAAAGTTTTGGAATGTTTCCGTTTGCATGGAGTTATTATTTCATAATTTATAATGCATATATAATATGCAAAGGAAATAATTTGTACCCACTGTGCGTCTGCATATACATAACCAATGGTTAAATATAACTTTTATATATAATGTTTATATAAAATATCTAAAAACAAATATATTAGAAACCGGAAAATATTTAAAAATAAATTAAATGTAACTATGAAACAAATTATTACCATGTCTGAGAAGACTTAAAAAGGGTAACAAGGATGATAAACTCTTTATTGCAAATGTAGCTTGTAAAAACCAATGTGAGTGCGCTGAGAGAGATGTATTTTAACTTTTATTGTAGCTTACCACATAAAAAGGTTGGTCATTATTTTTTTAATGATTTTCAAAGTCAAGACTTTGTATTGAATAATGTAAAATTTACATTGAAAGTAAGAAAATGAATTTATTTGGTTCATAAGCATTTTTTTTAATAGAAAGAAGAATCAATATCAATTATGTAAAGAATTGAAAGTAAACAAAAATTCATTTTTGATTCATAATATATTGTACAATTTAATATGAGAGAGATGTGTAATTCTTTCCATGTTTAATCTCAAATTGACATATATCTTTTTTAAAATCAAAATAAAATGTTCTTAAATAGGAAAACAATTTTGGCATATATATATATATATATATATATATATATCCTTTTTAAAATCAAAATAAAGACATATATCCTTTTTAAAATCAAAATAAAATGTTCTTAAATAGGAAAACAATTTTAGCTAATATGTGTCTATATCCCTTTTAAAATCAAAATAAAATGCTCTTAAATAGGAAAAGAATTTTAGCTTTTATATATATATAGATAGATATATATATTCATTCTTAGTTTGAGCAGAACTATCAAAAAAAGCATAATGGATATAAATTAATATACTAATTGAATATTTTATTTTTATTATTTTTTTAATATTTAATAAATTAAAACATTAAAATATAAACGGATGTATTAATAAAAAACATGTTTCCATTAATTTTATTTTCCAAAAATTTCAATTGTTTATAGATATTCGTACAAATAGGAATATCTTATAATAAAATATTTATATTTTAATTTTTTTATTCATTCAAATATTTAATATATTAAAATTTAAAATATAAATTAGCATATTACTTAAAAATAAAAATAAAAACATATTTTCTTTATTTTTCAAAAAATCATATTTAGCTTTTTATAAATATATTACTAAAAATAAAAATAGAAAGCATATTTCTTTTCTTTTTCAAAAAAAACATAATTAGCTTTTTATGGATATTTGCCCAAATAAGAATATCGTAAAAGTTTTTTGGGAAGGAAAAGTATAGGGGAATATGAAAAGGCATTTTGGAAGGAAAAGTATAGGGGAATATGAAAAGGCATCTTTCTCACAAAAATGAAACTAAAAGCTACGTTATATAACAAATGCTCTGTTACACTCTAGGATGTGGATAGTTATAGAAGCTTAGTTACAATATATAGATTGTGGATAGTTATAAAATACTATTATATTGTTAAATTTAAATATTATTATTATTATTATTAAGAATTATTTGTAAATATAAATATAGATATTATAATTTAAAATATAAATAATTAAATTTAAAAAATTTTAAATATTTTAGAATTTCAATTTAATTATTAATAATTTAAAATTTATGATGTAGGAGCATCTAACTCATCATGACTGGGTGAAGTCTCTGCCGGTTGGAAGATTGTTTGAGTATCTGGATTGCTTTTCTTAATTAGTTTATGAAGTCATGAGATAGGATTTTAGTTTATTTTTAGTTGCTATGTGGTCAAGTTAAATGTCGGTTAGGGTTGTTATGGTTCAACAGTAATAAACAGTAGTTTAGGAATTGATCTTTCAACATTAGAAAAGAAAAGACAAAATTGTCAATGTAGATCTTGTAATCACAACCGAACTGTAGTTACACAACCATATCATTTCTGTTCAACTGACAAACATTTGCATTTTCAATTAACTGTAACTAAAATTTATAAAAGCATCAATGTAAGACAAGAGAAAGGTTCAACAATTCCATAATAGAGAAATAAAAAAGAAAAGATAGATCTTATTTCAAAAATAGTCCATCTGTATCATTGCCTATCACTGTAATGTTATATTTTTATCTATTGTATGATTAAGAACAATTCCAGCAGACCAAGATCGACCACTGAGGGTCGTATTTCTAAATATTCCCATCAAACAACAATTCAAGAACGAATTCGCATAACACAACAGAACGAGAACACACAATTGGAGTGCGTAACGAGAACAGCCAAGCACAGTGGGATTTCTAATGAAATTATAGCGGAACAGAGTGTCGGAGGTAACAAAATACAACACAGGTAACTTGATAAACCTTCCAATTCTCACGTAAACAAAGATTCGCAGAACTGTATCCATAACATTATTGTTCAAACCATATTTATATTACAGTCGCTTATAAACAAAAAGATGAGTGTCAAAGTTCTGTTAATCTACTACTACAGCAAAGCCTAAAATACGAAACTGAATGGAAGGCGAGTGGAAGCCCTAACGTACCTGAGCAAACCAGACCAAGGAGTTGTGGAACAGAGCCGCTGACAAATTGACAAAGCCTGAGACAGAAGGAGCATTCCTGGTCAGATTCAGCGCCAGACGAAGGTGGAATTAAATCAGGGAGAGGAGCATTTACCTGTTCGCAGTTGCAGAAGTCTTTTACCCTATTACCTGTGTTCAAAAGCACGAACAGTTAAACCGGTTTACAAATCGAGCAGAGACCAAAAGCAGCGAGAACAACAACAAGGGGAAAACACCGGATGAGAGACCAAATTCCAAAAAGTAAACGATTGAACAAGGCTGAGGAACTTACTTCCTGGAAAGAACTCGAACAATCGCACCTCCAGAGCCCTGGCAGATTCATGCCACAAAAGGGGTCCATAGACAACCACACCGCCAAGCTGAGGCGATGCCATACAGAGTAGCTATCAAACCCTCACCGGACCACACAGCAGCATAGAAGAGTCGCGAATGACCAGACAACAAAGGCATTTTGGCAAAGAGTGAACAGAGGGAACCAAGCCCGAGGCTTGTAGCTGGGCATTGAATGTTGCATTAAAACGTTCCCATTACCAACGCAAAATATCTATTACCCACACCACATACAACTGTTGGTGACAATAAACAAAATCTGCCACGTCATAAAGCCAGAAACCAAGTGTAAAGCCAAAACCAGGTGTAAAGTGTGGGCTCATGTGGGCTAGGTTACATCAGAGTGGTATTAGAGCGATTGTTTATTTTAGTAGGAAGAATGGAGAGAGGAAGGTGAGGTCGTGGCAGAGGTGCTCGAAGATTGGCTGAGGAAGGGTTGAGAGAGGAAATTAGAATTCTTGCTGCCCATTTGGAGGCAGTAGAGGCAGGTAGACGAAGAGATCCAGAAATAGGCGATGACAGTGAAGAGGAAGTTGAAGTAGCAGCAGATGGACCAGAAGGTGAGTCTGCAGAAGTGAGATTGTTGAGATCTCTTTTAGTAGCAAGCAGTAAACCCAAGCCAGAACTCCCAACGTATGACGACAGCCTGTCTATCAAAGTTTTATTGGATTGGATCAGTGAGATGGATAAGTACTTTAAGGGCAAGGAAGTCAGCGAAGACCGCAGAGTTAAATTCACTGTGACCAAATTGAAGGGACACACCGCCCTATGGTGGGATAGTGTCCAGAACGAGAGGAAGAGATTGAACAAGGCGCCGATCAAAACCTGGTCAAGGATGGTGGCCAAGTTAAAGGGCAAATTTCTACCAAGAGACTATCAGATTGCATTTCATAGGCAGGTGCAGAGTCTGAGACAGAAAGGATTGACGGTAAGAGAGTACACTGAGGAGTTCTATCGAGTGAATTTGCGAGCCGGATATACAGAGGATACAGCAGAAAGAACAACCAGGTATGTTAATGGGCTAAGGTTATATATTTTGGATGAAATCAGTATTTTGTCTCCGAACAACACTGAGGAAGCTTATCAGAGTGCGATGAAGGCTGAAGAAAAAATTACCAGAAGGCAGAGTGCCCAAAGAGGACGAGGAGCCAGCAGAGGGAAAGGCCGGTCCTATGGCAGAGGCTGGACTGCTAACAGCAATGAGGAAGGCATCAGTTCTAAAGCTTTCAGATCAATAGACAGAGATGATAGCGTGAGAGGCGGTAGGTCATCCCAATGAGGCAGGGGAAATGGCCGAGGTATAGGGGCTGGTTATCAGTGTTATAGGTGTCATAAATGGGGGCACTGATCGTTTGAATGTCCAGAAGTAGATCAAGCTGGACAGCGGGGTCCATATGTGGCACAACCAAAGGAAGCAGCAGCACCTCCCCAAGAAGCAAAGAATGCTCCAGAGACAGGGGAAGCTCTGGTGTTGCACAAGGTGTTGTTAAAACCAGTCAAGGAGGTCACTGAATAGACGCAGCGGAAGTCTTTGTTTAGAATAATTTGTAAGTCGCGAGGTAAGTGTTGTAAGTTAATTATTGACAGTGGTAGTACTGATAATTTAGTGTCCATAGAGATGGTGGAAAAATTGGAGTTGAAACGCTCGAAGCATCCCAACCCTTACAGAGTTTCATGGCTGCAAAAAGGCCATCAGTTGCTGGTGGATGAACAGAGCGAGGTCAAGTTTCAAATAGCTAGATATAAGGAAAAAGTTGTCTATGACATCATGCCGATGGATGTATGTCACATACTGCTTGGCAGGCCTTGGCAGTACGATAGGAAAGTGGTACACGATGGATTGACGAACTGTTATAAATTTGTGAAGGATGGAATCAAGCATATGCTTGTGCCCATCAAGGAAGAAGGGACAGCAGAGACTAGTGAACCAAGAATGTTGTTGGTTAGTGGAAAACAATTTTTAAAACAGGTTGAGGACAGTGAGATAGGTTATGCGGTTATAAAGAAAGCAAGGACAGTATTGTTGCATACAAAGGTATCAGATTTACCTACAGAGATATAGCAAATGTTGCAGGAATTTACAGACATAGTTGTATATGACTTGCCAGACAAGTTACCCCCCAACTGGATCATAAGTCATCATATTGACTTCATACCCGGAGCCAGTTTGTTGAGCAAAGCGGCATACAGGATGAGCCCCAAGGACAATGAAGAAATTAGGAAGCAGGTGCAAGAGCTGTTGGATAAGGGATTGATGAGGGAGAGCTTAAGCCCTTGTGCTGTTCCAACGGTCCTCACTTCCAAGAAGGGAGGAGAATGGCGGATGTGCACCTACTCAAGGGCCATCAATAAAATCACCATTTGGTACAGGTTTCCACTGCCGCAGATGGATGATATGATGGATTGTTTAAGCGGGGCAGCTTATTTCTCTAAGATAGACTTGAAAAGCGGGTACCATCAGATTCGGATATGAGAGGGGGACGAATGGAAGACAGCCTTTAAGACAAATGAGGGGCTGTACGAATGGTTGGTCATGCCATTTGGGCTGAGTAATGTGCCCAGTACATTCATGAGGTTAATGAATGAGATGCTGAAGGAGTACATTGGGAGGTTTGTGATAGTATATTTGGATGACATACTTATTTTTAGCAGGACAAAGGAAGAACACCTTCAACATGTGTGTAAGGTGCTAGAGAAATTACAGCAGAATAAACTGCTAATAAATTTGAAGAAATGTACTTTTCTGCAGAAGGAATTGATTTATTTAGGGTTTGTAATAGCAGAGAATGAACTGAAGATGGATCCGGAGAAGGTGGCAGTGATAGTGAATTAGCCATCTCCGAAAAATTTATTTGAGGTATGTAGCATTCACCGATTAGCGAGTTTTTACAGAAAATTCATAAAGAATTTCAGCGAGATTTGTGCGCCTATGCTAGACACCATCAAAAGGCCAGCCAACCTTTTCGATGGACAGAGGCAGCGGAGAGAAGTTTCTAGTCGTTAAAAAGAAATATTACTGAGAGGTCGATCCTGAGATTACCATATTTCAAGAAGTTATTTCAGGTTTGCTGTGATGCGAGCAGGACAGCAGTTGGAGCTGTACTCAATCAGGAGGATAAGCCTGTAGTGTTTTTCAGTGAGAAGCTGAATGAGAGTCGACAGAAATACTCATCGTATGATAAGGAGTTCTATGCTGTTATACAGGCATTAAAACACTGGAGGCATTATCTATTGGGAAATGAATTTGTGCTGTTTTCAGATAATTCAGCACTACAGTATGTAATGCAGCAACACAAGCTGAACCACAAACATGCCAAATGGGTGGAGTATTTGCAGAGTTTTAATTTCCTATTGAAGCATATTAGCGAGCAAGCAAACAAGGTAGCGGATGCGCTGAGTAGGAAAGCTCTACTTCTGCAGGAAAGCATTGTGTAGGTGCTAGGTTTTGAGCACTTACAGGACTTATACCAGACGGATACAAATTGTAAATAGGCCTATGAGGCATGTCAGAATCCATTAGTGAGAGATAACAGTCCTTGGTTGGACTACAATCTACAGGAGAAGTTTCTGTTTAAGGGAGGACAACTGTGCATACCTGACTGCTCGATGAGGGAGAATATTATTCGAGAGAAACGTAGTGGAGGTTTGGCCGGACATTTCGGCATGGACAAGACCCTCGAGCAGCTTAGTCATTTTTACTTTTGGCCAAAGATGCAGAGAGATGTACAACGGTTTGTGGCCAGATGAAAAGTGTGCCAGTTAGCAAAGGGTCACAGTCAAAATACAAGACTGTATACATCGTTACCTATTCCAGGCAGGCCATGGGACTCAGTCAGCTTGGACTTCATCTGAGGTCTACCCAAGACACAGTGAGGATACGACTCGGTAATGGTAGTAGTGGACAGATTCTAAAAAATGGCGCATTTTATTCCTTGCAAAAAAACCAGTGATGCCACTCACGTGGCCCACTTGTTTTTCAATGAGATTGTCAGGTTACATGGATTGCATAAATCTATCCTTTCGGACAGGGATGTGAAGTTCACGGGACATTTTTGGCGTACCTTATGGAAAAAAATGGACACACAGCTAAGCTACAGTTCTGCATATCACCCGCAAACCGACGAGCAAACAAAAGTTGTAAACAAGAGTCTGGGAAACCTATTACGGAGCTTGGTCGGAGAGAATTCGCTGATGTGGGATCGAGCGTTTGCACAGGCAGAGTTCGCTTACAATGACTCGCCTAGCCGTAGCACAGGTTTCAATCCATTTCATATCCTGTACGGCATGCATCCTCGCAGAGTGCATGAACTGCGGGACCTTAGACTACAGGAAAGGCGAAGCGTAGATGGAGAAGATTTCGCTAACGCGTTGAGAGATTTGCATGAACAGGTAAAAATTAAATTACAGGACAACAGCTTAAAATACAAACAACAAGTTGATCTGAAGAGAAGGGAAGTATAGTTTGACGTGGGGGACGAAGTCCTCGTGCATTTACGCAAAGAAAACTTCCCTAAAGGTATGTACAATAAATTAAAGTATAAAAAGATAGGACCTTGCAAAGTCCTTCGGAAGTTTTTAGGGAATGCCTACGAGATACTGTTGCCACCCAGAATAGGAATTTCACCTATCTTTAACGTAGCAGACCTATTCCCTTATACAGCTGACCCAGAGGAGAAGGAAGAAGATGGAACCATGGAACCTACACGGAGTACCCAGGATGAAGGAGAAGCTTGGAAGAGACAGATGCCTTATGTTCAACCTCCCGAGATCGAAAGCATTCTCGACACTCAGGTGGTTAAATGAACTCGGCGGAAGGAGTATGTGCAGTACCTGGTAAAGTGGAAGAACCGTCCTATTGAGGACAGTTCGTGGCTTGATGCCAGGAAAATTGAACAGATAGGTACTTCAGTCGAGAAGCTCATGGACTGGAGCCATGATTTCTTTTTTCCCCGGGAGCCTGATGCAGGAGCATCTAGCTCACCATGACCGAGTGAAGTCTCTGCCAGGTTGGAAGATTGTTTGAGTATCTGGATTGTTTTTTTAATTAGTTTATGGAGTCATGAGATAGGATTTTAGTTTATTTTTAGTTGTTATGTGGTCAAAGTTAAATGTCGGTTAGGGTTGTTATGTTTCAACATTAATAAATAGTAGTTTAGGAATTGATTTGTCAACATTAGAAAAGAAAAGACAAAATTGTCTAAATGTAGATCTTGTAATGACAACCGAACTGTAGTTACACAACCATATCATTTCTGTTCAACTGAAAAACAATTACAGTTTCAATTAACTGTAACTAAAATGTATAAAAGCAGCAATGTAAGACAAGAGAAAGGTTCAGCAATTCCATAATAGAGAAATAAAAAGAAAAGACAGATCTTATTTCAAAAATAGTCCATCTGTATCATTGCCTATCACTGTAATGTTATATTTTTATCTATTGTATGATTAAGAACAGTTCCAGCTGACCAAGATCGACCACTGAGGGTCGTATTTCTAAATATTCCCATCAAACAACAATTCAAGAACGAATTCGCATAACACAACAGAACGAGAACACGCAATTGGAGAGCGTAACGAGAACAGCCAAGCACAGTGGGATTTCTAATGAAATTATAGCGGAACAGAGTGTCGGAGGTAACAAAATACAACACAGTTAACTTGATAAACCTTCCAATTCTCACGTAAACAAAGATTCGCAGAACTTTATCCATAACATTATTGTTCAAACCATACTTATATTACAGTCGCTTATAAACAAAAAGACAAGTGTCAACGTCTAGAGAGGACAAACCCTAGGTTAGGGTTTCATAACAGGGTCCGTTTCTTTTAACCAAACAGAACAGCTAACCAAAAACAGAAGTCGAAGCCAGGTTCAAGTCTCATCCTTGACAACGATTTGAGCTAAATATGACTAGCAAACAGCAAATGACAAACCCTACAAGGACCAAAACAAAACCCTAAACTGTAAATTGACGGGTCCCAAGAACCAGAGCCTACCGGCAAAGAGTCGTTGCATTTGAAGGTCGAATCGTAAGGAACTGCGTGCCCAGGTCGAAGCACAAACCTGCATAAGCCAAACAAAGTTTTGTTAATCTACTGCTACAGCAAAGCCTGAAATACGAAATTGAATGGAAGGCGAGTGGAAGCCCTAACGTACTTGAGCAAGCCGGACCAAGGAGTTGTGGAACAGAACCGCTGACAAATTGACAGAGCTTGAGACAGAAGGAGCATTCCTGGTTAGATTCAGTGCCAGACGAAGGTGGAATTAAATCAGGGAGAGGAGCATTTACCTGTTCGCAGTTGTAGAAGTATTTTACCCTATTACCTGTGTTCAAAAGCATGAACAATTAAACCGGTTTACAAATCGAGCAGAGACCAAAAGGAGTGAGAACAACAGCGAGGGGCAAACACCGGATGAGAGACCAAATTCCATAAACTAAACGACTGAACAAGGCCGAGGAACTTACTTCCTGGAAAGAACTCGAACAATCGCACCTCCAGAGCCCTGGCAGATTCGTGCAACAGAAGGGGTCCATAGACAACCACACCACCAAGCTGAGGCGAAGCCATACAGAGTAGCTATCAAACCCTACCCGGACCGCACAGAAGCATAGAAGAGTCGCGAATGACCAGACAACAAAGGCATTTTGGCAAAGAGTGAACGGAGGGAACCAAGCCCAAGGCTTGTAGTTGGGCACTAAATGTTGCATTAAAATGTTCCCATTACCAACGCAAAATATCTATTACCCACACCACATACAACCACCGGTGGCAATAAACAAAATTTGCCACGTCATAAAGCCCGAAACCAAGTGTAAAGCCAAAATCAGGTGTAAAGTGTGGGTTGGGTTACATCAATTTAAATGTTTGAAATTTAATTTCAATAAAATAATTTTAATAGTAAATAAATATAAACATAAATTTATATTATATTTTAATCTTTATAATTATATAATTTTTTTAATGGAAAATTCTAATCTTTACCATTTTTTATTTACAATTTTATTTTTTTTCAATTTAATAAAAAAGAGTTTAATATCATGAATTCGAGGGAGGGATGATTTTTTTCATCTTCATCGTTGCTTCCGAGAGGGACGATTCGATTCATTTTCATCGTTATCTTTGTGTGTCCTTGTTTGCATGTAGGCTACGGATCAAATGGCTCGTTGGCATTGTGTTGTACCGGAACACCTCTTCTTGAACTTTTTCGGTGATAGGAGAAAATGGATCAAGAAAACATGAATTCTGGACATGTCTCTGCACTTCTCTTCCATGGTATGCATACAGGTGCTCTTGTATACCTTGATCGGGAAGACAAATCCAAGATGTAGGGTATGATAAAGGAGCGAGCAATGAGATACTGAATGTATATAGTAAGAGGGTGGTATCGTAAGAGGGGTGGTATCATTTTGGCCAATTTCGTCGTCCAGTGCAGGAGAATTGCATGAACGGAATAGACATGATTATGCAAAATCTTATTCCATTTTCATCGCTTGCAGAACGGGAAGAATAGCACTGGCAAAGCCAACCCAAAGCTGGTATTCAGTGTTCACATGGTTAAAGCCAAAAGGAGATCCTTAGAGTATTTAAGAGTGCTATAATTTTTATGAGGTGTAGATCAACTTTGAGCTTATGTCGATTGTTGATTCTCAGAATATTTGGGAATTGGATGGAATCGCATGAACGGAATAGGCGTGATTATGCAAAATCCTATTCCCGATTCATCGCTTGCAGAACGGGAAGAATAGCACTGGCAAAGCCAACCCAAAACCAGTATTCAGTGTTCGATCAACTTTGCTTTGATGTTGAATGATGATTCTGGAATTGGATGACCGCACTCATGTTTGTCACATTCCCAAATATTTGGGGAATCAGCAATGGAAATAAGTATACCAATAGATCAATTGATTTGTGTGGGTTGTTCAAATTTTATAGAGAGAGAAATTAAAGATAAAAACTCTTTTTGCGTGAATTAAATTATCTTAATCATGATAATAGCATCCTATTGGTGGAGAGATTATTCTTCCATCCAACTCCAATCCGAATTTAGCTTCATTTATAAGAAAAATAGAAAAAAAAATACCATTACTAAGATACAACTACATAAATTAAATAATGACCGATAAATATCTATCAATCAAATAGTCTGTCATTGGTAATGTCGAAAATTTGTAATATCACGCTAGAAATCTAGGTAAGAAAATCTTATTTGAATTTCTTTCATATCATTTATTTGTTTTGTTAGTTTAAATTGTGTATAATCTAGGTAAGAAAATCTTATTTGAATTTATTTCCTATCATTTATTTGTTTTGTTAGTTTAAATTGTGTATATAAATGTTTATATCAATCAAATATTATATATCATAATAGAAATCTAGTTAAGAAAATGTGTTTTGAAATTTTTTATTTTATTTATTTGTTTAAATAGTATATATAAATGTCATTTGTAATATTGAGAATTTATAATATCATTTGTAATATTAAAAATTTATGATATCGTAATAAAAATCTAGAAAGAAAATATGATTTGAATATTTTTTATTTGTTTAAATAATGTATATGATTAAAAATATTTGCAAATAATTAAATATAAAACATTCATGATTTTATATTTTTGATAAAAATAAAAATTTTGGAAACTATTATGAAATAAACAGGCCTATAAACATAAATATGTGAAATTACATTGAGATTTCATTTTTTCACGTGAAATTACATTGCGAATTCAAGCTTAAATATGTAAAATTACATTGCGATTTCAAGCTTAAATATGTGAAATTACATTGCGAATTCAAGCTTTCGTGCCAATTTTTTTATTAACTGTAATCACATATTTCATCTTCCAACTACCTGTAACCATGTGCATACTGGCTTTCTTTCTTCCAATTCCATCCTTTCTAAGATTTGCTGGCAGCTCTTTCGGGATGAAGTAGATAGAGCTAATTTTTAAGTTGTAGTCTATTAGTAGATGTGGCCACGAGTTTTAAAGTGGATGAAACTGGTTGCAGCCTTGCCAGATGTATTTTGACATTTTTAATTTTATTTTTAAGCGTCGGATATTATGATATCTAGAGCAAAGAGAATTCATATTTTATTGAAAGGACAAGTTCTTGTCGCTTCGCTTTCGAGGCATGCTTCGCTCTGGTTGTTCTTGACAGCCAGGCCACATTGACCTACGACGTGGGCAGAAACTGAGGATGGACTTTTCCCACCAGCAATACCAAGCTCTACAGCTACTGGGTCAACGCCACTACCTTCAAACTCGGTGATAAGCTCCATAAGCCTTAACCTTTTCCTTTCAATCTCGGTGATAAGCTCCATAAGCCTTGAACCTTTCCTTTTCTATGTTACTGTTAAACCCTGGCATCTAGAGACATTATTATTATTATTATTATTATGGATTGTGGTGGAATATAGTGTTCAAATTCACTTCAAATATGCACGACATTTATGGAGTGAGCAAGACGGATTAAGACAAGTGTGTGACGACTAGCTGCCCCAAAAAATATGGTACAGGTTCAGCCAAGAAAATGAAAGATTAGCAGATCGCTATCAAGCAAAAAGAAAATAACAGAGTTTTTGAAGAAAGAAAATAAAGTGCTAGAGATATGGCCATTCTTAAATTTCAAAGTTAGAGTAGTAACCAAGCGAAGCAGAGAAAACTAAAGGGAAATGGTGATATTAGAAAAGTTTACACAAAACCATTAAATGACAATCGATTAAACAGAGAGATTGGTTTCCCAGCGTCGTCGCCAATTTGTGGGGAAGATAAATTCTCGGTGCAGATGTAAACAATTCCTCTAGCACAAGAGAGCGGGTCTAGCCACAAACAAACAATCTATGGAAAACTTCCTTGAGCTAGAATCAAATAAGAGGGCCTACCTCTTAGAACGCTATTCTGCTTGGTGATGATCTTGCTTCCTTGCTCCAACTACTTTTTGTTTCCTTCATTCAAATACTCGAAACAAGAAAACAAAAAACAACAACAAATGCGATAACATACAAATTGCATTCAGCTTACTTCAAAGGTCAAGGAATATTAAGGCATCAAATGTAAGAAAACACTTAATGTAGGAAATCAATCAATAGTTGTATTCATATAAGTTCAGAAATAGATTACAACCAATGCCTTGACATCGTTGGTCTCCTCCAACGTATCCGGGTCCCACACCTCCGCTAGCATCTCATGGATAGCCCCAACAATGGAAGTTTTAAAGCTTCTTCCCTTTAGTCTTAACCCAAACCAAACACATTATTCTCCCTCCACAAACTTAAACTAGAACACTACAAGCTATGATATCTTGTTGGTTATTCAAGCTCCAAAAATACTAAGACTAAAACTATATCCAAAAACCAGTTTAGCTTGGGAAATGAATGGCTTATATAGCTTTGATGGAGGGAAGATGGTTCCTCTTATCATGGGAGACGCCTTATCTCTTGGTTTTGTTCCATTTTAATAGCAGAAAGGAACCCAAACTGAATTCCACGACTCCATCCATCTCAACCATTTACCGGATTTCTGTTATGAAGTTTCTAGACCTGGAAGCTTCGACTCCATATTTAGAAAACTTACCAAAAGAGGATCGGCATAACTGAGATAAGACTCAGTAACGCTGATCGGTGCTAGTCTCAGTGTTAAACTATGCATATCGGCGCGGGCGATGAACTGGTCATTAGCGTCGGTCTTGTAAACTAGGGTAAAAGGAAGATTCTTGGGAAATGATGCAAAAGGGAAATGTTCTTCTCATGAAGAGGGACATAATCGGAGTTTCTTCATGATAGGAAAACACATGAGGGTCACTATAGAGGTCCTCCGGAATCGTGGAATGGGGAGTAGAGGGACAATGACAAAAATGATGTGTAACACTCCATAAAACCAAACTCAGAGAAGCAAACCACAGGGCAAATCCAATGTCCAATGTTATTACTGCAAGAAATTTGGGCATTATGAACATGAATGCAGAAAGAAACAGTCAGATCAGCGAAGAATCAATGTCCATCTCTCTAACAATGAAGGAGAATCGTCTGAAACAATGTTTCTTTCATGCTATCTTTCTGAAGACACGCACAACAAGGATCTTTAGTTGTTTGACAATGGTTGCAAGAATCATATGACAGGTAACAAAAATCTCTTTCCTTATCTTGATTCTTCTAAAACATCATAAATTACTCTTGGAGATCGTTCTTGTATTAAAGTTGAAGGAAAAGGTATTGTCCCTATTTTTACTAAACAAAATCGGCAGAAATTCATTATTGAGGTTTATTATGTTCCACATCTAAAGCATAACTGGTGGAACATGGTTGTGATGTAATATTCCAAGGAGACACAAATTATATCTATGACAAATTGCCTGATAGAAGATTGATAGAAAAGTTTGAAAAATCAAGAATATGATGTTTCCTTTGACTCTTAGAAGTCAAAATCTCTCATAGTCTCTAGTCAACAATGTGTCAAGAATAAAGGGGTCTCAGCTATGGCATTCTAGATATGGCCATATACCATTCAAGGCTCTAAGTCAACTTCAAAAATAGTCAATCATCATTGGTCTCCCTACTATGAATGAAAAAATCTGTAATTGTGAAATCTGTGTTCTGTCCAAGCATAAAAGAGATATCTTTCCCACATCTTCCTCTACCGAAAAAGAGCCTTTAGAACTAGTCCATATAGATATATGTGGCCTAATGCAGACACAGTCCATTGGTGGTAGTCTTTATTTTCTGACATTCATTAATGATTATAACAGGAATACATGGGTGTATTTTCTCAAAAATAAACCAGATACATTCTCAAGGTTCAAAGAATTCAAAGTAGAAGCAAAAAAGTAGTGTGGAAAGCCTTTGAAAGTAATCAGATCCGACAAAAGAGGAGAGTAAAGCTTCAATGAGTTCAAAGCTTTTTGACAATAGCAAGGAATCATAATGCAGAACACAACAAGATATACTCCACAGCAAAATGGAGTAGCAGAAAGGAAAAAATAGTCAATCATGAACATGGCCAGATGTATGCTTTGTGAGAAGAAGTTGTCAAATAATTATTGGGCTGAAGCAATTTTGACAGCAATGTATGTTCTCAAGAGATCTTTAACAACCAGTCTCCAAGATACAGTATCTCAAGAAGCATGGGATGGTAGAAAAGTAAATGTAACTTACTTTAGAATTTTTGGATCAGTAGAATTTTCACATGTTCTTGAGAAGCTAAGAAAGAAGCTTGATGATAGGAGTGAAAGATGTATTTTCGTAGGCTACAATGAGCAGTCAAAGGCCTACAGACTTTACAATCCAGATACCAAGAAGTTTGTTTTAAGCAGAGATGTAAAAAAAATTGAAAATAAATCTTGGTTTGGTCGTGTTGATGAAACTTTGAATCAATTTTTTTATCCACCACAACCACCAAGATTGCAGGTTGAAGAAGAGTCATACCATTCTAAAAATGGCACATCTTCAAGCAGTGAATCCATCAATGATTCAACATCTTCATAAGACAATCAGAAAGCAAGAGGCATCAAAGAAATATATGAGCAAGAGAATGAGTTTGACTAGCAGAATATGTTTGCATTTCTTTCATCTCAACCAACTCATTTCAAAGAAGCAATTAAAGAAAAGCATTGGGTTGATGTAATGAACTAAGAAATTACTACCATAGAGAAGAATCAGACTTGCGAATTAGCTGATCTCCCAAGAGACAAAACCAGAATTTGTGTAAAATGGGTATATAAGACCAAGTTGAATGAAAAAGGGGAGATTGAGAAACATAAGGAAAGGTTGGTTGCTAAAGGATTCTCATAACAGTTTTGTGCTGACTATGGTGAAATTGTTGCTCCAATAGCAAGGATAGACATTGTTAGAACCATTTTTTCCATAACAGCTCAACACAAATGGAAATTCTATCAACTTGATGTATAATCTGCCTTCCTAAATGGTATATTGCAGGAAGAAGTTTATCTAGAGCAGCCTCCTGGTTTTGAAGTTCCAGGACAAGAGCATAAGGTATACATATTGAAGAAAGCTTTGTATGGTTTGAAACAAGCTCCAAGAGCTTGGTACAGTCACATTGACACCTATCTCATCAAAAGTGGTTTTTGCAGAAGCAATCATGAACCAATGTTGTATACCAAAATGCGTGAAGTTAAAATTCTCACTATCTGCCTTTATGTAGATGATCTTTTTTATACAGGAAATATGATGTTAGAATATTTCAAAGTTGCAATGTAAACATAGTTTGATATGACAGATCTATGTGTCATGAAATACTTTTTACGCGTTGAAATTCACCAATCTGCTGATGGAATTTTTGTTGGTCAACAAAAATATACCACTTATATCATCGAAAAGTTCAGAATGATCAATTGCAAACTTGTAGATACACTAATTTCTCAAAGCACTAAATTGAACAAAGAAGATGTAGCACCACTAGTTGATCCACATTGTATTAAAGTTTAGTCGGTAGCTTGTTATATCTCACTTCATCTAGACCTGATATTATGTTTGCAACAAGTTTTGTCTCCAGGTTTATGCAGTCACCTAAGATTTCTTATTGGAAGGTTGCAAAAAGGATCTTAAGGTATATTGCAGGGACAACAAAATATGGTTTGTTCTATACACATTCAGAAAATTGTTCACTTTTAGGTTATACAGACAATGATTATGTAGGGAGTTTAGATGTTCGCAAAAGCACCTCACAGTATGATTTTCATCTTGGAACCAATTAGATTTCATGGGAATCCAAGGAACAGTCAATCATTTCAATATCTTCTGTAGAGGATGAATATGTAGCAGCAAATTCTTAGCTTGTCAAGGTGTGTGGTTGAGAAGATTATTGAAAGATATTTTAAATAATTAGAAGAAGTTAACTCCAATCTATTGTGATAACAGTTCAACAATTTCTGTATCAAAAAATCATGTTTTCCACAAAAAGAGCGAGCACATTGACACCCGTTTTCATTTCATCTGTGAGTTTGTTAATGATGGGGACATAGTACTTTTTTTTTGTAGTTCCAAAGATCAACTAGCAAATATTTTCACAAAACCATTGGGCAAGAACGTATTTGAATTTCAAAAAGAACAATTAGACATTGTAAGTGTCTCTATTTGTAACAATTTAGATTAGGAGGGGATGTTGAGATATTAATGTAACAATTTAGATTAGGAAGGGATGTTGAGATATTAATGTCAGTTAGGTGTGATCACAATTGATTATATTGTTGGCTAAATATCATAGACACTTCAGTTTTACTCCATAAGTGTCGAATTCTACTTCAGTGATTCATTATTGATGTTTTCAATGTAATATATTTAACGATTTTGAATATGGAAAAGAGCAATCTCTACTTCACTTTTCATTTTTCATTCTTGGTTAAATCTCACATTGACTCTCGCTCTAATGGCTACACTCTACACTGCTCGCACATAGAGGAAAAACAAATAATACAACACTTTAACATTGATTGGCTCATCTCCACGCAAACACGCTTCACGTTATATGCAACACTTGCTTCTTTGTACTTTCTTCCACAAACAGGAGGCACACCCACAAGTGCTTTTTTTTTCTTCACGTGCTTAACCTAGGCTATCCAATCCACTCCACTCCAACTCTTACATTCAGTAAGTTCTAATATATTCACTTTCGGCACATTGTTGCTACGGCGACAAATTATTGGCATTTAAATAGGTTAAAAGAGGTTACATGAAGATGGAGAAAATTATGGGTTTATAAAGTATTGATAGTCAAATTTATCTAAACCACTTTAACAAACTAAACCACAATTTAACAGTATTTTTAAATCTTAAAAACAAACTAAGCCACATTTTAACAGTATTTTTAAATCATAAAACATTAACCACTTAAATGTGATATCTGGTCGTCCAATTTTCTGCGTGATTTACTGTCATGTAACAACATTCATTTAATTTCGCCGGTCAAATTTAATGAAATCAGAGCTTCGCCTGTGCACAACGTATGTGACTTGTCATTTCATTTCACGCATGAATAAATGGGAGAAAATTAAATAGGTAAAGATACATTGAATGCTGTGATGAATTTGATTAATGGGAGGGATCGAACCTCGAACGTCCTAGTTTAAAAAGGTGCTTGCTGTGCCTGCATTAAAAGTTAGTTTCAACAGCGAAGTAGCAGATTGTAAAAAGATAAACACCGTTCCGTTTAACGGGGAAGTAAAGAGACGCTGATAGATCCATGAGATGTCGGAGTTGGAGCAGCAGCTTGGGTCTCAGATTCTCGTATGGAAGTGAAATTTGGGCGTCTGTCGGCAGCGGTATCTATAAAAGCTGGTCGTGTGGGCTCAACAATTCTCTCTGAATTGTTGGTTAACATCGACACAACCTCTGACATTGCCGGGTGCATAGAAGTGCTACAGTAATCACTCTTAGCACCTGCTCTCTTGGGTACTGCCCCTCTAACAATGGATCCACAATATCCAAAACTTGATTCTGCTCGAACAGATTCCATGCCTGCATTATCATCAAAATAATCAGCACAATTTTTATAGTCACAGTTACACGTGTTTCATATACCATGCATAGGCTAGCTCTCTAATATTAGACACCTTTTTACAAGCAAAATTACAACCGTGTTGTGTTACATATAGGCTGCATGCAGCATTTACAACGTTGCGGTTCATAAAGAAACATAAGGGATAAGTGCATACGTACTCTATAGATACACCATCGGTTGCATATTCAGTGGTGTACATATATATACGTAATTGAGATGAATGCAGCTTAGACGTTAGGAGTAAAGAAGAGTAAACATGCTACAAACCACGCACTATCATTTTAGGTTAGTAAAAAGATAAAGAGAAATAAACAAATAATAACATAAATAACTCACAGCACATATACACTATCCTCTAAATTATTTTAGAAAAATCAATTTTGAAAAATGAATTTAATTTACTATTTTTATTTCGTAAAAAAATTACAATAAAATTTTCATATCTTTATAAATCACTTACGAAATTATAAATTATCAAAAACTAAAACCACCAACTTTACATTATGAATTTAATTTACTATTTTATTTCATTAAAAAAGTTACAATAATTTTTTCATATCTTTATGAACTACATTATATCACTTACAAAATTATAAATTATCAAAAACTAAAACCACCAACTATAAATTGATTCTATAATTGAATCTTCAGCCAAACTCCTTTAACACCACTTACATTTTAATATTTCATAATAGCTTTTTAGCTTTGAGTAAGAAAAGCCTAAAATTTCCTAGCAAAGAGGATATGGTGCAGCATAGTAATTAATGTAAGAGTTGCAAAGAAAAGAGGAAAATAAAGCTTTCCTTGATATGATATGAAAGAGGTATCTTAATATGACAAATTATCGTGTTTTATATTTTAGTATTTAAAAGATAATTGTTAAATATTATTTTCAAATGTTTTTTTTATAAATTCATAATTTATATAAAGTATTTTATCTCAGAATTATTTAAATAATATTAAATTTACTTAATAATATTAAATTTATTATTTTTTCTAAATATTGATCAATTAAGATGGATATAAATTAATATAATAATATAATAATTAAATATTTATATTGTAATTGTTTTTTATTTTTTTTATTTTTAATAAATTAAAACTTTAAAATGCAAATTGATGTATTAATAAAAAGACAAGTTTTTATTATTTTTATCAATATTTAATAAATTAAAACTTTAAAATATAAATTGATGTGTTAATAAAAAGACAGGTTTCTTTTATTTTATTATTCCAAAAAAAATTGAAATATTTATATTTTAATTGTTTTTTATTTTTTTAATATTTAATAAATTAAAACTTTAAAATTTATATTGATGTATTAATAAAAAGACATATTTCTATTGTTTTTATTTTTCCAAAAAAATATATATATTTCGTTATTTATAGATATTCTTACTGACAGAAACATCTTAAAATGAAATATTTGTATTTTAAATTTTTTATTTGTTCTGATATTTAATATATTAAATTTTTAAAATATAAATTGGCATATTACTAAAAATAAAAAGATATGTTTTTATTATTTTCCAAAAAAAATATATTTAGTTTTTTTGGGATATTTGCATAAATAAGAATATTGTAAAAGGTTTTTGTAAAAGATAAGTATGAAGGAGTATCACTATAGATTTATCTTAAGTACAAATTATATTGGACAGCTCAATGAACCTGAGGGTTTAATGAAGAGACATTTTTCTCAGAAAAATAATTTTAAAAACTAAATTATATAACAAATGTCTTATTAAATTATAAAGTGTGGATAGTTATAAAAACTAAATTATATATGATGATGATGATGGTGGTTTAGGTCCACTGAGACCAAACATTGGTCTATTGGACCTAAAGAAACAAATTATTTATTTTGATTTAAGATTTTATTTCTATTCTCAAAAAGCTTGGAGAGAAGCCTCCCGAGCTTACTATAATTTTGACATTGTAAAAGGCTAGGAAGGTCAGTATTGTAACAAAGATTATAACAAATGTTCTATTACAATATAAAGTGTATAATAGTTATAAAATATTATTATATTTTTAAATTTTAATATTATTTTTTTATCAATTTTTTACATTGAATTATTTTTTAATATAAATATAAATATTATAAATTAAAATATAAATATTTGAATTTGAATTATTATAAAAAATTTAAGAGTTTTTAGAATTCTAATTTAATTATAAATAATTTAAAATTTAGATAATAAAAAATTAATTTCAATCAAATATTTTTAATAGTAAATAAACATGGACAGAAATTTATATTAAACTTTAATATTTATAATTAATTAATTGTTTTTAATGAAAAAATCTAATCATTACAATTTTTTTTTCCATTTAATAAAAAGAACTTGAATGTTACGAACTTCGGGGAGGGGCGATTTTTTCATGTTCATCGTTATTTTTGAGGAGGGACGATTCGATTCATTTTCATCGTTATTTTTGTCTTTGCTCCGCGCATTAGACAGAGGTTCAGAGCTCGACTCAGCGCGATTCGATTCATTTTCATCGTTATTTTTGTATGTCTTTGTTTGCATGTAGGCTACAGATCGAATGGCTCGTTGGTGTTGCGTTGTACGACACACCTCTTCTTGAACTTTTTCGGTGATAGGAGAAAATGGATCAAGAAAACGTTGAATTCTGGACATGTCTCTGCACTTCTCTTCCATGGTATGCATATAGGTGGCCTTGTATACCTCGATCGGGAAGCCAAATCCAAGACGTAGGGTATGATAAATCAATGCGCAATGAGATACTGAATGTATATAGTAAGAGGGTGGTATCATTCTGGCCAATTTCGTCGTCCACTGCAGGGGAATCGCATGAACGAAATAAGCGTGATTATGTAAATTCCTATTCCCGATGCATCGCTTGCGGAATGTGAAGAATAGCACTGGCAAAGCCAACCCAAAGCATGTATTCAGTGTTCACATGGTTAAAGCCAAAAGGAGAGCTCCAGAGTTCTTTAAGAGCATTATAATTTTTATGAGGGTAGATCTATTGATTTGTGTGAAGTTTAGTTTGATAAAATTTTATAGGAAAGGTTAAGGATGAGATTTATTTTTGAGGGAATTAAATTATTTTAGTTTTCATGATAACATCTTATTAGTAGGTAGATTATTCTTTCATTCAATATTGGGATTGGCTCCTGCCTAGATTCAACCTCATTTGGAAAAAGAATAAAGAAAATATCAATACTAACATACAACTATATAAATTAAATGATGGCTGATCAATCAAATATTGTGTCATTTGTAATTTAATGTTGAGAATTTGTAATAATCTATGATTTGAATTTTTTTTAATTTCATTTATTTGTTTGGTTGGTTTAAATAATGTATATTAATGTTTATATCAATCAAATATTATGTATCATAATAGAAATTTAGGTAAGAAAATATGAATTGAATTTTTTTTATTTTTTTTATTTGTTTTTGTTTGTTTGAATAGTGTATATAAATGTGTATATCCATTCAATATTATATGTCATTTTTATACTAAGAATTTATGATATCATAATAGAAATCTAGGTATTTTCTAATAGAAATCTAGCTAAGAAAATAGGATTTGAGTTTTTTTATTTCATTTATTTGTTTTGTTTATTTAAATAGTATATATTACTAAAAATATTTTCAAATATTTAAATATAAAGCATTCATAATTTTATATTTTTGTTAAAAATAAAAAAATTGAAAACTATTATGAAATGAACACACCTATAGACATAAATATGTGAAATTACATTGGGATTTCAATTTTTCACTCGAAATTACAAGACGTCGACAAACCTTGTTCTTATAACGGCGGTAGATGGCAGTCAGTGGCACTTAGTGGAGTCGGCAAGGGTAGTTGAAAATTAATGGCAGATTACTGTAGAAACTACGATAATGAGGTTGTATAAATTTTCATGTTTGTGAATGAAATGATCAAGCTCTCTTGGAGAGTATTCCCAGTTCAATCAGCTTGTATCAGAGCAAGTTCGACTTTCGACAAACCCTATTCTTATAACGATGGTAGATGGCAATAAGCGACAGTCGGTGGAGTCGGCAAGGGTAGTTGAAAATTAATGGTAGATTACTGTAGAAACTACGATAGCCAGGATGTATACATTTTCATGTTTGTGAATGAAATGATCAAGCTCCCGTGGAGAGTCTTCCCAATTCTATCAACTGGTATCAAAGCCACTTCAGCTGTGTAGACCAAAGCTATGAGGAGGGCGTATCCAACTCCTATGCCGGCCACAGATACCAAGTGAAGGCATGAAGTTGTGCGACAGTAAGTCAAGTGTTGGAGCTTGGCGGACGTTGGTGTTGGCTTCCCTCTCATCTGCAGAGGTGAAGTGTTGCGCTGCCGAGCCAAGGGCTACGTGAAGAGTGGAATGGTTGAGGAGCGTTGAGTTGAAGTTGAGCTATTTTATTGGCTAAAGATTGATTCATCCTGTCACTTCCATAGTCGCTGAGGGATTTGCGTGTGGTTCAGCCTTTCCGGATCTATGTGTGGTTAAGGAGCTGCTGGTCAGAAGAGAGTGATCTGAGATGCAAATAATTGCTTGCTCGAAGGTGCAGAATTGCAAATGCATGTTGTGTGGAAGTCGTCCATGTAGCGAGTCCGTTGGAAGCCGTGATGCTTGGTCTATGGCCCAGATCTTCGGCTAGCGGACGTGGACGAGCAAAGCGATGGTGCTGCCTAGGGACTCCACTTGGAGGAAGGTGGACAATGACGAATGCCCATCCCAAGCGGAGTCAAAGCACTAGATGCAGTCATCGAGGACGGGACCGATGTATGGGATGTGCGTGGGGAGCTTGTCAAAGAAGCCGTGGCCTTGGTGGTCAAGGGCATAAACAAAAAGCCCCCCTGGACAATGGAGCACGTGAAAGCCGCTACAAAGTTTTTAAGTGCTACTAGAGTGCCGAAATTGAAACCTCCAATAGTTGGAGGGGGCGGTGAATCCTCGGGAAAAAGCCTGTGGAGCTAAGGAGTGTTAGGAAGGCCGAGCTTCAAGAAGTTTGAAGGCTGAAAAGGGAATTGTAGCTCATGTAGTGTGGAATTATTAGATAGCAATAACCTAGGAAGAGGCATAAAGGAGTTGTCTGGAGAAGCAGCCAGCGTAGACCATGGGACAAAGCACGGTTAAGAAGAGTTTTGTTAAAAGGTTGTCTCGAGAAGCAGCCAGCGTAGACCATGGGACAGAGCATGGTTAAGAAGAGCATTGTTAAAAGGCCACGTTGTGTGATGAGACTCACTGCTAGAACCTATGGAGCTTTGTTTGGTCTAGTGTTGTCCGGAAGAGGGCATAACGATGAGCCTGGGAGCGTGTGAGCTCAGAGCCAGAGTTTTAAGCTCAATGGTGTGCAGAGTTGTGGGCTCTGTGGTGTGAAGAGCTAGAGAAGGGCTCGATAGTGGTGAAGGGCAAGTGGAGTCTGCCCTGTTGTTGACACTGTTGGAGAGCGTTGTTTCCAGTGGAGTGTTCGCTGACGAGGGTTGTGCTGCCCGTGACGCCTGTGTGGCACAGAGAGTATCCAGTGGAGTGTTGGCAAATAAGAGTGTTTGCAACAGAGTGTCCGCTGATGAAGATTGTGTCGACTGTGATGCCTGTGTGGCGTAGATCCAGTGGAGTGTTTGCAGATAAGAGTGTCTACAACTGAGTGTTTGCTGATGAAGATTGTGTCGACTGTGACGCCTGTGTGGCATAGATCCAGTGGAGTGTTGGCAAATAGGAACGTCTGCAACCAAGTGTCCGCTGATGAATATTGTGTCAACCGAGACGCCTGCATGGCGTAGATCGAGTTGAGTGTTGGCATATAGGAGCATCTGCAACCGAGTGTCCGCTGATGAATATTGTGTCGACTGTGACGCCTGGTGCAGATATATCCAATGGAGTGTTGGCACATAAGAGTTTCCATAACCGAGTGTCCAGTGATGAAGATTGTGATGCTTGTGTGACATAGATCCAGTGGAGTGTTGGCAGATAAGAATGTCTGCAACCGAGTGTCCGCTGATGAAGACCGTGACGCCTGTGTGGCATAGATCGCAGAGAATATCCTATGGAGTGTTAGCAGATAGGAATGTATGCAACACCGTGTCCATTGAAGAGAGTTGTGGTGTGTGAATCAACAACAAAAATGATAGCCTCCTTATCAAGTTTTTTTATCTACTGTTGTAAGCCTTAGCTGAGACTGAGACCATCAAGCACTTTAAAATTTAGGTCGTCATGATTAAAGGGAGGTTTGTTAGAGTATTAATCAAGACATTGACAAATCCTATTCTTATAATTGCGGTAGATGGGGCAAGGGTAGTTGAAAATTAATAACAAATTATTGTACAAACTACGGTAACGAGGATATATAAATTTTCATATCTATGAATGAAATGATCAAGCTCTCATGAAAAGTCTTCCCCGTTCCATCACCTTCAAACTCGGTGATAAGCTCCATAAGCCTTAACCTATTCCTTTCAATCTCGATGATAAGCTCCATAAGCCTTGAACCTTTCCTTTTCTATGTTACTTTTAAACCCGTGGCATCAGGAGACATTTTTTTTTCCAAATTTTATATTTGAAAACAAATTTGACAAGATCCCTCCTCTCAAGGCATGATGATCCGTATTTAAGATAGAACTATATTAGTATGGTATTGCCATCGGTTAGCCGTTCTTGATCACACTAGCCATCGGTTACCTATGGGATGCAGTTATGATGGCACGAAGACAACAAAATCCCTGTCTATGTTACCTTAAGAGCAGGTCGACCATTTCAAGGAATTTTTTTGTCCAAATTATGGAATCAATATCCATCTCTTCCACCCCCGGCATTATAGAAAGATTATCATCTTCCTCTCTCTGCTATTCACAGCAGGTACCTTCGAATCAATGTAAGCTGAAAGAATCCGATTACATCACGAGAATGGGAAAAAAACAAGTAAGCCCATACAGAAGCCTTGTTTGCAATATTTTTCAACAATATTTACGTACACAAACAGCTAAACCAAAGTAAACAAAGCCTCTTCCGCCCTTTCTATGTTTCTTCCAAATGGGACCGGCCCTCCGATGACCCGAGTCTACGATCGGGTTAAGGATTGTCCCAACTGGGATTGATCTGAAACAGTGAAAAGCCATCACGCCATTTTCTACTCACTCAGTTTAGTCTAAAATCCACCTTCTGTTGTTTGTTAAAGTACCCCGCGAATGAGATGGAGTTGAGGATGAAGATAAAAAGGAAGTTGATGATAGCTCTTGCCAATCTTGGAAAACAAACGCTCACAGCTCTGCACAAAGCCGTGCCCGCTGTAAAATCCCAAGTAAACAAGATAATAGAAATCACTTTGTGTGGCCAGAAAAATAAGATCGAAGAAATGAAAGAAGAGGAGCAGAAGAAAGATGAGGAGGAGAAGACAGGAAATTTATCACTGCCATCGCTACAACTTCAACGGATCGCAATACGCAGGCGTGCAATTCAAGAAACCCATTTGGTACTGTTGATTTACTGGATCATCTGTAGAAGATATCGATAAGGCAACAGAAGCTTACATAAAAAAAATCCATAAACAGTGGTAACTGGAGAAACAACAAGAGAAGCTGGAAAATGATGAATAGAGGAGTGAATTGGTATCCTGTGTTTGGAACATATATGTAAAATATTTATACGCCCTGTCTCTAAATTCTCTCTACTTTCCGCGTTGGGATCATTACAACCTTGATTCAAATAAATATGTGTATAAACATTGATTTAAAGAATTATGCCGGTATAAAGAGGTATAAAGAGTAGTATACCATTTAAAATAGTATTATCATGAAATAATGTTAATTTGCAATAGCGTTGTTGTAGATAAAAATTGAGAATCTAGATTGATTTATTAATCAAATGCAATAATATATATACAAGAAGTGTTGTCTCAACATAAGTACACTATTTTGGACATACAATCTGTTGGTTGAGGGAATATCTCAACCACACACTAATGTAGGAAATATATCCTAACTACTAAGAACAAGTAGATATAGCCAACTCCTATAGAATATGAAGTGACTCCTTACATTGAAAGAATCACAACTAGAGACAAGTAGGAATTAGATATTCCAACACTCCCTCTTAATGAGTACTTGTCTAGATATCAGTTCGCAAAATCTAGTTGTGGTCAGATATACCAAAAAGAATATGTTGATGTCCATATAAAGGAGCAACCATCCACTGGAATGCATGGGTACTAACTGCTGCAACCGCCAGTCTTGTAGGATGTCCTTCGCATACATGGTTCTTCCAACCATTATAACTACACACCTGTACCTGTAAATCCCCCTCCATCATTGTTAACCTAGGTTTTGTCGGATTACTCGTAACCATGCACTGGGTTTTATCGGATCACCCTCAACCATGCCTCCAAGGGCTCTCAGCCAGCACGACTCAACTCAGCCACCAAGGCTCAACACAACCACGAAGGCTCAACAATGCCACCAAGGCACTCAATTCAGCCATGAAGGCTCTTCATGTTAAAATGATACCATGTTAAAATGAGATACCACTAGGGCACTCCAGCCACCATGGGCCAAGGGTTTTGTCGGCGAACCCTAAACCATGTTTACAGGAATCTCTATCCCACTTCACTGTTACACATGGTTTCTGGCTTACCACAAACCAACATTGCAAATACAAAGTGGTTTTTAGATTACCATAAAATGTATGCGGATACACATGCCTTACAAGGCTTACATTTCACACTCCAACTCTGGAGTTACCAGGTACATACATTACAAAGACCACGCTGAAACATCCTAGACTTGCTTACATTACAACTGCGATTCAAATTACAACACAATATAGTCTATTCCACAAACACAAACAAACTCACACTTTCACCTAGCTGTCCATCATAGTTTAATCGTTGTTGCTACACATTTCACATCTTGGGCATCTTTTTCTTTGTCAATTAAATCTTGGAAATCCATACTTAACTTGTCGTCATTTTTTAAAGTCCCAAATTCTAACAAAATAACTTTACCTAAATTGAGTTAGCTAAGCTCAATAAGGCACTTATTCATAATTCCAAGAAATAAAGAAAATTAACTTTCATGTTAACCAAACATCAAATTTCTCTATCTCTATAGCCTCATAAATTCTAAAGCACAAGTGCAACATTGAACACCATTCCAACTCTAAGGACTTTGTCATTCCTCGCATTCAAGCTTAATCCAGACTCCTAGAACTCGATTCCGATCACTGTTTGCTACCTCCTCCAGCTACATCCAACATATCCCCCTTGGGATGGAACTGCCTGTTCCAGGTTTCTGAAGGGGGCGACTCGAGCTTAGAAATAGTGGTGTTGGTGTCGACTTCAAAGACATGGACAAAGTTGTCTTCTTCCAATCCATCCCCACTCCATATCTTGACCAAACTGTCTCATTGCAAATCAATTAAGATTGGTGCACGAGTTGCTCCGTTTTCCCCTGTAGGCAGCACAGGATGACCAATCAGACTATTTAATACAACTGACGTTCCAGCACCAACATTGCCAAGGGGCACAACGTTGGGGAAAGTAGAATTCTTCGTCGACAACTCCTCTACTTCTTTGTCCGCCAGCAAGGCAATGACCTACTGCAGAGATTCTGCAAGCTGAACCAAATTCTCCATGGCTTCCATTGAATTCAACGAATTTTCCACTTTGACGGATCTGCAGCTGATCAACGATCCATTCAAATCAGATCTGAAACATTGATTGCCAGGGAAATATTACCCAATGCACTGTTGCAACCACTGCATCATGTTCGATCCACGATCAACAACCCCAATCCGTAGCAAAGGTTCTCAGACAAATGCAATGACTGCCACAGCAATTGACTGGCCCACAATGGTCCACAAACAGAATTTGAAAGAGCGATTGAGCACATAGATATGGTATTGAACAACACTTCCAACGGATTGAATGAAACAAATCTTCTGAATGCAAATAATACGACTCTCTAAGATACACAGGGCCCGCAACATAATACACAAAGAAAATCAATTAATAGCATTGCATGGAGCACACATCCTCTTCTCAACATAGATTGGTTCCCACCTCCTCACATCCACTCACCGACCACTCTTCTGTTGTGCAACCGGAGCTCGATCATTCTCAGCCATAATGTCTCACCACTTTATAATCAAGTAGGCTGATGCGTTTGGATAAGACGTAGCATTGTTGTAGCGACCTCATAAAAAAGGAGGAGGAGGATGGACAAACAAATGAAGGAAAAAAAAACAAATAATACTTATCAAACTCTTTATTTTCCTCAGCCCAAGAGAGGCCAAGCCCATGAGGGGTGAGGCTCTCAGGGCTCTGATCTCAAGATAGGTACGCTATATTGGACACACAATCTGTTGGTTGAGGGAATATCTCAACTACACACCAATGTAGGAAATATATCCTAACTACTAGGAACAAGTAGATATAGCCAACTCCTATAGAATAGGAACTGACTCCTTACATAGAAAGAATCACAACTAGAGACAAGTAGGAATTAGATATTCCAACAGTTCTAAACTGTATTTATCAGGGAGTGCTATTCTCGTAGTAGTATATATCATGCTGATATCGTTTCATATTTAATGATTTTTTTGAAATTTAGCAAGTAGTTAGGTGTTTATGGTTTGGAATTGGAGGAAAACTTTCAGATTTGATATGGGGATGCATATAATGGTTTTTTCATTTTTATTATTTAAATTTAAATTCATTTGTGAATAATTTTTCTATTTAAATTTTGTATAATTAATTTTAGAAATTTTGATGAAAAATAATGTTTTCTATTTAAATTTTGTATAATTAATTTTAAAAATTTTGATGAAAAATAATGTTGATAAATCTGTATATGTACAATTTTATAATTTATATATTTACCATTTAAATTATTTACAAATTTACTTCTAAATAAATTTATATAAAAAATATATATTACAATAAATACTAATTCTCTTATTTAACGTTTCCACAATAATTATTTAATTGATACTTACGAATATTTATCCGTGATTTAAATAATGCTAGAGTTAAAGGAAATCACAAAAATCTGTTGATGAAATACCAATTTTTTTTAAACATGGTTTCCTTTTTAATAGGTTTTCAAATTATGAAAAATTTCATCGATTTTGATAGGTTGTTGGAGAGTGAAAGCTTGTGCAAGAAGGAAAGAATATGTGTTTTATTTTATTTTATGTTTTTATTTGTTATTATAGGTTGTGTAGGAAGGAAAGAATATGGGTTTTATTTTATGTTTTTATTTGTTATTATAGATTGTGTAGTAAATTTAAAATAGAGGATTTTGTTTTTTTTGTTTTTTTTTTTAAGAATTATTTATAATATAATATAAAATAGATATGTAATTTATTTAATATTAATTTAAAAATATTATTAATAATAAATATTATAAATTGAATTTTTTTACATAAATTTTAATAGTTTTCAGAAGAGAATGTATATCTCGATTTCGGGGTGAGTTGTTAGACAGAATCATTAAAGCAATCATTATGATAAGGATGCAGAGGAATGTTTTCACTGCGCCTCACACGCTTGAAGCGAAGGGTGCGGTGGCCTTCGACATGCTTAAGGCAACAAGAATGCGAGAAGGTGGCAAAAACATTTGGGCAAGTTTACCAACTACGGTGAAGGATAGAAAGACGGGGTTTGGAAGAGAAGAGGTACCAAAGGTGAGAGTGGAGTAGAGGCTTCGGAAGGAACGAGGGCTCCATTGGCTCCAAACATTGGCTACTGGGTATGTAAATTGGATTTTCCTCCACTACACCATGATTCCCTACATCTGGTTTGATAATTGGGGTATGTATGGGGGCAATGGGTTTGTGGGCGAAAGTAATTCGGGCTGGGAGAGATGCATGGTGTCAGGCATCTACTGGAATAATCCCAACTCCATGGGTTCCTCCCTGGTGTCAATTCGTTATGGGATTTACCTCTCTCGCATGGGGCTTATCGGGCTTGGTGAGGAAGCTGACAGTTCGAGGGAATACCACTGTCTATTTTGCACGAAAATCTTGGGAGTTGGGGATAGGATGTTGTCATTGTCTATGTCTTGGTGAAATTCTATCTCTTGGTCTGCTCCATGGGTGCTGAGGATAATTGGCAGGACTGGCTCCTGAGGGTCGGCGCCAATTACCTGAGGAAAGCTAGTAGTGGGGAGGCCGTCATGGGTAGGGGTATTCTGAAGTCTAGGAATTGGCATGAATTGAATGCTGGTCGTGCCAGCCTTGGCTGGTGGAGGGGAAGTCGAGAGGTAAGAAAAGTTTGGGTTGGGTGCCTCTTGGAGCCCGAGGGTCAGATTTTGCGTTGCAGTGCTAGTCAGGGCAAGGCTAAAATGGTGATGAGTCAGGGGGGATGGGGGAATGGTCATACAAAGGTGGGTAAGGGAGGTGCAGGACTTGGCACCTATCGGCTTGGCTACCAAGCTACAGGACCTGTAGTTGGCCAACTGCTGGCACCTCGCTCTCAAGGCTGAGGCTGAAGCGTTTGCAAAGCAATGGGTATACTAAGGCGTCCGTTGGGGCAAAGCTACCAGGATGATGGTCATGGTCATGCCGGGTGGTGGATCCTAGATTTCAGGGCTCATACAAATGAACCAAGGGTGGCGAATTTTGTGAAAAGGCAGAGCCTTCGGGTGTTGGAAATTCAAAACATAATGTTATGGAAATCCTGGTTTCTTGTCCCCATAGTAAGTCTGCATAACGGTAATCATTCTCAAACACGAAGAGCACAAAGGGTAGCTTTAGGCCATCCTTAGGATTTGGTCAGCAGGTACTGTGACATGGCAACACTAAGAAGAATGACGAAAGGTAAGGGCTGAGGAAAGAGGCCACGGGTGATCATGGCCGACACTGAACCAAGTACCTCGGGTAAACATCGAGGTAGAAAAGCTGTGGCTAATCTCATAACTGAAGTGACCGCTGCATACAAGGAAGGCACCAAGGAGGAGATCAGACGAGTGATAACAGAATGGGAGGAAGACATAAATCAACAAGCGAGTGTGGATGAAGCTGAGTTAGAGGACTGGAAGCTCCAGGTTCTGGATCCGGGAAACACGAGAGGAAGAGGGACTCAATTTAAACAGACGTTGCATCTTTATTGGCTGATGAAATGCCTCCTTGGCAAGGCTATGGAGAAAATCTAGATGACTATTATCTAAGATTTCCCAGATTACAAGAGTTTCAGAAGATGCAATTTCAATTGTAGACACATGACGGTCACTTTAACCACATGGAGAGACACTTCCCCTGCATGTTCGAGTAGACAAAGTTTCCTATCTCATGTGCTAAAGACTTGGCGCTGGTCGCATTGGCCTTTGCTGAGAAGGATGGATAGAATGCTGAGTTTCAATTTTTTTGTTATTAGATTTCATGGGAATAACTTTTAATTTCCAGTTTAGAGCTATACATATATATAAGAAAATAAAATATGGATGTGGACATGACAATCAAACTTATCTAGCTTGGATTTATAGACTTAGTATGCTTTGTTACTAGATGGCTTATCATGCAGTTAGGTGGTCAACAAACTTGGTTTCCCACTGGGCAAGTTGAGACCACCTACCCTGGTTCTATGTGGTTGTAACTTGTTTGTTTTATAATGAAAAGGAAGGATCTACCAAGCTTAACAAAAAAAGAAGTAAATATATAAATAGGAATGTATATCCATTTATCTCATGTGATTCTTCCCGTTATTCCAACTTTAAAATAAGTTAAGATCTTTATATAATTTAGTTATCAACTATTTTTTTTTTCTATTAAAAAGGCATATTGACAAAATATTCATGGTTTTCAATATTAATATTAATAAAAAAATATTATAATATTGATTTTAAATAATATGTTATAATATTTACGGAAAGTGTTTTATTTCAATTTAAGGTGTATAAGAATTGGTTGATTTTTTGTTTTTTATTTTTTTAATTGAAGGCTGAGGGAATATGCTCAACATATGGTTATTCTTAATGCTTATTGACGGCTATAGTGTATTAAAGAATTTGTTAAGTTGCATTGGTTTTTAATAAATTTAAAAAATTATATTCATGTAGTTTTTGTTAGGTTGCATTGACTTTTAATAAATTAAAAAAATTAGATTCATGCAACATGACCAGCCACCCACGGCTATAGTGTATTAAAAAGTTTGTTAAGTTGCAATGACTTTTAATAAATTTAAAAAATTAGATTCATGCATGACTCCCCATCCACCAATTTCTTGATAAGTTCTTCATTATTATTTATAACATTAATTTATATAAAAACAAATTTTATCTAGCAAAATGATCCATTATTTTTAATAAACTAAAAGAATCATAGTCATGCCATGTGGCCCCCAACCACTAATTTCTTAAGGATTTGAGATTATTCCAATTCTAATAAATTCTTCCATGATAACCTCTTCATTATTATTTTATAATATTCATTTATAATTCTTTTTTTTCCAAAAGTTAAAATTGACCCATAACCTTTTTTTACATGATTAGTCAAATAAATATATGCATTAATAACACATTCTTCCTGTTGTAATAGTATTTTTAGTAATATATTTTTTTTAATTATCTCAACCACATTAATATTTTTAATATAATTATATTCTATTATAAAATTATTTAAGGACGAATTTCTAATTATCCAACCACCTTTAATTATCCAATAATTAGACAACACGAATTGTGTTCACATTGCCAAAATATCTGGACATTTTTTCAATGAAGGCCGACCGAAATCATGATGGACAGTTGGTTGTGGTTAGGTCGATAGCTACTTATGACCTGGTAGATCGGATGAGAAACTAAATCCACAAAAAATAAAATAGTATTTGCGAGGAAATGGGATCGGTAAGAACGATAATCAGAATGGGATGGCCACACATCTTTGAAAAAACGCCTCATAAATATGAAATAATTAATCATAAATAGTGACTTTTTTCACACAGCATTGTCACTTCCCCATCTCATTGTTCCCTACCTTTATTCTCTTGATTTCTTTTCCAAATATGTTATTACCTATTCTGTGGTCACGACTTATTAAAATTTTCCTTCCATATATATTTATTATTAAAATGTGCATGGCTGTAAGAGTGTAAGAGTGTGGTGATTTTTATGACACGAAGATGTTGTGTAGAGTTAGATTTTATGTTTAAATGTTATAATTACTAGTGATTCATATCTATATTGTGAATCTTAAAATGATTGTAAATTTAATTTTTGGTTTAAGAAATTGTTATGTTGGGTATTGAAGTCTCATATCTTAAAATGATTGTAAATTTAATTTTTGGTTTAAGAAATTGTTATGTTGGGTATTGAAGTCTCAAAATTATATGAGGATCACACTTAATTCAGGTTGCAAAAGTCTTTAACATGATTGGATTTTCGAAGCAAAATCTCATTGAGGGATTGCACCCGGCTTGATACTCACAAACCTTTCAAACCATTAACATGACTAGATTTTCGAACTAGTAACCTTCACATGCCGGCCACTGGCCAAACCATTAACATAATTAGATTTTCGAACTCATAACCTTCACATCAGAGAATACCTTGTGACCTCCAAATAACAAAATACTTTAACAAAAAAACCTTGATTAATTGAACTAATCCTCAAAATTTACAAAATTT
The DNA here is from genome assembly GCA_031772625.1 of Pinus tabuliformis. NCBI lineage: Eukaryota > Viridiplantae > Streptophyta > Pinopsida > Pinales > Pinaceae > Pinus > Pinus tabuliformis. The sequence continues at coordinate 659,146,130 of CM062807.1, forward strand.
AATTTTAAAAACTCTTAAAATATGAATTTATTACTATGTAATTAAATATTTAAAGTAATTAAATATATTAGTGAAGTTTTATTTTATATCATTTAAATTGGTAAATTACATATGGAATGAGAATAACATGTTAACGCATCACGCTTTCGGATTTAGTGTTATCAATAAAATATCAATTTATTACTATTAAAGTATTAAGTAATTAAATATTTATTTCCAAGTTGCCTGACTTTCATTCCTCTATCCATTGGAAATGTTTATAGATGGTTCAGGAGGTTTGACAACGAACAAGCCTGGGCAGCATATATTCACAGTTAGAAATAAGTATATTATTTAATAGTGGTATATACTGTTTAGACGTATTTTTAGTCTATAGTATAGTAAATAAGACTTAGTTTACAACATAATAAATGAGACTTGCCCTGACAGATAGTTTTAATCAGGGAAAAATACTCGGTTTACATTGACGGAGAATGGCCAACAAAATAATCCATCTCCGTTTCAGTTTCTGTTCTATTCTCGCTTCCGTCGTTTTTTGGCGCTAACTCGGTAGTGGGTTCCCATTTGAATTTCAATTTTATTGCATCCTCGCGTGCATTTGAATTTAATTTGCTTCGCGTCGATTTGAAATTTCCGTCAGTTCGATTTCAAATATTCATTGGTGTCATAATTCATTTGGCACAAGTAGAATTATTATCCAGGGGCGTTATATTTTAATTATTATTGGATGAAGTTATTATTATGGTGAGATTAAGTCGATGGTAGAATTTCCAAATATTTTGGAATTCGTGGTGGTCAAAAAATTGATGGCGCCCATGTCTATCGATTCCCGAATATTCAACAAATCTACAATCTACTTAAGGATTGGCTGAGTTATTTTTATTATTAATTAATATTATTATGAGTTTATATTATTATTATAATATTAATATAATAATCATATAATAATATATATAAATAATATGGTTGTTATTATTTATATAGTTATTAATAATTATAAATAGTTGGTGTTTTAAAAAATATCCATAATAATTATAAATGTGGTTGATATCACTCTACGTATATCAATTATATTGGAAAATATGGTTGTATATATGTTTCAACTACATTAGTAAATGTGATTATGCTAATTAAATATATTAGTGTAAATTTATTTTATTTTATTAGTGAGAATAACATGTTAACTTATCAATAACGGAACGCCGGGCAGAGCACGGAATGAGGGTTTCAGAGGAAGAGAAGGTTTGAACAGACTACCTTGTATGCAACTTTGGAGCAAAGAAGGAACGCAGGGAGCTTGTGTTTACCCGCGGAAGATCAAGTCGGAGATTTGCAGACAGTAGCAAAGGAGAGGACGCAGGAAGAAGCGGGCGCTGAAGGTTTAATGGCAGCAAGTGCGGGGAGGGGAGAGATCCCCTCCTACAAGAGCATGGCAACGGGGGAGGCAAGTAAGGAACGAGCGCGGAATGGGACGAAGTCAAACAACGGAGAGAACCCAACAAACGGAACAAATTGGCAAATGGGTTTGAGGGGAAAATGCCTCCCTAGGGCATCGAAGAAACCCAGGGTCGTAATACCGAGCAACAAACTTGACGAGTGTAGGAGTTACATGAAAGATTATGCCTTAATATGTAAATTTGTAGGGTTTTGGCCATCAGAGAAAGATCTATCCAAATCGATACAACAGAGATGGAAACCTAAGGGGCATGTTGAATTGACACTGGGGGCTAAGGGTTTTTTACAGTAATATTCTCCAACATAGAAGACAAAGAAAGGATTTTCGAAGGAGGCCCCTACTTTATGAACAATGCTGGCCTCTTTATTCGACATTGGGAAGACTGCTACAATCCAGACAAGGAGAAAATGCTAGCAGCCCCGGTCTGGATAAGACTCTTTGGGCTTCCAATGGAGTTTTGGGATTTGGAGATTTTAGAAGGGATAGGGAATGCTATAGGATCATTCATGAAAGTAGCTGAATCTACTAAAAGAGGGAGATATACGTCCTACGCCAGAATATGTGCGTATATGAATATAACTGAACCCCTCGCAGACTTCATTGAACTAGAATATCATGATGAGATCTGGCAACAACCAGTGGATTACAAGCATATACCATTCCGGTGTAGACGATGTCATGAATACGGTCATCTTTTCAGGCAATGCCCATTAAACAGAATAGAGGAAGCAGCGGATAAAAGAGAAGAAGAGAGGGCAATAGCAGAGGGACCAGGACGAGAGGAAGAGGGATTTAAAGAAGTACAGAACAAAAGGAAATCAGGGAACAGTAAACCCCAACGACAAATACCCAAGGAAAATATACCTCTGGAAACACAAAACAAATTCAAAGTCCTCCAGGAAGAAGAAGTCGAGATGGAAAAGGAAGACAACGACGAAGAGACAATGGAAAATTCAAAAGAATTAAAAAAACAGGTATTAGAACAAAAGAACACAGAACACGGGGAGGCAGAAGAGAAAGGGGAACATACAAATGAACAAACTCAAATGGAGATAGATGAAAGATTCATCCCGGAGAAGCAAAAGCAAATATATAAAGAAGCATTTCAAAGATATAAGGAAAAGGCAGGGGTAACAACAGCAAATAAATTGGAACAGATAGAAACGCAAGGGAATCAGAACACGGGAATGGGTAGCTCTAGCAAAGGAGGAAGAAAAAGGGGTAGGCGCTCGATGAGCGAGACAATCCAGGAGGTAGGAGAGATGCTGGTGAACTCAGGAAGAGTCATACCTCTATCAGAGGTATTTCAACTACCCCCAAAACTATTAAAATGATTATTACAAGTTGGAACATCAGAGGTCTTAACAGCAGAGGTAAACAGAGATATTTGAGAGACAAATTAAAAAGAGACAAACCAAGTATAATGATAGTCCAAGAAACAAAGATTAGTATGCAAAAAATGGAAGAAATAATGAGCAGAGGTAATACTCGGTATGAGATAATGGGGCAGGACGCGACAGGCAGTGCAGGAGGATTGGCAATCCTATGGAACCCGGAGGAAATACAATTTGAAAATTGGATAAGCTTCCCTCGGATCCTCTCAGGCACTTTTAAAGTGATAGGGTCATCTGAGTTGGTAGTCCTATCAGGAGTTTACGGACCATGCTCTCCAATGGAACGTAAAGGATTCCTACAAAACTTGAAAGCAATACGAAAACTCTCTCCAGAGATACCGTGGATTATAGGTGGTGATTTTAATATGATTACGACCTTAGCAGAAAATAGAGAAGGATTGAGAAGGGTAGATCCAGATATGGAAGCGTTCAGAGATATGATATCGGAACAAAGAATGGTGGATATTCAAACAATAAATGGTACCCATACATGGAATAATCGTAGAAGAGGAACAAATCAAATAGCCTCAAGATTGGACAGATTCCTAGTCTCGGAACAAACCATGATGAAAGATGTGTACATAGAGGCCATGATCCTACCAGTGGTAGGCTCGGATCACTGGCCAATAAAGTTAGAAATTGACCTCAAGCAGAGCCCCAAAAGAAAACCATTTAGGTTTGAATCATTTTGGCTCAGGAACCAGCTGTTTTTACCAAAATTAGAAGAATGGTGGACTACGAGCAGACAAAGTGGGAGAAGTAAAATGCAAACATTCCAATTAAAATTGAAAGAACTTAGGGGGAAAATAAAAAAATGGAACAAAGAAGAATTCGGGGATATTTTCAAAGAGCAGCAACGCTTAGAGCAGAAAATGAGTGAGTTGCAACAGGAGAATATATCAGAAGGCAGAAATGAAGAGAGAAGCAGAGAAGAAGGAATAGTAATAGGCCAACTTGAGGAGCGAAGAAAGCAGGAAGAGATCTTATGGAAACAAAAGTCCCGAGTTCAGTGGCTCAGAGAAGGAGAAAGGAACACGAAGTTCTTTCATCAGGCCATGATCCAGCACCGACAGAGAAATAGGATCTTCTCAATTAAAAATACGGAAGGCCAACGCATAACACAGCATGAGGAAATGGAACAGGAGCTTGTAGGTCACTTTAAAGGTATACTCACTGAACCCCAAAGGAACAGAACAGAGGCTATAGGCAGGATAAGCAATGAAATCCCAAAGCTAGTAACCAGGGACCAAAATTTAGCCTTGATGAGGGCAGCAACCCTGGAGGAAGTGGAGGAAATAGTGAAGGGCCTGAAAAGAAACAAAGCCCCAGGACCAGATGGATATACAGTGGAATTCTACCAAGCAAGTTGGCAGTTCATAGGAGAAGAAATCCTAGAAGTTGTGGAGGAAGCGCGCAGACAACAAAAGGTATGGCCCAGACTAAACTCTACTCTTTTAACTCTCATCCCTAAAACTGCCCATTCGGAAACAGCAGAGGGCTTTCGCCCGATTGCTCTTTGTAACATTATCTATAAGATTATAGCCACCTTAATGGTCAAAAGACTAAAACCAATCCTCTCCAGCATAATATCTCCAGAACAAACAGGGTTTGTAGAAGGGAGGCAAATCTTAGATGGTTTGGTAGTTTCTTAAGAAGTAATACATACATTGAAACAAAAAAAGGAACCAGGCATGATGATTAAATTGGATATTTCAAAAGCCTACGATCGCTTAAACTAGAACTATTTAGAGTCAATTCTACAGGGTTATGGGTTTTGTAACAAGTGGGTGAAATTGATACATAGCATGATCTCCACGCCTAATTTTTCCATCCTCCTGAATGGTACACCAACCGCGACCTTTAACGCTTCAAGAGGACTGCGCCAAGGAGACCCCTTGTCTCCATTCTTGTTTATAATAGCGGCTGAAGGATTGGGAAGGTACATCAAAAAAGAGCTGAGAGAGAGGAAAATAAAAGGGCTGCGTCCATGGGGAAACAACATCCCTGTCACACACCAACAGTTTGTAGATGATATCATGATATTTTGTAAGGTCTCACTGAGAGAGGTCAAAAAGATAAAGGAGGTCCTAGAATTATTTATGGAAGCTTCAGGTACTGAAATTAACAAGGACAAATCGAGCACCTTTATTTTCAATTCACCTGAAATGATAAAATCCCATTTGACAATAACGATGGGGTTCAGAAAGGGAGAATTACCTACAAAATACCTGGGCACCATACCTGATGTAAGTCCGTTAAGGATAGCTAACTGGCAACCTACCCTAGAGAAACTTAAGAACAGATTAGCTAACTGGTCCTTTAGGTCTCTCAATATAGCAGCAAGATTAATCAATACCAATCTACCCCCTATCGGTAATGGCAGTACCGAAAGGGGTATGTACCAAAATGATCGAAATTTTCCAGAAATTCTTATGGTGAGGGTCAAAATAGCAGAAGAAATGGACCTTAATTTCATTGAACAGTCTAACAAAAGCAAAGGAGGTAGGGGGACTAGGGCTAAGAAATCCGCTCATATTGAACCAAGTCCTAGTGGCGAAACTATGGTGGCACTGGATGAATGGGGGCAAAGACTTATGGAAAGAAATATGGACTCTAAAATATAACATGCCCACTACAGCTGAAGAAATCATGAGAAAGGAAGTGATGCCAAAAGGATCTACGATATGGGATCTGGCGTGTCAGAACAGAGACATCATAAACATGCATGCTTTTTGGGAAATAAGAAAAGGAAGGATAGCAAAATTTTGGGAGGAAGCCTGGCAGCAGAGGGGAAGAATGGTGGAAATTCAGGAGATGCAAAACATTTACAGGGAAGCCAAGGCCAAAGGCTTAAATTATGTCAACGACTATTGGAAGGAAGGAAGAGAAAATGAGATGTGGAAGGAGTGGAAAGAACCCGAAGAATGGGATAATAACATCAATGATGATCTAAAAGCAAGGATAGTAAAAGAGATGGATTCAAGAAGGATTAAAAACAGAACTGGGCCAGATATCCTCAGATGGGGCGGATCTACAAAAGGCACCTTTACGGTCAAAGAAGCATACACCATAAAGTCTAAGCAAGCGCAGGAAGAACAGATGGTGGCCAAAGGTCACCATGTTCGCCTGGTTAGTGGGAAGAAGACGCATATTGACATGGGATCAAATTCAGAAAAGAGGGTTCCAAGGACCACCAAGATGTAGTTTATGTAAACAAAATGTAGAAACTCAGGAGCATATCTTAAATTCCTGTCCGGTAGCTCAGCAACAGTGGGAAGAGACCAGAAGCCTCTTTGGAAAGATGAACCGTAACCCCTAGGACATAGTACTAACTATATTCCAATGGGGGAAGGGACAATTTCAAAGCCCGGTAGTGAGAAGAGCATGGAACCTGGTAGTGGGATTCAACATATGGACCATCTGGAAAGAGAGAAACAGAAGGATTTTCCAAGGTAAGATCACCCCCCCGGAGGAGTTATGGAAAAGAACTCAAAACCTAATAAGAGAAACAATCCTAGCGGAAGCTTGGGACCAGGAAGATTGGAAAACTACGGTAGAAGAGAACTGTATTTTAAGGAGGCTAAATCTGGAACAAGGGATGGTCCATCCTCAGCAACAAAAAACACAGAGTATACAGAACCAAAGCCCAGCCATGTTCATTCGTCCACAGGACGGCTTCATCAAACTTAATTTTGACGGAGCGTCAAAAGGAAACCCGGGGCCTGCTGGATATGGCGGGATCTTCAGAGATAGCCAAGGTCAAACCAGGTGGATTTATGCAGACAAAGGAGGTATAATGAGTAACAATGAAGCAGAATTCATGGCTGCCTATCAAGGAATTAGGATTGCAATAAGAAACGGATACATGAAACTAGAAATAGAAGGCGATTCAAATTTGGTAATAGAGACAATCAGAAAACTAAATAATGGGAAGGCATGGGAACAGGTGGCTAAGAGCTGGAGGACGGCGGGTCTCATCCAGGACCTGGAAGAATCAATGAAGCGTATAGAGTATAAGGTTATTCATCATGTTAGGAGAGAAGGCAACAGACCTGCAGACTACCTTGCTAATTGGGGATGCAACGAACCAGATGGAAAAGTGGATAGCATATGGACAACTCAGCTGGCAGGGACAAGATGGGAGAACTTAAATCGAATCACCAAACAGGATAATAATGACACAACACAGTTATGATCAAGTTTACATCCAGACCCCGATCGGGGTGGAGAAAAGGGAACTGTACAGAAAAATGATGGGGTGCAGTGCACGGTAGCACAAGCCACATCTCAGGGTAATCATATTAAGGGATGCAACGACGACATGCAGGAAAGGCCGAAAACCGAGACAAGGAACCGAGAGAATAATGGAAAAGGCAGGGGAGAAGAACGGCGACGCTCAGTCGGTGAATCGAAGGATAGGTGGCGATATATCTACAGGAGCAGGAGAAGATAATGCAACTGACAAATCGAAGATTAGAAAGGTGGCGAAGTTTGAAGCAATCTGGCAGAGAAACCCTGGTTATCGTCTCAGAAGAAGGCAGGAAGGCAAGTCTGTCCAAGGAAGGAGAGGTGAGGAACAAAAGGAGGGAGCAGGAGCTGACGGAGGAAGAAGAAGGAAATCGCAGGGAAGGAGAAATGGAGACCGGGAAGGAAGAATGCATGGCGAAGGGGACTTTCGAGGTTGGTCAAGGAAGTAGGGGTAACACCAGAGGAAGACCATCCAGAAGAGGTAAGGGCAGGAGGCGCAGGGGTCACGGGAGAACTTGGCAAGCGGAATGCTATGAAACTTAGACACCGACTTCAAATCAACAGAAAAGAGGGCGTCGATCCACGGAGCAGATAGCTCAGGAAGCAGAACGAGCATACATCGAAGGGACCAACGAGGAGATAAGAAGGATTATAGATGTCTTGGAAAATAAAGTCCTGGAGGAGGCCTCTGATCCAGAAATGGAGGAATGGAGCATTCTTATTCCGGACCCTGGGAATACAAGGGGGCGCTTATCGCTGTATAAGCAAGCACTGCATATGTATTGGGTTGTGAAGCATCTATTAGCAAAAGCCATGGAACAGGTCGCCGAGGAGATGACGGAGATAGCTCAAGGTTTACCGAATTTGAAAAAGGAAATGAATAACCTACAGCTCACGCTCCTGAAGCAGGACAGCAGACTGGAGGAAATTCGAAGCATGCTGAAAGAGATAACCACCGCGTAGCGCGAGGAGGAGATCAAACAGGAACTCATGGTAGATTGATATGTTTTGCTCTGTTTTCAATTGATTTCTCAGCTAGGCCTAAGAGAATCAGTTTTTGCGGGAAAGTTTTTTTGAACTGTAATCGCTGATAGGAATATAGAAATAGTATGTTGATAGGGTGATGCTTTTGTTTTAAACTTGTTGCTGCACTTGCATAGTTGATAAGTTGACATTCTCAGACTCTTGGTGACCAACAGACCCGGTTTCCCTTCGGGGCGGGTTGAGGTCACCAACGACTGTATATATTTTATTTTGGTTGTATATAATAGAAAAGATCCTGCCGTAGCTTACAAAAAAAACATGTTAACTCATCATTTAATCTTATCAATAAAATATTAATTTATTATTATTAAAATAATTTATTTTTTTTTCTCGTTAAGACTAATTCTATTAAGCAGTAAAATATTGTACAAGAGGATGCATTCCAGAGAAGCAAGAAATCGGCAACCGGAAATGATAAGACTATCAACCTCGGTTCCGGGAAAAGAGTGAGGCAAGCAGGGAGCTACAACTAGACACTAAAGCATGAGAAGCAATGAGTGCTATCCTAAAAGAGTAGGGGTTTCAACACGAAGCTTTTTCCCTTTCCTTTTTTTGACTTCAACCCAGCCACTTTGGGGTGGATGGGCGATTACAACTTGCAGATTGGGGTCCTCCACGGGGGGGCTCTCCTTTTCTGAGTCCGAGGAAGAGGACAAATGGACACGTTTCTGAGCAATAGCTGTATCAGGAGAAGGTTCCCGGCCATCGGTGGAAGGGGCCACAGAGTGAGGGGCTTGAAACAATTCTTCATCGCTATCTTCATCTTCAGAATTGGAGGAAGCAGAATCCCCGACTGGACGGGGAGCGCATGGAGCCCATCGTTTGGACTTGGGTTTGGATTCGTTGGCCTTGTTTTTTTTTGCCGGGCGAGATGGACAAGTATTCTGCAAATGCCCAGATTGTTGGCAATGTCTACACCGAAATGCAGTGTTCTCGTAATCCAGCGTCTGGGTCCAGACAAAGTCATTTATCTTGAGATTGATTTGTTCTGGAAGACCTTTGCTCAGGTCTAACTCCACACACACTCTAGCAAATGAGTAGAGACCTTTGGATTGCCGCCACAGATCTCCATGGATGAAGCTGCCCAATGTGTCTTCGATAGCTCTGAAGACACGAGTATTCCATAGATGAGCAGGTAAGTTTGGAAGCCGAATCCATACCGGTGTCTTGGTAATGACCGCCGTGGTTGGATCAAAATCTGGGAACCAGGGAGTCAAAAAAAGCCCTGCAGTTCCCATGAACCAAGGACCCTCTTCTAAAGCCTTTTCATAGTGCTTAATGTTATCAAAGAGAACAATGAAATAACCCTTCGAGCAGAAAAAGATCTTACAATGATGTGTCCAGTTTGCATGGATCCATGCATAGAGATCCTGAGATCGAGGCCACAAACCATTAAATCTGCAAATGATGGCTCTTTCTGCAAAATCTTGATGCTGGGAAGCCAGCTCTTCATGCATGAGTTCAACAGAGGGAACTTCTTCAGCTTTTTCAACCAAGAAGGCCTTAGATTTAAGGGCTTCCGGGGGTTTGGGGATCTCAGAGTGGACTGCGTCCTTGTATGAGAAAGGCTTAGTGGAAGAAGATTGTCCCGCAGCACCTCCTCTCAAACGAAGGGTTGCCACCACCGAGCTGTTCCTGGATATGCTGTAAGCAGAGAGGGGTAGAGGGTTTTCAAGTTGTATACCTTGAAAGATAAGCCGCAGAAGGCTAGAAGGGATCCCTATTCTGCTCTCTAAATTTAGAATGAGGTCCTGCACCAGGTCTGAAGGGCGAACCCAATGCATGATGGTCCTGCCTGCAGGCTGCGTTATCTGGATCTGAAAGGATTCAGATAAGGGCTTTGACCCCATGCGAAGCTCTGGATCTGGCCACAGCACGGGATCTTCTGCTTTCTGTATTATTAGATCTGGCAGATCTGATTCCGATCTGAAACAGAGACTGCGTTTCAGATAGCTTAAGGGTTCTGCATGGTCATCCTTGGCCGCTGCGCCGTCATTCTGAAGAGGGCCATAGAAGCTCGTTGTGGAAGCAGGGGGTCGAGGCCCTGCTACCCTAGATTTCGCGGCAAAGAGATCTGCATACGCCTTCGTTTCTGCGGCGTCGGCGTTCATGGTGTGGCCCTTTTGCGAACCTGCATAGGGGAGAAAGCTCCTTATCCCTCGCCTGAAACTCTCGAACCCATCCGCTGCAGGAACGCGCAAAGACCTGACGGCGGCCGGGGGCATGGATGCGGCAGAGCTAGGGTTCATCGTGCTCCTCCCTTCCCTCCCTCAATATTATTATTATTAAAATATTAAGTAACAAGCCTGACTCTCATTCGTCTATCCACTGGAAATGTTTTTAGATGGTTCAGGAGGTTTGACAACGAACAAGCCTAAACAACATATATCCATGGTTGAATCGAAACAAATACATTATCTAATCGTGGCATATACGGCCTAAAGCATAATATAGTAAATGAGACTTAGTCTATAGCATAATCTAGGAAACCGGATTCGTCTTAAACCCCCTGCGAATCCCGAATCCAGCGAATCCGACACGATTCGGTCCGGATTCGTGTCCAAATCACAGGACACATCGTGTCCGTTTCGGACACGTCGTGTCTGAGGGCGTGTCGCGATTTTAGGACACGTGTGCAGTTTCCAGGACTCGCTAAGCTCAGCACGGGTATGAAAAGGGCGTGTTTGCTCATTAATATTTTCATTTGGTAAGTGATTTGTGTTGTTGCAGCAAGGAGTAGAGCATTTTGGCAGCTTCATAATCAAGTCTAGGCCCTAGTATTGATATGTTATTCATGGTAATGTTAAATTCTTAAAGTAAAAGTGACATTCTCCTTAATCTTCATTTTCATCCTTTTACTTAAATTTTTAACATTACCATGAAATGACTCAGAATCTTTGAGAGTGGTTCCGGCCTCATTGGATTTCAGATGGAGAAAGTAGAATTTTAGATTTCATTCAAAATCCAGCAGACTTATCAGTTTTTCAGGATTTTAGGATTGGGGGATTGCAATGTTTCCATTGAATTTTGTCATGTATTAGGGTATGGAACTCGTATTTAATCAAGAGCACCAAACCAAGAGCTTCTGAATATGTCGCTCCCGCTCCCCGCTTTCGCTCTCGCTCCCAAGTAACACTGTTCCTGATGATATGGGTCTGGACACCATTGTTGAGTTGGCATTGGCCAACATGGATCTCAATGATCCAGTGCTAGAACCTGTTAGATTTGATGACTTAGAGGGGTCAGCCTCCATACCAGCAGATGCAAAGGCGACTATGGATACAGGGGAGGAGGAGGATGTAGAGGAGAGCAGTGGGGACCATGATGATGGGGACAGTGATGCTGATTCTGATGCTGATTGATCCCTTGAGACTTGTATACCTGTAGTTGTTTTATATTTTCTATTTCTATTTGCCATTGGCATTGCACCAACACTACCTACGTAACACATTTTGATTTGATGACTTAATGAGAAAACTACAGTTGTCAGTGTGTTTATCTTACTATCTTGTAGTTGTAAGTTGTCTTTCAGTTATGAATTATGAATCATGATTTAAATTTTTAATAGATTTATCATTTATGTGACCAATACCACTGACATTTATTTGAATTTTGTATGTACTATGCATGCTAATAGCTATAGATGAAGATCTATGTTTGAAATCAATAAATTTGTATCATTAATTAAAATTTGTGTAAGAAATATGATAATATCTAATTTTTAATATATATATATATATATATATATATATATATATATATTTTTTTTAATAAAATAATATATAACGTGTCCTAACGTGCCTTTGTCCGAGGGGTCAGTTGTCCCAAATCTGACACCAAGAATCCCGAATCCTACGTGTCCCGAATCCCCGTGTCAGGTGACTTAGAACATAATAAATAAAACTTCCCATGATGCTTTAATAAAACTTGCCCCGACAAATGGTTCGAGTTTGAAAAAATACTCCATTTACGTTGACGGAAAATGGCCAACAAAATACTTCGTCTCCGTTTCAGTTTCAGTCCTATTCTAGCGCTTCCGTCGTTTTTTCGCGCTAACTGAGTAGTGGGTTCCCGTTTAAATTTCAATTTTATTACATTCTCCCGCCCATTTCAATTTCAAATTTGCTGCCTCGCGTCTATTTCAAATTTCCGTCGGTTCGAATTCAAATATTCATTCGCGTCATATTCATTTGGCACAAGTGGAATTTTAACGCTTGCTCTTAATCGAGTGGCCAATTCTTCACAACCTTGGCTTTGTGTAATGGACGAAATGGAAATACTGTGAAAAATCTTGTTATCGCGAAGACATTTCAGCTCCCTTTGGTTGCATTGATGAGCTCTCTGAATTCAATTCTGATGCCACTGCGATGTTGTATGCATAACTCATGGCTTTGCTTCCAGGCTAACCTGCTTGACGCTCAAGCTATGGAGAATACGGATGGATGCTTGGTTATATTTCCTGACTATGTTGATCAACTTCATACTACTAGAAGCCCCGACTTTCTGGTTTTGAGCTCTAGTCATGGGATATGACCACTGTCACATTATGCCGATGGTATTATCATGGGCGTTCTCGATACAGGAATATGGCCCTCCTCGCCGTTCTACACTCGACCTTGTTGCATCTGAACTGCGCCATGGATTTCTTTTACACAAGACAAACGGTATAAGGAAATCGCTCAGATATATTACCTCATAAATAAATTTGTCCGTGAGCTGAAATGTCAATATAGGAATTGTTGTGATCCTTTGTTATGAACGATCGTTCATTTTCTAATGTTTCTGTCAATTTTCATGGCGGGAATTAGAGTTGATTACTTTTATTTAATGAATGAATGGATGACAATGAGTAGCCAACTCTGAGGGCTGAGCTTTGGTTCAACGGGAGTGGCCAGTGTCATCTGTGATTTTGGCACAAATCCTCCATGATGCCTGGCAAATAATTAGGTTGTCATGCCCGAGACAACATGATAGCTCGTCCACAGCTGAAGAAATCAAAGAGAAAAAGGCGTATTATTTGCAGACATTTGTGAGCGACGAAGCTTCAAATTTCATTGACTGCATGATGAGGAATTGTGATAAATATCAATCAAGATATCGTGTGTTTATGTTATCTATTCTCTCTACCGCATGAACCTAAAATTGTATGTACTCTGGTTTATGGAAGACCTAACACGACTGTTGGTAATGCATCTCTAGCGATCTAATGATATAATTTTGTGCTTTCAAATAAAAATCTTATATTTTGTTTGTCATTACTTTGCTCAGTAGATTTTTGTATCTTGCAGCTTTATTCATTCAAATACACAATGAAAGCACAACTCATCTTTCGAATCCACTTTTGGGTGGTTATAAATATACAAATAAAGTGCTCATTATCTGTGCGTGCGCTTTAATAGATGATCTTACAAGATAAATGAGTTAGAAGCTATCGTCTTCAATATAAATGGGTTACAAGAGAATGTGAATAATATTCGAGGTATTCCTCGATGATCTCATAAGATAAATAGGAAAAGTTTAAGAAATATATTAGTTTATATATCTGCCATTTTAAGAAATCAAATTAATATTTTTTTGACATGTTTAATGTTGATTTTCATGATTTATTTATTTTTAATAATAGATTTGGTGCAACTCACTTTCCAGATTTGAAAAATATTTTTAAACTTACAGATTTGAGAAACAAATTTCTTCGCTTATGTGATGAATAATTCTATTTTCTCTCACTTATAAGAAAAAGATTTTTGAGGGCAGAGCTTTATAAGGTTTAATTTTTATGGTTTAGGTTTCAATTTGTGTGTTTTTATGAAAGTTTAAAACTCCAACTTAAAATTTTTGGGGAAATGAAAGGAATTTAATAAACATTTGATTTTAAGTATAATTTTTGATATTTATATAATATTTACTTTACTTTAATTTATTATAATTCTATAATAGATATATGTGATATATTTTTAATAATTATTGGATTTAGTTTTAATTATATATATATATATAGTATTTTGTTTATATATATATATATTTTTTTGTGTAAATCAGCTTTTTATATTAAGACACAAAAACATATTTACAAAAGGTCTGCTCGTGCAGACAGAAGCCTGTAACGCTACTTCGCATACACATCAACTTGACCAAAAAGACCTCCTCCAGAACCCCGAAGAAAACGGGCAGCCGGAAAGGATAGACTATCCACCTCGGCCCCTAAGAGAAAACAAGAAGAGAGCAGTGCTAAGCAAGAAGTAACCAAAAGAACAGAGTAACAAGAGCAGAACAAAGGATTCTACCCAACGTGGGTAGAATCAACTATTCAGCCTTTTTTTCCTTTCTTTTTACCAACTTTGACCCAACCAAGATGACTCTGCTGAGCTGGCATGATTTGCAAACTGAGTTGAGCTGACGGAGAGGTTTCCTTGTCTGAATGCAATGGAGAGGACTCATGAGTTCTTTTCTGTGAGTTTGGTGGGACAGTAGATTCCTCAGGACTAGTCGAGGGCGGATCCTGTGCCAGCTTTGCGTCCATTTCTTTCGCATCCCCTTCCTCTTCATCTGAGCTGGAATCACAATCATCCATGGAGGGAGGATCATGAGGTTTCCAGCTTTTGGATTTCAACTTAGGATTGGCTTTTTTCTTTTGGGCAAGCATCGAGGGACACGAGCTCTGAAAGTGCCCTGTGTGATGGCAATTTCAGCAACGAAAGGCTGTGTTCTCATAATCCAGGGTCTGAGTCCAATGGAAGTCTCCAATTCTGAGATTAATCTGATCAGGTAGACCTTTGCTCATGTCTATTTCTACACAGATTCTGGCGAAGGTGTATATGCCCTTTTCCCCTCTAGAGGTGTCTTTGGCTAGAAAGCGACCTAGAGTATTGTCGATCCCTTGGAATACAACAAAGTGCCATAGATGCGCCGGGAGATTAGGAAGTCTGACCCAGATGGGGAGCTTGGTGATGATTGCTGTAGAGGGATCGAAATTTGGGAACCAAGGGGTGAGGAATAAACCTGCTGAGCCCCAAAACCATGGGCCTTCAGTTAATGCTTTTTGGTAGTCCTCACTGTAAGCAAACACTACAATGAAGAAACCCTTTGAGCAGAAAAAAACCTTGCAATTGTTGGTCCAGTTAGAGTGAATCCATTGGTAGAGATCTGCTGTGAGTGGCCAAAGCCCATTAAACCTGCAAATAATGCCATGCTTTGCATACTTTTGGATTTGCTTATCCAGCGTTGGATCCATTATTTCAATGGAGGGGGTTTCCTCCAGTTTGTCCACCAAAAAAGGTTTGGGAGCCTGAGCTGGTGGAGCTGTTTTCTTGGGCATCTGAGCATGGACAACATCTTTGTATGAAAAAGCCGCAGCTGAAGATGACTGTCCAACAGCTCCCCCTCTCAAATGAAGGGTAAAAATGATGGAGGCATTTCTTTTAATGCTGTAAAAAGAAAGGGGATAAAGATCCTCAAGTTGTTTACCTTCGTGGAGGAGTCATTGAGATGCAAAGGGAATCCCCAGCCTAAATTCCAGGATTTGCTTGAGGTTCTGCACTAGATCCGCAGAGCTCACCCACTGTAGCAGAGTTTTGCCAGAGAGGAGCACGATCTGGATCTGGAACGAGGCAGAGTGATCAGACTTCTGCTTTCCTCTACAAATCTGAGACGAGAGGGAGCTGGTGCATACGCAGCTTGCTGAGAGCCCAACCCGTGCTTGTTTCTCTTTTTTCTTCGCAGGGCTGCACGCGATCTTAATCGCTGGGTTTGGCTTGAATGGAGTCGGGGCCCCTCTGAAGCTCGCGTCGCCATCTTCTGCAGGGCCGAGCAAAGGCCAGACGGCGGCTGAACACTGCATCTCACGAAAGCTTCTCAAAGCCTCCCCAGAAAATCCATTCTGTGCATAGCTTGAGATCAGGCCACTCCATGAGACCAAATCTCGGTGAGGCATTTCGTCAAACACTTGCCGCGCATCCTCCATGCTTTGGCACTTTGCATACATGTTGAAAACAAGGTTTCCCAGAATAATTTTTGTCTCCAATCCGCATTGGATCATGTGGGCATGCATAACTTTTCCTTCTGCTAGCGCTTTCATATTCGTACATCCTTGAAAAAACAAGGCATATGTCCTGATGCTTGGCTGAATCGCTCGTTGGTCCATCAAATGAAGGGTTTCCAGCGCTTCCTTCAACCGTCCTTCCTTACATAGTATACCCACAGTCTCCAGACATGGCAGGTCTATGTTTGAACATATCGCTGGAGATGAATATCCAGCGTTTCGAAGTAGTGTGGAGGAGCCAGCAGTCCTGGAGGAAGGTCTTCCCACTTGATTCGGAGGTGAAGGGAGGATTCCTCTGCAAGAAGCAGTGAAGCCGAAATGAACCATCAGAGAGCTTAGGGTTCCCTGAGTAGTCTGAGAAACTTCCATTTCACCGACATTCCACACCCTTTCCGCCTGTAACAAGCAGTTGGAGGACAAGGATTGCAGAGCCATCGGAACTGACTGGGGAGAAGATCGAAAATCCCTTTTATTTTGTTTATATGATTATGTAATATTATCAAATATATTTGTAATATTTTATTATGGGGTTATTTTGAGTATTTATATAAATATTTTTGATATAAATACAAATAATTTTATTATGGGGTTATTTTGAGTATTTATATAAACATTTTTTATATAAATATGTATATATGTTTATAAACGTTTTTGGTAAGAATTAAAAGTCAAGATTTTATAATAGAAGAGTTAGTTAGTATATGAGAATTTTATATTAATTCAATTATTTTTATTAGTAATGTAATTTTTTAATAATAATGCTGATCATTGAAATTATAATATAGATTATTGAAAAGAGAAGCATGTTTTACACTTTTGTATAGGGTCATGTTTATTCCGTCCAAATTTAATATAGAGTTGATATATACTTTTTTAAAAATAAAAATAAAATATTTTTTAAACATAAATGTAATCTCAGCTATAATTAAAAGAAAAAAACTATAAGCATGTTTACTTTAATTAAAAGCAATATAAAATATTAATAATTCCAGCTTCATTGTGGTTACTCTATTTATTATAGATATTGCAACCTTAAGGTAAAAATATTCTATTCTCTTAATCATAAATAACATATTTCGTTGTCCACCTGTCATAATATAATTTCTTATATACTTTTGAAAAATATAAACTATTTAAGATCTATATTAACTAATTTATGTCCACATCAACTACATATATATAAAATATAGAAAGAAAATGTTGATAGTAAATGTTTTATTATGGTATATAATAAAATATTCAATTTCCAAAGTGAAAGAGAAAATTGAAAGATCAAAAATAAAATAAAAACAAGTGTTGTAGTCTCTATAACACAAATTTGCAAAAATATATTAATTTGCAAAAATATGTTACTTAATTATTAGCATGAACCAAGTGATTAAAAAACATTTAATTTATGCTTTGAACACCTAGTATGAGGGCATGTGTAAGTATGACAGTGTCCAACAAACTAATAAAAAAATAATGTTGGCACCAAAAAAATGAAAATTACCATAGATAAAAAAAACTACAATACAATTCAACACAAACAATCCAAAATCTTGCTCCAAAATCTTTTAATATCTCTTTTAATTAAATATTTCTAAAACGAATCTTTAAAAAGTAAAACCACATATTATGGATATATTAAAATCTTTAAAGACATAAATATTTCCACGTCAAAGTTGTAATATTTCAAAATATTAATTTGATGTAGTTTTATTATAAATTTTGTTATCATGCTATGCAAAAAACATCATTAAATCTAATATTAATATGAAAAGATTAATATTAATATTAAATCTATATTAATATTGATATTAATATCATAACATATTAATATATTATGATATTAATATTATTATATTTCATAACTATGGATTAATAATTTGAGGTAAAGTTTGAATCCCGAGGGAATTGATCTCTCTAGGGGCATGATAGATCACAGTAAGATGGATCTGGTGTATGAAGTTATATTAATCATCTTGTGTAGTTGATTTACAAGTAACACAAAAATATATTATTTTAGCCTAAATTAGGTAATTACAAAAATGAACCCAAACCTAAACTTGAATTTATAATTAGGTATCTTCATAAAAGAATTCAAATAAAATTATGTCCTAGTAATTATCCAAAATAACATCACAAAGGAAATAACAACTTTATATTTTTTTAATATATAAGAAACAATAACATACTTTATGTTTTTTAAATAGATAATAAACAATACTAGCATTTGCACCAGATGTTGCAAAGGAAACATCGTAAGGCATAAATTGAAGAACACAAATACAATAAAAGAATACTTTGATAAAGAATAAAAATATATTGAACGCTTAAATCAATGCCCCATTAACTGGAACCACTTAGTAGACATACATTTCACATTTGTAGCTTCGCTAACTGTTTATGTTTTATAAATACTGATAAAATGATAATCTTGCAGAAAAAGAAGACATCACTTTGTAGGGTGTGTTATTTGTATTTACACAATTGATTTTTTTATTCAATCAGCTATGCTATTCTCTGTGCTTTTGCTGGGTTCCTTCATCACCACCATCATTGGGAAATTCATTTCCCTCTTGAAGTATGAAACGAGTAGCAATTCCCAATTGATCTCACACTACCACCACAAAGAAGCTAGCAATCCTGATATACAAATCGAACTAGCCATCCTATCAAGCAATCCATGTAGTTCTCAATCTATAGCTTTGATAACCCAAAACTCAAATCTTTTATATCTAATATGCACAGAAATTTTCACATTAATATGTCTGGATCTCATTCTACGATCTTTACATATCTGATATAAATTTGGTGAGCTTAGAGGTGTGTTTGCCTCTCAAGCCCAATTATTCATGCTCTAGAATCTGAATTGGGCAAAATTTACTGATCCGATGTTGTAAAGTTGATGATCGTTGAGAAAAGATCCATGAACATAAGAACAAACTTCATGATTTGATGGGACCAAAATCCACATAGTCCAAGTAACCTATCTGTCATTCAAAAAGGATTTTTATTCAGATAACTGAACATTGTCCAAGTAAACTTATCATTATCAGATTTTTTCAGAGAAGGGAAAGCGCTGCAAAACAAGTAATTCGTTTTCAAGCCATTATAAATATGTCTGTCCAGAACAATTGGTTAATCATGTTTTTCTTTTAATTTTGATCACACAAACACAAACAAACCATGTAAGAGCTTCTGCAGTGATATCCAAGATGCAGAAGAAGACCAGACATATTATAAACACTGCACATTTTTGAAATTTTAGCAAACAGGAAGAGTTATGAAGTTTTTCTTCATGACAGGATATATTATTCTGTACATAGAAGGTACATCAAAAGTTAATTCAACAGTCAAAGTATAAATTTGACTATAAGAGTAGTTCTTCAGTCAAGTCGTGGCAATTGGCTAGCTTTGAGGTAAAAACCGTGCAGACAATGTGTTCTAGGCATGCTTTTGAAAGCCAAGTTTTAACAAAAAAAATAGATTTTCTTTCCAATGACAATAATCTGCACCATGCTTCTGCACTACACACCCTTTTTTCCATCAACACCTTCGGCAAGATGAACTACTAAAGCATAGTAACTGCATGCTGCCATGTTTTCAGGTTCGATTATTTACATATATGTATAGCAAATGCGAAATGGCATAATTTTATAGCACAAGGATTTTTGCTAACTAAACTTCAATAGAAAAACAAGAAGGTGCCTTCTCTCAAGAACAAAGTCTCCTGTCAAGGGAAGTCACTTGGAAAGGGATCACTCACATTTGCATACAGAAGGGAAAGCAAGAAAATACAATGTTGTACAACAAATGGCCATAATTGATGGTTAAAGTTTGCACAGTGCCTAGGAGGGCCATCTCAAGGAGTATCGAGAATCAGACGATCCAATGGCAGGCATGTCATAAACTTGAAAGGGATCTGTTTCAACACCATAGTCCATCAAAGGTTTGTCTTGCTTCTTACACTCTCTTCTTCTTCTTGCTTCCCCCGGAATTCGTTTTCAAGCCATTGTAAATATGTCTGTCCAGAATAGTTGGTTAATCATGTTTTTCTTTTAATTCTGATCACAGAAACACAAACAAACCATGTAAGAGCTTCTGCAGTGATATCCAAGATGCAGAAGAAGACTAGACATATTATAAACACTGCACATTTTTGAAATTTTAGCAAACAAGACGAGTTATGAAGTTTTTCTTCATGACAGGATATATTATTCTGTACATAGAAGGTACATCAAAAGTTAATTCAACAGTCAAAGTATAAATTTGACTATAAGAGTAGTTCTTCAGTCAAGTAGTGGAAATTGGCTAGCTTTGAGGCAAAAACCCTGCAGACAATGTGTGCTAGGCATGCTTTTGAAAGCCAAGTTTTAACACAAAAAGTAGATTTTCTTTCCAATGACAATAATCTGCACCATGCTTCTGCACTACACACCCTTTTTTCCATCAACACCTTCAGCAAGATGAACTAC
This sequence comes from Pinus tabuliformis, assembly GCA_031772625.1. NCBI lineage: Eukaryota > Viridiplantae > Streptophyta > Pinopsida > Pinales > Pinaceae > Pinus > Pinus tabuliformis. The sequence continues at coordinate 659,166,770 of CM062807.1, forward strand.
TAAAGCATAGTAACTGCATGCTGCCATGTTTTCAGGTTTGACTATTTACATATATGTACAGCCAATGCGGAATGGCATAATTTTATAGCACAAGGATTTTTGCTAACTAAACTGCAATAGAAAAACAAGAAAGTGCCTTCTCTCAAGAACACAGTCTCCTGTCAAGGGAAGTCACTTGGAAAGGGATCACTCACATTTTCATACAAAAGGAAAAGCAAGAAAAGACAATGTTGTACAATAAATGGCCATAATTGATGGATAAAGTTTGCACAGTGCCTAGGAGGCCCATCTCAAGGAGTATTGAGAATCAGACGATCCAATGGCAGGCATGTCATAAACTTGAAAGGGATCTGTTTCAAAACCATAGTCCATCAAAGGTCTATCTTCCAGTTGATCACCATGGTCATACACAAAATCAGGAATCTCAATCTGTCCCTTCCTAATGTAATCCTAGATAAATTCTAGATGATTTACATACTTCAGTTTCCAATATAAACTGCATAACACATCAAAAACCGCATGATCACATCTGCAACAATTAGTTGTAATGAATTATTTGAATCAAAATGCAAACTCAGCTTAATACTTACCCTGCACTCAAGAAGAAACATCTAAGGGTTGCAAAAAACAATCTTGACTGAAGCCCTGGATGTAGGCAATACACCACCTGAAGCCTTTCCTTAAAAGATATCACTTACTTGAAATTTAACAGCATCATTATGGAGGATTACGAAACCTTATCACTTCTATTGATTCTGAAATTGTCCACTAGGTCAACTAAAACTCTTGCCCCTGCCTCTGCCATTAGCCCTGCTGCATGCTCTGTTACTGGCTGTCTTGATGAAATTATCCATGCCGATGGATCTACTAAATCTCCATCTGTCACTAGTAGTGCTTAAAGAAGGACTGCTGCTGGAACCCACTAAACAGCTCCAAGTCTTGAGTAAACAAGGTCTCAGAATGTGTTGCTTGGCAGTCTCCACCTCTCAGAGAACAAAAGCACACCAAACAGATGACAATGGACAAGACAGCCATGCAGATTATGGGGAAATAGATTGAATTCGGCGAGAGGATGAGTACAACGTCGGATTTTCTGATGCCAAGGCCGGCTAAACCAGCGGCAAGTGACTTTACGCTCTGCCATAGTTGGGGAAATGTGGTGGTTTCCCCAGTGGCAGAGTCGATGAGGGCTATGCGGCCATTGTGGCGAAGTGAGGAGACGTAGGTGGGGAGATCCAGAAATTCGTCTTGGGGAAAATCCATTGGTTTTCGATTGCTGTAGTACGTCTGGTTGGAGCTGCAATATCCGCTGCGGGGATTGATCTAGACACCCATTGCTCTGTGAAATAACTTTGTTCGCTTCAGCGTCCCAACACAGGCTCATTCCAAACCTTGCGACGGTTGCGGTGACGTGAGGTTATCGTAAACAGTTACAACCACTCAACTACCTTCCCTTAATCACTAAAGTTATGTGAAACACTTACTTTGTGCCATTAAATTTGTTTAAACAGACAAACCTAAAGATTCTCGTTTCAACGAAGACTAGAACAAAACCAATTCCTTCCGAGTCATTACTTCTGCCAAGGAGCTTCTATGGGCACCTCCCGTCGCCAACTTGGCTCCAGAAGAATTTGGTCTCCAATCCTAGCATCTTGTACAGAACAGAACATTATGCATCTTGTATAAAGCAGCGTTGTTTTGAGTGGTCACTCGTTTCTAATTTTTCAATAATTCCAGATATTTGAGAAAAAAAACCTTGGAAGTGTGATTCTAACCTCTGTCCACTCCTAAAGAACTGAAAAATAGTTACATTAATGAATGTCAATGGAAATAGTTAAATTAACAAAGCTCCCATACCCTAAAGAAAATGTAATTGCAAAAATCTATTTAAGAAATTAATATCCTACCGGATCTTCTATATCCAGGGGTGTCAAACGTTATGGAGATAAAAATAAGTTATTTAAATATTCTAACCTATGTCCACTCCTAAAGAACTGAAAAATAGTTACAATAATGAATGTCGATGGAAATAGTTAAATTAACAAAGCTCCCATACCCTAGAGAAAATGTAATTGCAAAAATCTATTTAAGAAATTGATATATGTTCTATATCTAGGGGTGTCAAATGTTATGGAGATAAAAATAAGTTTTTTAAATATAAATCAATGGGATGATTATAAATTGGTTTTTTAAATAATATTTATATATATAAAATTAAACATTAGAGAATATAAGGGTCAAAGTTCAACTAATCTGTAATTGAAAGAAAATTAATTACTAAAGTCATGTTTTGGTAGGGACTAATAATAATGAAAGGAAGACATGTCATTCATTCAATTATTAACATAAAATTAATATGCAACATTTAAAAATATTCATAATAATAAAAAAATTAACATATACTTTAAAATAATATATATTAATAAAAAAACCACTTTAATGTGAACAGGTAGTCTATAGATTGATAAAATGTATCAATGCATATGATATGTGAAATATTTTGAAGTCAATTATATATATATATATATCTATATATATATATATAATATTGAATATTTTGAAGTCAATTTTATATATATATAATATTGTTTAAGATTTGTTTTATATATATCATGTAAACTAATTGGAAAAAAATATATTTTATGGTTAAAACTGTGATATATTCTCACTATTTTATAAATTTTAATAGTGGATATATTTTTTATTTTGTTAATATTTTTTGTAATCTAATAAAAAATTGGCCTTAATTATGTATTCTATAGTATTTAAAAACACAATTTAAACAATAAAAATTAATAATTCTATATACAGAAAAAACTATAAACTTATTGAGATTTATGAAAATTTTAGAAAGATATAATTTTTTTTCAAATTTTATATTTGAAAACAAATTGGACAAGATCCCTCCTCTCAAGGCATGATCATCCGTATTTAAGATAGAACTATATTTAGGCCGATAGGCCTTTCCTATGCATCAACAATTGTCAACACTTTTACCCTCCTCCGTTCGATCAAGTGAGACACTTTCAACCGTTGATTTGAAGTGTGACTGCTTTTTCCAAATATAAATTGAGTTGCCTTCTTGGCATGGCCAGATATTTTTACTGCTTTTTCCATCTTTCTTGGCTTTTCCATCTTTCTTGGCTTTTGGCAAGCACTGGCCTGCTGTGATTCCGCTTCTTGGGCTTGTAAAAGCAGCGGTGCGATTGATTTATTGGGAGATCAATTTGCATAGAGCAGGGAAGGGACTCGTCATAATCAAGAAGGCCATCCTCTGGAAATTGTTGCAGGGATATTAACCATGGAGCACTCTGACGAATCAACTTCCAGTACTGCAACCTCTGCAATTACTACTCCATCGTCTTTAGATCCTTGTATTTTAATCAACATCGTGCCCGATCTATTGGAGAGCATATTTCTGAGAGTGCCATCGCAGCAATATCCCCAGATCCGGAGGACGTGCAGGGCACTGAAAGGGTCTCTTGACGAAAGCATGTTCCTTGGTCGGTATATCGAAGAGCAGGTTGTGGAACGCGGAGAAATCATGGTTCCGGTGAAGTTGGGGTGGAGGAGCCGTGTAGCGCGTTACAGGAACAGATGCAGTGGTTGGGTATCGTGGGAGTTGGGCTGCAAACTCGGCTCCTGCTACTATCGATGCTATAATATCAGAAAATTCAAGTTGAGAGAAAATCGATGTTATAATACCAGAAAATTCAAGTCGACAGAAAATGGAGTGAAAAGTTCCACACTGGTTAGCTGCCATGACAGACTATTTTGCCCATGGATTGAATGCTCGACATGGCACAGGTGGTTTGACGTTGGCTTCGTGCGTACTTTTCTGCGAAACAGGGCACCCGAATTCGAGAACAATACCGAATTAGAGAGCGATACCAAATTAGAGAGCAAAGGCAAACGCCCTCGATGTGGCACGGGTGATCAACTCTGCAATGTGTGTTCAGGGTAAGTTTGTCTGTAGTTCTTTCTTTAATTTGCTTAGTTTATGTTTCTAAGTGGGCTTAATTTAAGTTTATGGTTTTTTTCCAATGTATAATGTTTTTACTTTTAAATTAATAATGTAAGTTTATGTGACAGCAGACACAAATAGCGCGACTCAGCTCGCGTATGCAGAGAGAACTGAAGCGGCTGCAAACTGATCCTCCTCCCGGAATCTGCGCATGGCCTTCCAATGATAATCTCCTCACTCGCCTTGAAGCGCGTAAGTTTTTTTCCTGGATTTATTTTGATTTTAAGTGCGTCTAAAGCTAGGGTCTGAATGCAACAAGCTTTGTGATTTCCAACAGAGATTGAAGGGCCCGAGGGGATTGTTTATGCTAAAGGGATTTTCAAGCTCGAGATCCAAGAACCCGAAAGGTTATTTGAATTAATTCCTTTTTAGTAGTTGTAACAGTTTCGATTCTGGAATAGTTTGAGTTCCAATTTAGGTTTTTCGGTCTATTGAGTATGATTTTATTTTCTGGATTTTAAGTCGTTTTTAATATTATTTTTCCAATTGCAGATATCCTTTCGAGCCTCCAAATGTGAAATTTGTGACCCCAATTTATCATCCCAATATTGACAATGGAGGGCGTATTTGCCTCGATATCCTGAATTTGCCGCCCAAGGTATGTGCAATTAGCTCCCAATTCTGAGTAGGAAATAATTTATTGTTGCTAAGAATGTCTTTTTCTCGTGTTGTAACAAGATTTTTATTAATAGTCAGAGGGGAACAAAAGAGTGGTAACTGTTCACAGCTAGTTAAAAACCAACTCAACAGACAAAAATACGACGAAGCTTTCATGACCTTGCTATGGCTAATGGTTCAATGAACGACTCCTCTGAAGTACTTAGATTTTTTTTTTTTCTCTTTTTAGCCCCCATTAAACTCTGATTTCGATTTTAGCTTAAATGTTGTCGCAGGCAAGGTGCAGTTATTCCACCAGAATCACCCAGGACTAGTTCTGGCATTAACAATTATGCCTTTGGTTGAGATTCTGGATTAGAATCACAACATTCACAAGCATTTACGTACGAAAAATAGGCCACTAAATCATGGCACCACTAGCACAAGAAGGAAAATTAAAGAGCCACATTAGACAAAATAGTCCAAAATCTTGAAAATGTCAGCCGAGTCTTCGTTTGCATTCCATTCCATTTCATGGCATTGTTCAGATTATTCAGTCTCACCTTATTTAATTCTTAAAATTTGTTGAAATGCTCTTCATGCTACAAAGCCAGAGGTTGTGAACGTGTTGACTTTATCCGTTTTTTTAACTTAAGGTAATTTTACGCTAAAAAAGAGATGTAAATTCTTATAATTATTACATTCCATGATTTTGGTGGTTCCAGGGTTTAAGCCACGGTCGTATCGTCATATTTGTTGGTTTAGATCTGTTTATTTTGAGTGTTGTGGTTAATTTATGGGTAATCAATTTCAAAAGAGTGCGAGCTTATAAGAGCATTTTAGTAGCCCATATTTAAACTCGGGGTCCTCTTATACTGCCTAATAATTCACTTGAACCAACATTTCTTCTAGAAAAATTCAACAATTCTAATTTAATAATCCTATCAGCCTCTCTTTGCACCTTTTGGGACAATTTCTAGTAGTATGGCATTGCCATCGGTTAGTCGTTCTTGATCACACTAGCCATCGGTTACCTGTGGGATGCAGCTATGATGGCACGAAGACAACAAAATCCCTTTCTAAGCAGGTCGACCATTTCATGGAATTTTTTTGTCTAAATTATGGAATCAATATCCATCTCTTCCACCCCTGGCATTATAGAAAGATTATCATCTTCCTCTTTGTGCTATTCACAGCAGGTACCTTCGAATCAATGTAACCTGAAAGAATCTGATTACATCACGAGAATGGGAAAAAAACAAGTAAGCCCATACAGAAGCCTTGTTTGCAATATTTTTCAACAATATTTACGTACACAAATAGCTAAACCAAAGTAAACAAAGCCTCTTCCACCCTTTCTATGTTTCTTCCAAATGGGACCGGCCCTCCGATGACCCGCGTCTACGATAGGGTTAAGGATTGTCCCAATTGGGATTGATCTGAAACAGTGAAAAGCCATCACGCCATTTTCTACTGATTATATCTAGTCTAAAATCCACCTTCTGTTGTTTGTTAAAGTACCCCGCGAATGAGATGGAGTTGAGGATGAAGATAAAAATGAAGTTGATGACAGCTCTTGCCAATCTTGGAAAACAAACGCTCACAGCTCTGCACAAAGCCGTGCCCGCTGTAAAAGCCCAAGTAAACAAGATAATAGAAATCACTTTGTGTGGCCAGAAAAATAAGATCGAAGAAATGAAAGAAGAGGAGCAGAAGAAAGACGAAGAGGAGAACACAGGAAATTTATCGCTGCCATCACTACAACTTCAACGGATCGCAATACGCAGGTGTGCAATTCAAGAAACCCATTCGGTACTGCTGATTTACTGGATCATCATGTAGAAGATATCGATAAGGCAACAAAAGCTTACATAAAAAAATCCATAAACAGTGGGAACTGGAGAAACAACAAGAGAAGCTGGAAAATGATGAATAGAGGAGTGAATTGGTATCCTGTGTTTAGAAAATATATGTAAAATATTTATATGCCCTGTCTCTAAATTCTCTCTACTTTCTGGGTTGGGATCATTACAACCTTGATTCAAATAAATATGTGTATAAACATTGATTTAAAGAATTATGCCGGTATAAAGAGGTGTAAAGAGTAGTATACCATTTAAAATAGTATTATCATGAAATAATGTTAATTTGCAATAGCTTTGTTGTAGATAAAAATTGAGAATCTAGATTGATTTATTAATCAAATGCAATTATATATATACAAGAAGTGTTGTCTCAAGATAAGTACACTATCTTGGAGATACAATCTGTTGGTTGAGGGAATATCTCAACCACACACTATTGTAGGAAATATATCCTAACTACTAGGAACAAGTAGATATAGCCAACTCCTATAGAATATGAAGTGACTCCTTACATTGAAAGAATCACAACTAGAGACAAGTAGGAATTAGATATTCCAACACTCCCTCTTAATGAATACTTGTCTAGATATCAGTTTGCAAAATCTAGTTGTGGTTAGATATACCAAAAAGAATATGTTGATGTCCATATAAAGGAGCAACCATCCACCGGAATGCATGGGTACTAACTGCTGCAATCACCAGTATTGTAGGATGTCCTTCGCATACATGGTTCTTCCAACCATTATAACTGCACACCTGTACCTGTAAATCTCCCTCCATCATTGTTAACCTGGGTTTTGTCAGATTACCCGTAACCATGCACTATGTTTTATCAGATCACCCTCAACCGTGCCTCCAAGGGCTCTCAGTGAGCACGGCTCAACTCAGCCACCAAGGCTCAACACAACCACGAAGGCTCAACAATGCCACCAAGGCACTCAATTCAGCCACAAAGGCTCTTCATGTTAAAATGATACCATGTTAAAATGAGATACCACTAGGGCACTCCAGCCACCATGGGCCAAGGGTTTTGTCGGTGAACACTAAACCATGTTTACAGGAATCTCTATCCCACTTGACTGTTACACGTGGTTTCTGGCTTACCACAAACCAACACTGCAAATACAAAGTGGTTTTTAGATTACCACAAAATGTATGGGGATACACATGCCTTACAAGGCTTACATTTCACACTCCAACTCCGGAGTTACCAGGTACATACATTACAAAGACCACGCCAAAACATCCTAGACTTGCTTACATTACAACTGTGATTCACATTACAACATAATAGACTCTATTCCACAAACACAAACAAACTAACACTTTCACCTAGCTGTCCATCATAGTTTAATCGTTGTTGCTACACATTTCACATCTTGGGCATCTTTTTCTTTGTTAATTAAATCTTGAAATCCATACTTAATCTGTCGTCATTTGTTAAAGTCCCAAATTCTAACAAAATAATTTTACTTAAATTGAGTTAGCTAAGCTCAATAAGGCACTTATTCATAATTCCAAGAAATAAAAAAAATTAACTTTCATGTTAACCAAACATCAAATTTCTCTATCTCTATAGCCTCATAAATTCTGAAGCCCAAGTGCAACATTGAACACCATTCCAGCTCTAAGGACTTTGTCATTCCTCGCATTCAATCTTAATCCAGACTCCTGGAACTCGATTCTGATCGCTGTTTGCTACCTCCTCCAGCTACATCCAACATATCCCCCTTGGGATGGCACTGCCTATTCTAGGTTTTTGAAGGGGGCGACTCGAGCTTAGAAATAGTGGTGTTGGTGTCGACATTGAAGACGTGGATGAAGCTATCTTCTTCCAATCCATCCCCACTCCATATCTTGACCGAATTGTCTCGTTGCAAATCAATTAAGATTGGTGCACGAATTGCTCCATTTTCTCCTATTAGCAGCACAAGATGACCAATCAAACTGTTTAATACAACTGACTTTCCAGCACCAACATTGCCGAGGGGCACAACGTTAAGGAAAGTAGAATTCTTTATTGACAACTCCTCTACTTCTTCGTCCGCCAGTAGGGCAACGACCTACTGTAGAGATTCTGAAATCTGAACCAAATTCTCCATGGCTTCCATTGAATTCAATGAATTTTCCACTTTGACGGATCTGTAGCTGATCAACGATCCATTCAAATCAGATCTGAAACATTGATTTCCAGGGAAATATTACCCAACGCAATGTTGCAACCACTGCATCGTGTTCGATCCACGATCAACAACCCCAATCCGCAGCGAAGGTGCTCAGACAAATGCAATGACTGCCACAACAATTGACTGGCCCACAATGCTCTACAAACAGAATTTGAAAGAGTGATTGAGCACATAGATATGGTATTGAACAACGCTTCCAACATATTGAATGAAACAAATCTTCTGAATGCAAATAATACGACTCTCTAAGATACACAGGGCCCGCAACATGATACACAAAGCAAATTGATCAATAGCACTGCATGGAGCACACATCCTCTTCTCAACATAGATTGGTTCTCACCTCCTCACATCCAGTCACCGACCACTCTTCTGTTGTGCAACTGGAGCTCGATCATTCTTAGCCATAATGGCTCACCACTCTATAATCCAGTAGGCTGATGCGTTTGGATAAGACGTAGCATTGTTGCAGCGACCTCAAAAAAAAAGGAGGAGGATGGACAAACAAATGAAGGAAAAAAAAAACAAATAATACTTATCAAACTCTTTATTTTCCTTAGCCCAGGAGAGGCCAAGCCCACGAGGGGCGAGGCTCTCAGGGCTCTGATACCAAGATAAACACTGAAAATATGGATTGATTTATTAATCAAATGCAATTACATATATACAATAAGTGTTGTCTCAAGATAGGTACGCTATCTTGGACACACAATCTGTTGGTTGAGGGAATATCTCAACCACACACCAATGTAGGAAATATATCCTAACTACTAGGAACAAGTAGATGTAGCCAACTCCTATAGAATAGGAACTGACTCCTTACATAGAAAGAATCACAACTAGAGACAAGTAGGAATTAGATATTCCAACGGTTTTAAACTGTATTGATCAGGTAGTGCTATTCTCGTAGTAGTATATATCACGCTGATATCGTTTCATATTTAATGATTTTTTGAAATTTGGCAAGTAATTAGGTGTTTATGGTTTGGAATTGGAGGAAAACTTTGAGATTTGATATGGGGATGCATATAATGGTTTTTTCATTTTTATTATTTAAATTTAAATTACTCTGTGAATAATTTTTCTATTTAAATTTTATATAATTAATTTTAGAAATTTTGATGAAAAATAATGTTGATAAATCTGTATATTTACAATTTTATAATTTAGATATTTACCATTTAAGTTATTTACAAATTTACTTCTAAATAAATTTATATATATATTACAATAAAAACTAATTCTCTTATTTAAAGTTTCCACAATAATTATTTAATTGATACTTATGAATATTTATCCGTGATTTAAATTATGCTAGAGTTAAATGAAATCACAAAAATCAGTTGATGAAATATAAAAATCTATTTTTTTAAACACACTGTTTTTTAATAGATTTTCAAATTATGAAAAATTTCATAGGTTTTGATAGGTTAAATTATGCCTATAAATGTTTATCAGTGATTTAAATTATGCCAAGGTTATTAAAAATCACAAAAAACTGTTGATGAAATACCAATTTTTTTTAAACACGGTTTCCTTTTTAATAGGTTTTCAAATTATGAAAAATTTCATCGATTTTGATAGGTTGTTGGAGAGTGAAAGCTTGTGCAAGAAGGAAAGAATATGTGTTTTATTTTATTTTATGTTTTTATTTGTTATTATAGGTTGTGTGGGAAGGAAAGAATATGGGTTTTATTTTATGTTTTTATTAGTTATTATAGATTGTGTAGTAAATTTAAAATGGAGGATTTTGTTTTCTTTTTTAGAATTATTTATAATATAATATAAAATAGATATGTAATTTATTTAATATTAATTGAAAAATATTATTAATAATAAATATTATAAATTGAATTTTTTTATATAAATTTTAATAGTTTTCAGAAGAGTAAATGTATATCTCGATTTCGGGGTGAGTTGTTAGACATAATCATTAAAGCAATCGTTATGATAAGGATGCAGAGGAGTGTTGTCACTGCCCCTCATACGCTAGAAGCGAAGGTTGCGGTGGCCTTCGACATGTTTAAAGCAACAAGAATGCGAGAAGGTGGCACAAATATTTGGGCAAGTTTACCAACTGCGATGAAGGATAGAAAGACGGGGTTTGGAAGAGGAGTTACCAAAGGTGAGAGTGGAGTAGAGGCTTCGGAAGGAACGAGGGATCCATTGGTTCCAAACATTGGCTACTTGGTATGTAAATTGCTTTTTCCTCCAATACACCATGATTCCCTACGTCTGGTTTGATAATTGGGGTATGTATGGGGGCAATGGGTTTGTAGGCGAAAGTAATTTGGGTTGTGAGAGATGCATGGTGTTGGGCACCTATTGGAATAATATCAACTCGATGGGTTCCTCCCTGGTGTCAATTCGTTATGGGATTTACCTCTCTCGCATGGGGCTTATCGGGCTTGGTGGGGAAGCTGGCAGTTCGTGGGAATACCACTGTCTTTTTTGCACGACAATCTTTGGAGTTGGAGATAGGATGTTGTCATTGTCTATGTCTTGGTGAAAGTCTATCTCTTGGTCTGCTCCATGGGTGCTGAGGATAATTGGAAGGACTGGCTCTTGAGGTTATGCGCCAATTACCCGAGGAAAGCTAGTAGTGGGGAGGCCATCATGGGTAGGGGTATTCTAAAGTCTAGGAATTGGCATGAATTGAATGCTGGCAGTGCCAGCCTTGGCTGGTGGAGGGGAATTCGAAAGCTAAGAAAAGTTTGGGCTGGGTGCCTCTTGGAGCCCGAGGGTCAGATTTTGCGCTGCAGTGCTAGTCAGGGCAAGGCTAAAATGGTGATGAGTCAGGGGGGATGGGGAATGGTCATACAAAGGTGGGTAAGGGAGGTGCAGGACTTGGAACCTATCGACTTGGCTACCAAGCTACAGGATCTGTAGTTGGCCAACTGCTGGCACCTCGCTCTCAAGGCTGAGGCTGAAGCGTTTGTAAAGCAATGGCCATACTGAGGCGTCCGTTGGGGCAAAGCTACTAGGATGAGGGTCATGGTCATGCCGGGTGGGGGATCCTACATTTCAGGGGTCATACAAATGAACCAAGGGTGGCGAGTTTTGTGAAAAGGCAGAGCCTTCGGGTGTTGGAAATTCAAAACATAATGTTATGGAAATCCACGTTTCTTGTCCCTATAGTAAGTCTGCATAATGGAAATCCACGTTTCAGGTTCCGGATCTGGGAAACATGAGAGGAAGAGGGACTCAATTTAAACAGACCCTGCATCTTTATTAGCTGATGAAATGCCTCCTTGGCAAGGCTATGGAGAAAATCTAGATGACTGTTATCTAGGATTTCCCAGATTATAAGCAAGAGTTTCAAAAGATGCAATTTCAATTGTAGAAACATGACGGTCACCTTAGCCACATGGAGAGACACTTCCCCTGCATGTTCGAGTAGACAAAGTTGCCTATCTTCAGTGCTAAAGACCTGGTGCTAGTCGCATTGGCCTTTGTCGAGAAGGATGGATAGAATGCTGAGTTTCAATTTTTTTATTATTAGTTTTCATGAGAATAACTTTTAATTTCTAGTTTAGAGCTATACATATATATAAGAAAATAGAATATGGATGTGGACATGAGAATCAAACTTATCTAGCTTGGATTGATAGACTCAATATGCTTTGTTAATAGATGGCTTATCATGCGGTTAGGTGGTCAACAAACTTGGGCAAGTTGAGACCACCTACCCTGGTTCTATGTGGTTGTAACTTGTTTGTTTTATAATGAAAAAGAAGGATCTACCAAGCTTAACAAAAAAAGAAGTAAATATATAAATAGAAATGTATATCCATTTATCTCATGTGATTCTTCCCGTTATTCCAACTTTAAAATAAGTTAAGATCTTTATTTAATTTAGTTATCAACTATTTTTTTTTTTTTTTCTATTAAAAAGGCATATTGACAAAATATTCATGGTTTTCAATATTAATATTAATAAAAAAATATTATAATATTGATTTTAAATAATATGTTTTAATATTTACGGAAGGTGTTTTATTTCAATTTAAGGTGTATAAGAATTGGTTGATTTTTGATTTTTGATTTTTTTAATTGAAGGCCTAAGGGAATATGCTCAACATATGGTTATTCTTAATGCTTATTAATGGCTATAGTGTATTAAAGAATTTGTTAAGTTGCATTGATTTTTAATAAATTTAATAAATTATATTCATGTAGCTTTTGTTAGGTTGCATTGACTTTTAATAAATTAAAAAAATTAGATTCATGCAGCATGACCCGCCACCCACGGCTATAGTTTATTAAAAAGTTTGTTAGGTTGCAATGACTTTTAATAAATCTAAAAAATTAGATTCATGCATGACTTGCGTCCACCAATTTATTGATAAGTTCCTCATTATTATTTATAGCATTAATTTATATATAAACAAATTTTATTTAGCAAAATGGTCCATTATTTTTAATAAACTAAAAGATCATAGTCGTTCCACGTGGCCCCCAACCACTAATTTCTTAAGGATTTCAGATTATTCCAATTCTAATAAGTTCCTCCATGATAACCTCTTCATTATTATTTATAATATTCATTTATATATATATATATTTTTTTTTTTCCAAAAGTTAAAATTGACCCATAACCTTTTTTTACATGGTTAGTCAAATAAATATATGCATTAGTAACACATTTTTCCTGTTGTAATAGTATTTTTAGTTATATAATTTTTTTTTAATTATCTCAACCACATTAATATTTTTAAATAGAATATAAAAATATAATTATATTCTATTGTAAAATTATTTAACAACGACTTTCTAATTATCCAACCACCTTTAATTATCTAACAATTAGACAACACGAATTGTGTTCACATTGCCAAAATATCTGGACATTTTTTCAATGAAGGCCGACCGAAATCATGATGGACAGTTGGTTGTAGTTAGATCGATAGCTACTTATGACCTGGTGGATCCGATGAGAAACTAAATCCACAAAAAATAAAATAGTATTTAGGAGGAAATGGGATGGCCACACATCTTTGAAAAAACGCCTCATAAATATGAAATATTTAATCATAAATAGTGACTTTTTTCACGCAGCATTGTCACTTCCCCATCTCATTGTTCCCTGCCTCTATTTTCTTGATTTCTTTTCCAAATATGTTATTACCTATTATGTGGTCACGACTTATTAAAATTTTCCTTCCATATATATTTATTATTAAAATGTGCATGGCAGTAAGAGTGTGGTGATTTTTATGACACGAAGATGTTGTGTATGGTTAGATTTTATGTTTAAATGTTTTAATTACTAGTGTTTCATATCTATCTATATATATAAATAATTTATTGTTGTTTGTTAAGTTGTGTGAATTTTAAAATGATTGTACATTTAATTTTTGGTTTAAGAAATTGTTATGGTCGGTATTGAAGTTTCAAAATTATATGAAGATTACACTTAATTCAGGTTGTAGAAATCATTAACATGATTGGATTTTTGAACCAAAATCTCATCGAGGGATCGCACCCGGCTTGATACTCACAAACCTCTCAAACCATTAACATGACTGGATTTTTGAACTAGTAACATTCACATCACATATTACCTTAGCAGAGGACTACACCTGTCGACCACTGACCAAACCATTAACATAACTAAATTTTCGAACTCATAACCTTCACATCAGAGAATAAAGTGTGACCTCCAAATAACAAAATACTTTAACAAAAACACCTTGATTAATTGAACTAATCCTCAAAATTTACAAAATTTTAATATTATAAAATTAAATAAATTTATTTTTAAAAAATCTTATAATATGAATTTATTACTATGTAATTAAATATTTAAAGTAATTAAATATATTAGTGAAGTTTTATTTTATATCATTTAAATTGGTACATTACCTATGGAATGAGAATAACATGTTAACGCATCACGCTTTCGGATTTAGTGTTATCAATAAAATATCAATTTATTACTATTAAAGTATTAAGTAATTAAATATTTATTTCCAAGTTGCCTGACTTTCATTCCTCTATCCATTGGAAATGTTTATAGATGGTTCAGGAGGTTTGACAACGAACAAGCCTGGGCAGCATATATTCACAGTTAGAAATAAGTATATTATTTAATAGTGGTATATACTGTTTAGACGTATTTTTAGTCTATAGTGTAGTAAATAAGACTTAGTTTATAACATAATAAATAAGATTGCCCTGAGAGATAGTTTAATCAAAAAATACTCGGTTTACATTGACGGAAAATGGCAAACAAAATACTCGCTTCCGTCGTTTTTTGGCGCTAACTCGGTAGTGGGTTCCCATTTGAATTTCAATTTTATTGCATCCTCGCGTCCATTTGAATTTCAAATTTGCTTCGCGTCGATTCAAATTTCCGTTGGTTCGAATTCAAATATTCATTGGTGTCATATTCATTTGGCACAAATAGAATTATTATTGAGGGGCGTTATATTTTAATTATTATGGGATCATGTTATTATTATGGTGAGCTTAAGTTGATTGTAGATTCTTCAAATATTCAGAAATCTGCCGTGGTTAAAAAATTGATAGCGCCTATGTCCATCGGATTCCGAAATATTCAGCAAATCTGCAATTCACTTAAGGATTGGCTCATTATTATGAGTTATTTTTATTATTAATTAATATTATTATGAGTTTATATTATTATTATAATATTAATATAATAATATATATAAAATGGTTGTTATTATTTATATAGTTATTAATAATTATAAATAGTTGGTGTTTTAATGTGGTTGATATCACTCTACGTATATCAATTATATTGGAAAATATAGTTGTATATATGTTTCAACTTCATTAGTAAATGTGATTATGCTAATTAAATATATTAGTGAAATTTTATTTTATTTTATGAGTGAGAATAACATGTTAACTCATCATTTAATCTTATCAATAAAATATCAATTTATTACTATTAAAATATTAAGTAACAAGCATGACTCTCATTCGTCTATCCACTGGAAATGTTTTTAGATGGTTCAGGAGGTTTGACAACGAACAAGCCTAAGCAGCATATATCCATGGTGGAATCGAAACAAATACATTATCTAATCGTGGCATATACTGCCTAAAGCATAATATAGTAAATGAGACTTAGTCTATAGCATAATAAATAAAACTTGCCCCGACTTTCTGGGTTTGAGCTCTAGTCATGGGATATGACCACTGTCACATTATGCCCATGGTATTATCATGGGCGTTCTCGATACAGGAATATGGCCCTCCTCGCCGTTCTACACTCGACCTTGTTGCATCTGAACTGCGCCATGGATTTCTTTTACACAAGACAAACGGTATAAGAAAATCGCTCAGATATATTACCTCATAAATAAATTTGTGATCCTTTGTTATGAACGATCGTTCATTTTCTAATGTTTCATGGCGGGAATTAGAGTTGATTACTTTTATTTAATGAATGAATGGATGACAATGAGTAGCCAACTCCGAGGGCTGAGCTTTGGTTCAACGGGAGTGGCCAGTGTCATCTGTGATTTTGGCACAAATCCTCCAGGATGCCTGGCAAATAATTAGGTTGTCATGCCCGAGACAACATGATAGCTCGTCCACAGCTGAAGAAATCAAAGAGAAAAAGGCGTATTATTTGCAGACATTTGTGAGCGACGAAGCTTCAAATTTCATTGACTGCATGATGAGGAATTGTGATAAATATCAATCAAGATATCGTGTGTTTATGTTATCTATTCTCTCTACCGCATGAACCTAAAATTGTATGTACTCTGGTTTATGGAAGACCTAACACGACTGTTGGTAATGCATCTCTAGCGATCTAATGATATAATTTGTGCTTTCAAATAAAAATCTTATATTTTGTTTGTCATTACTTTTCTCAGTAGATTTTTGTATCTTGCAGCTTTATTCATTCAAATACACAATGAATGCACAACTCATCTTTGGAATCCACTTTTGGGTGGTTATAAATATACAAATAAAGTGCTCATTATCTGTGCGTGCGCTTTAATAGATGATCTTACAATATAAATGAGTTAGAAGCTATCGTCTTCAATATAAATGAGTTACAAGAGAATGTGAATAATATTCGAGGTATTCCTCGATGATCTCATAAGATAAATAGGAAAAGTTTAAGAAATATATTAATTTATATATCTGCCATTTTTAAAAATCAAATTAATATTTTTTGACATGTTTAATGCTGATTTTTATAATTTATTTATTTTTAATAATAGATTTGGTGCAACTCACTTTCCAGATTTGAAAAATATTTTTAAACTTACAGATTTGAGAAACAAATTTCTTCGCTTATGTGATGAATAATTTTATTTTCCCTCACTTATAAGAAAAAGATTTTTGAGGGCAGAGCTTTATAAGGTTTAATTTTTATGGTTTAGGTTTCAATTTGTGTGTTTTTATGAAAGTTTAAAACTCCAACTTAAAATTTTTGGGGAAATGAAAGGAATTTAATAAACATTTGATTTTAAGTATAATTTTTGATATTTATATAATATTTTATTTACTTTAATTTATTATAATTTTATAATAGATATATTTTTAATAATTATTTGATTTAGTTATATATATATATATATATATATAGTATTTTGTTTTGATTTTGTTTATATGATTATGTAATATTATCAAATATATTTGTAAAATTTTATTATGGGTTATTTTGAGTATTTATATAAACATTTTTTATATAAATATGTATATATGTTTATAAACGTTTTTGTTAAGAATTAAAAGTCAAGATTTTATAATAGAAGAGTTAGTTAGTATATGATAATTTTATATTAATTCAATTATTATTATTAGTAATATTGTTTTTTAATAATAATGCTGATCATTGAAATTATAAAATAGATTATTGAAAAGAGAAGCATGTTTTACAGTTTTGTATAGGGTCATGTTTATTCCGTCCACATTTAATATAGAGTTGATATATGCTCTTTTTAAAATAAAAATAAAATATTTTTTAAACATAAAAGTAATCTCAGCTATAATTAAAAAAAGAAAAAAAAAAAAAAAACTATAACCATGTTTACTTAACTTTAATTAAAAGCAATATAAAATATTAATAATTCCAACTTCATTGTGGTTACTCTATTTATTATAGATATTGCTACCTTAAGGTAAAAATATTTCATTCTCTTAATCATACATAACATATTTCATTGTCCACATGTCATAATATAATTTCTTATATCTTTTGAAAAATATAAACTATTTAAGATTTATATTAACTAATTTATGTCCAGATCAACTACATATATACAAAATATAGAAAGAAAATGTTAATACAAAATGTTTTATTATTGTATATAATAAAATATTCAATTTCCAAAGTAAAAAAGAAAATTGAATGATAAAAATAAAATAAAAACAAGTGTTGTAGTCTCTATAACACAAATTTGCAAAAATATATTAATTTGTAAAAATATGTTACTTAATTATTAGCATGAACCAAGTGATTAAAAAACATTTAATTTACTGCTCCGAACACCTAGTATGAGGGCACGTGTAAGTATGTCAGTGTCCAACAAACTAATAAAAAAAATAATGTTGGCCCCCAAAAAAAATGAAAATTACCATAGATAAAAAAAACTACAATACAATTCAACACAAAGAATCCAAAATCTTGCTCCAAAATCTTTTAATATCTCTTTTAATTAAATATTTCTAAAATGAATCTTCAAAAAGTAAAACCACATCTTATGGATATGTTAAAATCTTTAAAGACATAAATATTTCCACGTCAAAGTAGTAATATTTCAAAATATTAATTTGATGTAGTTTTATTATAAATTTTGTTATCATGCTATGTAAAAAACATCATTAAATCTAATATTAATATGAAAAGATTAATATTAATATTAAATCTATATTAATATTGATATTAATATCATAACATATTAATATATTATGATATTAATATTATTATATTTCATAACTATGGATTAATAATTTGAGGTAAGGTTTGAATCTAGGGGGAATTGATCTCTCTAGGGGTATGATAGATCAGAGTAAGATGAATCTGGTGTATGAAGTTATATTAATCATTTTGTGTAGTTGATTTACAAGTAACACAAAAATATATTATTTTAGCCTAAATTAGGTAATTACAAAAATGAACCCAAACTTAAACTTGAATTTATAATTATTTATCTTCATAAAAGAATTCAAATAAAATTATGACCTAGTAATTATCCAAAATAACATCACAGAGGAAATAACAACTTTATATTTTTTTAATATATAAGAAACAATAACATACTTTATGTTTTTTAAATAGATAATAAACAATACTAGCATTTGCACCAGCAAAGGAAACGCCGTAAGGTATAAATTGAAGAAAACAAATGCAACAAAAGAATACTTTGATAAAGAATAAAATATATTGAATGCTCTAATCAGCGCCCCATTAACTGGAACCACTTAGTAGACATACATTTCACATTTGTAGCTTTGCTAACTGTTTATGTTTTATAAATACTGATAAAATGATAATCTTACAGAAAAAGAAGACATCACTTTGTAGGGTGTGTTATTTGTATTTACACAATTGATTTTTTTATTCAATCAGCTATGCTATTCTCTGTGCTTTTGCTGGGTTCCTTCATCACCACCATCATTGGAAAATTCATTTCCCTCTTGAAGTATGAAACGAGTCACAATTCCCAATTGATCTCACACTACCACCACAAAGAAGCTAGCAATCTTGATATACAAATCGAACCAGCCATCCTATCAAGCAATCCGTGTAGTTCTCAATCTATAGCTTCGATAACCCAAAACTCAAATCTTTTATATCTAATATGCACAGAAATTTTCACATTAATATGTCTGGATCTCATTCTACGATCTTTACAGATCTGATATAAATTTGGTGAGCTCAGAGGTGTGTTTGCCTCTCAAGCCCAATTATTCATGCTCTAGAATCTGAATTGGGAAAAATTTATTGATCCGATGTTGTAAAGTTGATGGTCGTTGAGAAAAGATCCATGAACATAAGAACAAACTTCATGATTTGATGGGACCAAAGTCCACATAGTCCAAGTAACCTATCTGTCATTCAAAAAGGATTTTTATTCAGATAACTGCACATTGTCCAAGTAAACTTATCATTATCAGAATTTTTTAGAGACGGGAAAGCGCTGCAAAACAAGTAATTCGTTTTCAAGCCATTATAAATATGTCTGTCCAGAACAGCTGGTTAATCATGTTTTTCTTTTAATTCTGATCACACAAACACAAACAAACCATGTAAGAGCTTCTGCAGTGATATCCAAGATGCAAAAGAAGACCAGACATATTATAAACACTGCACATTTTTGAAATTTTAGCAAAGAGGAACAGTTATGAAGTTTTTCTTCATGACAGGATATATTATTCCGTAGATAGAAGGTACATCAAAAGTTAATTCAACAGTCAAAGTATAAACTTGACTATAAGAGTAGTTCTTCAGTCAAGTAGTGGCAATTGGCTAGCTTTGAGGCAAAAACCCTGCAGACGATGTGTGCTAGGCATGCTTTTGAAAGCCAAGTTTTAACACAAAAAGTAGATTTTCTTTTCAATGACAATAATTTGCACCATGCTTATGCACTACACACCCTTTTTTCTGTCAACACCTTTGGCAAGATGAACTACTAAAGCATACTAACTGCATGTTGCCATGTTTTCAGGTTTGACTATTTACATATATGTACAGCCAATGCAGAATGGCATAATTTTATAGCACAAGGATTTTTGCTAACTAAACTGTAATAGAAAAACAAGAAAGTGCCTTCTCTCAAGAACACAGTCCCCTGTCAAGGGAAGTCACTTGGAAAGGGATCACTCACATTTGCATACAGAAGGAAAAGAAAGAAAATACAATGTTGTACAACAAATGGCCATAATTGATGGTTAAAGTTTGCACAGTGCCTAGGAGGGCCATCTCAAGGAGTATCGAGAATCAGACGATCCAATGGCAGGCATGTCATAAACTTGAAAGGTGTCTGTTTCAACACCGTAGTCCATCAAAATTTTGTCTTCCAGTTGATCATCATGGTCATACACAAAATCAGGAATCTCAATCTGTCCCTTATGCAATCCCAGATAAATTCTAGACGATTTACATACTTTATTTTCCAGTATAAACTGCATAACACATCAAAAACTGCATGAGCACATCTGCAACAATTAGTTGTAATGAATTGCTTGAATCAAAATGCAAACTCAGCTTAATACTCACCCCGTACTCAAGAAGAAACGACCAAGGGTTGTAAAAAACAGTCTTGACTGAAGCCCTGGATGTAGGAAATACACCACCTAAAGCCTTTCCTTAAAAGCCGGAGGAAGTTCTTCATAGATCAACCAAAAAGTAGACACGCCGGGGCAATTTTCACTCCTTTGAACAGAGGTATGAATTAGAAAGTGAACTAATATCAAATTGCTTCATATGTTCTCATAACAGTGAGGTCGCTTTTTGGTGCTTGCAATAGTGTGCCTTTCTTTCCACTATTGTTTGAGCCTTAATTCAGATACTCGATATTTATATTTTCTGTAAAAAGGTGCTGTACATAATCTAATTTCTAGATATATATGCTTTTGGGTGCTTGCAATAATGTTTTCTAGCCTTATTTTCCACTATTGTTTGAGCCTTCATAATTCAGATTTTCGATATTTATGCTTCTTGGTTTTCTGTAAAAAGTTTTCTAACCAATTAATGCACGCTACAACAACATGCAAAAGGAGAGACAGAACAAGTTATTTTATCTATTAATTCCCTGCACATAGATATCTATGCTTCTTGGTTTCCTGTAAAAAGTGTCCGAAGCAGTTTAAGGCACACTCAAGTAACATGTAAAAGGAGAGGGAGTAAGTTGTTTTATCCGTTAATTGACTACAAAGTGCAGGTCCCATTGACCAGATCAACCACTAGTAAGGTTACTTCTTTAGTGCTTAAATGGAATAAAATACATGCTTTGGACTACAAAGTGCAGGTCCCATTGACAAGATCAACCACTAGTAAGGTTACTTTTTTAGTGCTTAAATGGAATAAAATACATGCTTTGGACTGAAATTCTTGTTTCTTCAATGATGCTGGTGTATTGAAAGCCAAAAGATAGACAAGTTATTGTTGTTCTCTCTATTAATTCCCTACAAGGTGCTAATCCCCATTTACAAGATCAACCTTTAGAAGGGTTATTTTTTAATGTTTAAAAGGCATACAAGATAAGCTTTGGGCTAAAATTTAAGGCACACAAAGAGATACATGCTAAGAGAGAGACAAAGTTGTTTTACCTGTTAATTCCTTACAAAGTACAGATCCCCATTGACAACATCAACCTCCCTATTGTTTAAAAGGAATACAAGATAATCTTTGGACCAAATTTCTTATTTTTACAATGATGCTTCTGTATTAAAATCCAAAGGATATACATATTATTGTTGTTCTAGCTTATAACTCACTACATAAGTGGAGGCCCCCGTTGACAAGATCAACCTTTAGTGGAGTTATACTTTTTAATGTTTAAATGAAATACAAGATAAGGTTTGGACAAAAATTCTGCATTCACATTCTGCATTTTTTGAATGGTGTTGGTGTATTAATTCGTCCAAAGAGAGACAGTTCATTGTCGCTCTATCTGTTAGTTACCTACAAAGTGCTGGTCCGCATTGAGAAGATCAACCTCTAGTGAAGTTACTTCTTTAATGTTTAAATGCAATACAAGGTAAACTTTGGACTAATATTCTGTGTTTTCTCAATGGTGCTTGTGTATTAAATCCTTTTACCAAAGATGTGCAATTATAGGAATGCATTTTACTGTGTCTTAAAAAATTTCCCCATGTTTGCAAAACTTTTAATGAGCTATTAAAGTCAGAAGAATCTTACTGATTTGTCATTTTGATCCATGGAAATATCCTGCTAAGAAATATGTACTTTGTTTTCTACAAGAGTATTCTACCATCTCAATGGTAATGGCGTTTCCACACATTGAGAGGAGAAAATCAAAAGATTAAAAGAAACTGATGATACGTTGCAGCCAGAACTAATATAATCAGTACATGATGTGTCTATAAGAATCAATATTTCTCTTTAATTCTGTAGTTACAAAGCATCTTCTGTCAATCAACTGTATAACTACAATATAAAGTCATATCTTCCAACTTACACTCTCTTCTTCTTCTTGCGTCCCCCCAGCATTCGTTTTCAAGCCATTATAAATATGTCTGTCCAGAACAGTTGGTTAATCATGTTTTTCTTTTAATTCTGATCACACAAACACAAACAGAACCATGTAAGAGCTTCTGCAACGATATCCAAGATTCAGAAGAAGACCAAACATATTATAAACACTGCACATTTTTGAAATTTTAGCAAACAGGAAGAGTTATGAAGTTTTTCTTCATGACAGGATATATTATTCTGTACATAGAAGGTACATCAAAAGTTAATTCAACAGTCAAAGTACAAATTTGACCATAAGAGTAGTTCTTCAGTCAAGTAGTGGAAATTGGCTAGCTTTGAGGCAAAAACCCTATAGACAATGTGTGCTAGGCATGCTTTTGAAGGCCAAGTTTTAACACAAAAAGTAGATTTTCTTTCCAATGACAATAATCTGCACCATGCTTCTGCACTACACACCCTTTTCTCCATCAACACCTTCGGCAAGATGAACTACTAAAGCATAGTAACTGCATGTTGCCATGTTTTCAGGTTTGACTATTTACATATATGTACAGCCAATGCGGAATGGCGTAATTTTATAGCACAAGGATTTTTGCTAACTAAACTGCAATAGAAAAACAAGAAAGTGCCTTCTCTCAAGAACAGAGTCTCCTGTTAAGTGAAGTCACTTGGAAAGGGATCACTCACATTTGCATACAGAAGGAAAAGCAAGAAAATACAATGTTGTACAACAAATGGCCATAATTGATGGATAAATTTTACACAGTTCCTAGGAGGCCCATCTCAAGGAGTATCGAGAATCAGACGATCCAATGGCAGGCATGTCATAAACTTGAAAGGGATCTGTTTCAACACCATAGTCCATCAAAGGTCTGTCTTCCAGTTGATCATCATGGTTATACACAAAATCAAGAATCTCAATCTGTCCCTTCCTAATGTAATCCCAGATAAATTCTAGACGATTTACATACTTTAGTTTCCAGTATAAACTGCATAACACATCAAAAACTGCATGAGCACATCTGCAAAAATTAGTTGTAATGAATTATTTGAATCAAAATTCAAACTCAGCTTAATACTCATCCTACACTCAAGAAGAAACGACCAAGGGTTGCAAAAAACAGTCTTGACTGAAGCCGTGGATGTAGGAAATACACCACCTGAAAACTTTCCTTAAAAGCTGGAAGAAGTTCTTCATAGATCAACCACAAAGTAGACATGCCGGGGCAGTTTTCACTCCTTTGAACAAAGGGATGAATTAGAAAGTGAACTAATATCAAATTGCTTCATATGTTCTCATAACAGTGAGGTCAAGTAGTCTTCACATAATCTCCGTAGCATTAGGACTGACATGGTTTGATCAATATATAAATACCTCTAAAGGCATCCTTGCCAAGTTCAAGGGCACAGTCTACCAAGCATTTTCTGCTGCTCTCTCGTCCTTGCACTGTTGTCAATGCTTCTGGAATAGAAGAAATGATTCAAAATTCATTCTCAAATTTTGAAAAAACTATTATTAATCAAATGCACCTAAAATACCATAACAAAATACCATTATTATTCAAATGCTCCTAAGAGACCATAACAAAATCCATGCAGCTGATGGTTGAATTTACTTTTGCACCATTTCGAACAGTGATATTGGCAGGCCCCGTTTCTCTCTATTGCTGTGCAATGAGGGATCTAACTTTGCTGCCACCTAACCATGGATGCAGAGGATCTAATCAAGATAAATGCTCAGATTCTTCATTTTACTACCCAATACCCACTACTCACAAATCTACCACCGAATTTTCCAGACTGAGGAATAATTGAAATTCTCGGCTTAAAGAAAGGAAGATGGTGCATGGTTAACCTCCTTCTCAATGATTACTGGCGCTCCATATTCGTAAGCCGCCTGCTATCAGATAAAAAAAGAAGAAAAACACTGAACAGGAATGGAGGATGTATATCACTTCACATCGTTGCATGAAATTTTTAAAATCAAATCAATTCCCCATTTATTGAGCCAATCTTATTTGTAACCAATAATCAAAGGGATAGACACAAAGAATTTTAAGATAAATATACTTTGCGTTACCTGTGTCGCCTCATCACTCAATTGTTGGAACTCTGCACTCGCCGTACATTCCTTCAACCTGTTTAAACCCTCTTCCATATATATATATATATATATATATATATATATATATATATATATATATATATATATATATATATATATATATATATATATACACGAAAGCTAATATGGATCTACGATTCTATACTATTTTAACTTGTAGAGTTGTAACCTGTAGAATTGAGATAAAAATGAACGTCAACAATTCATCTAGAGCAACCAACCTGGAGCTGAGGGGTTTGCCATGGCAGAATTAGCACTACCAATTTTGTTCAGTTTACCGAGGCCATTCTCAGGGCGAGGGAAGATCAACCATACAGGCATAATGATATAGCCCAGGTGTGATACAGTAAGAACAAACTGGCAATATCGTTTCAGCTAAATTTGGTGAGCTCAGAGGTGTGTTTGCCTCTCAAGCCCAATTATTCATGCTCATGCAAAAGGAGAGACAGAACAAGTTATTTTATCTATTAATTCCCTGCACATAGATATCTATGCTTCTTGGTTTCCTGTAAAAAGTGTCCAAAGCAGTTTAAGGCACACTCAAGTAACATGTAAAAGGAGAGGGAGTAAGTTGTTTTATCCGTTAATTGACTACAAAGTGCAGGTCCCATTGACCAGATCAACCACTAGTAAGGTTACTTCTTTAGTGCTTAAATGGAATAAAATACATGCTTTGGACTACAAAGTGCAGGTCCCATTGACAAGATCAACCACTAGTAAGGTTACTTCTTTAGTGCTTAAATGGAATAAAATACATGCTTTGGACTGAAATTCTTGTTTTTTCAATGATGCTGGTGTATTAAAAGCCAAAAGATAGACAAGTTATTGTTGTTCTCTCTGTTAATTCCCTGCAAGGTGTTGATCCCCATTTACAAGATCAACCTTTAGAAGGGTTATTTTTTAATGTTTAAATGGCATACAAGATAAGCTTTGGGCTAAAATTTAAGGCACACAAAGAGATACATGCTAAGAGAGAGACAAAGTTGTTTTACCTGTTAATTCCTTACAAAGTGCAGGTCCCCATTGACAACATCAACCTCCCTATTGTTTAAAAGGAATACAAGATAAGCTTTGGACCAAATTTCTTGTTTTTACAATGATGCTTGTGTATTAAAATCCAAAGGATATACATATTATTGTTGTTCTAGCTTATAACTCACTACATAAGTGGAGGCCCCCGTTGACAAGATCAACCTTTAGTGGAGTTATACTTTTTAATGTTTAAATGAAATACAAGATAAGGTTTGGACAAAAATTCTGCATTCACATTCTGCATTTTTTGAATGGTGCTGGTGTATTAATTCATCCAAAGAGAGACAGTTCATTGTCGCTCTATCTGTTAGTTACCTACAAAGTGTTGGTCCGCATTGAGAAGATCAACCTCTAGTGAAGTTACTTCTTTAATGTTTAAATGCAATACAGGGTAAACTTTGGACTAATATTCTGTGTTTTCTCAATGGTGCTTGGGTATTAAATCCTTTTACCAAAGATGTGCAATTATAGGAATGCATTTTATCGTGTCTTAAAAAGTTTCCCCATGTTTGAAAAACTTTTAATGAGCTACTAAAGTCAAAATAATCTTACTGATTTGTCATTTTGATACATGGAAATATCCTGCTAAGAAAAATGTACTTTGTTTTCTAAAAGAGTATTCTGACATCTCAATGGTAATGGCGTTTCCACACATTGAGAGGAGAAAATCAAAAGATTAAAAGAAACTGATGATACGTTGCAGCTAGAACTAATATAATTAGTACATGATGTGTCTATAAGAATCAAGATTTCTCTTTAATTCTGTAGTTACAAAGCATCTTCTGTCAATCAACTGTATAACTACAATATAAAGTCATATCTTCCAACTTACACTCTCTTCTTCTTCTTGCGTCTCCCCGGCATTCGTTTTCAAGCCATTATAAATATGTCTGTCCAGAACAGTTGGTTAATCATGTTTTTCTATTAATTCTGATCACACAAACACAAACAAACCATGTAAGAGCTTCAACAATGATATCCAAGATGTAGAAGAAGACCATACATATTATAAACACTATACATTTTTGAAATTTTAGCAAACAGGAAGAGTTATGAAGTTTTTCTTCATGACAGGATATATTATTCTGTACATAGAAGGTACATCAAAAGTTAATTCAACAGTCAAAGTACAAATTTGACTATAAGAGTAGTTCTTCAGTCAAGTAGTGGAAATTGGCTAGCTTTGAGGCAAAAACCCTATAGACAATGTGTGCTAGGCATGCTTTTGAAAGCCAAGTTTTAACACAAAAAGTAGATTTTCTTTCCAATGACAATAATCTGCACCATGCTTCTGCATTACACACCGTTTTCTCCATCAACACCTTCGGCAAGATGAACTACTAAAGCATAGTAACTGCATGCTACCATGTTTTCAGGTTTGACTATTTACATATATGTACAACCAATGCGGAATGGCATAATTTTATAGCACAAGGATTTTTGCTAACTAAACTGCAATAGAAAAACAAGAAAGTGCCTTCTCTCAAGAACACAGTCTCCTGTCAAGGGAAGTCACTTGGAAAGGGATCACTCACATTTGCATACAGAAGGAAAAGCAAGAAAATACAATGCTGTACAACAAATGGCCATAATTGATGGATAAAGTTTGCACAGTGCCTAGGAGGCCCATCTCAAGGAGTATCGAGAATCAGACGATCCAATGGCAGGCATGTCATAAACTTGAAAGGGATCTGTTTCAACACCATAGTCCATCAAAGGTCTGTCTTCCAGTTGATCATCATGGTCATACACAAAATCAAGAATCTCAATCTGTCCCTTCCTAATGTAATCCCAGATAAATTCTAGACGATTTACATACTTTAGTTTCCAGTATAAACTGCATAACACATCAAAAACTGCATGAGGACATCTGCAACAATTAGTTGTAATGAATTATTTGAATCAAAATGCAAACTGAGCTTAATACTCACCCTGCACTCAAGAAGAAACGACCAAGGGTTGCAAAAAACAGTCTTGACTGAAGCCCTGGATGTAGGCAATACACCACCTGAAGCCTTTCCTTATAAGATATCGCTTACTTGAAATTTAACAGCATCATGATGGAGGATTACGAAACCTTAGCACTTCTATTGATTTTGAAATTGTCCACTAGGTCAACTGAAACTCCTACCCCTGCCTCTGCCATTGGCCTTGCTGCATGCTCTGTTATTGGCTGTCTTGATGAAAATAGCCATGCCCCTGGATCTACTAAATCTCCGTCTGTCACTTGTAGTGCTTAAAGAAGGGCTGCTGTTGGAACCCAGTAAACAGCTCCAAGTCCTAAGTAAACAAGGTCTCAGAATGTGTTGCCTGGCAGCCTCCACCTCTCAAAGAACAAAAACACACCAAACAGATGACAATGGACAAGACAACCATGCAGATTATGGGGAAATAGAATGAATTCGGTGAGAGGATGAGTACAACGTCGGATTTTCTGATGCCAAGGCCAGCTAAACCAGCGGCAAGTGACTTTACGCTCTACCATAGTTGGGGAAATGTGGTTGTTTCCCCAGTGGTAGAGTTGATGAGGGCTATGCGGCCATTGCGGCGAAGCAAGGAGACGTAGGTGGGGAGATCCAGAAATTCGTCTTGGGGAAAATCTACTGGTTTTCTATTGCTGTAGTACGTCTAGTTGGCACTGCAATATCCGCTGCAGGGATCGATCTGGACACCCGTTGCTCTATGAAATAACTTTGTTCGCTTCAGCGTCCCAGTGCAGGCTCATTCCATACCCTGCGATGGTTGCGGTGATATGAGGTTATCGTAAACAATTACAACCACTCAACTACCTTCCCTTAATCGAACGATTAACAATCCTCTAATTTTCTAACACATAATCTAACGGCACACAGGGATGACAGGTAGATTTTAGGGAAGTTCATTTCAGAGGGAAACCCCTTACGGCGTAAATATATAAAGACGGTCAAATAGCATTTTTTAAAATTTTCATATTTTATGATGATGATGATGATGGTGGTGGTGGTTAACGTCCACTGAGACCAAATTGGTCTATCGTACCTATAATTTTCTTTCTTAGTTTCTAATTTTCTGGCTGCTCGTCTTTCTTGGCGAGATTGGTGTTGTAGCTTTCTTTTTTTCCCCTACGGTCTTCCAACTTTCTTTATCTTGCATCTCCTTCATCTCTTCTGATTCTTGGGACATTGGTGTCTTAGCTTCGCGATCTATTGTGTTCGTCCTTTTGAAGATAGTCGGACAAGAAGTTTGGTCTAGGAGATCTGTTTTGCTGTTAAATGAAGATTTATTTTGTGCGGTATTCGAACCCTCATAGTTGTTGATGCTTGAGGGGTTGTCAATTTCAGTCTTTTGTTGTTGGGTGAGGCTTTCCTTCTGCTTGTCTTGAGAGTTGTTTCTTTCTTGCCCGATTTCTTGTGATTCAGAGTCTTCTCGAGAGTATTATTCTTTGATGACAGTGTAGTGTTCCTTTTGTGCTCCTTCCCACCATGTAGATCTGTGGTGATTTTTTCTAGCAGAATTTTCCTGGGAGGCTTTTGGTCAATTTTTGGCTAGGTGGCCTGTCTCAAAGTAGGATCGACATCTGAAGAGGACACTTTCATAATCGAGTTTCTAGTTCCACACAAATCTTTACTTGTTAGGTGTATTTTTGCTGGGAATCCAGTGATGAAGTCCATTTCCACACAGATGCGTGCATAGGTGGTTCTGGCATATTCCTTTGTTTCTAGGCACCTGCAGTAAAATTTCCCAATTGTATAAAGCTTTAGTGACACTACATCATCATGTCCAATGAAATTGAATAGGTGACTTCACATCATGGAGAGTCTTAAAAGAGCAACCCATCACCATCTATCCAAGACTCTTGAACAAATATTTTATCTATTTAAAAAATAAAAAATCTATGATGAACTATTTTGTGTTTATTTTATGCTTTATTAATAATTTATATAAATATTAAAAAATGTAATATTTAAACTTTTATTTTGTATTTATTAATAATTTTTGTAATTAATCTATTAATAACTTTTAATTTTTTTTTTTTTTTTATAATTAATTTTATGTTTTATTAATAATTTATATAAATATTAAAAAATGTAATAACTAAAATTTAAAAATATATTTATAACATTAATAAGTAAAAAAGTTCACGATACAGCTCAACAAAATATTGAATTATAACCCAAGAAAATCAAATTAAAAATATAGTTTTAAACAACCCAACAACTCCAACTAACTCTGGTATAACTCAAAAAATATAATATAGTTTTGAACAAACCAATGGTGTATAAAATAAACTTATTGTAATTTATTCTACGTTTTATTAATAATTTATACTCCAACTAATATGACGAGCTCTGGTATAACTCAAAAAAATATAATATAATAAACTTATTGTAATTTATTTTATGTTTTATTAATAATTTATGTAAATATTAAAAATTGTAATAACTAAAATTTAAACAATTTTATGATACAGTTAAAAGAACATTGAATCATAACCAAAGAAATATCAAATTAAAAATATAGTTTTAAACAACCCAACAACTACAACTAATAGGACAGGCACTGTTATAAGTCAAAAAAATATAACATAGTTTTGAACAACCCAATGAGTTGTGGTCCTACATTATTGATATTTTCTCGTAAGTGTGAACAATTAATTTTGGAAACCATGGTAAATCATTGCTACTTTCCAATACCAGAACAAATACGGTGAATTGTTATTTCAAACAAAAATAAAAAGCACAGATGCCATTAGTATCATACCAGACATTTGGTACAAAGCATGGAAGTTCTATTTCAGAAAAGCGCAAATGCCACTAGTATCATACCAGAAATTTGGTACAAAGCATGGAAGTTCTATTTCACAACGTGCTTTTAGATTTGTAAATTTACAGAAGTAAAAACAATAGTCTATCTGCGAAATTATAAATTGTTGTACTTTTCGCGGAATAGACAAAGTTAGAAATCAATCGTCATATATTTACTAAAATCTACACAACTTGTTACCGTGGTGCACACTTCATCAAAACATGAAGGCCAACTGTATATTCCAGAAATTAACTACATTCTCATGCTGGCATGCGTCTTTTGTAAATCTTTCTTGATTAATTATGAACAATTCAAATTAACAGCCCAAAGATCATCAATACCGAATATTTCACAAACAAAACTTAATATGATCTATGACATACCTTGATTAACAGCGGAAGATGTAATGGCTGCCATCTACTTTCTTCTGACTCCTACTCTTCTTCTCAGAATTCGGTTTCTCTTTCTAGCCCTGTTTCTTTATGCGCTTCTTGATGGAGAAGAATGCGACTCTCTTGGCAGGGGGAGAGAGGACCCAATCCTTTTTATATTATTTAACACTAAATCTGGTACGTCCATCATATACCAATTCAACGCTTTAATGCTTTAATGCTTTTAACGCTTTTAACGCTTTAATGCTTTAATCGGGTCACATTAAGATTTAGAAACTGCAGATTTCTAACATTCTCCCACTTGACCCGACTATTCATAATATTAAGTGTTGAACATCATACTATGATAAATTGCTGAGAGTTATGGCGGTTGTGCACTATTAATTCAATGCATTTCCTTCCATATACTACAATACCAGCAAACCATCAATTCATACTCATAATTTATATAAAACAACATAATGGTCCACATAATGTCTTATATCATAATGATTAAACATAATATCTTTATAAGACTCTTTCTTGTTTAAAATTACATAAAATACGTACTACTATATTAAAACAAGAGACACATAATTGTATATCAGAAACACATAAAAGAGCTCAGAATGTCACACATCAATTACAATTAATACAACCAAGACCCATTCTTTGAACATGTTCCTTAAATTGTCTTGGTTGTAACCCTTTCGTCAAAGGGTTTGCAATCATAAGTTCTGTCCTGATGTGCATGATTGACACTCTTTGTTTCTGAACCTCATCTTTCACAACAAGATACTTCAGATCTATGTGTTTGACACCTTTAGAGTACTTGTCGTTCTTTGAGAAAAATACTGCTGCAGAGTTATCACAATAAATTTTCAGCGGCTTGCTAATGGTGTCGACAACCGCAAGTCCTGAAATAAAGTTCCGCAACCATAATGCATGAATTGTGGCTTCAAAACATGCCACAAATTCTGCCTCCATAGTGGATGAAGCAACGATAGTCTGCTTCGCACTTTTCCATGATATGGCACCTTGAGCAAACATAAACAGGTAACCAAAAGTCGATTTTCTAGTATCGATGCATCCTGCAAAATCTGAATCGCTATATCCGATCACCTCCGATTCATTGGATCTTCTATACATGAGCATGTAATCTTTCGTGCCTTGTAAGTACCTCAAAACTTTCTTTGCAGCTTGCCAATGTTCCCTTCCTGGATTACTTTGATACCTCCCTAACATACCGACCGCAAAGCTGATATCCGGTCTAGTACAGGTTTGAGCATACATCAGGCTACCAACAACAGATGCATATGGAATTGATTCCATTTCCTTTCGTTCAACATCATTCTTAGGACATTGCATGAGACTGAATTTATCACCTTTCTGTACAGGAACTGTCCCAGGTGAACACTTACTCATTCCAAATCTCTCTAGAATCCTTTCGACATATCCTTTCTGAGACAATCCCAATATTCCTTGTGATCGATCACGGAATATTTCTATTCCAATCACATAGGATGCCTCTCCCATATCTTTCATTTCAAAGTTCGTTGAGAGAAATTCCTTAGTCTCATGCAATATACTTAAATTATTTGCAGCAAGCAAGATGTCATCAACATAAAGGACTAGATAAATAAACTTGCTCCCACTGATCTTTTGGTATAGACAGTGATCAACCGTATTTTCCTTAAAACCAAAGGATGTAATAATGGTATTGAACTTAATATACCATTGCCGGGATGCTTGTTTAAGCCCATATATTGACTTCTTAAGTTTACACACCAATTGTTCTTTACCTTCTATAGAAAAACCCTCAGGTTGATCCATGTAAACATCCTCATCAAGATTTCCATTCAGAAAGGCTGTTTTCACATCCATTTGATGCAACTCCAAATCATAATGAGCTACTAATGCCATTATTATTCTTAGTGAGTCCTTTTTCGAAACAGGAGAAAATGTCTCCTTGTAATCAACACCATCTTTCTGAGTGTAACCCTTAGCAACAAGTCTAGCTTTATACCGTTCGATATTACCACTAGAGTCGTGTTTGGTTTTAAAAACCCATTTGCATCCGACTCTTTTACAGCCATGTGGTAACTCAACGAGATCCCAAACTTCATTCTGTTGCATGGATTTCAGTTCTTCTTTCATGGCATTAATCCATTCCTTTGACTCTTTACTTTCTACAGCATGTGAAAACGAAACTGGATCCTTATTGATTCCAATATCATAATCTGATTCTTGCATATAAACCACATAATCATCAGAAATAGCTGACCTACGATTTCTTTGAGGTCTTCTTAATGCTACTTGTTGTGGTTCATGCATATCAGCATTATGTAAGTCATTTCCTTCAGGAAGTACTTCTTCATTTATATGTTGTTCATTATCATCATGCTGTTCTACAACAGCTGGAACAACATTTGGAGTAATAGTAGATGGAGGAACTATTCTAGGCAATGTAACATTTACCCTTGTTTCCTTTATTTCTACTATTTCTCTTCGAGTACTCCCACTGACTTCACCATTCTCAATGAATCTTGCATTACCAGTTTCTACAATTCTTGGACTATGATTAGGACAGTAAAACACGTACCCTTTAGATTTCTCAGGGTAACCTAAAAAATACCCACTGATCTTTCGAGAATCTAATTTCTTTTCATGTGGATTATAAATTCTTGCTTCCGCTGGACAACCCCAAACATGCAGGTGTCTTAAGCTAGGTTTCCTGTTAGTCCATAACTCAAAAGGAGTCTTTTGAACAGCTTTACTAGGAACCCTATTCAACAAATAATTAGCGGTTTTGAGAGCATACGACCACAAATTCTTAGGTAGTGTAGAATCTGACATCATACTCCTAATCATATCTATTAACGTCCTATTGCGCCTTTCTGCTACACCATTTTGCTGTGGTGTACCTGGCATTGTGTATTGCGCACATATGCCATGACTTTCGAGGAATTTTGCAAATGGACCTGGACACTGGCCTGACTCATTATATTTACCATAATATTCACCACCTCTATCAGACCTTATGATTTTCACCTTTTTATCTAATTGCCTCTCAACTTCCTTTACAAATGTCTGAAGGACATTCACAGATTGAGATTTTTCATGAAGCAAATAGACATAACCATAACGGGAAAAGTCGTCAATAAAAGTGATGAAATACTTTTCTCCATTAAAGGCTGGAGTGTCCATAGGTCCGCAAATATCAGTGTGTATTATTTCAAGAAGCTGGCTGCTTCTAGTGGCTCATTTCTTATTATGTTTGGTTTGTTTACCTTTAATACAATCCACACATAATTCTAGATCACTAAAGTCCAAATTTGACAAAATTTCATTACTTACTAGTCTCATCATTCTTTCTTTGGATATATGACCTAGTCTTTTATGCCACAAGAAAGCAGAATTTTCATTCACCATGCTACGTTTACATCCAACATTATTTACTACATTCAACAAGGAATTCGCATAAGTGTCATTCAGTTTCAATTTATATAAACCATCAATTAGAATACCAGAACCAACATTATCAGTATTCTTATATAAATCAAAACAGCCAGATCCAATCATACATCTAAAACCAGAATTATCCAACTTACTTACGGAAATAAGGTTTCTAGATAATGAAGGTACATAAAGGGTACTGTATAAGTCTAATACATATCCACTTTCTAGAATTAGACGATAAGTCCCAATGCCTTCAATTGAAGATTTCATTCCGTTTCCCATAAAGAGAAAACGATCTTCATTTGGATTTATGGTTCGGATCATAAGAAATCCCTGCATATTATTGGAAACATGAGTTGTAGCACCAGTATCAAGCCACCATGTATTAATGGGAACTTCAACTAAATTTGATTCAAAACATATGAAAGATAGATAATTACCTTTCTTTTCGAACCAAGCTTTCCTTTTCGGACAGTCACTTTGATAATGTCCTTTCTTTTTACAGAAATGACATTGAACATCCTTTAGTTCCTTCTTTTCCTTATCCTGCCCATTCTTAGCAGGTGCCTTTTTCTTCTTGAAATGACTTGATTTTCCTTTCTTTTCTTTACCAGCTTTATTACTCACAAAGCTTACTGAGTGATTCACTTGATTTTTCAAACGTCCTTCTTCCTGAACAAGTCTACTGGCCAATTCATTAACATTCCACTTATCCTTTATAGTGTTATAGTTAATCTGAAAAGGTCCATATTCAGAAGGTAGCGAGTTTAGGATGAACTGGACAAGAAAAGAATCCTCTACTGTAAGTCCCAGGGAGTTTAACCTTGCTGCAAGATTAGTCATCTCTATAATGTGCTCTTGCATAGTTCGCGACCCATCAAACTTCATGGTCGTGAGTTCTGCCATAAGAGTACCAGCGAGTGACTTATCAGCTGAACGAAAACGCTCTTCCACAGACTGCATATATTCCTTAGCACTTTCTGTTTGTGGAATTGTTGACTTGATGTTGTTAGCAACAGTCATCTTAAAATACATAAGGCTCAATCTGTTACTGCGTTCCCATGCTTTATGGTGTGATTTTTCTGCCTCAGTACTATCTTTTGTAAGAGCAGCAGGTTTATCCTCAAGGAGTGCCAAGTCAAGATCCTGAACACCTAAATGGAAATTGACTTGTTCTCTCCATTCAGAAAAATTAACACCAGTGAACAATGTAACAGATGAAGCATGTGTATTCATGGGAACTCCTGCAAATTAAAAAAAATGAAATAACTGTAAGCTCATAACTAACACGATTCAGATGTAGACATAATAGTATAATATAGCACTCCTTTGGGTAGATACTATCTTATACTTAACATAATTAAATACCAAAACATAAGTAGGTAATAAATATATTCAATTAAATAGAACTGACATCTTTGGATGATCAATATTTATTTAATCAAAATATCTATTAAACCTCATCATGTCAACTAGTTATAGAACAAGACTTTCCTTTGGGTAAGCTCTCAGGTTCTATCATTAGTGACGCCAGTGTTAATTGGTATTATTATAACTGGCAATTTCTATCAATAATCATTATGTCACTTATGCACTAAATGATTATTCTGATTTTGACCACTTTGGTGATTAACAAAATCATAAATCTCATGTGCATAAATGATTTATAACACATACTTTATGCAAAACAATTTCAATCCCACGAAGTAAAAATTCTGGTCGATTACAGGCCCCAACAAACCCAATGCATAAATCTGGCAGAATATGGGAAAAGTGAGTTTCGCTCGCACTTTCCTTTCAATGAGGAAGGCGAAAGGAGCAAGCACAACCGTAGTGGCGGCATTCCGGTATACTACAAGCACAAAGTGATTCATCCCTCTATTAAAAGAGACTTTCGAGATAATATTCATGCCCGCATATCCAAACTAAATTGATCGCAATAGGTTGCGAATACGTGGAGAATTATGAATCGAATTATGAATCAAAATTCCACCGAAAAAATTCCTGAGCTCTACATTTCACCAACGAATCGGATATGGGCAATCGCCGGTATCATATTCGTTATTATATTTTATCACAGAATGACAGAAATATTTTACTCAGTAATAAAGCAGTGGATGGTGGATCAATTAAAGCAGATACGCGAAGAAAGCAAATTACTTGATCAGAAAATTGTGGGCATGCGGAGGATTTGATTAACATCATGAGTAAAACACAGAACAGATCAATTGCAATCATAGGAAATATTCAGTTATTGATTGGTGGCTCTGATACCAAATGTAAATCTTTCTTGATTAATTATGAATAATTCATATTAACAGCCCAAAGATCATCAATACCGAATATTTCACAAACAAAACTTAATATGATCTATGACATACCTTGATTAACAGCGGAAGATGTAATGGCTGCCATCTACTTTCTTCTGACTTCTACTCTTCTTCTCAGAATTCGGTTTCTCTTTCTAGCCCTGTTTCTTTATGCGCTTCTTGATGGAGAAGAATGCGACTCTCTTGGCAGGGGGAGAGAGGACCCAATCCTTTTTATATTATTTAACACTAAATCTGGTACGTCCATCATATACCAATTCAACGCTTTAATGCTTTAATGCTTTTAACGCTTTAATGCTTTAATCGGGTCACATTAAGATTTAGAAACTGCAGATTTCTAACATCTTTGTCACCATTTCTTTCCAAGATGCTACCAAGATCTGCAATGCCTATAGTATCTATGTACGATTCGTGTTAAATTAAAATATATAACATAACCTTGCATTTAAATTGTATTTCACAGAAATTGATGTCGGTGTGCTTCTTGATAAGTGAGTGAATTAATGGCTCGTCAATAAAGTTATGTGAAACACTTACTTTGTGCCATTAAATTTGTTTAAACACACAAACTTAAAGATTCTCGTTTCAACGAAGACTAGAACAAAACCAATTCCTTCCGAATCATTATTTGTATCAACAACAGGTTGGAACATGTAAGCTTATTCATACCAACATTCAGTAAACTATTCATTTTACCATTAGAGTTTGTTATTTATTTTTTCTATTTTTTTGATAATGTAATGGAAATTAGTGATGATGATTTAACGCCTAGCTACCAAATTCGGCCGTACTGGCCCGAAAAATTCAAAAATACTACAGTACGATTAGGTTCGGCTGCAAGTTGCAATTCGGTACAATATTTTTTTAAAATAATTTTTTTTTTAATTAAAAAAATTTATAATGAATGGTAAATAGTAGGTTGAAAATATTACAATTATAAAAGAAAATTTTAATATAAAATTTAATATTTAAATAGAAATTTCTATATTATTCAAAACATTAAAAGCATAAATTTCCAATTAAAAAAAAGAATGTAGTTACCATCTAAAATTTGTTAATAAAAAATTTAATACACATTACTCAAAAACATTAAAGACATACTATTCAATATTAAAAAAATTGCAGTTATGATGTAATTTGGTAAGGATTTTTGTTAATAAAAAATTAAATATTTAAAAATTAAAAATAGAAATTTCTATATTAAAAAAGTATAGTAAATAGTAAATTTCATATTAAAAAAAGTACAGTTGTAAAATACAGTAAATTTTATATTAAAATATTGTGGAAAATAGTAAGTTTATACTTGTTAAAAATAATAATTTTTTATAACAAAGAATAATAATTTTTTATTTATAAATATTTATAAAATATATAATTTCCATTAGTAAATAGTAAATTGCATATTAAAAAAATTACAGTTGTAAAAAACAATAAATTTTATATTAAAATATTGTAGAAAATAGTAAGTTTATACTTGTTAAAAATAATAATTTCTTATAACAAAGAATAATAATTTTTTATTTATAAATATTTATAAAATATATAATCTCCATTTTTTTCTATTTGAATTTCATACTTCTCTTCTTTCCCATAGTAAAGAAATCGAAACCATGAATTAAAGTTTGGGTGTGCTTCTATCTACACTCTAAACAACTCTTTGAAAAATCTACAAAGAGACATTTAGGTTGTTTTAGTTATTAATTAATAATGTTATCATTTTTAAGCCTTATATTAAAATTTAGGATTTGACTAAGTGATTTTTTTTAAATATATTGTAAACCTAGTTTTTATTTTTTATTTTTTATAATTGTATTTTGGAAGATCTATATGTTGATATTATTATTTAATTTGATTTAAGATTTTATTCCATTAGAAAATGTTGTTAATATCAACATTATTTTTCTTGTGTTTTACAATTTAATAATTTATATATTAATATCAATTTTTTTATGTTTTACTATTTAATAATTTATATATTAATTTTTTATAAAAATGAAAAGATAATTATATATTTAGAAATGCAATGCCATTAATATTAGAAATTTTAATAGTTAATATAGAGAATATTATTTGATATTTATATGATAATTTTTTTTTAATGAAAATTAAAAAATAAATATATATTAAGAAATGTAATGTACTTAATATTAGAAATTTTAATAGTTATTTAAATAAATAAATAATGTTAAATGTGTAATTTTTTTAAAAAGTAAATAAATTTATGATTAATGTTTCATAATAATAATAATAATAATTTTGATCACTTTCTAGTAAAAAAGGTAAACTTACAAATCACATAATTATATTTAATTCCACAAATTAAATAAACTTAATGTTTAAATGAAACAACTTAAATTCACATATCTTCTTAGTGCATTAAATCCAATAAGCCATGGATGCTTTAGAATATTAGTTGTTAACAAGCCACAAGTAATTTATTAAAGAGTACTCTAACAATGCCACAGTTTAGCTTTGAAAATAATCAAAATTTTGGTAAAATTTTGACAAAAATCTGGTTAAAATATTTGGAAATATAAATTATAGTGATCAAAGTTTAAGATTGTGAGTGCATCAGAAATTTTTGATTTTGATATACTAAATTCATTTTCACTATTAAAAAATTATTCATCTTAATATATTTTTTGAGAAATTATAACCCCAATAAACACCACCATTCCATTAATTTCTTTCTTTTGTTTATACTTGAATGCATCTTACCTGAAATGTTCGTGAATTTTCCGAAATTTTTGAATGCTAACCAGATGTAGTCTCCTCTGCCTTATGCGCCATGACATCGACAATGCGAGTCCGTTACAATTTGAGAGTTACGCTCGCCAGACATTAGAGGCCGAATAAGCGGTTCTTGAGCTGGAAGTCATGATTTGATAGGAAGGTCAAATCAATGAAATTCGTTAAGATAATTTGAACATTGTCCTGTGAATTTTGTCCCTTGATGCGGGTTTACACCTCCACAGAAAGATGTTAAATTTTTTTTTAAGCTGGAATTGCAATGAGAATCATACATTTTGCTCCTACAATGGCAGTTGGCACTTAGATTATCCTTCAAAAGGCCCCTAGTTCTGTAGATTTCCTACCACATTTAGCAAGAAAACATGACCAATAGATCTGGAGACACAAGGGGTGCTTGTCACACCCTCTATAACATACATATATAAAAAAAAAATTATGATTACCTTACAAGTTGATTTACTGCATTGTATACCTCATAATATTAAGTATTGTCGCATATGGAACTCAATGATGCATTATCAACACTTTATACTACATAACATTGTCAATCTATGCGGCCAGGTTCCAACACCTTACCATATGTTGGTTATACGCTGCCATGATATATATTTTACATGGTGTTTGGGTTTGTGGCCGTATTTGACTCACATCTAAACCCTTAACCCTATGACCCTCCCCAGTACACGGTGTATTAATGCAGCGCGGAGTTTGGTGGTCCGACCGCAGCCATTGCAGGCGCCAAGTCATCCGTTGTCTTTATGAGCTCAATCCACCTCTTGGTAGGTGGCGTGACTTGCCCACCCGGCCATGTGACACCTCGGGTTCGGGTATCTCGGTTACTCCGCTCCAGCTTCCCGCTCTACTTCGACGGTCAGGATCTGATTCTTAGATCGAAGGGCTGGAAAGAGCCGAGGGTTTTAGGGCTGCTCAAAACCCCACCGGAGCAAGCCCAGAACTCATTTTTCACAAGTCCTTCCGATTCCACTTGGTGCTCTGACGCCGGTTCGAAACCTCCAGCGTCGTCTTCACACCTTGCCAAACCTCAGGAGATCGTGGAGTGCCCAGCGTTACGCCTGCACAGGTAATGGCCATCTGTTCTTAATTTAAAGTTTGCATTCAGAGTGAGTTAAACTGTTATTCACTCACGGTTCATCCTAATTTGTTTCTCTTTGCTGGCAAGGTGTGCAGATGGGTCTGGTCAAACCCCTTCGACAGTGTCACAACATTTAAGCTCAACGCCTCAGCTTTCTCGGCGGCCACAGGTAAGTTTACACTTCTTATTGCACTTTTCTCCTGCATGTGAGAGCTCAGAAGCTCCTCGACCTTGATATATTCGTATTTATGATTGTGGCAGCCCGTCGTTCGAACGCTGGTTGGCCTTACTTCGATTGCTGAGGTATTTCCAAGCGGACCCTCACGGTTTATATGTGTTTGTTATTTGACTTGAGTCTATGTCCAGCACCGGGATACATAGTCCATGGCGACCCATGTACTCAGTCTCATTTATCTGTGGATTAATTTCGTTATGGTGTAATCGCCCCTTTCGACATATTTAGACATTGGTTCTCTGTACTTGATATATGATATTGCACAGGACCTGGCCCTAATGCATAGTCTTGGGTTATGAATCTAGGCTTTATTTTTGGAAGTTTTCTGTTATACATTTGCACAATATTACCCTTCTAGGGTTTTACTATCGGGGTATTTTGTTTTAATTTATATATATGGAACGTGGCTCTGTCCGAACCCCCTCTGGTTGCTTGCGCTTTGAGCAATGTTATTAAAATGGGTTGCATACTTAACAATAGTAATATAAATCTCGGTTGGTCTTTCCTTGTTTACTGTTGATTTCTGTCTCCAACTATGGTAAGCTGCCCGTCTCAGCGACGACAGGGCTCTTGATTTACTTCAAGTTTCCGTTACGGTTTCAGGAAAAACGTTCTAGTATTTTCCATATGTTTTTGCCTATAATAGCTTGCTATGAATGTTCTCAATTTGTTTTAATCAGCACACCTTATTTCTTTCCTTCAGCAAAGTTGAATGATACGCATGTATAAAGTACTTCTATGGTAGCATGCACGGTTTTTTTTTGATCTATTATCTCGTTTTTCCTTTTCATCTTATAATGAACCGATTCCTCGGTGACTGTAACTGCAAACATTGCTATTTGTTAATAATGATTGTAACAGTTTATGGTATGGCTTTCCATCTCGTACGTTTACAGAATATGTTTATTTCCTTCTTTGTCTGGAACAGTATATTAGTTCCTCGCTTTTTCAACAGATTCTTATAAATATAAATGGATTCACTTCTGCCTGTCGATGTGTTTTAATTCCGAACTACCGCCGGTATTTACTACTCAGGCTCAGAGGTCTCCAATCTTGTTCTTATTTTAGCATATTTCGTTAACAGTTTGTTTGTATTCAAGGGTTCCGGACTGCTTGTCCCGTTAACAGCT
This sequence comes from Pinus tabuliformis, assembly GCA_031772625.1. Lineage (NCBI taxonomy): Eukaryota > Viridiplantae > Streptophyta > Pinopsida > Pinales > Pinaceae > Pinus > Pinus tabuliformis. The sequence continues at coordinate 659,208,908 of CM062807.1, forward strand.
TTTCCTACTTGAGACTACCTCTGTCTCTCTGATTGCTTCGTATCATGTTGATCGTTTTATAATCTGTTGTTTAATTGAAAACTACACCTGTGTAGCTATGTTAACAGTATAGCAAGTTTTCAGGTCATGTCTAACAGTTAATAACCTGTCCTTAAATTAAACTACATCTATGCAGTTATATTAATAGCGTGACAGTAATCACGGGAATGAAACACAGTTATCATTTGACCACTGTAAGTCTACTGTACATTCCTCATTTTAATTTCAACAGAGACTCTGCAGTTTGAAACCATACCTGGTTCACCAGAGTCATGAACAGGTACTTAAGCAAGTCGTCGGTACCTCGATTCTGCTCTTCCACCCAGCCATGAGATCCATCTCTCAGACGAAATTCTCCCCCCGAGCCATCTTGCAGGCCTCAAGCCCTCAACAAGATCTGTGCACCTTGTGCCTGGTTATCTGGTCCTTACCAGACTTAACTAGTTTTCCTTTGTATTTTTCCTTTTCCTTTTTTCCTTGGAAAAGATCTCTTCTGTCTGTCCCAACAGCACAGAACTTCCTCCCTACAGCCAGGACTTTTCCTGTTTGGGAGGGTAGTTTCAATCAGTTATTACAACTGATCTCTTTCTTTGAAATCCACCTCCTAGAGGCTGCCAGCATTTCAAGAAAATATTTAAATTACTTTAATAAAATAGTTTGTCAAAGTTTTGTTTTTTAAACATAAAACAACAACTGCCATACTGTCTTTTACCATAGTAAAATTTCACATTTACATCGTCTGGGGTCATTACATCTCCCCCTCCTGTGATTGGACATCGTCCCGATGTCTGTTTCCCTTAAACAAATTCGGGTAAGCTTCTTTAAGGAGTTCCTCATCCTCCCAAGTGGCCTCTTCAGGCCCATAGTGCTGCCACTGCACTTTAGCTTGGAAAATAACCCGTTTCCGCAGCCGCACTTCTCTCCGGTCGAGAATGTTCAGTGGTTCGACCAGAACCTCGCCTTCCAGCTCGACCTGCAAACAGCAACAGATTTAGTTATTTCCTTGTTTAAGAACAAAGCTTATCTAGAATGACCAGATTAATTCTTACCCGAACATCCTGCCATTGGATCACATGTTTAGGATCGTAGACGTATTGTTTTAGTACGGAAACGTGAAAAACATTGTGGATCTTAATATGGCTTGGTAGGGCGAGTTGATAAGCTACTGGCCCCACTCTTGCCAGGATTTGAAAAGGTCCAAAATAGCGAGGTGCAAGTTTGGCACACCCACTCCACTGCAAGGTACTCCTTCTGGCTTGGATCCTTACAAAAACATGGTCTCCGACCTGGAATTCTTTGAACCTTCTCTTCCGGTCTGCAAAACTTTTTTGTCTATCCTGAGCAGCCTTTAAGTTGTTACGCACCTTTTTCACCATGTCTTCCATTTCTTTGAGCATATCCGGGCCAAATCTTAACCTATCCTCAGGTCCACCCCAACTTGAGGGTGTGCGGCACTTTCGCCCATACAGGACCTCAAAAGGACTCAGCTGTGTTGATGAGTGATACCCATTATTATATGCGAATTCAACCAGGTGGAGGTATTCCTCCCATTGGGTTGGTTTCATCATAACACATGCTCTCAGCATGTCCTCCACTACCTGATTCACCCGTTCCGTTTGACCATCGGTCTGGGGATGATAGGCTGTGCTAAAGTTCAGTTGTGTTCCCAGTTCAACAAACAATGTCCTCCAAAAAGTTGATGTGAACTTAACATCACGATCCGAGATTATTACCTTCGGAAGTCCATGCAATTTGAACACATTTTGCATGAAAATATGAGCAATTTGCACAGCTTTATATGTGGATTGTACCGGTATGAAGTGTGTTGTCTTACTCATCTTATCCACTACCACCATAATGGAATCATTATTTTTCTTCGTTCGAGGCAACCCGGTTATAAAGTCCATGGAAATAGTTTCCCATTTCCATTCCGGAATGGGTAAGGGTTGTAGCAGCCCTGCTGGATGCAAATGCTCCGCCTTAATCTGTTGACATTCTAGACATCGCGCTAGATATTCAGCTACCTCCTTCTTCATTTTTGGCCAATAGTATTCCTTCCGAAGTGCGGTGACCATTTTCTGGTATCCTGGATGCCCGGTGTAATGGCTGATATGAAATTCGTCCAGAATCAGTTTTCTAAGACCATCTTCATTGGGTACATACAGCCTTTTATGGAAATACAGCATTCCGGCATCATCTAACTCGTATCCCTGTTGTATTTCCTTATCAGAAAGTTGCTGTACCTGCTGTTTAATTTGCTGATAAACAACATCTTGATCAGCCGCTAATTTTATCTTTTCAAGTAAGGTACTCCGCCATTTACTGATCGAAATTCTGCACACACATTGCACCTTTCGACTCAATGCGTCAGCTACCTGGTTCTCCTTTCCCTTCAAATGCTTAATTTCAAAATCAAACCCACTTAAGAAGTCTGCCCAACGAGCTTGTCTCGTATTTAAGGTGGGTTGGTTGAAATAGCTTGTTAAACTGTGATGGTCTGTCAACAACAGAAATTTCCTTCCCAAAAGGTAATGTCGCCACATTTTCAGTGCATGGATAACGGCTGCCAGTTCCAAGTCGTAAGCAGAGTATTTCTGCTGATGTTCCTTTAGCTTTCTTGATTCGTATGCAATTACTCTTCCCTCTTGCATCAGCACTCCTCCCACACCCTCTTTGCTCGCGTCAGTGCAGACCATGTAATCCTTATTAGGATCAGCTATACTCAAAATGGGCGCTGTGGTGAGTAAGTGCTTAAGCTGCTCAAAGCTCCGCTGACATTCTGAGGTCCACTTAAATACCTTCCCTTTCTTTTGTAAGGAGGTGATAGGGTATGCTACCCTTGAAAAGCCTTCCACAAACCTTCTATAATAACCCGCTAGCCCCATAAAGGACCTAATATCTGCCACGTCCTTTGGTATGGGCCATTCCATTATAGTTCTGATTTTTTCAGGGTCTACTGCAATCCCCTCCTTTGTGATTACATGGCCTAAGTATTGTATCTCCTCCCGAAAGAAATCACACTTACTAAACTTTGCATATAACTGATGTTCTCGCAAAGTTTGCAACACCACTCTAAGGTGTTCCTCATGCTCCTTCCTTGATCGGGAGTAAATCAGAATATCGTCTATGAATATCAACACAAATTTATCTAAGAACCTGTGGAACACACTGTTCATCAAACACATGAAGGTAGTAGGTGCATTGGTCAGACCGAAAGGTAGCACCACGAACTCGTAATGCCCATACCGCGTTCTGAAAGTTGTCTTTGCGATATCCTCCTCTTTAATTCTAATCTAATGATAACCAGATCGCAGATCGATCTTAGAGAACACCGTTGCCCCCTTCACTTGATCAAAGAGTTCGTCAATCCGGGGCAAAGGATATTTATTTTTTATTGTGAGCTTATTCAGCTGACGATAATCAATACACATCCGAAAAGTTCCATCTTTCTTTTTGACAAATAACACTGGGGCTCCCCAGGGTGATACACTGGGACGGATGTAATTTTTGTCTAGTAGCTCCTGCAGTTGCATTTTTAATTCTGTTAGTTCTGGTACGCTCATTCGGTATGGTGCCCATGACACGGGTGCTGCCCCCGGAATCAATTCAATGGTAAAGTCCACATCTCTTTTAGGTGGTAATCCCGGTACTTCCTCTGGAAAAACATCTGCAAATTCTTGTACCACCGGAATGTTGCCCAGCATAGCAGTTTTATCTTTCTGATTTGCGTAACCCACCTGAATAACGTAAATTTGACATTTCTTTTTGATGCATTTAGCTAACTGAGATGCTGTAATGGGTCGAATCTGTACGGGATGCTTGATTCCTTGCAGTTCCTGCTGCTCTCCTAGCTCATTTTTATAGTAAATGGTTTTAGTCTTGCAGTTCACTAAGGACCAGTGTTTTTCCAGCCAATCCATCCCAATCAGGATGTCATATGAACCCAAGGGTAGTACGTTTAGGTCCGCCACTATTGGCTGTCCTGCTATGGTTAAAGAGCAATTATTTATTTTTGCCAAGACCCGTCTCTTGGCTCCTGTAGCTAATTGGACCAACCATGGATTTCTGAATTTTTCAGATTGTAACTTACACTGTTCTACTATCTTTGGGCTAATATAACTTAAAGTAGCTCCTGGATCAATAAGAACAGCTATAGAAAGGTTTGAAATTTTACCTTCAAATTCCACCATAGTCGGCTGGTATTCCGCTTGGCGGTCCTCCAAGGCTACGTTAATTCTTGGTACACTACGTGCCACGTCCCCAACGGTCGATGCCTCATGAATTTGGGATATCTGGTCCGTCCCCTTTCGCTGTGGGCAGTTTTTAACATAGTGAGGTCCTCCACAGCCCCAGCATTGAACTGGAGGTCTGGTCATCCCTTCACCTTCTGGCCTAACAAGCTGTTCACTTACTTTAGATTCACTTATTGGCCTAGCTCGGGGCGCACTTTTTGCTACAGTTCTGCTGTTTAACCCTTTACCAGCCCCCTTACCTCCATTACTGCGACCTCCTTTGCTGTTTCCAAACATCCGACTACTCTTTTTTTCATTCCATTTTTTACTTGAAGCATCCCCCTTCTGTTTATTCTGCTGGTAGCAGATTCTCGCTTTACGAATAGCCTCATCCATGGTCCTAGGATTGTCAAACTCAATCCTCTCTCTTATATATGAAGGTAAGCTACTCACAGACCTTTGTACCTTAGCTTTTTCCTCTTTGATATAAGGTACATAACGTAGTAGAGAAGTAAAACGGTTAATGAACTCATCCATAGTCTGCTGCCCCAGTCTTAAATCATGGAATTCTCTCGCCTTTTCATCGTAGAAGCGCTCGGTCAGGTATCTTTCTTTGAAGTATTTCTGAAACTTCTCCCATGTGATGGTCCGTTCACTTACCCCCTTGACAATCTTGATTTCCTCCCACCACAGGGTTGCCTTGCCTTGTAACTGGAAAATAGCCAGTCGCGCCTTCAAGTTATGATCATACTCGTACAACTGAAAATATTTGTTCATATTTATTAGCCATGCTTCAGCTGCTTCTTCCTGTTCTCCATCGAAATGTGGGGGTTTAATTTTTCGAAATTCTCCCTGCAGCTCCATTCTCTGACGTTTTGAGGTTTGCTGTTCTGGTACATTATCAGAATGATCCTCCTTACCTTCTGAATTTTCAGGTCCAAACTGATAGTCTTGTTCTTCTGTCATCCTCTGCTGTTCCGCGCTGGGATTAGATAAGGGTGGGTTCTGCCTGTCCGACAAACTCTTCAGAATTCTCTCTTGTTCTACTGTCAAGCGCGCGTTGTCTTCTCGTAATCGTGCCATCTCATTTTTCAACTCCTGAACAGTTTCCAGTATTGCGAGATTGGTACTTCGTGTTTCCTCACCCAACTGTACCCACAGCTCTGGGTTTTCCCGAGGGTTGCTGCCGGCTCCTTGCATTTCGTTACTTTTTTTCCTGGCTTAACTATCAGCTGTTATATTCCTGTATCTCACCCCTAAAGAGACAGAAACAACAGTTAATTAATTTATTAACCTTTATACGTATACATGGTGTAATCTCCTGCACAGTGAAACATGTCATTCTTGAGGCCACAGTGTTGAAACTGGGCTCTGATACCAAATTGTCACACCCTCTATAACATACATATATAAAAAAAAATTTATGATTACCTTACAAGTTGATTTACTGCATTGTATACCTCATAATATTAAGTATTGCCGCATATGGAACTCAATGATGCATTATCAACACTTTATACTACATAACATTGTCAATCTATGCGGCCAGGTTCCAACACCTTACCATATGTTGGTTATACGCTGCCATGATATATATTTTACATGGTGTTTGGGTTTGTGGCCGTATTTGACTCACATCTAAACCCTTAACCCTATGACCCTCCCCAGTACACGGTGTATTAATGCAGCGCGGAGTTTGGTGGTCCGACCGCAGCCATTGCAGGCGCCAAGTCATCCGCTGTCTTTATGAGCTCAGTCCACCTCTTGGCAGGTGGCGTGACTTGCCCACCTGGCCATGTGACACCTCGGGTTCGGGTATCTCGGTTACTCCGCTCCAGCTTCCCGCTCTACTTCGACGGTCAGGATCTGATTCTTAGATCAAAGGGCTGGAAAGAGCCGAGGGTTTTAGGGCTGCTCAAAACCCCACCGGAGCAAGCCCAGAACTCATTTTCACAAGTCCTTCCGATTCCACTTGGTGCTCTGACGCCGGTTCGAAACCTCCAGCGTCGTCTTCACACCTTGCCAAACCTCAGGAGATCGTGGAGTGCCCAGCGTTACGCCTGCACAGGTAATGGCCATCTGTTCTTAATTTTAAAGTTTGCATTTAGAGTGAGTTAAACTGTTATTCACTCACGGTTCATCCTAATTTGTTTCTGTTTTCTGGAAAGGTGTGCAGATGGGTCTGGTCAAACCCCTCCGACAGTGTCACAACATTTAAGCTCAACGCCTCAGCTTTCTCGGCGGCCACAGGTAAGTTTACACTTCTTATTGCACTTTTCTCCTGCATGTGAGAGCTCAGAAGCTCCTTGACCTTGATATATTCGTATCTATGATTGTGGCAGCCCGTCGTTCAAACACTGGTTGGCCTTACTTCGATTGCTGAGGTATTTCCAAGCGGACCCTCACAGTTTATATGTGTTTGTTATTTGACTTGAGTCTATGTCCAGCACCGGGATACATAGTCCATGGCGACCCATGTACTTAGTCTCATTTATCTATGGATTAATTTTGTTATGGTGTAATCGCCCCTTTCGGTATATTTAGACATTGGTTCTCTGTACTTGATATATGATATTGCACAGGACCTGGCCCTAATGCACAGTCTTGGGTTACGAATCCAGGCTTTATTTTTGGAAGTTTTCTGTTATACATTTGCACAATATTACCCTTCTAGGGTTTTACTATCGGGGTATTTTGTTTTAATTTATATATATGGAACGTGGCTCTGTCCGAACCCCCTCTGGTTGCTTGCGCTTTGAGCAATGTTATTAAAATGGGTTGCATACTTAACAATAGTAATATAAATCTCGGTTGGTCTTTCCTTGTTTACTGTTGATTTCTGTCTCCAACTATGGTAAGCTGCCCGTCTCAGCGACGGCAGGGCTCTTGATTTACTTCAAGTTTCCGTTACAGTTTCAGGAAAAACGTTCTGGTATTTTCCATATGTTTTTGCCTATAATAGCTTGCTATGAATGTTCTCAATTTGTTTTAATCAGCACACCTTATTTCTTTCCTTCAGCAAAGTCGAATGATATGCATGTATAAAGTACTTCTATGGTAGCATGCACGGTTTTTTTTTGATCTATTATCTCGTTTTTCCTTGTCATCTTATAATGAACCGATTCCTTGGTGACTGTAACTGCAGACGTTGATAATTGTTAATAATGATTGTAACAGTTTATGGTATGGCTTTCCATCTCGTACGTTTACAGAATATGTTTATATCCTTCTTTGTCTGGAACAGTATATTAGTTCCTCGCTTTTTCAACAGATTCTTATAAATATAAATGGATTCACTTCTGCATGTCGATGTGTTTTAATTCCGAACTACCGCCGGTATTTACTACTCAGGCTCAGAGGTCTCCAATCTTGTTCTTATTTTAGCATATTTCGTTAACAGTTTGTTTGTATTCAAGGGTTTCGGACTGCTTGTCCCGTTAACAGTTTTTCCTACTTGAGACTACCTCTGTCTCTCTGATTGCTTCGTATCATGTTGATCGTTTTATAATCTGTTGTTTAATTGAAAACTACACCTGTGTAGCTATGTTAACAGTATAGCAAGTTTTTAGGTCATGTCTAACAGTTAATAACCTGTCCTTAAATTAAACTACATCTATGCAGTTATATTAATAGCGTGACAGTAATCACGGGAATGAAACACAATTATCATTTGACCACTGTAAGTCTACTGTACATTCCTCATTTTAATTTCAACAGAGACTCTACAGTTTGAAACCATACCTGGTTCACCAGAGTCATGAACAGGTACTTAAGCAGGTCGTCGGTACCTTGATTCTGCTCTTCCACCCAGCCATGAGATCCATCTCTCAGACGGAATTCTCCCCCCGAGCCATCTTGCAGGCCTCAAGCCCTCAACAAGATCTGTGCACCTTGTGCCTGGTTATCTGGTCCTTACCAGACTTAACCAGTTTTCCTTTGTATTTTTCCTTTTCCTTTTTTCCATGGAAAAGATCTCTTCTGTCTATCCCAACAGCACAGAACTTCCTCCCTACAGCCAGGAATTTTCCTGTTTGGGAGGGTAGTTTAAATCAGTTATTACAACTGATCTCTTTCTTTGAAATCCACCTCCTAGAGGCTGCCAGCATTTCAAGAAAATATTTAAATTACTTTAAGAAAATAGTTTGTCAAAGTTTTGTTTTTTAAACATAAAACAACAACTGCCATACTGTCTTTTACCATAGTAAAATTTCACATTTACATCGTCTGGGGTCATTACAGTGCTAGTCATTGTATCTGTAAGTCAAAGATGGGCTACCCCACAACCAGATCTGGGCCCTTACGAAACGTTGGGTTGGTCGTTTCTCAAAACTCTGAAACATGCCACATAATAGGAAAGGAAATACCGTTCTCGTTGTTTTTTTTTTCCTTCTGACAACTCCATCCGCGCAGCTCTCAAATCTCTAGTTTTCAATCAATGCCCGTCACTGGTTCAACTTTGAACTGTCGGTTGAAATTTAAAATACCTGGCTAGCCTAAACATAGATTTTTCTCCTATGGACTGAAATTTTCAGTTTAGCAAACTACTTGATCAGTCCCTATGCTCAACCTGAACACTGTTGAAATGATCTTTGGGATTGTTTTCTTGATTGACTTCTGCGAAGGTGCTTCGCTGGGCACTTCCTGTTGCCAACTGGGCTCCAGAAGAATTTGGTCTCAAACCCTAGCATCTTGTACAGAACAAAACATTATGCATATTGTATAAAACAATATTGTTCCGAGTAGTTACCCAATTCTAATTTTTCGATAATTCCCAGATATTTGAAAAAAAAAAACCTCATAAAGAACTAAAAAACAGTTACATTAATGAATGTCAATCGAAATAGTTAAATTAACAAAGCTCCCCTGCCATAAGGAAATTGCAGTTGCAAAAATCTATTATTTCATTATACTACATAGCTCGTGTTTCACAATAATAAAAAATTTAATACACAAGATTAAGTAATATTAACAGTATACTCTACTCTATATATATATATATATCCACTTTAATGTGAGAAACTAGTCCAAGATAAAATGTTGAAATATTTTAAAGTCAAATATATATATATATATATATATATATATATATTATAAAAGGTATTATGGATATGATATATCTTATAAAATAATTGAAAAAAATATTCTTTTATGGTTAAAGCATTGATGTATTATCACTATTTCATATTGATGTATATGTTGTGTATTTTCAGTTTTGAATGATACTCTTGTTAGGTCGTTTCAAATATAATAATTGGCCAAAGTTGCCTCTGTTCTACTACTCAAAGTATTAAGATTTATCGACTTGATATAGTTCGCTCGGTCCCTCCGGAATAGTTGGTTTAGTGTGGGTTTATACTATGAGTCACTTGGGTTACTTCTAGATAGACTTATAGTCTTTCATGCCTTCCATTTCTGCCATAGGCCTATAACTTTTTGCATGGATGATTACTGAGAATACACCTCTACTCGTTCGGTATTCCTGAACAGTTTTTGTTGTTATTGAATTTTACACTGGGTAACTAGATTATGTTTTGTTAATTAGAATGTGTTTGATTTTGAAAGCACAATACGCAAATGGATTTGGTATAAAACCTGTAAGGTTTCGCACAGTTTGTTCCGTTGTTTATTGAATGAGAAGTACACTGAATATTTTAGAGCATAGGCTTGTTTATGTAATGTGTAAAGTCGTTATTCATACTAAAATTACTTTCTAAATCTTTTTCATAGTATCATCAGATATTTTCTATTGTTTCATTTACTGAGAAAATAGATAATCCATGTTTGTTGTTTTTAATGTATTTTTAAAGGGTTTCTTTGTTCAATCATTCTGCATACAGAAAATTCTACTAGCATTAAATTGAAATGAGAATTCCTATTTTGTCATTTAAATCATTATTGCATAGTCTAGTATCAATTCTTAATTAAAACATTTCATGGTACTTATTTGTTTAGTAATAGAACCCGTAATAAACAATCCTCTCTGGAAAGTCTCTCCTCCTAGCCACGAGTTTGGCAATTATGTCTAGACCCTCCCTCGTGCACTTTCTTTGGTTTACAGTTAATTATTTCCAGCTACAGTCAAGTACCTTGAGCCTTTGGACTCCTGTCCCGCCTCAAGTCCTGTACTTTTTTCTGACTATTCTTGGGAATTCTCCCACTGGTTTATTTCACCTAGCTCAAGGATCTCCCCTGGATTCTTTTTCCCCCATTTAAATCTCCCGTCACGGAAGATGGGTAACTATCTTTTGTAACTATTTCTTTTAATTAATGTAAACAATTTCTATTTTTGTTAAAGTATCATTACCAATAATTTAGGTAACCACAATATATATTTCTTGGCCTTCTAGCCTCAGTCACTTATTGTTTAACAACATAATGTAATAAAACTTAAAGTAACAAATAGTAAAGATCAACTTAGTAACTTCAGTAATTTTACGCATTTTGGAGTGTTACATCTTGCCCCCCATATGAGGAACATCGTCCCTGGTGTTCTCTCAACTTTCAGAAAACAACGCCGGATAAGCTTTCCACATAAATTCCTCTTCTTCCCAAGTGGCTTCATCTAGGCCAAAGTGCTTCCACTGCACTTTAACCTGGATGATGACTCGCTTCTGCAAGGTGGTTTCTCTCTGATTAAGAATATGAAAAGGTTATGCTAGAAACTCTCCTTCCGGTTCGACCTGCACAAAACAACTCATAGTCACAACCCCATTTTTTCTAAAACAGTATATCCAAAATTCATATATCCCACTTAACCATTTACCTGAATATTTTCCCAGTTAATGATATGTTGATGGTTATACACATATTTTTTTAGTAAGGACACGTGGAACACATTTTGGACCCGAATGTGGCTTGGTAGCTCAAGCTTATAGGTCACCGACTCAATTCATTCCAAGAGTTGAAAAGATCCATAGTATCGGGGTGCTAACTTAGCACAACCCCACCATTATAAGGAACTTTTCTGGGGCTTTACTCTTAAATATATGTGATCTCCCGATTGAAATTCTCTGTATGTCATATTTTTGTCTGCATACACTTTCTGCCTATCTTGGGCTACCCTTAGATTTTGTCGAACCTTCTTAACAGTCTCCTCCATTTCTGCTAGCATGTCGGGACCCAATGCTAGCATAATAACTGGGTTATTCTAGTCTATGGGCACCCTGCACTTTCTTCCATACAACACCTCAAAGGGGCTCATGCCTAGTGATTCATGATGTCCATTATTATATGCAAATTCCACTAGATGGAGATAATCCTCCCACTTATTTGGCTGCTGCATCACAAACATGCGTAGCATGTCCTCTAACACCTGATTTACCCATTTGGTTTGTCCGTCTATTTGGGGGTGATAGGCAGTACTAAATTGGATCTGAGTACCCAATCTCGAAAAGAGAGTTTTCCAGAAGGTGGATGTAAATTTTACATCCCTATCGGAAATCGCCACTTTGGGTATTTCGTGTATGACAAAAATTTCCTTCATAAATATATCTGTGATCTCCATAGTTTTGTAAGTGGATTTCACAAGTATGAAGTGAGCAATTTTACTCAATTTGTCTACTACCACCATAATTGAGTCATGTTGCTTCCTAGTGCGAGGTAAGACAGTGATGAAATCTAGAGATATGGTCTCCCATTTCCATTCCGGAATGGGCAATGGTTGCAACAAACCTGCAGGATGTTGATGTTCTGCCTTCACCAGATGACACTCCAAACATTTGGACAAGTACTATGTGACAACCTTCCTTAACCCAGGCCAAAAATACCCTTTCTTGCTGGTTGAAAACAGTTTCTGGTAGCTTGGGTCGCCAGCACATGGTTTTCTATGAAACTCATCCAATAACAATTGCTTAACCAAATTTCGGTTAGGGACATAAATTATGCTCTTAAAAGTAAGAGGGTTTTCGGAATTTATTTCGAACTCTGATGTTTCATTTTTCATCAGGGCTTCCTTTGTCTGTTTCCAATGAAAGTATACTCTGCATCTTTGATAGATGCTTCCTTTATGGTTTCAAGAATATTTGAGCTTACTTAACTATTTATCGGAATTTATTTTCAACTCTGATGTTTCCTTTTTCATCAGGGCTTCCTTTGTCTGTTGCCAATGGAAAGCATACTCTAGATCTTTGATAGATGCTTCTTTTATGGTTTCAGGAATATTTGAACTTACTTGACTATTTAGACCTCATAAATACAATGTACCTTTTTGCTCAATGCGTCGGCCACACATTTTTCCTTCCCTTTAAGATGTTTCATGTCAGAATCGAATTCACTTAAGAACACTGTCCATATAGCCTATTGAGCATTTAAGCTATATTGGTTGAATAAATTGGTAAGGTTGCTATGATCCTTTAATAGCAGAAATTTTGTTCCCCAACAGGTAGTATCACCACATTTTAAGAGCATGCACTACTGCTGTCAATTCAAGGTCATAAGTAGAATATCGTTGTTCATACTCCTTCAACTTCCATGATTCATAAGCAATAACCTTTCCTTCTTGTGTCAGCACTCTGCCAACACCCTCTTTACTTACATCCGTGCAAACCACGAAAGACTTTTCCGGGTTTGCCACTTTTAACACTGGTGTGGTGGTAGGTAGGTGTTTCAGTTTTTCAAAACTTTACTGATACTCAGCTGTCCATTGGAAAGCACGCCCCTTTTTCTGTAAGGAGGTCATTGGGAAGGCGATTTTTGAAAATCCCTCAATGAACCGACAATAGTATCCAGCTAAACCCAAGAATGATCTGATATCAACGACATTCTTTGGAGCTGTCCATTCCATGATTGTTTTGATCTTCTCCTGGTCCACCGCTATTCCATCTGCTGATATAACATGACCCAAGTACTGAATCTGATCTTTGAAAAAGTCACCTTTGTTGATTTTAGCATATAATTGATTTTCTCATAGCGTTCGTAATACTATTGTTAGGTGTTCTTTATGCTCCTCTTGGTTCTTAGAGTATATTAAAATGTCATCAATGAAAATCAGTACGAAATTATCAAGGTAGGGCTGGAAAATACCATGCATCAGACTCATAAAGGTGGTTGGGGCATTTGTGAGGCCAAATGGCAACACCATGAACTCATAATGACCATAACGAGTACGGAATGTTGTCTTGTAAATGTCCTCCTCTTTTATTCTTATTTGATGGTAGCCAGATCTTAAGTCGATTTTCAAGAATACTTTAGCTCCTTGCACCTGATCAAATAGATCATCAATACGGGGTAAAGGATATTTATTCTTAATGGTTAGTTTGTTTAATTGACGATAATCGATGCATAATCTTAGGGTCCCATCCTTTTTCCGTACAAATAATATGGGAGCTCCCTAAGGGGACACACTAGGGCGGATATACTTTTTGTCTAGAAGCTCCTGAAGCTGCATTTTGAGTTTTGTTAACTCAGGTATGCTCATGCGATAAGGGGCCCTGGATATAGGGGCTGCACCTAGAATGAGCTCGATGGTGAAATCAATATCACGCTTTGGTGGTAAACCTGGAATGGATTCCGGGAATACATCAATAAATTCCTGAATGACAGGAATGTTTTCCAAGGAGGTCATTTTATTTTTGGTATTTGTAAACCCCACCTGAACAACATATATTTGACAAAAATTTCAGATACATTTCCCTAACTAATTAGCAATAATAGGACGTAACTTGGTACTAGTTTTAATTCCTTGGAGTTCCTTCCTTTGGCTCGATTCAACAATAAAACTCACAGTTTTCTGTTTGCAATCCACTAGGGACCAACATTTTTCCAACCAGTCCATCTCGATTAAAATGTCATAAGAACCCAAAGGAAGTATATTAAGGTCAACATAAATAGGTTGCCCTGAAATTGTTATGGGACAATGTTCTGTTTTTGCAATTACCCTTCTTTTTGTCCCAGTGGCTAATTGAACTAGCCATGGTTTTGAAAACTTACTGCTCTGCAGTTGACACTCTTCTACCACCTTAGGAATAACATAGCTTAAGCTAGTACCTGGACCAAATAAAACAAGGATAGGTTGCTTAGCAATCATACCTTCAGATTCGATCATGGTGGGCTGAAATTCCGCCTGATGATCATCCAGAGCAGCGTTAATTTTGGGCATGCTCCTTGCCACTTCCCCAATCGTGGATGCTTCTTACATATTTTCTAGTTGTTCTATCATTGCCTTATGCATAAATTTTTTGTAATAATGGGGTTCTCCACATCCCTAGCATTGTAGCGACGGTTTGGAGTGCTGGTCATTAACAGATCTAGTGACTCCTTGTGCTAGTCTATTTTCAGAATATGCAGCTTTTGGTTGATTCCTGGATGGAAACTTGCTAAGAGGTTTTTGCTGTACATTCCCACCACTAGAAAATTTTGCGTGTCTATCTGGAATCAGGCTTCTACCCTTCCTTTTTAACCCCCCTTTATGTCCTTCATTCTTCTATTTCATTTGCTGGTAGCAAATGCGGGCTTTCCGCACTACATCATCCATTGTCATGGGGTAGTCAAATTCTAGTTTTTCCTTCATAAATTTGGGTGAGCTACTGATGAAGCACTGAATTTTGGCCTTTTCCTCTTGCATGTAAGGCACTAAATGAAACAAGGAAGTGAATTGTGTCACATATTCATCCATGGTTAAGGCTCCTAATCTTAACTCATGAAATTCCTTTTCTTTTTCATCATAATAGCGCTCAGCTAAATACTTGCCTTTGAAATGTTTTTGAAACTCATTCCATGTAACTTGCTCTTTATCAATTTTTCTTACGATCTTGATTTCTTCCCATCAAAGGGTATCCTTTCCCATTAGTTGATAAACTGCCAATCGTGCCTTTAGTTTATCAGTGTACTCATAAATCTGAAAATACTTGCCCATATCGATTAACCAGGCCTCCGCTGCCTCTTCAGATTCTCCTTCAAAGAGTAAGGTTTTAGTTTTTTTAAATTCTCCTTGTAATTCAGATTTTTGTCTTTTGATTTTGCGCTAGTCGTAGACATTGTACAAATGTGCCTCTTCATCTTCCCCATGTTTTTCAGCTGACTCAACATTTTCTTCTCCATGATGAGCCATTGGGGTCTTCTCTCAGTCTTCTGCACTAGGGTCTAGGTGTTGTTGATTCTATCGATTGGACAAACTTCTTAGAATTATCTCCTATTTTAAATGTAGCCATTCATTATCCGTTCTTAAACTTGTCATTTCAACACGCATCAGCTGAACAATTTCAAGTAACATTGCATTAGCTTGACGGGATTCCTCACCCAACTGCATCCAAATATCCGAATTAGGATTCACATACATTGTCCAGGGAAATTTGGGTGGTCTAGGGCTCCTCTGCATTATGACCTTTTCTTTATTGTTATGGTATCTGTGTTCAAACATACATTTACTTAGTTAAATGTTATATAATTTTTTTCTTTTTTTTGTTATAATAAAGAACACATTTGCTTCAGGTATATTTATACATATATCCCAGAGAGTCTTAGTGTACGAACTTGAGCTCTGATACCATTTGTAATAGTCATATCTTATAAATTTTAAAAAATAACATAATACATAAAAAAAAATGTTTAACATGAAAATCTCGGTTATGGATATATATTACTCTGTGTAAAACATTAATGTTGATTAATGCCATCGTAACACCAGACAACTCGCATTCATAACTCATATGTGCTTAATATTTACACAGTCCACAATGTTTCTACGATGGCCAGCGTTAAATGTTCACCTGGCCTCCGGTGCTTTAGCCATTACTTCCCAGCCTTGGGTTAGCTGGTCCTCACACGCTGGGATACATGACGCGATCCTGACCGAGGTTGCTAAATGCATATGCCATCTTGTTCTACTCTCTTGTTCCATTTGTCTTGCTTCATCTCCGTCGATTCCTGCCTGGTAATCCAACGGTGGTGTGGGTCTAGGGTTGTACTCCCTAACAACTTTCTTGTGCCCAACACTCAGTGGGTTCATTGTTACCATCGACCCAAGTTTTCTTGATGTTTTACAATGGTGGTTTAGTTTTTTGAAGGTTTTA
The DNA here is from genome assembly GCA_031772625.1 of Pinus tabuliformis. NCBI lineage: Eukaryota > Viridiplantae > Streptophyta > Pinopsida > Pinales > Pinaceae > Pinus > Pinus tabuliformis. The sequence continues at coordinate 659,225,187 of CM062807.1, forward strand.
GACCAACAACTACTCCTCCTGCAGCTTTCCCTAGTTATGATGTTCAACCTGGAGAAGGAAAGTAACCTTATTCATGTGGTTTCGAGCAAAATTGATGGTTTCCCTTTTCTATGTGCATTTAGAAATTCGCTTGATAATGAGTCCGATAGGCTGCCGCCTCTATCGAGGGTATATCAAAACTATGGGAGAGGTTCTACTCCAAGATTTAGAAAGTAAGCTCATAAACCCTGAAATATTCTTGAGTAATGGATAATCTTTGAACTTAGAATTATTCATTGAGGAGGTTTGATGTGATTGCAAGTGGTCTCTTGGTGAGGAAACCGTCTAGTTTCAGGTATGACCCATTTCTCTTTCTAGTATACACATTTTGTAATTTTCGCTATCAGATAACCTTATATTAACTCCATACTTATTTGTGATTATTGGCAGGTATTTTCCACTTTGTTCCATTTGCGCAAGCTTGGAACATGCTCTTAGGAGTTTAATAGCTTACGATTTTATTGGTCGTTTCCAGGTTGGAACTCTGGTTCACAACTGTTTAGTTTTCGAAGGGATTATTGCTCCATCGAGCTGCGCTCTGAACATTACTTGGATTTCCCTTTCTTATTAATTATTTAGTTGTTTAATAGAGTGGGAAACCTCTGTGTACGGCTTGAGCAATTGGGGAAAATATCAGTCCTTGAGTCGACCATGAGTTTTTATGGACATATCTATTTTGCATCTTATTCTTTTTGTGTTAAGTTATCAATTGAAAATAACTCTGCAGGTTTTGGTCATATCGACCCAATAGAGTTGTTCTAGAACTTTAAGCTATTTCCACAGTAAAAACATACACATATATATGCTATGTATTTTCAGTTTTGAATGATACTCTTGTTATGTCATTTCAAATTTAATAATGGGCCGATGTTGCCTCTGTTCTACTACTCAGATTATTAAGATTTATCAACTTGATATAGTTCGCTCGGTCCCTCCGGAATAATTGGTTTAGTGTGGGTTTATACCATGAGTCACCTGGGTTACTTCTAGATAGACTTATAGTCTTTCATGCCTTCCATTTCTGTTATAGGCATGTAACCTTTCACATGGATGATTGCTGAGAATACACCTCTACTCGTTTGGTATTCCTGAACAATTCTTGTTGTTATTGAATTTTATATAGGGTAACTGGATTATGTTGCATTAATCGGAATGCGTTTGATTTTGAAAGCATAATACAAAAATGGATTTGGTATAAAACCTATAGGGTTTTTCACAGTTTGTTCTGTTGTTTATTGAATGAGAACTACACTAAATATTTAAGAGCGTAAGCTTGTTTATGTACTGTGTAAAGTCATTCTTCATACTAAAATTACTTACTGAATCTTTTTCATAGTATCATAAGATATTTTCTATAGTTTTATATACTAAGAAAATAGATAATCCCTGTTTGTTGTTTTTAATGTACTTTTAAAGGGTTTCTTTGTTCCATCGTTTTGCGTACAGAAAATTCTACTAGCATTAAATTGAAATGAGAATTCATATTTTGTCATTTAAGTCATTATTCCATAGTCCAACATTAATTCTTAATTAAAACGTTTCATGGTACTTATCTGTTGAGTAATAGCACTCGTAATAATAAATCATCTCTGGAAAGTCTCTCCTCCTAGCTACGAGTCTGGAAATTAATTCTAGACCCTCCCCCGAGCACTTTCTTTGGTTCACAGTTAATTATTTCCAGCTACAGTAAAGTACCTTGAGCCTCTGGACTCCTGTCCCTCCTCAATACTCTTTTCTAACTGTTCTTGGGAATTCTCCCACTAGTTTATTTCACCTAGCTCAAGGATCTCCCCTGGATTCTTTTTCTCCCATTTAAATCTCCCTTCAGGACAGATGGGTAACTGTCTTTTGTAACTGTTTCTTTTAATTAATGTAAACACTTTCTATTTTTTAAAGTATCATTACTAATAATTTAGGTAACCACAATATATATTTCTTGGCCTTCCAGCCTCAGTCACTTATTGTTTAACATCATAATGTAATAAAACTTAAAGTAACAAATAGTAAAGATCAACTTAGTAGCCTCAATAATTTTATGCATTTTGGGGTGTTACACATATCTTGGTAGTGGGTATATTTTTAGTTTTGTTAATTTTCCTTGCAATTCAATAAAGAATTTTTGGACTTACATGTTTTAAGTTATGTATTGTATAGTATTCAAAAACACAATTTAAATAATGAAAAATTAGTGATTAAGCCCAGAGGCTCATTCTACAATCCAGTGCGAGGGGGCGTGTAAATTTGTTCGTCAGTTTATGACCCTTTAAAATAAAAATAAAAAATAAAAATTATGTTCTAAATAGAAAAATAATATCTGCTATAATTAAAAAATGAATATGTTGTAAATTAATTAGAAGTAAAAAAAATGTGGTCTTATATATATTCTATTTAGCATTCAAAAATACAATTTTAACAATGAAAAGTAATACATTGTATTTTGCACTCTAAAAATGTTTGCACTTGAAGAAATTCGGTCCCTCTCAGCTCATATTATATCTGTACTTAATATGGATTTATGTTGGTTGTATATATATAAAGAACCACTATAAGTTTATTGGGATCTATGAAGAGTTGATAGGGATACAATTTTTTTTCAAAATTTGCACTCTAAATTGGGACAAGATCCCTACTATCAAGTCATGATCACTATCCATATTTAAAATATATTTATACAAGTATGTTATTACCATCAGTTAAATCGATATCAAAATATTTACGCCGATATACATTTCCTTTGTTGGCTTTGGGTGGGAAAACACTGTTCACCCAGCTAATCATAATGCCTAGATTTTTCCCTTCTGGCCAATAGAATCGTGACATGTGTTTTCCCTTCATCTTTCCATCTGTCAAGATGTCAAACTGTTTTTCCGCACCATTTATTTCTCCTGTAGAATAGAAAGGAAAACTATCAAACTACATTTCTACACCATTTATTTCTCTTGTAGAATGGCAATGCAAACTGTCAAACTACATTTCTGCACTATTTATTTCTCCTGTAGAATGGCAAGGCGGGGTTTTAGTATAGTAGGCTGACTAAAGTGAATATGTTCGAACAGAAACCTGTAGCTTGGAACCTTGACGTTCATTCCCTGCAGCTTCATACCGATGACCATCCCCCAGAATTAATGTTACATGTACCTTGTCCACCTTGTATCTTGACGAGCATTCCCTGAAATGAAGGCTGCTTGGCAGAAATTTGGGGCAAAAGTATGAAATTTTCTAAAATATTGGCGAAATTTGAAGCTGAGACTTGCAATTTGCTATAAATTTCATGCCATCCAAACATGGAGGGTTCTTATAGACATTTATGTAATTTTCCTACATAATACATGCGTCTCTATCACACCAGCATGGAGCCAAAGAAGTTCCAAGAAAAGTCTTATCACGCCATCCCAGCGTGGAGAGAAAAAAACTCTTATAATGTAATATGTTACAACTTGCGAGTAGTTTATGACCCAAATAGTTGATAGGAAGAAGACCTATAGTGTTCGAGTTCAAGTTTCACAGCATCCATCGGACTACTTGCTTTCTTGCTTTCCGAAAACAAGAGGTACATTATGTCTCTTTCAATGCATATCTTTTTGTTGCTTTGTTTTGATTCACCCTACTAGATTAAAATCAGAAAAGGATACACAACAAAGAGTATGGCTAAGCCTATTCTCTCTCCAAAGAAGAGCACAACATTCTTCAGAGCCCATCTTCTTCCAAGAGTTAAAAATTCCGAGAACCAATTCCTGAAGCTTTGACTACAGATGTGTAAATCCATCTGAATTTTCATTTGATTCCTAGGTACAGATTGCATGGACACAATATGTAACAAGAAGTTGGTGATGCAGACGATCCATGAAAAAAATATTGTCATTAGGAGTATAATATTCATATAGCACATCTATCAAAAGTAAGATGGCATCTGGTAGACAATCCATGCATCTGCCTGAACCTGCAACACCACTCAATCTAGCTTTGTTCGTCTACTCCAAGAGAACTCTTGATCTCTCTAATCACAAATTTAACCACTCTCAGAGTCTTCAAAAGTTCCTCTGCAATTTTAACATCACCTGGCTACCAATGATTTTGTCCAAATGACAGAGATCTTGTCATTGCCTCCATAGCCTTGTGAAGTTTTTCACTCTCTATATAGGCCTTGAAAAGGCTTTCCCGGGTAATGGAATTTTGTTTTCCTCCATTCTTCATAATATGCTAAAGGAAGACTTTTGCTTTTTGCAAATACCCTTATCTGATATGAGCACACAGACTATGAGAGATACTTCTACTACTCTTCCATCCATGTAAATTCACTCTGTTGTCTGTCACAAGTGCGATCCTTTTCACCCATAATCGATGAAATTTGTTTTTAGTTAGTCACTCATCTTTTAGATTCAATAGAAATGTTTTTGAGTAGCAAAGGAATGAAAATTTGAGAGAGTGTAAAAGGTCATTGATTGTGTGTTTCAGTGGTGATTTGCACGCATCCCACGTTGATGACAACATTCAAACTGAAATTCATATTCTGTCACAGTACTAGATGTTATGTTTTTTGTTGCATACACAACTAACACGTATAAATGAAAACACTTCATTTACAACCACTTAAGTCTAATATGTGTCACATAAACAATTTTCATTTTGCTCTTCCTTAAATAAAAGGAATGCATATATGCTTATTTTTTGTTCCTTTATCCTTCCATTATGATCTTTCCAACTTGTTTAGAAGCCTTTCACAGTTGTGGAGAAATCTGTCTTCCAAGGACTTAAAGGATTCAATAGATATTACATAGGAAATTGGAGTTTTAGGTATGAAATTTGTCGAGATTTGTATGTCTCCCATCTCTCGGACCAGAAATCTCATTTCCTCTAGGTGGTTTTTGACACTTCCCTCTGTAGTATTTGTTTTGGAACATGACACTTCCCTCTGTAGTATTAGTTTTGACTTCCTCAGTTTCTTTCAATTTTTCTAGCATGTTTTATAGTACATATCAGAATGTCTTTCTAGTTCCTAGCCTTTCAACAGTTGTGACTTGCTAGTCTAACATTGGAATGGACACAATATTTTTTCGAGTATGTTTTATAGTACATATTAGAACGTCTTCCTGGTTCCCAACCTTTCAACAACTGTGAATTTCCACTCTAACATTGGAATGGACACAATAATTGCATGGTAGTTTCTGATTATGTTGTTGCAAGAATGACAACTCTTCACTATTTTGATCATTCTCTAAGGTTCCATGGTAACATCGAGAACTTCAATGGAAAAAATACTGCCAATGTAGCATTGTATATAGTTTTATTGTCCTCCATATGATTTGATATAATGTTTGTTTCAGGCAAATACCTATCTTATTTCATCCATATTTGTGTGCAAGACAAAAATATATTAAAAGAATGAGCTTCTCATTTGAAATGAAATGAAAATCAAAGCTGGAACCTCTACCAACTTATTAAGTGAATGGTTCGTTTAAAACCCATTCTGATTTGAAATGAAAACTAGAGCTGGCACCTCTTCCAAATTATTATGTAAATGGTTTGTTTATAACCCATAGATGAGTAAAAACATGGATATATAATTAATTTTTATTTCAGATCATGAAGATGAAAGCAATATAACTAATATTGTAACTATTATTGTAAAACAGGGTGATGAGAAAAGAAATGAAAGGCATGAGATTCTAATTTAAAATAACATTTGGTGCTGGTACATCTTCCAACTTGAGGAGAGGATACTATTTTGTGGATGGTTTGTTGATATCTTCCAATAGCTAGCACATCTCCTCACAAAGAGGGTAGAGAGAGTTGGAGCTAGCATCCTCACAGAGAGGGTAGAGAGAGTTGGAGCTAGATTCATCCAGCTGAATGAGCGAGTATTACGTGAATGTTTTGTTTAAAATTTTCCAACTTAAAGAGGGTATTAGGTGAATGGTTAGTTTGGAATCAAGTTGATGGCGGATGGCAGCATAGATAGGCACAAGGTAAATGTAGAGACAAATGTATATTCTCAAGTTGTAGGTGTTGATTATTTAGATTTTTACTTGGATTATTTATACCTTGCTATAGTAAATAGTAAAGACAAAACAAAATCAAAGCTAGAGCCAAAACAAGTGTTTCTAAGCATTAGCTTTTGCAAATCAAGTGTTTCTGAGAATTAGCTAGGCTAGAGCCAAAAACAAGTGTTTATGAGCATTAGCTTTTGCAAATCAAATGCTTCTGAAAATTAGCTTTTGCAGAAATGATAGACATGGAGGTGGATATGAAGGTGGTCTTTCAAAGAATTCAAGCCTATGAATTTGAAGGTAAAATGGAGCCAAAAAAATAAAAAAGACTTTTAGACTTCAGTTTTGTAATCCAAAGAATCTGGTAGTAAATGTTCTTCAAAGAATCTGGTAGTAAATGTTCTTACAAAAGTTTTTCTTGTCATTAACTGATATAAAACACACTCCATTGATACAAAACCTACTCTACGCTGCTGCTTCATGTTTCTGTAAAGCCTATTCTACGTTGCTGCTTCATGTTTCTATAACAAACATTTACTAATGCAACATGTTTCAGTCATTCATGGAATATTATCAAACAAGAATTTCATTTAACATTATTACACAAAAATTTCATGAACTTGGAAAGACTTTAGTGCTATAATTTGGAATTTTGGGTGATCTAGGAAACTAGAAGAGAACAGACTTCTTTGCCTCTCGAATATTTCAGAATAAGATAATCAAATGGAGGTCTTAAGGATTCAATCCATTGTCACACGGAATTGGTCAAGGGTGCGGACACAGCTGACCTTCCTAGAAGTCTAAGACATTCTAATGACAAACAAGACAAAATGGAGTGATCTTTCTCTAAATACACCTTTTACAATATGAAAACTACAAGTGTTTAGGCTTACCTTATTCCAAAACGCTGTTGTTGAGGTCCGTTCTTGACGATCCGGATGAGCTCCTCCTTCAAGTCAATTCCTGCAACCACAAACAATCAAACAATTACCAAGCACTTGCATTTCATATAATAAAACATATATTCAACATGCAGACCAAGGAACACATGAAATAACTCATAAACACAAGCTATTGAGAAAAATAAACCAGTTTGTATTAATAACGAAACAAAGAAACTCTTACAACCTGGCCTTGGTGTTGTGCAAGTTCCTCCCAGGGTCCATCAAGGGTTTTCCTCTACTTTGACAAAGCTCACCCTCTTCCAAGTAGAATCAAGTAAAGACAATCTCTCCTTACAAAGGCTCTAATGGAAGACCTAAATCCTGCAGCATTTACCCAAAGAAAATGTATAGCTCCAACCTCTCCTCCTTCTGGCTCAATGCCTTTATTTATAGTGCTGTAAAGAGGTTATTCAGGTCCACCATCAATGGGATCATCCCCCTCTTTGGGTGGGATAGCTCCCTTATTGATGGGATAAGTTCCCCCTTAATAGAGATACATGAACCAACTGGAGGCGCATCCATTTCATCAAACCGACCTCTAGAATGTTCTAGAAGTAACCACAAGTAACTTTTTTAAGATGAAACTTGCGCATTTTGCCTTTTACAGAAGGACGCACCTGTCCTTTGACATACAGAGCGTCCAAAGACGCAGACTTTGTGAACATTGCCAGCGTCCCCGCAGTTAAGGCTTGAGAGAACCTGCGACCCCAGAGATAAACATAGTTTTTACAAGACTTTCTCTCTTCTTTGAGTTTGAGATGGATAACAGAGGCATGAGACTTGCCTAAGAGGGTAGCATGACTGTTGATTTGAGCCATACTAACTGTAAGTAGTCAAGGTGACATTTTTTAGTGTAACAGATTGCCCCCTAAAGTGCGAAGCCTGGAATAGAGTAGGGTTTTGTAATTCTAGGAAGGGTGAAGCGCTTTATCATTTCAAGGATTGTCTTGTGGATGACCTGGTTGGAACCTGCAATTTTCAACACAAAATACATGTATAAGATTATATCATCACTGAGGTAGGCATTCCCATACTCAGATTCAAAACTTTAACTAATGGACTAACTACTCTGATACAGGAATGATCTTGCAGTACATCATTTTTATAGACTTTTGTAGACACAGTATGGACGCAGCCATCTGTTTATGATTAGTCTACATAGATAATGAATACAAAACTCCTCGCAGCCTGGATGGTAGAAACTAGATCCAGGGTCTTCATTTCTACTTCCCGAATTGGTACGATTCTAGCCATGTGATTAAATGATTTGATGTCGAACATGGTAGAAACCACTTGATTACCAGTCAATGATGTAAACTGTTAACAAGCGTGAGAGAGACCACCAGTAATGTCAATGGTTCTCAAAGTACCAAGCACAAGCCGTAAAATGTGAATAGATGTTTTGATGTCGAACACTTCACGGAATCCTTTGTTCGAAAGTCAATGATGTAAACTGACGTCAAAGGCAAGAAACCTGCCATTGATGCATGCAGACTTCAAGGTACTGTCGATTCCTAAGTCATCTTTCTAGATAATGTGTCGATGTCGATAGAAAGCGACCTGTTGCAGGCAAGCCCGCAACACGAAATCATTGTTCAAGTTGAAGAAATGTTGCTGTAAGGACTGACTCAGGGATGGTCAAATGGACGACAAGTATTTTGCAGGTGAAAGTTTTTTGCTTGCAGACCTCTTGAACACATAACGACACAATAGATGGCTTGGTAACAAATAACTCAAAGTTATTTCCCGAAACCCGGTTAAAGACTTTCAAAGTGATTTGGTCAACTGTGAGGTAAAAGATTTCCCAACCCAGGTGAAAAAAGTGTCGTGTTCAAGAGCGGTAATAAAGTTTCTTCCGAGACAAAAGGTGACAAACAGGTTCATTCTTCTCTCTTTTCCCCCACCATTTCTGGCAAGTACCTCTTTATTTTTAACAAGCTTGAGGAGGATAACATATGCTTGATTATAAGCTCATCCTTCGGACGAGTCCAACCTAGTTTAAATTCGAACCCTAGGAAGGAGTGGTTCGTTCCTGTTTGTAATTGAACAGGTCCTCTACTGTAAAAGTTTAACGAGCCCAGTATAAGAGAAACTCGGCGTTTTTCAATTTTAGAGAGTCTGAAAAAACTAAAGGAGACTCCACGTTGAACTTTTTCGTATATTTGTGTCCCTCAAGCCCGAAAAAGTATAAAATAATACCTGGGGGAACCGCTTGATCTTGCGACCAAGGAGTACTTTCATAATAGTGTCGTTGACCTGAAAAGTAAAAAGCGATCAAGGACACGTCGTTTTATTTCCTTATCGAGTTCGAAACGACAAAAACCCGGCAATCTTTTCCTGATTTTGCGGTCAGAAAAGAGCTAAAAGGGGACCGTCTTTTAATTCCGTTTTAACGAGTGAAAAAGAAACACTCGGCGATCTTTTCATGTTTTAGGAGTCAGAAAAGGGCTTAAAAGATGACTCTGATTTTTTTTGTTTGTGAAAAATTACAATTTCCCTCGAAAACCCTTTGTCCTGCACAAAAGCAATACATTACTCATACCTGTTTAAAATAGGCAAAAATACATTGAAAACATCTTTTCATGGTAAAAAATGAACTAATTCATCCAAAAAACCTATAAAAAGACCTTTTACCATGTCATTTTTACCGTTTCACTGTTGAGGTTGAAAAAGGAGCTTTTGACAAGAAACTTCCCGTGGTCGCTGCGGAAAATCTGACCGTTGGAATCGAACGCTGTCTTAACCAGGTATTTTACACATCCTACTCTGCATTTCTATCCGTTTAGAATTAATTTTTAGGTTTTAGTTTCATTTTTTGGGAGGGTTTTGGTTTTGGAATGCGCCTCTCGGCGGACGCGGTGCCCTTCGGGTGACCGCGTCCCCCGACTTTTTCTCATACGGGAAAATGGTCGGAAGACGCAGCCCGCCTTCAGGCCAGCCGCGTCCGGGCGCCCTGTGATACAAAGTCGGGGTGCGTCTTCCGAGAAGTGCGCATTTCAAAACCCCAACTCTCTCAAAAACTCACCAAAAATTCCCAAATAAATTTCTAATTGCTATTTTTGATATGCAGGGCATTAATCATGTTAGACTGGAGAGAAAGAGAGCATGTAGAGGAAGATGAAGCTGCAATAAATCATCAACCTTCTCTGGATGCCCTAAGAGCATGCGGATTATACAAATATTGGACCATACCGGGCATGAGGGGCCAGGTAAGATTCTTGGAATGGCTGGTTGAGCGATGGAACGTTCAAGAACAATGCTTTTACATAGGAGGGCACCAGCTCGAGATAGAGCCCTCGGATGTATACTTTCTCACTGGCTTGCCAAACAGAGGTGAGCAACTCAGTCTTGCGGGGACTAGGCCGGGTGGCCAATCCCTTGATAGTCTCCGTGACGAGTGGTGCACACCTGGGGCTCACCATTCGAAAGGCATAGAGATAAAACACATCACTCTACTGGAACTCAAAGTCATAGCGTTCACGGTTACCAGAATTTGCGGCGCGGCCGCTTTACACATTGCTTCCGGATCCCAAATGCGGATGGCAATTGACTGTTACCAAGGCACCATTTTCAACTGGTGTGAAGCTGTGTCGGCTCATATGAAGAGCCAACTGACCAAGGCAAAGAACGGACGACTAAAGACTTTTGGATATGGGCCTATAGTCGTGAGCTTTGCCTTGGAGAGAGTTCCAATGCTGATCCCTCAGCAACTCACTGTTGATACGTTGGGTCCTCGGCAGCCAAAGCTGATACGATGGGTTGCGGTGATGGCCCGGCATCCTGACGAGGGCGCGGTGGTTCGATTCTCAGATAGTTACTTTCACTGGTTAGAGGACCAGGTTTTTTCGATACAGGACTTTCCTTATGCCGGAATGGATTTCAGAGGTGATCCGGACATGGTTCTTCCACAGGGAGAACAATGGGACGACAGAGGTACTTTTATTTTCACAAGTTTCCTAATTATGTATTTTTTGTATTTTTTTATATATATCGTCTCAAAACTAATAGTAAAACTTTCAAAATGCAGATGTTGGTCCACAGCGTCCAGCCAACCTCCGGCCTTATGATAGACTACATCCAGCTGCACCGGTACCGGCCCCACAGGATGCGACAGCAGAAGTACTAGCTGAGTTGGAGCATGATCTAGAGCGTCTCACGGCAGATATACCTGAGACTACTATGGACGACATTCCTATCAGGCTTCAGCGCTTCGTAGTCGCGGTCCCTGGACCGTTTAGGAGATTTTTGCGTAAGGTAGCCCGCGCAGTGGTGTCGTACAGAGAGCACCACCAGTGATTGACTAGTCACTTTTGTAGTCACATGTGACATTTTTGACTTTTTGTACTATCATTTTGCCGATCATAAGGTGTTTTCAACCTATGATCGAAGACGATGTATATATTTTTGACACACTCCTATCTATATATATATCACTATTACCGGCTTATCTTGTTTAACATGTATGATGAAATGTTTTTAAATTTACTTGCATGATTATTATAAATGTCTGTCCAACACTCGAGAAGCAATTGCATCTGCTAATGTATTCAAAGACCTTGGAATATGTTGATATTCAATGTAATCAAATTCACGTTCCAAGAGACGCACTCTCAAAAACAACCTTAATAACACAGGATTTCTAATGGCATAAACTCTATTAAGCTGTAATACAACAAGTTCAGAATCTAACCTCACTATCAAACGTCGAATTCCAAATGAAATAGATTCGGATAATAATTCAACCACTGCACTGTATTCTGCAATGTTATTCGTTGTTTGACCGAGGCTTACCCCATGCATAGAAACTAACTCGTCAGAGGGCGAATAGATAACCCAAGCTGCGGAAGAGATATTCCGTGTACTACGACAAGCACCATCAGCAAATCCAATGTATGTTTGGAGAGGCGTCGACATCTACAATATCAAGAGTAAAACCAAGATAAGCCAGAATAATGACGAAAAACCACACTCGCTAAGCTAAGCACACTGACTAAACTAACACACTTGCTAGCTAGAAAGAAATCTAACCTATCTAAAAATTTCTCCATCCATCATTTTAAGCATAATACCTCTTTAGGTAAAGTCCATTTCTGGGTTTACCCAAAGAGTCCCCATCAAAATCAACTAACTCATAAGCCCCTTTTGCTAGCTTTCGCTTTACAATGTAGGGCCCATGCCACATGGGAACGAATTTTCCGGCACCTAGCTTATCGTTAGCTTGATCATATAATAGTACTAGGTCTCCTTCCGAAAAACTTCGAGGGGTTACATTTTTATCGTACTGAGCTTTCATTCGTTTCGCGTGAGTCTCGATAGCTAAAGTAGCGTCACGTCGAGTCTCATCTAATTTAGCCAAGTATAATAACCGTTTCTCCTCTTCGGAAGTAGCTGGAAGTAATTCGACAGCCATTTGAAGTGATGGGATTTCGCATTCAATAGGTAACACAGCTTCTAAGCCATAAACTAGCTGAAAAGGGGTGAAACCTGTTGAATTTTTCACTGAAGTTCGATATGCCCATAGCGCCGAAAATAACATGTTATGCCAATTCGTTCGATGGATACCAATGATCCGTCGAATCATGATGACTAGAACTTTGTTGATTGACTCAACCAAACCGTTGGCTTGCGGATAATAAGGAGTAGAGCTATCGTGGCGCAAACCAAGCTGGCTTGTAAGCTCAGTCATCATGACGTTTCGAAAATGGCTTCCATGGTCAGTAATGATTGCTTGTGGGACACCAAACCTAGTTATGATATGATTGAATACGAAAACTGCAGCTGTCTTGCCGCTTGCGTCGAATGTAGGCATCGCCTCGGCCCATTTTGTAAAATAATCAACCGCGAGGATGATATACGCATGCCCCCCGGCCGAGTGAGGGTTACAAGTAATAAAGTCAATACCCCATTTGGCGAATGGACCAGCGGCAATTATAGGGTGGAGAGGAGCAGGTGGAGCGCGCATCTTTCGATCAAACACTTGACAGTTGTGGCATGTTCTGACGGCAAGGATACAATCTTTAAACATAGACGGCCAGAAATAGCCAGCGCGCAACACCTTCTGAGCTGTGGCATACCCAGACATATGACCGCCACATGCTCCAGAGTGACAATCATTCAAAACTCTCTCAGCCTCTTCGTGAGTTAAACAACGTCGAAAAACTAAGTCTGCCCCCCGGCGATAAAGTGTATCTCCAATAATTCTGTATTGCTGGGATCGAAACCGAATTTTTCGACGGTCTTCCTTGGAAGCTTCAGGCCGAAAGGTTTGGGTTTGGAGATAGATGATTATATCCCCATACCACGGATCTAAAGTGCTAATAAGAAACAAAGATTCGTCCGCAATGGACTCCTCTGCCACAGTCTCTGTGTCAGCACTCGGGAAATCACACATCAATTCCGCAAAAACTAAAGATTTCTTAGACTTGGACTTCTCGAACTCCAAGTCGAACTCTTGCAGGATAACAATCCATTTAGAGTACTTGCCCCCTAGCAGTTGTTTTGTCAAAATATAAATCATAGGGTTGCAATCCGAAATAACGGTAGTTTTGCGGAGAAGAATGTAGTGACGAAAACGCTGGACAGCTTGAACGGCTGCCAGGGCCAATTTCTCCACATGCGAATATTTTAACTCAGTGGGATTTAAGGTTCTACTAAGATAATATATCACATGCTCTGCTTTGAATTCATCTTCTTGAACTAACACCATTCCAATGGTGGAATGCGAAGCTGCGAGGTATAAAAAGTAGTCCTGGTTGTAGTTGGGAGGATGCAATAACGGTGCATGGGTCAACGCGTGTTTAAGTGCATCAAAAGATTGTTGGGCAATCTCGTCCCAAAAGAATTGTGCGTTCTGTTTCAACAACCGTGTAAAACCTTTAGTGACCTCGGCGTAGTTTGGGATGAATCGGCGTAAAAAGTTCGCTTTCCCTTGCAAACTTTGGAGTTGGCGCAAACTCGAAGGAGGAGGCAATTTGATGATAGCCTCGACTTTCGAGGGATCGACGCGAATGCCGGCTTTTGAAACAACAAATCCCAGCAATCGACCTGTTTCTATACAGAAAACACACTTGTGGGGATTCAACCGAATTCGATAATGCCTACACCTCATAAAGATTGCTCGTAGGTGGACAAGGTGATCAGCTCGATGTAAAGAATGAGCAGGCAAATCATCGAGATAGGGTTGCACAATGTGCTTGATGTCATGAAATGCATAAGACATCGCCCGTTGAAAAGTGGCCCCGGCATTCTTAAGCCCAAAAGGTAATTTGCAATAAGCAAATGTCCCCCATGGACAAATGAATGCCGTTTTTGGTTGGTCGGCAGGTAGAATATTGATTTGATTATAGCCTGAGAAACCATCCATGAAGGAAAACATCTCACTTCCGGCACAATCATCAATAATTTGATCGATATAAGGCGTAGGATAGTTGTCTTTTGGACAAGCTCGATTGATATCCCTATAGTCGATACAGATTCTTATTGTTCCTTGTTTTTTATTGACGGGAACAATATTCGATACCCAATCCGTTAACGGGATCGGATAAATGAAACCTGCTTTCAACAGCTTTTCGACTTCTGCTTTAATCGCAGCCGCTTTTCGAGGGTGAATCTGACGCAACCGTTGCCGAATGGGTTTAGCATCCGGGTAGGTTTTATTTCATGAACAACAATGGCAGGATCAATTCCCGGCATTTCCTCGTAAGACCAGGCAAACACGTCGCGGAATTCTTGGAATAGGGCCTTGTAAGTTTGGATTTCTTCTTCAGTACATGCGGCACCTATATGAATGTTCTCCTCGATTCCGGGCTTCACTGAAATATCAATGGGAATAGTACGAGAAATATTCCCTAAATTCAGCTCTGAATCAGAATGTTTCGTTGGATCCTGAGCGTCTTTGACATATTCAGCGGTAAAGATAGATGAAAAATCATTTTCAAATGCATCATCCTTAGGTAAAAACGAAGATCTGTGATGGAGATCTTCCCATGGTAGATCATCTACACTTAGGATTTCGCGAAGTTGTTCGTCAGATGACACTTCTTCGGGAAACGTTATCCGTTCTAAGGGTGAGGTGAAAAGTGACTCTTCACTGACCACATTCATTTGGTCGGTTTCGGTTGAATGAAAATCGGTAAAAGACATAAGAGCTTCATAAGCAATCTCATACGGACTCAACGGCATAACATCACCGAGTGAGTCTAGCTCAGAGTCAGATGGAACATACCAAGGATCATCATAAATAATGTTTTCTGACGTGATCA
The DNA here is from genome assembly GCA_031772625.1 of Pinus tabuliformis. Lineage (NCBI taxonomy): Eukaryota > Viridiplantae > Streptophyta > Pinopsida > Pinales > Pinaceae > Pinus > Pinus tabuliformis. Next base: position 659,240,418 of record CM062807.1, read on the forward strand.
TATGAATTGTTGCAAACGAAGGGTCTGCATTGAGTGGAGGGAGAGGAAAAGTTCCCAGTAAACCGGAATCCTTAACTAAACCTACACCAATGTCCCTATAAGGGATTGTCGTTTTACCAACATGCTGGATACTCTCTAAAGAGGCTGGATCGGATGAAAAGTATGTCAGCTGATCAATAGTCACGATCTTACCGTTATGTGGAAACTTAATGACTCTGAAGACCGATGAAACGACCGCTGTCATAGCATATGACCAACTTCGACCCAAAAGAAGGTTGTAGTCTAGAGGGGCATCAACCACTTCCACATCCAGACTAACGGTTTTTCCTTCGACCCCTATAGGCAATTCTTGTAGAATACCAAACGGACGGAACCCACGGCCATCAAAGGCCTTAAGGATGGTGGGGGATTGGTTCAACGAAGGAGAACCAAGCGATCTCCAACATTGAATCGACATAATACACGTAGAAGCTCCCTCATCAATCACAGTCCGATGAATAGGCCTGTTTTTGACTATCACTGGAATTTGGAAAGCCATTTGATGGGGGAGACGCGGTGTACTATTTTCTAGATCAAAGATCATTAGGTTCGGGTCCTGAACATCGACAGCTCCGATAGCCGACAAAAGCAATTTTCGTTGCGCTGGACATGATTGCAGCACTTCGAGTGCCGACATTGCTGAAGGTGAAACAGCTAAGTCTTCAACAATGTTGTAATTCTGGGCTGCTCTCGCATGTGGATTGAAAGCAGACCTTCGAAGTACACCCTTGGCGGGCGGCTTAATCACTAAGTCTGGGTTAGGTTTTTCGATCTGTAGTGGATCGGAACCAGGAGCTGAGGTTGATGGGTTAGAGTGAGAAGATTCTGCTTCCTTACCATCAACAGGAGCCTTACTACCATAATCTTGCGATCGAGTCGCAATCCTGACATGAGACATCATCAAAATGGGTTCTTCACTGGCATTCGAAGAAGAACCTATCATCTTATTCTCCTGCTCTGGAAATGGATTTTTTAACACAGCAGGAGTGGGAGAACCTTTGACTATTTTCACTACCTCGGCCCGATGAGGGCAATCTCTCGTAAAATGATCTTCTTCACAAATGAGACAAGGATATCGAGGTTTGCGCTTTTCGTCATTGGTTTCCGACTTTTCTGTTTTCTCCTTTGGAGCCTTGTCTGCTTTAGCCTTCTTCTTTCCTTTCTTCTTTCCACCGTTTTTTGATTTGGCCGTAGATGACTCTACAGCGTGAATGTCGGCGGTAAGTTCAGGAGGAGAAGACTCTCCTGTCGGAGAATCAGGCAAAGTGATAATTGGAGTATTTGAAGTCTTGGAAGACTTCTTCTTACTCTTCGTAGTCACGATACCAATCATACCATCAGCGGCATGAGATCCCGAAGGAGCAGCAGCGATTTGGTTTGACTTTGGAAGATCCGGAATTTTCTCGTGTAACGTACCCGACTGAGTGTAAACTAAGTCAAGGTATTGTGCCTGAGCAATGACTTGCTCCTCAGTAACTACTCCGGCCTTAGCTACATCTTCAGTAATTCTTGGTAATAATGATTTGACAAACCATTCAGCTAAGATTTGGTCCGGGATAAAAACTTTCACTAATCTCCTTCGACGTCTCCACTCATGAATGTGATCAGAAATGTACGTGGATGTCGATTGTTTTAGCGAAGTTAATAATTCTGTACCATTATCGTATCTGACTGGTAACTGAAAATGAGTTAAGAATGAGGTAGCTAACTGGCTAAAGTTGTAAAAAGAGGCCCGTGGTAACTCAATGTACCACTTGGCTGCGAGACCAATGAGTGTACGCTGGAAAAGACGTAAGCGGATGGAATCATCTGAGATGGAATTTGATGCACACCAGAGGTGGTAAGTCATCACGTGATTAGACGGATCCTCTCCAGACTTACCTTCGAACTTGGGTATATCGCTGGGCAACTTATTTGGCATTGGCGGCCAGAACTGAAGATATTGAATTGGATCGTTCGTTAGGCGCGTCAAGTCGGGTAAATCTAAAGTTGCAATAAATGGTAACTGCCGGTTAGGATCTCTAAAACTCTGAGTCACAATACCAGCCCCAGGAGGAGGATATCCAGGATAACTAGGAACAGGAGTCGCATTTGGGATATTATATCCTCCTGGAAAACCAGGATTAACCGGACCGTACTGGGGTTGCTGAGGTTGTTGATAAGTGTACCCAGGATACGGTTGATACTGGTAAACCGGTTGTTGGGCAGCTTGCCCAGGTTGATACTGTCCCTGGTACGGAGGTTGAACAAATTGAGGTTGAGTAGTAACAACCGTACTTGTACCAGGTTGGCCTGCAGGCATCTGGACTGTGGTTTGAACCGTAGGTCCAGACAACGGTACAGATGTCTGAGGAGTGGTTACAGGGACAGTAGAAACCGGAGCTGCCGATACTCCAGAAGTAAGCATGGTAGATGAAGCGGTAGTTGCTGCAGCCGTGTGAGGTGGAGTACTAGGTGCAATTGGCGGCTGAGTAACTACGGAAGTTACAGGGGTCTGAACACTTGACTGGACAGGTTGCGGTTGCTGGGGTGGACCAGGAACTGCAGGTTGTCCTGCTTGAGGTACCGACTGTATACTTGGTTGCGACATCTGTTGACCCTGTGACGGATCCCATGTTAACATTCCAGGGTATTGACTCGTAACAGGTTGAGGATACTGAGATCCATAGCCGTATTGAGGATAGGGTTGATAACTGTAAGGTGCAGTCCCATATGATTGCCCTTGAGGTGGTTGATAACCTTGACCAGGGTATTGACCCGTAGGTTGATAACCTTGAGGTAAATACGAGTACTGGGGTTGACCTTGACCTTGGGTTGGTATCCTTGAGGTTGATACCCTTGGGGTTGATACCCTTGGGGTTGCCATCCTTGAGGTTGCCATCCTTGAGGTTGACTTTGGGGTACATATTGAGGCTGGGGTTGATACCCTTGGGGTTGATACCCTTGAGGTTGCCCCCCAGTCACTAACGAAGGTTGCCCCCCAGGCGGTAATTGGCCACCTTGAGGTTGGTTAATGGGAGTTGAACCTGACATCATATAAACGTCACCTATACTCAATGGTACATTACCACTGTTTCCAACTAATAACCCATGATCAATGGGTTGAGGAGATGCTCCCGCAAAGGTACCAGAAAGTGATTGATACCCAGTAGGAACAGAAGGACCGCCATGTAAAAATGATTCGGGACTTTGCGAAAACACAGATGACTGACCAGACATATTTACAGGAGAATGAATTCCTCTAGGTGGAAAAGGAGTACGAGGTGTAGAAAAACCTACTGAGTTGTCTAAAAAATTGGTTAATGCAAGGTACCAAGATTCACTTCTAGGAGGACTGTAAAAGATGGATTCACGCTCCCTTAGATCAAGGGTAATTAGATCTTCAGAATCAGAAACGCCTATTTCTTCCTCTGGAACAAGTTCTTCTATAGCAATTAATCCAACAGGAAGATTTTCGGTGATAATTCTTTCTATTCTTGGTGAATCAGGAACACTAGGAGTTGGAGTAACAGGTTCGGAAATTTCAGGTTCTTCGCCTGTTTCACTGGCAGATGAAAAACTACCAGCAAGCTCGGAAACTGTAACAGCTTCGGGATTGTAACCTGTTTCTAAACTTTGGTAATCTGGATGGACTACCAAGGAAGATTCTCCTTCTTCAGGTGAACCTACTCTACTGCCACTAGGAGGAGTTACAAGGACCTTTAACCCTTCTAAATGACCCGGAATGTCTTCAGGAGATTCACCCCGCGATTTACGGAGTTTTCTTAACAAATCTATTCCGGTAACAATCTCAGGAGACTTGCCCCGAAGTCTACGGGACTGTCTCGGTAATTCCGCCACAATTAAAGATTTTAACTACAACACACGAAAACAAAGTAAAAAATTTCAAATCAAACCACCTAAAGTCTTCTAAAGAAGCAAACAAATTTGAAGCACACGCCTAAATAATCTAGAGCGTCAAACCACACACAAACAGTAGTCTTCCGGACCAAAAGCGCTAGTTGGTGATTAGGCCCAACCTCGCAGGATTCAGTACAGAAATGGCGGGTGGAACAGTTACCCCGGCAACCTGCTTAATGAATAGACTGGCACAAGTTCCTCCACTTTAACCGTCTCGAAGTGAAGTGAACCCCCCGGAAAATCCAAGTGAGTATAACCGACGTCTGCTCCAGGTACAGTGGGACCTTCCCTCCACCGTCACCTCGGTAGAACCCTAAAGATTATGGCCACTAAGGTTACCAATCACAACAATTACACCTGGGGGAACAGTCTAAACTCCGACAGCACGCAAGGGCAGAGTAACAAGCTCCAATCCCCTTACCGGCTCCTTGACAACAATCCAAGGTTTACCGATAAGTGACCCCTGGCTCCTCGACAATGGTTAATCCGAGGTTTACCGTTTGTAATACGTACTGTCTGGCGTCGTTCCCAACGAGGGAGGAATGATCCCCTCACTGGTTCGGACACGAGCTCGTGCTTCTCCTTTAAGAGGAGCTTTCCCAGAGTGTAACTGAAACAATTGGATTTAATCTACTCAAGATAAACTATCTGTTTGGTTTTGTAGTCTTGGAGAGTTAAGTACTCACCTACTCCAAGACCCTAGCCTAAGCTATGTTGGTGCTTCAGAGCCCTAGAAAAATAAAGATTACTAGATTGATTTTAATTTAAGCGTTACTTTTAAGGTTGTTTCTTAAGTCAAAAGGTGATGGAAGTGAAACCAGTGGTGTGTTGACTCGACTCGAAACCACTACAAAATGCACCTAGGATGATTTACCCACTACTTTACTTTTTCGATGAATTGCTTAACTAAAAAGTTGAGAGAATGCAATCTTTATAAAAGCAACTTCTTAATTGAAGACAATCAAAGAAACAATTCGTCTTTCTTTTCCAAGCATAAAAACATAACCTCTCTTTACATGCACGAAAAACTCTTTTCTTCTTTCAAAAACAAAAAGCTACTTGAAACAAGACTTTTTAAAGAAGATGTTTTTGTATTTTTCTTTTAATAAAGCAAATAAATCTAAAAAATCAATCTTAACAACTATTAAAATCTATGAAAATCCACTCATAAGCAAACTAAAAGCAAATTTATTCTAAGCAAGTTTAACGAGGCCAAAACTAACAATGATTATTCTAAGGTGTTTTACTTGATCACAATCAAATCAAGGACTAGCTTATTGCAGAACCAAAAACTAGCCAAAACAAAACTCTAATCTTTTTGTTCTTTTTGTAAAATGGAAATCAATACTTTATAAACAAGCAATTCGAAATTTGACCCAAAACAACTCAAATGGCAAGTTGCTCACACAAGGAGACTTTACGACAGGTCTGACCTCTAAGAAGGTTGACTAACCAGAGAGATCTAAGGTTGGACAACTTTCTACTATCAAAGTCACTACAAGACCTATTCAAAAATCAAACCCTAGGCCCAAACTTCGTTGAAATCCACTAAAACACTCAAAGCTCACAAAACAAGTTCAGGTGAAAATTCTTGACAGGGTACTAAAGGATCTGGGCAGGAAACACTAAGAAAAATCAAAATCTAAAAGCAATTAAAGCAAAAATGGAATTTTCTTAAATTCTACAGGAAGACGCAGGCAACCTGTTAGAACAGGCGCGGGCCCGCTCTGTGTAGACGGCAACAGCGCGTCCAAAGACGCACTGTGCAGAACTCAGAGGGTGCGTCTCTCTGGAAAAATGAAGAAAAACCAAATCTAACTAAATCTAAAGCTAAGCCACCCAAATACTAATTCTCACAGTCAAAAACCAGAAAATAAAAATGATTTTCTCAGAGCAAAGTTCACACAAAGGAAAAGACTTTCTCATTAATGGATTCCCCAGCGGAGTCGCCAATTTGTCACACGGAATTGGTCAAGGGTGCGGACACAGCTGACCTTCCTAGAAGTCTAAGACATTCTAATGACAAACAAGACAAAATGGAGTGATCTTTCTCTAAATACACCTTTTACAATATGAAAACTACAAGTGTTTAGGCTTACCTTATTCCAAAACGCTGTTGTTGAGGTCCGTTCTTGACGATCCGGATGAGCTCCTCCTTCAAGTCAATTCCTGCAACCACAAACAATCAAACAATTACCAAGCACTTGCATTTCATATAATAAAACATATATTCAACATGCAGACCAAGGAACACATGAAATAACTCATTAACACAAGCTATTGAGAAAAATAAACCAGTTTGTATTAATAACGAAACAAAGAAACTCTTACAACCTGGCCTTGGTGTTGTGCAAGTTCCTCCCAGGGTCCATCAAGGGTTTTCCTCTACTTTGACAAAGCTCACCCTCTTCCAAGTAGAATCAAGTAAAGACAATCTCTCCTTACAAAGGCTCTAATGGAAGACCTAAATCCTGCAGCATTTACCCAAAGAAAATGTATAGCTCCAACCTCTCCTCCTTCTGGCTCAATGCCTTTATTTATAGTGCTGTAAAGAGGTTATTCAGGTCCACCATCAATGGGATCATCCCCCTCTTTGGGTGGGATAGCTCCCTTATTGATGGGATAAGTTCCCCCTTAATAGAGATACATGAACCAACTGGAGGCGCATCCATTTCATCAAACCGACCTCTAGAATGTTCTAGAAGTAACCACAAGTAACTTTTTTAAGATGAAACTTGCGCATTTTGCCTTTTACAGAAGGACGCACCTGTCCTTTGACATACAGAGCGTCCAAAGACACAGACTTTGTGAACATTGCCAGCGTCCCCGCAGTTAAGGCTTGAGAGAACCTGCGACCCCAGAGATAAACATAGTTTTTACAAGACTTTCTCTCTTCTTTGAGTTTGAGATGGATAACAGAGGTATGAGACCTGCCTAAGAGGGTAGTATGACTGTTGATTTGAGCCATACTAACTGTAAGTAGTCAAGGTGACATTTTTTAGTGTAACATCCATTTAGCCATTCATATCTTATATGTCAAACCAATACCCCTATATCTACTAAAAGTTTATGCAGATGTCAAGAGGATTAAAACACCATTCAAAGCAACAAATTCCATTTCTAAATTTCACAAAATGTATCCAAGTGAGTCCTGACCAGTGAAAAATAAGCAACATTGACATCATTCTAGAAACCTAGTCACTATAAATGGAAATTCTAGTAAAATTTGATGTGAATATATAATTAATTTACTTAATCAAAATAGATCTTAAAAATTCAATAGACATGAATGCTCTCTGATCGATATTTCTCTGAATAATATAAATAGATCAAGCTATATAGACAAATGCTCTCTGTTTAATATTTCTCTGAATAGTCTAAATAGATATAGCTATATAGATACACGCAAGCAAACAGAGTGGGATGACCATTAAAATAAGAACACTTAGTACATACTGTCAAGAAATAAAAATGGGATTAGAGCCTCCACTGTTCCACAACACTTTGCTGCATTATTGGGTACAATAATCCTAAGGCATATTGAGGTCTATACCAATAAAGAAGCCATGAATAAGTTGTCTAGATCCAACCCACAAATAGAATTTGTGATAGTAAGGCTTGATAAAAACCCCTAAGTCTGACCATAACACTAGCAAACCCATTTTCCACTAACAAGAGCACTACAACATCTTCAACTATCTAATGCATTTGATATCAAGCCTACATTCAAAATAGGACTCCATATCCATTGCACTAAATACTTCCTCCTGATGCCATTGAAATTGTAATCAGCCCTAAATTTGTCTGTCAGGACTTGTCCAATGTAAGATCCACCTCCTCGAGTCACATAAAGACCTTCACAAGGATTTGCAATCTCAGTAGGAGAAGTAGGATCCTCACCATCATACCAGGAATTGATCAGGGGATTCATGGGAAATCACACTTATCATCATATCAATACCAAAATCCCCATTAGGTGCCTTCAATGCCTTCATTCTAGTCATGTAGCTTGGCACTGCAAAAGGATAAGCACAGACTTCCAGGCACTATTTTCCATAATTCCTAACCCATGCATAAGGAAATGTGTATCCTACATGGATGGGAATGTAAAATAATGACATCCATAGACATCTCTGCAGAAGTCCTGGACAACAACATCACCAGAAGTGAGGAGGAGGTAAATACTATTCTTGGAATCAATGGGAAGGGGAATACTCTTGGCGGTTATGACATTCTTTATCACTTCTTGAATAGTAAGCCTACTTAGTACCTTACCATGGGAGTAGTAATCATCATGCTGACTAGTAATCACTATATTTATGCTAATTTAGCACTAGTCTGGTCAGTATATAGCTGCAATGTTTGCCACCACTGACCCACAGAAGGGCTCTTTGTATTATTAGAGATAGGTAGAAGAAACTCATTAATAACCCTCTTCTCCTTCTTACTCCACCTACCGTGCCAAATTGTATGGACATTGATAGCATAAGTCAACACAAGCCACATGTGGTACCTCATATTCATATATAGCGAGGACCCTTCATTGTTATTCGAAGTCCCAAACTGCAAATATGCCTTATTGGGCTATTGTCCCAGTCCCAAAGCAGTAGTATTCCAATTGAAATATTGATTCCATGGCCTCCATGCTTTAACTGAGAATAATACAATGAAAAAAAACAAACCCACACATGGAAACACACCCATTTTCTCTCTGGAACAACACACAAAGCAACAATGCAATGGATATAATGCAATGAGATTCAATGGTTTCTTCTCCATAACATGCATGCATGGGAAATACATTTACCTTGCGCTTTATGTATATACAACAACATCCAAGTTCCTCCTTTGACCTATTTCTTTAATTTCTTTATTCATCTTAATTATGTTCCAAGCAATTACCAGCTGTGGATGCCATGTTTGTTGTTGCATAGACAACTAACATGTATATATGAAAACACTTGGAAGCAATTTCTCAACTTCATATTGATAGCAACATATTTCCGATGGTAGCATGTGTGTTGCTACCTTACAAGCACTGACTATACATTTCAAGATTCAAAACTAGAACACTTACTCTGAAACATGACCAGAAAATCCTCTAGAAAGGCTGTCTCTATATAATACTCTTTGTTGTACTAGGAAAATATCTCCAAACTTTGTAGACAATTTTCATAGTTCCCCAGACTGGAGATAGAAATTTCCCACAAACTTTCCAACAGTAGCGAAAGTCATGCTAAAATAACGTCTCAAAATAATTCCAACTATGTTTTTATGGGCACAGGGATAATATGTGGAGAATAGAGAGTCCAAGTGTTTTTCACAATAGACAAAATATTAGCCTTAATGAGTACTAGAAGTTCATGCTTCTCATGTCACGACATGTCTCCCAATTGTTAAATACAATAGCCCTGATGAACAACATATTATTGGTGTTTGATCTATGGACATAAGCATAAATTTGAATCACTTGTGTATATTCATCGCACTTTTGTTCCATATTGACAAATGAATATTTCTGAAATGTATTATTCATAGTGTTCATGCTCGGAAGAGTTCATGCTAATGAACGGACAAACCAAAATGTTATCTGAACCCCATATCCATCTAAAATCCATATGTATCATGTTGTAGATCATATTTTGTGTTCAAAATCACAAGAGGTGCTATCATTACATATCAGAGATGATGGGCTTATTTAAAGCCCATTTCATAGTAATATTTTAAAGCATAATTAAGTCTAAATATTAAACTAATTATAATAATTGTGCTACCAATTTCACTCTATAGTTATAAACAAAGCACAGGAGGAATTAGAGGTTAACTCTGACGTATTACCTGACATCTAGAAATAGAGCACAAAAAGAATTAGAGGTTAACTTTGATATATTAACTAAAAACTAGAAACAAAGCACAAGAGGACCTAGAGTTAAGGTTAACTCTGACCTATTGAAGGAATCAGAGTGGCCCAGTGAAAATGAGGATTGAAGATCTAGAATTGATCAAACTAACTATAAATCTAAAGCAATATTTGAAGAGCCATGACAGAGCATTTATTAAAATCCTGCAACAAATTATTTCCAGCAGTCATTACAGGTAACAAAATTCTTGCAAGGATAGAAATTTATCATAGAGGTAGAGAGTTCGAGATAGCTATCAAGGGTTGAAAAAAACCCTCATTTGGCATCATTTACTCTGTGTTTAGAAGTAGAGAGTTCGATATATCTGTCAACGGTTGAAAAATATTGATATTTGTCTTTCATAAAATTACTATTATAATTATTTTAAAAAACATCTTGTTGTTATCTTGATGGTTAGCACAATTTGTTAGACAAGAAATCCTTTTTTTCCCCTTTGCATACAGATGATCCCTCTTCATATTTTTCTTTTATAACTTCACTTCTTTTGGAGGAACAATTTGCTACTACTTTTCAAATTATTCATGGTATTTTACAAATGTTGCACTTAGAGGCATTACTTGGCCAAACTGGTTCCTGGCTGGTGCAACTGGAGATAACTCCTTTACTCATGCTTGATACTTCGCTGTTATTTCACATTCTCACCTCAAATTTTAGTGATTCAATTTCTTTTTCCTTTTCAGTGATGGTTGCTACAACCATCATTACTACCATACCCATTTATTTCTTATGTTATATTGCAACAAAAATTGATTCTCTTCACTTATTTTTTCAAATATTTCCTTAATGAAATTTGCATTTCGTTTATCCATACCATTCTTTTTCCTACATTCATATGCATAATGTTCAAAACTTCTACAATAATGAGATTGGACATTGCATTTTTCATACCTTTGAGAAAAGATCCCAAGTGACTTGACACTATGTCTTCCTCTTCCATGTGATTCTAAAAGGATAATATGTCCTCCTTCATTGCTCTACTAATTAAAAATGTCCTCACATCTTGTTGTTAGCTTCACAGTGAGCACAATTTGTTGGACAAGGAATCCTTCTATTCCCCTTTGCATACAACTAACCCTTTTTCATATTGTTCTTTTATAACTTCACTTCTTTTGGAGGAAAAAATTGATGCTACTTTATAAATGATTCATGGTATTTTACAAATGTCACAGTTAGAGGCATTAATTTGTCAAACCAGTTTAGTCATTTTCCTTGTCATTTTTAAATACCACTTACCTAACACAAATCTATTTTGACCTGGCGAGATATCTTGTGCTATTCCATGCTAATAGGTACAAGTCTTTGGCTTTTCCTCTTTATTGCATTTCTTTTTTACATATTGAGAAGGTATGCATGTACACTTTTCCTATCCTTAGGAAATTATTTTAACATTGCTTTTCCCCTATTGTGGAAGTTTTTCCTTTATGGTTGTTATCTCTTATTATGTTACACTATTTATGGTTGCTATCTAACTGGTGTTACATGCTATCTAGAAACATATCTTATTCCATTATTTGTACCCTCTATTTTCCTTCTCACTTCTTTTCTTCCCAGAATGCCTCATGCTCTTTTATTTTTAATATAGTCAGAAATTTTCTCTCGCATAAAAAAAGCTAGCCTATCTTTTTTTTTTACTACTTTTATTTGCTTTCATCCATAGATCCATTTCATCTGAAAAGTTGCAAGGTCGCTTGAATAGGGTGCAAAATTGTAATTGTCATTAGTTGAGAAAGACACTTTGATTTACACACAAAAACCATAATAAAAAAAATGCTTCCTACTTTGCCTTGCTACTGCCAAACCTCTTTGTTTGAACAAGCCCTCAATGTTTGCTAGGTATCTCATTCAAATTGCCTACCCCTTCCTCTCTTCCTTCCAAAACTGTCCTTCACTCAACAAATAACAATATCATGGTGGGTGTTGTTTTCTTCTTGGTTTTCTTTCTGACCGGTGAAACATTTAACTTTGTCACATGAAAATTGCACAAATTATAAGGACAATAGTCTAGCTATCTATTCATTTCTTGTAACGCACTTGTTCTTTCCTATTCTTCCTTCCCCCTCATGTTTCTTTATCTTCCACACTTTTCCCTTCAATTTCTATTGTTGCTTCATCTCATTTTAGATAAACTCTTTAACCTTTTCCTTTCTTTTTACTACACAAATTTTTCTTCACTTTTTTACAATTACAATTGATATTCTCTTGCATCACCTTTCTTTCGATAACAAATCCATATCACCACGGAACCAACCTTGATTACTAATGCACTTTCATTGTTGTTAGTTGGCTCTACTGAGATGCAGCCAATCCTCCAGGTTGTTGTTGTCGAAGAAATATGCCCTGCTAGGACGTCAACCCCTTGCTACCATGTCTCCCTTTCTGATGGTGTTCATAGCGATGCGGTCTTGGTTCCTTATTCACATGATGCATTTGAAAAAAATGAATACTTTCAAATAGTATCTATCGTGCTCTTAAAAAAAATCTCATGCACATATGCACATCATATTATGTATGTTTCGCACAGGGAATCCTACCCAATCTTCCTTGGCTTTCCTCTCCTTCTATGTATGATTTAGAATCTTTTTTGTTTTATCTTGTTTTACTTCCCCTCTACACTCACATATGCTCCTTCTTACAGGTTGCTTTTTTTCCTCAAACTTGAAATACTCCACTGTGTGACAACTTTGATCGGTGAGCCAATCCCTCTTATTCTCTCTGCTGAACAAATTCTCCATGTGCCCTCGTCCTCATCCATTGTCTCTTCCCTTTCATCAAACACCCCCCATTGAAAGAGAATCCACCAACTTCAAAAATTTGCTTGCTTCATCTACAACAACTCTCTCTTTTAAGGCACTTACCCCAACCCATACATTTTAGTCCAACCAAGGTAGAGTTCTCGCAAAAACAACCCTTCAAGCATACACCAATGCATGCGACTCTGGGAAATCCTTTCGGTTTGACCTTGTTGATTGTGATGGCGACAAAATCCATGTATCTGCATTTAATGACATGGCAGTCTCACTCCATGCTCTCATCCAGCTTGGCAAAATATACACAATTCCGAATGGCTCCATAAAGGTACCGAACCCTAGGTACAACCATCTTAAACACTCTTTCGAAATCCTCCTCTTCTCCACATAAAATGTATCTCACCTTTTAGATGGAGACCAAACAATACCTTCCCATACCTTCCATTTTGTGCCAATAATTTCACTCAAACTTGCACCTCTCGACTCATTTGTTGATGTTATTGATGTCGTTAGCTCAACCTCCTTCCTCGATCATTCGCATACATGATGGTTTTGAAACTCCTGGAAAAACTATTTCCCTGAGTGACAAGTCTGGTAGTAGCATCGATGTCACCTTATGGGGAGAACACTGCCACACTGAAGGACTCATGGTCTCTAAACTCCACATGGAACGTACCATCCTAGTCCTTGCGATTAAAGGGGGCCAGCTTGTCGAGTTCAATGGGAGAACTACAAGAACTATACTGATGACTTGCCTTATTATAGATCTAGATATCTCTGAAACACACCAACTCAAGAAATGGCTTCAAGAAGAAGGCATCATATCTTCCTCTCCGTCACTTAGCCAGAAATACACTGGCATAGCCAACAGGCCAATGCAAACAAAAAAAAATTCTGCCATTCTTGCAATTCCCGACATTGAAATCTCTGCATGGGTTACCCTCTGTGTTATTGTTACAACAAATGACTTGGACGAATTCTACTTCCTCGCATGCCCCCTTACCGTTGATGGGCTGCAATGCATGAAAAAAGATGTTCAACAACCTGACAAGACATGGCATTGCTCAAAATGTGAAGGCTCCTTCCTCGAATGTGACTATCACTATGTGCTCTGGCTTGAATTGCACGACCACACTGGCCACCTAAAAAATGTGTTTTCTTTTGACGATGTTGCCCTTGGCCTTTTAGGCATATCTGTAAAGGATTTTTCCTCCTTTCAAGTGAGCTAGGAACTGTCAGATACATATCCAATGGGGTCACATCATGTCGATTCCTCTTCACACTAGGTGTCAAAACGTACACTTTCAATGGTGTTGAATGCCTCCACCCAACCCTCATGCACTCTAAAGAACTCCCTTATGCCTCCGTGTCATCTCTCCTCTTGCAATACCTTCAACCCCCTCCTCCCCCTCGAAAAAAATTCTTGTTTCCTATAAACATATATTTCTCCCCTCTCCCTCGCTATTCCCCATCTCTCACTATATACACCCTTTCCCTTTAACACTTTTCTTCCCATACTCTCCCCCCCGCTCCCCCCTCTCTATTGATTCCCATCCTTAAATCTATAAACACTTTCGCTATTATTCCCCTCCCTTTCCTGATTTCCAACTCCTTTCGCACCCTTCACTCTCATTAAGCCCCAGTTTCCTTTTTGCACCTTATTGAACCCTCTTGTCTGCAATTCAAACTTTACTTTTTCTAGACCTCATCTTCAACAATCCTTTGGCCTTTTTCATTGCTTTCTTGTTACTATATGCACCCTCTCTCAAGTGAATTGGTTCTCATGAAAAAATGGGTAGCCACCTTTTTTTTTTCTCACTTGCATACATGCCCATTTTCTCACTTGTAATGTCTCTTCTATATACATGGCCATTCACTCACTTTCTTTTTAGATCCTTGTTCATCATGTAAGTTTATTTTCAACACACACACATTATTCATATGCACATATGAATATGATATGCTATATATGAAAAGAAATACACACCTAATGCTTCTAATTATGGTCACATGCAAAAATGGGTTTCCTTTAGTCTAGGCCAAATATGCATCATGTGGTTGCATTTACAATTACTAATAATAATTAGAACATCCCAGGATGGATTACTTTACTTCGAAAAATTCTAACTACCAAACAAAACAAATATCATTCTCTCTTGTCCTCGTACTGCACTTGCAATCCGCATTCATCATGTTACATAATGCATACACTTTCCCTAAAAGAAACACTCACGCCATATATATGCTACTATACTTTGTATTGCAAAACAAAACACAACAAAAGTAAAAAAATAAAACAAACACAACTTTAAATAAGCAGGAAGAAAAAAAAAACTTGCCATGCATGCTTTACGTGCCCTTGCTCCTACTTCACTTACACCTCTGATGTTGAGACAACTTTTCTTGTTTGAAACAGCTATGAAACCCACCCTAGTGAATAATGCACATAAGGAACAATAGGACACCACTAGGCACTTAACAAGGATAACATAAATGCACGTCATCATCTTCTCTACAACAATCATTGATTCAACCTTCTCTCTCAAACCAACCCAAACCGAATTGCTCTTCCTTCCCAGGTTCATCTCCCTCCCCTAGCATCCACCTAAAGTCTTCATCTTTCCCTTCCATGTCCAATCACTTCCCAATCACTTCCAATCGATGTCATTTTGTCACCTACCACTTTTCATGTGCAGTCATCCCCCCATGTGGATTCCTATTCAATTCCAACCAATGCCCTTGTCACCTCCCACTTTCCATGTGCATTCATCCCCCCTTGTGGTTTCCTCTTCAACTACTCAACAATTCCCCAAAAACCATCTCCATCATGCACCTCGTCGCTTTCACGAAATAATTGATGCACTTAGCCCCATACAAGTATACTCCACTTGTCATGAAACTTACCCATCCGTGAAAACAAAAAAAAGAAATGACAACATTGTTTGTTCTTGTTGTGCCTCTAAGCTACCTATCCATCACTTCTCCTCCTCAAACAACATAGCCCCAGGAACCCAACCCCATGTCCTCACTTTACTAAATAAAGTTGAAGAGATACTCATTTCCTGTGTCAACCCCGTTCTTCAAGTAACACAAGCACATGGAGAGAAATTCAAATATTCTGGCCATATTGTTAGCTTCCATCAAGATATAACTAACATTGTCACCTCCCTTCCTCACATGCTCTTAGAAATAGACATCCTTGTTGTAAATAAAACCAACAATGACCACATATCCTATGAATTCTTTGTTAGTAGATCACATATTCTCGCATATTTACAGTTCAAGTTAGCAAACAACCCATACTACAAAGATGTAAAACTTAACCCGCTTGCACTTTCCTCTTTGCCTAATTCCCCTTCAGATGTTTTTGGTATGTTATGTCATCTCTCCCCCAATTCCATTAGACCCCAAGAAGCCCTCTCTAAAAATCTTGAGCATGAAATTCTCCACCCAAAATTGTCTAACCTTCAATCATCCTCCTTTGTGGCAACTTTACCAAATTCTCATCCATAAAATGATGAGATACTTGCCTACATAGAATCCTCCAATTCCACACCCACCCATTAACTTCAATGGCCCATCATTGAGATTTCTTCAGTCAATGAATACAACACAGAGGGCCTGTTCTCCATGGCCTTCCCCACCCTCTTCCCCACTGAAGATGCGATGATTAACCAACCAAGAATTGCAAAATTTGATATGGAAGAACATGCCTTTCATCTAATGCGCTTCCATGACAATCACTTTGGCCAACACCCTAGGTTTCGGTATTACCTATACAACCTTATCATGTGACATCGAAACCAGGAAACTAGTTATGTCTTCATTAAAAGGGAACTTGTAAATACCTTACCAACAACCGTAGTAGACCTTCGCCTCCACCTTCATTAGCTTCCGCCTTCAACAATTCCGGACCAGATTATACTCTTCGGCTCATCCCTTCACAGGAGCCATTGTTTTTGGACCAATGCTAGAGGGGAGCTAAGTGACATGATCATTAAATACGGTAACTTTACCTTATTCTTTGCACTAAGTGCAACTGATACCAGATGACATGACTTGCATATGGCCACGCCTTCCAATCCTCCATCTAATGCACAAGATCTATCTCGATGGAGAATCCAAAACATTGTTACAAACCCACATCATGCATCTCAATACATCCATTGCAGATTCAAAATATTCTTAGAAGAGGTTCTACAAAAGGATTCCTTGTAAGGGATTTTTGGTGTAGGTATGGCTCTACCATTGCTTACACATCAGTTTTCTTTTTTTTTTTACTTTTCCTTTTCATGCATCCCTCTTAATTCTTTTCGTCTTTGTTACTAAGGTATGAATGGAAGCATAAAGGCTTTGCAAATGTACATGGGTTTCTATGGTTTGAAGAAACACCTAATATGGATGCTCTCAATTGGGCTAACATTGCAGACATTCGTGTGGGCAAAACATTTTTCGATACCTACATCACCGCTTGGAACCCTCAGCCTCTCCAGAACATGACTCTGTGATTGCATTGCTCATTTATACGTGATCCATTCCTCGCGACAAATGAGATATTTGCATCAAATGAACTCCAAGACTACGAGGAAATTATGAACTACGTCCAAAGGCACACAAAATTTCATTCCTCTACATTTCTTCACAAAAAAAACAACTCTTTTGCTTGCTGCTATGCAGCCCCTTAGGAATTGTGTGAAAATTCTTCTCTCCAAATCGATGCTTATGGGTGGAAAACGTACACTCCTGCTAGAAATGATGACAAGCTAAATGTGCACAACTCTCATATGCTTGCAATTTGGAGGGCCAACATTGACTTCCAACCCATTTTTTCATGCCATGTTGTATTCAACTACATTGCAAAATATGCAGTGAAAGCAGAGGCAAAATCTGAAAGTTGCCACCAAATTCTTGCACAAATTTCACAAAGTTCCCCCTCTGACGCACCTACTGTGTCTATCCTCCACAAACTCATTACCGAACTTATTTCTAATAGGGACATTGGTGCACAAGAAACATGCCATATGCTCCAAAAACTACCGCTAACCCAATGAAACTGTTCTTTTGTCTCCCTTAATGTTAAGAAAAAAAAATCTGATGTGTTTCAAACAATTTAGATGCCCATATTCCAACAACACCCTTCATCACCTCACACATGCAAAGACCTCATTTACTAGAGTCATTTCCACTTATTGAAGTCACATGGGACTGGTCATTCTCCTCTCATGGGAAAACATTGTCGTGGAAGCGCATTTTCCCTCCCATGGTTGTGCACATCATTCCTTGATACACTGCAATCCCAAATAAAGATTCGACATCGTATGTAGACTTTTACTGGAGTGAACTACTCTTGTACTTACCTTTTCATAGATTTCCTAATGACATTGGCGAAATCGATGAGGCAATTGTTTCTCATTGGGAGAAAATTTCCGACACGTATCAAGCATGGCATGTTCACTGAGATCCGTTAGAACCACCCATGTTTGACTCTAACGATCACTCCCCTGATGCAATGTACCCCCCCTCCCGCCCACCATAGACATGGAAGAATAGAAATTCCTTTCTCAACTCCACACAGGTAACAACATCCTCCTTGATGAGCTTGACATGCTTGGCCATCGTGACTTTGACGCAAACCATAATTGGTACCACTCTCTTATCCATTCGCACTTGCATGAAATGACCATTTGCTTCATAGGATTCAACCGCTCTTCCACAACACTCCACCAAATTCCTTCTCCAAATCCACATTCCCTTTCCTCCTTGTACCCAAGCTAACTCATGGCATTCAATATTGGTTTTTTGCCACTTCTCCAACAATGGTTCCACCACACCATTAAGGATGCTCATCCAAGACACTGCTGGCATTAAGGGAATTTTGAGTTCTAAAATGGGCCTCCTAAGAAAAATGTATAACCAAAATAAACTTTATAAGAACCAATAGGATCTAAGATGATGATGTCAACCATGTGGGATGATTCACAATTTTGGAGTAAAAAATTAAAAATAATAAAATAATAAAACTACTTTTTCAACACATATTTTCAACTTATCTCCTTAAGGGTTTACTCAAATTTCAAGCAAGAGTACTCGTTGGATGCAAAATTTACTTCCTCATCCAAGGAGTGCCTATGGTGCATACTTTCGATGGACCTTGCTACACGAAAAATGAGAAATACATGAAAAGATGTTATTGCAATGATGTTTTTCATGTATTTCTCATTTTTCGTGTAGCAAGGTCAATCGAAAGTATGAAACATGGGTAATCCTTGGATGAGGAATCAAATTCTTCATCCAACAAGTGTTACCACTCGAAATATGAGTAAACCCATAGGGAGATAAGTTGAAAATACAAGTTGAAAAAATAGTTTTATATTTTTTCCCTCTGAAATTTGATGATATAATGTAATCTTATTTTATTATTTCCACTATTATTTTATAATATCCTTACAGGCCCATTTTAGACCTCAAAATGCCCCTAATGCACCAACAAATATTTCCTAATTGATTGCCTCAAAAATTCCTTCCTATCCAAGTCTGTCAATGGGAAAAACCAACTACTCTTGCTTGCTCCGATCGGTGTTGTGACATTCCAAGTCAATGCTTTAACCATACACTCTGGCCTCCGCATCCCTGTCTCCTATATGCACCCTTTGGAAGGTCAATCCCTAGTAAACTGTCAAGAGCAACTCCGTCATGTAAAATACATTCTCATTGATGAACGGAGCTTCATTGGTCCTAAAATGCTTGCTCAAATTGATAAGCATTTATGAGAGGCCTTCCATCCAATAGAAACACTCCATTTGGTGGTCGATCTATAATCCTTGTGGGAGACCTCACGCAATTTCCACTTGTTAAAGATACACCAATGTATGTAGGCATGTCCCGTGGCAATGCTATTTGGCAGAGCTTCGATACCGTTGTCACGCTTTCCAAAATTTTCTGCCAACAAGGTACAAGTCCTACGCAAGTTTTATTTCAGAAACACCTTTCCAGCCTTCGCAATGCAACCCCCTCATTGGATGATTGGAACCTTCTAATGGCATGCTCAAAAATAATCTTCTAGAAGATGAGCTAGCAAAATTTGCTAATTCTATTCACCTCTATGCAACTAATGAATTTGTTGTGCTACATAATAAAACCATGCTCAAGAAATTGAACCTACCTATTTCACATTGTTGTGCCGAGGAAAGGAAACAAATGCCCTCCTCCAACCAGGAAGATGAACAACTTTCTACACAAGTGCTTCTCTACATTGGTTAACATGTCATTCTAACAAGCAAATTGTGGGTTGAAGCAGGCCTCGTGAATGGTTCTCTCGGGAAGGTTGTCGCTATTCCTTACACAATTGGTTTTCTCCCTCCAAAACTCCCCTCATTTGTTGTGGTCAATTTCATGCACTACAAAGGTCTAACATGGGATGGCTCAAATCCAAAATGTGTGCCCATCTCCCCTGTAACAAGGGGTTCTCTAAGACAGTTTCCCCTTCGCATTGCATGGGCCCTAACAATCCATAAATCACAAGGCATGACAGTACAAAAGGCAACAATCGACATTGGAAACATTGATCGTGAGGGCCTTACATTCACAACCATATCTAGAGTTAGATAATTGAATGATTTTTTCATTTCTCCATCTTTCTCCTTCACATGCTACGCACACATGCAAGATAATTCGTATGTCCTTCGCAGGAAAAAAGAAGAAGCATAACTTTCCTCTAAATCTGTGAATCGACCTGCTTGAAGGCCTTCTCTTCTTGGTTACTTTCCTTCCTTTGCATTCCATTTGAAAATTTTTCATCTATTCTCTCATGTTAACACCTTCAAATATGTAAGTTTTTTTAACCTATTCTATTTCTACTATACTTTTAATTCAAAATGTTAGTCATATTTTTTTCTTCTATGCTTTCCCTTTCAATTAATGAATTTATACTTGTTCACTTACATGCTTTCCTGTTGTTTGCAGAAACAAATGGATCCACAATATCTTTCTGTGATTTACACATTTTTCCATCATAGACATGAACAAGAGTCTTCTCTTTTAGATATACAGACCCGATTCCTACGTTCTCATACTTTGCCACTGTACTAGATGCGCCCAACTCTCCAACTACTTAAAAGGATTAAATATTTCATGCATGTCCTCATCCATGTACATGAAAGGGATGCAAACATTCAACTTTGCATATATTACCTCAATCCCGTCCCAAATCTAAATGTCAAATGGTGTTGTAGATGCCACACATCACCTTGTATTTACAACTAGTCATTTACCCTACAGGAAAAATAGTCAAAATCAACATGCACTTTGGTTGAAGGAATTCAATCTTTTTTCACCACTCTGCTACATACTTCTACTTTTATAGCAAACAATACATGTTTTTTCATCAAATTCTACCCACTCTACAATAACTCTTATAGAATAGTCCCATACTTGCATGGCATTCATACTACATGCTTTCCCTGTTTCCTTGTCTATTTGCCAACATAATTTTCCATTCTTAAATAGAACATGTTTGTCTGCTTTTTCATGTCATGGATAGCCAACAATTATAATCCGGAACTTTATATGCAAAAGATAACCAACAATTAGATTCTAGAAATTAATATGGAACAAACCATACTACCAATAGTTTTTTGTCCACCCATGAATATGAATGCATTTCCAATGAACCTCTTCTACTGTACATTTCAATTTAAATGATAATTAACAGGTTTCTATGCACATGTTTACTCTTTCTAGAAAAAAAAATGTTGCATGGATATGCTACCAAAATAAGTATGTGTACTTACTTTTGCATCCTTTCACAACACCATGGCTATGTTTCTGACGTATCACAATGAGTTTTAACTTTTGTGATATACCCATGAAATGACTATGCAAACCAAAATTCCCAATATTTTGCTTCTAATGACAACATTCCACTTGTTTCATGCTATTTCATTATAATGCAACATGCAACCATGTTCATTCCTAATAAGTTTTATAAGCTTTACCTCTTTAGTATTATTCATGCAAGATGGAACCATGTTCAACTCTCCTACAAATGTATGTCGGTGTGTTTCATTGAATACCACAACCTTTCAAACACTTGAATTCGCTCACAATTAATTATTTCCAAAATTTCATCTTATACATGTTCTAACAAATGCTACAGAAAACCATTTGAATATGTTCTTAGTTTGAAACCAAAAAAATAACACATCAAATTTAAATATGGTTTCTTTCCCACTTGTTAAGCTGATTTGCGTGATTAGGCAGATTGAAATTGCACTATTATGATTTTGTTTAGTATTGTTTCAATAGATTTTGTCTTCTTCCTATTCGTGTGACCACAATAAAAAAACTCAACTCACAATATTATATATGGTAACCTCGACACTAATCGTTGGATTACAAATTTTGTACCTTCACAATGTTGACAAGACATGGATTAGCAATGTTGAAACAGTAATGGTCCACTCAATTGAATGATTATAAAAAAATGCAATTGCTTGAATGTCTTTCATTCTTAACCCTCAGCTTTGTACAAGCCTATATATTTATACAACACTACATCCAATACAGCAATGTTGTTACCAATCATGCTTGCCCCAATTGAGAAGGTAGCAATATAAGGGAATCCAATAAAAGGGTTTTTATTCTTTGTAACCAGCTTGCCTCAACTAAGTAAATAGGCTAGTTATTTTATCCCCATAATTTTTTTTCCATACTTGCAAACAAACTATTTTGTTCATCTCTAGTTCTAGCCTTCGTATAAATAACGAATTTCTTGTTGTAGATTTTAGGAGTGTTTATTGTTATATATATGGATGCTTTTCGGGTGCAATTTCATGCCCACAAAAATTGTATTGTTGCTGTTATTCTTTGTCAACTATAAACCATAAGGGTTTGAAAATCAATTTCTACATAGTTAATCAAATTTTCATATATACCTGGGGTGTTTTCGTTAAGTTTGATTCTTCTTGTTCTTGGAGGAATCGTTGGTCCTGCTAGATTATTCATTAAATTTGTTTGGTTTTGTTTTCGGCACAAGTATATATATGGTCATTTTCTCAATATAATATAACATCTTAAATGCAATACATAGCACGTGTGTTATTTCAATCAAACGTTCTAAATTGTTTGAATATGAGACACATAATTGGTGCCATATTTATAGTGATTAAATGCATTGTAACCAATTTAGAATTCTCAAATGAAGCCTTAAGGTTGTGTAGCACAATTTTCACTTCATATTTCCCATCGCATTGGATGGCATTGCCATTTCTCATGTTTTTTTCCAATGAATTGACAAAAAGTACTTGTTTTTTTGGTTGATTGATGTGACATCCAAATCTTACAATGTTGATCTTCGAAGATTCCAACAGATGATGGGAGCAAAAATTGAAATCTTCAAACAATTTTTATAAACTTCCATCATTTTTCGTGTGATTGACAGACACACTCATAGGGTTACAAAATCCATTGTAATGTTGTTATTTCTAACAGACACTTCAAACAACATTATAATACTAATGTTTACCAATTAAAAAACTAGAGGCTGCTAATGTGCTACTTAGAAGTGTCATTCCTTATGAGAACAAAATTAATCGATTAAGCCTTACAAAATTTTGAAGCTATTATCTTTTTATTGTGTTCCATTCATATTGGTTGATTCTTGGCTCATTTCTTTGTGAACATTAGAATAATTTTCTCAATGTTGGCGAGTCGTCCAAAATTGTTCAACTACACTACTCAGTTTACAATGGCTTTTTCCATCCTTAAAAAACCCAACACAGATTATCGACATTTCTTTGCACCTCCCAATGCAAATGCTAGTATACAGTATCGCCATCGGTTACCTGAGATGCAGCTATGATGGCATGAAAACAACAAAATCCCTTTCTATCTTACTTTAAAAGCAGGCCGACCATTTCATGCAATTGTTTTTTGTCCAACTTATGGAATCAATATCCATCTCTTCCAGCCCCGACATTATAGAAAGATTATCACATTTCTCTTTCTTCCATTCACAGAAGGTATCTTCGAATCAATGCAACCTGAAAGAATTCGATCACATCACGAGGAAGGGACAAAAACAAGTAAACCCATATAGAAGGCTTGTTTGCAATAATTTTCGACAATATTTATGTACACAAGCAGCTAAACCAAAGTAAAAAAAGCATCTTCACCCTTTCTATGTTTCTTCCAAATGGGACTGGCCCTTTCTATGTTTCTTGGACATGGGACCGACCCTCCGACAACCGGACCAGAATCTACAATCAAGTTAAGGATTGCCCCAACTAGGATTGATCTGAAATGGTGAAAAGCCATCATGTCATTCTCTGCTTTCTCAGTTTGATGTGAAATCCACCTTCTTTTGTTTGTTACAGCTCTGTGAATGAGATGAAGTTGAAAATGAAGATGAAAAGGAAGTTGATGTTTGCTTTAGCCAATCTTGCAAAACAAGTGCTGAGAGCTCTGCCCAAAGCTCACAGTCGCTAAATTCCTCTGTATAAATTTGCCCATATCACATATAATGCCTTTTAGGCTGAATATATCAGAATTTGAGACTGTAAATCCATAAATTACCAAGGCAACACACTCTTAATATTAAATCTGAACATTGATAACAATTTTCTGATGGGGCTAACCCACGTGATACGCCTCCAACATATGCCGATGCGGGTGTACAAGCAATAAATGATTAAACAGAGTTTTTTTTATCTATACAGGTCGATTAACTGGCGGTGAATTTATGATGGGTCTTGTGATTGATATGTTGGTCTCTGATTGTTTGACAACTGTCCCTCCTTGGGATTCCCTCAAGCTGCCTTGGTATAGGTGTTCACTAACTCGTGCCCAGACTATTCACTCTGTCATTCTTTGGTTCTGTGAGCTATGTGCTCTCGACAGTTCTTCGCGGTTTCAATGTGGATTTTGTGGTTGCGTTCCCCTGGTTCAAGCTTCGACCTGGAGGTTTCTCCCACTTGTTCGGCAAGGGTTATATCCACCTGGTAAGCTTCGGCTCTTTTCCTGTTTATGCCAAGAGTTGGTTGTTGTTGTGTGATGGTAATTGGCTGTTGTGTCTCTGCGCTCCTTTCTACTTGGTATGCAGTCCCGGTGCTTGTGCTCCCCACAGTTGTTGCAGTCGTTTGCTAGTTGTGTTGCTTCTTGTAACGGTCCTCCGGTCCCAAGCTCGACTTTTCCACGGACCTGGTAGACATACGATGCCAAACTTCTCTGGTTTCTTCGCCACTCTCAAGGTAAGTCCGCCTGTTCCATGCTATTGGTGTCTGTTCCTTTTTTCTCAGTCGCCTAACGTTTTGGCTCCTTGTGAGCAGGGGAACCTAGTGGAGTTGTTACAGTTGCGGCTTGCCTTCATCAGGTAAACAAACCAACTGTAATGTATTTATTTTGTTAAGTTTCGAATTCTCTTCCCTTGACTCTACTGACACTCATTCCGTTTGCTGATTGTCGTTGCAGGTGTGGCCGCTTGAGGGTTTCGGCGCTTGGAAACTTGACCGCTCCAACTGGACACGGGTAGTGTCATTCTCTGTTTGCTAGTTGTTTCTGTTCGGTGCCATGCTATGGCTGTTAGGGTTGGTGTATTTTGTTTTATGAGTCACTTTCTATACATGGTTCCATTGTAGGTTGATAGTGTTGTTTGGTTACTGTAACGGGTCGAGGGTTATTGTGTCTGGTTCCCGCTTTGACATAAGCATGGGTCATTTATTTATAGAATGGGTTCGTTCTTTTTGTTTCGAACAGAATATATATATTCGTATAAAGAACCAGAATTCTATCTTTTCGTTTATATTGATTCAATTATGAAAATGTATGGACTGTATGTTCGCATACCTGGCGATTACAGAATTTAATTGGCTGTCTTGCTTGTTAATTCCGGCTTCTTGGCTTTCGTTTATATATGTGGTTTCAAGTCTGTTTTTTTGGTTGAATCTGCCTGCAACCTGCGCTTACGTTCTTCCTCTAGTTGCTGTTATCACTCCGGTCGCATTATAACCAGTAAGGGTTTTACCAATAGTCTCCACGGTGCATAAAACAAACGTAATTTTATACCAATAATATAAATAGTCTTAGGGACGTAGAAGAGGGGAAATATGCACAAAAAAAAACTACGACTCCTCCTTTTTCATTTCTCTGATAGTCAAACCCTTACATTGTGTTCTGTCCCTCCTTTAAGAACATTGTTAGGAAATATTACCAACTGCTATTAGTTATGTTCGATCAGTTACATCAGTTATTTCTTGTACATAATTTTTCTTTGTAGCTCAATATTTTTTTAACAAAAGTAAATTAACTGTTTAGAACAGTGTCACTAACTAACTCCTACTGTTGCTAATTACTGTTCACTAAATTAACTTAGACAACTTAATGAAATAAAAATAGTAAAAAAAAAAACAAGCATGTTATCCATTCAGTGAGTTAACTCCTCCATCCCCTTCAGAGACCATACCGCCTTCATTTTGTCTTTGTCTTGTCAGCCAGATGCTCTTGCATCAAGCTCCCAAGGTAAGAGAAAATCATGGCTCCGTTCCATGAGCTCCTCCACAGAATAGCCAGCCTTCTGTATCTGCGCCGCGTCAAGCCACGAACTGTCCTCAACTGGATGGTTTTTCCATTTGACGAGGTATCGTAGATATTCCTTCCTGCGTGTCTTCTTGGCTACCTGGGTATCGAGAATCCCCTCAATCTCATGAGGTTGAGCCGAAGGCATATGCCTCATCCAAGAACTGTCTTCAACTTGGGTATCCCGTTCTGGCCATACCACACTGTCTTCCTCTGCGTGGGCAGTATATGCGAACAGGTCCACCACATTGAAAATAGGTGATATGGCTATATCAGGTGGCAGCTGGATTTCATAGGCGTTGGCTGAGAAATTACGCAAAATCTTGTAGGGGCCAATCTTTTTAAATTTTAACTTATTATATGTGCCCTTAGGAAATCTTTCTTTGCACAAGTGTGCAAGGACCTCATCTCCAACATTAAATTGGACTTCTCTCCACCTTGAATCTGCTTGCTGCTTATATTTCTGCACATTGTCCTCCAACTTTAGTTTGACCTGTTCGTGTAGTTCACTCATCGCTTCGGCAAAATCTTCTCCATATGCACTTCTCCACTCCAATTTTCCCAAATCTCGCAGTTCATGTATTCCCTGAGGATGCATGTCATACAAGATTTGAAATGGGCTGTGTCCGGTGCTACGATTTGGTGAGTCGTTATAAGTGAATTCCGCTTGAGCGAGAGCATGATCCCATAACCATGAATTTTACCCGGTCAAACTTCGTAACAAATTTCCCAAACTCCTATTCACCACTTTCATTTGTCCATCAGTCTGCGGATGATACACAGAGCTAAAATTCAATAGCGTGCCCAACTTTTTCCATAGGGTGCGCCAAAAGTGTCCTGTGAATTTTACGTCCCTATCAGAAACAATAGATCTGGGCAGGCTGCGTAGTCTAACAACCTCTGTGAAAAACAAGAGAGCTACATACGTGGCATCAATAGTTTTTCGACAAGGGATAAAATGCGCCATTTTTGAAAATCTGTCTACCACCACCATCACTGAGTCATACCCCCGCTGCGTTCTAGGCAGTCCCAAGACAAAGTCAATGTTGACTGAGTCCCATGGCCTGCTCAGAATAGGTAGTGGCGTGTAAAGTCCAGTATTCTGACTATGTCCTTTCGCCAGTTGGCAGACTTTACACCTGTTCACATATCTCTGTATATCCCTGCGCATTCTGGGCCAGTAATAAAAGTGTCCAAGCTACTCCAAAGTTTTGTCTATGCCAAAATGACCGGCTAGACCTCCGCTATGTTTCTCCCGTATAATGTTTTCCCTCATCGAACAGTCCGGGATACATAACTTTCCACCTCTGAACAATAGTCCTTCCTGTAAATTATAGTCCAACCATGGACTTGTATTTCTCAGCACGAGATTTTGGCAGGCTTCAAAGGCTTCCTTGAAGTCTGTGTCGGTCTGGTATAAATCCTTTAGGTGTTCGAATCCCATCACCTATATTGTACTTTCCTGTAAGAGCAAAGCGTTTCTGCTCAAGGCATCTGCCACTTTATTGGCTTGCCCACTGATGTGTTTTAGCATGAAAGTGAAACTCTGCAGATATTCTACCCATTTGGCATGCTTATGGTTCAATTTGTGCCGCTGCATTACATATTGCAGCGCTGAATTATCAGAAAATAATACAAACTCGTTGCCCAGCAGGTAGTGTCTCCAATGCTTTAAATCTTGGACCATGGCATAAAATTCCTTGTCATACGAGGAATATTTCTGCCTGCTCTCATTTAATTTCACACTAAATAATGCCACTGGTCTATCTTCCTGACTGAGCACAGTGCCAATAGCTATCCCACTTGCATCACACCAAACCTGGAACATCTTGTTAAAGTTGGGTAGCCTTAAGATTGGCCTCTCTGTAATCTTCCGCGTTTATCAGCAGTTTGTTCTGCTGTAACTTTTCTAGCACTCTTTGAACATGCTGAAGATGCTCTCCCTTCATTCTGCTAAAAATCAAAATATCGTCAAGATAGACTATCACAAACTTGCCAATAAATTCTTTTAACATCTCATTCATCAACCTCATAAAAGTACTAGGAGCGTTTCTCAAACTCAACGGCATGACTAGCCACTCGTACAACCCTTCATTGGTCTTGAAGGTTGTCTTCCACTCGTCTCCTTCTCTGATCCTGATCTGATGATAGCTACTCTTCAGATCAATCTTCGTGAAATAAGCTACCCCGCTGAGACAATCCATCATATCATCCATTCTAGGTAAGGGAAATCTGTACCGAATAGTGATTTTATTAATAGCTCGTGAATCCGTACACATCTGCCATTCTCCACCCTTCTTAGGTGCGAGTACTGTTGGTACCGCACAAGGACTCAAGCTTTCTCTGATCAACCCCTTATCTAGCAACTCTTGCACCTATTTACGAATCTCTTCATTATCTTTGGGGCTCATTCGATACACTACCTTATTTGGTAGGCTTGCTCCAGGTATGAAGTCGATATGATGGCTGAATCTCCTCTTGGGAGGCAACTTGTCTGGTAAGTCGTCGACTACAATGTCCTTAAATGCTTCTAACATCTCCTGAATCTCTGTAGGCAATTCTGACATTTCTGTGTTCAGCAACACAGTCTTAGTTCTCCTCACGACTGCATAATTCACTTTGTTTTCCTCAATCTCTTTAATAAACTGTTTTCCTCCTACCAGTAATGCTTTTGTTCCACTTGCCTCTGCTGTATCCTCTTCTTTGATGGGTACAAGCGTATACTTGACTCCATCTTTCACAAATTTGTAACAATTCATCTTCCCATCATGCATCACTTTCCGATCATACTGCCACGGTCTCCCCAACAGTATATAGCACACATCCATTGGCATGATATCACAGAAAACCTTGTCCTGGTATTTGCCAATGTGGAATTCAACCTCACACTATTCATCAACTAATAGCTGGTGGCCTTTCTGCAACCACGACACCTTGTAAGGCATGGGATGCTTAAGTCGCTTCAATCCCAGCTTCTCCACCATCTCGGTGGCAACTAAATTGTCTGTACTCCCACTGTCTATGATCAATTTACAGCACTTTCCATGTGATTTGCATACTGTTCGGAACAGTGCCTTCTGTTGGGTCTGCTCAGCCGTCTCCTTGGCTGGCTTCAAAAATACTTTATTTAAAACCAAAGCCTCTCCTATTTCTGCCACATTTTCTACCTCCTGGGGCGGTGCTTCAGCTTCCTCAGGCTGCGCAACAAATGCTCCCCTCTGGCCAGCGTGCTCGGCTTCCAGGCATTCGAAGGATCTGTGCCCCCACTTGTGGCACCTGTAGCACTGGACATTAGCTCCCCTTCCTCGACCATTTCCTCTTCCTCGCTGATATGGCTGACCTCCTCTCATGCTATCTCCCTTCTCTGCTGTCCCTGAAGTTTTGGAGCTGCTGCCTTCTTCGCTGTTGGTGGCAGTTCTCCCTCTGCCGTAGGACTATCCTCATCCTCTACCATTTCCTTGTCCTCTCCTGTTATTCTGTTTCCTATTAATCTTTTCCTCAGCCTTTACAGCACTCTGAAATGCTTCTTCTATATTCCGCGGAGAGAGAATACTGATCTCATCTAGTATTTCCAGCCTCAAACCGTTCATGTATCTCGTTGTCTTCTCTGGAGTATCATCAGTATAACCAGCCCTCAAGTTTACACGATAAAAAAATTCTGTGTATTCCTTTACGGTCATACCCTTCTGTCTTAAATTCTACACCCGTCGATAAAGCTCAACCTGATAGTCTTTAGGCAAAAATCTTCCTTTCAGTTTTGCCACCATCCTTGGCCACTTCCTTATCGGTAGCTTGTTCATTCTCCTCCTGTCTGCCTGGACACTATCCCACCACAAAGCGGTGTGTCCCTTTAACTTGGTTGCAGCAAATCTGACTCTTTTGTCCTCACTGATCTCTTCGTTTTCAAAATACTTATCTAACTCACTTACCCAATCCAGCAGAACATCTGCAGATAGATTTCCATCATAGTTAGGAATCTCAGGTTTGGGTTTGTTGTTGGCTAGCAATACCGATCTCAACAGTCTTAACTCCGGGGCTTCTTCATCTGATCCGTCTGTAGCAATTACTGCCTCCTCTTCACTGTCATCCCCAATTTCGGGGTCTCTTCTCCTTCCTGCCTCCATTGCTTCCAAGCGAAAAGTAAGGGCCCTTAATTCTTCCCTCAAGCCCTCATCTGCTCCTCTTTGCACAACTCTTCCACGTCTTCATCTTTGAACCTCCATATCCTGATTTCTTCAACTTCCTGCTCTGATACCACTTGATGGGGCCAGCCCACGTGATACGCCTCCAATGTATGCCGATGCGGATGTACAAGCAATAAATGATTAAACAAAGATTTTTTATCTATACAGGTCGATTAACCGGTGTTGAATTTATGATGGGTCTTGTGATTGGTACGCTGGTCTCCGGTTGTTTGACAACTATCCCTCCTTGGGATTCCCCGAACCCGCCTTGGTATAGGTGTTCACTAACTCGCGCCCAGACTATTCACTCTGTCATTCTTTGGTTCTGTGAGCTATGTGCTCTCGGCGGTTCTTCGCGGTTTCAATGTGGATTTTGTGGTTGCGTTCCCCCGGTTCAAGCTTTGACGTAGAGGTTTCTCCCACTCGTCTGGAAAGGGTTATATCCACTTGGTAAGGTTCAGCTCTTTTCCTATTTATGCCAAGAGTTCGTTGTTGTTGTGTGATGGTAATTGGTTGTTGTGTCTCTGCACTCCTTTCTACTTGGTATGTAGTCCCGGTGCTTGTGCTCCCCACAGTTGTTGCAGTCATTTGCTGGTTGTGTTGCTTCTGGTAACGGTCCTCCGGTCCCAAGCTCAACTTTTCCACAGACCTGGCAGAATTACGGTGTCAAACTTCTCCGGTTTCTCCGCCACTCTCAGGGTAAGTCTGTTTGTTCCATGCTATCGGTGTCTGTTCCTTTTTTCTCAGTCGCCTAACGTTTTGGCTCCTCGTGAGCAGGGGAACCTGGTGGAGTTGTTACAGTCGCGGCTTGCCTTTGTCAGGTAAACAAACCAACTGTAATGTATTTATTTTGTTAAGTTTCAAATCCTCTTCCCTTGACTTTGTAGGCAGTCATTCCATTTGCTGATTGTCGTTGTAGGTGTGGCTGCTCGAGGGTTTTGGCGCTTGAAAACTTGACCGCTCCAACTGGACACGGGTAGTGTCATTCTCTATTTGCTAGTTGTTTCTGTTTGGCTCCATGCTATGGATGTTAGGGTCAGTGTATTTTGTTTTAGGAGTCACTGTCTGTACATGGTTCCACTGTAGGTTGACACTGCTATTTGGTTACTGTAACGGGTTGAGGGTTATTGTGTCTGGTTCCCGCTTTGACATAAGCATGGGTCATGTATTTATAGAATGGATTCGTTCTTTTTGTTTCGAACATAATATATATACGTATAAAGAACCAGAATGCTATCTTTTCGTTTATATTGATTCAATTATGAAACTGTATGGACTGTATGTTCGCGTACCTGGCGATTATAGAATTTAATTGGCTGTCTTGCTTGTTAATTCCGACTTCTTGGCTTTCGTTTATATATGTGGTTTCCAGTCTGTTTGTTTGGTTGAATCTGTTAACACCCAGGTTGTTCCCTATGACTCCCAAGGGAATACGGCCGGGGTAACCACTAACCAATCTTTGGATCACTGTTTCTAGCCAAACTGTGATCAGAGAGGGCTCTCTCTTTATGATTTGTAACTGTTCATGATAGGGTTTTAGGCTAGCTATTATGCACTGGTTTTGTTTATGTTTTGGTTGATGAAACTCCTTTTAGATTCTAGTGATGTAGTTTTCAGAGAGGTTGAGTACCATTGGGCAATGGAGTCTGTGGCTATATGTGTTTGAAATTTTGAGATGAAAGATGGAACTTACAGGGCCATTTGAGTGTTTAATAGAACAGATTTTTGATTAAATGACTGGAAACAGGTAACACAAACAGTGAAAGCATTTAAGAATTTTCACTTATTGTCTATATATTTCCAACAGACAACTTTAAGAGGAGAAAGACGGAGGTCTCAGGGGCAAAAATTGAATCCCTGAGAATGCCTGTCACAGTAAAAGACACAGTTTTGAAATGCAGCAATTAAGAATTACAATTCTGTCACTGTATCTGAGGAAAACATGTATAATAGCTCAGTTTGAGTCCAGGGTAAACATGGTTAAATCCTGGAACTATCCTTTCACCTTGCTATCAAGTGTAAAACATTTGAACAACAAAAGAGAACAAAAGACTCGAAAACATATAACAAAGAGATTTGAGAATACTTATTGTTTTATGCAACACCCTGGAATCCTGTAACATTCATCTTTCACCACAATACATCAAAGAACACCAAGCCTTGGAAATTCCATTATTCCTTTGTATTACTTCTCTGAAAATATTACAACGAGCGAGAGCTCTTCAAAAGAAAATTGCAACCACCCCTTCAACTGCTGTGAAGGGTGAATATATACTTGCGGTGATTTACAAAATATCTGAGTTCTGAGTTATCTCAGATTTTACATTCTTACCAACTACTTAAGATATTATGATCAAAATTTAATGCAGCATTGATTACAGAGTACAGGCATTTTAATGCTCTGTCAGAAGATATTTTAGCCTTTGGAGATAGCTAAGTCGGTCGAGATATTCTGAATAAATGCTGGAAGATCTGTCTTTAAGGCTTTGTACGCTGTATCCTGGACTTGTCACCTGTGATTGTGACTGTTGCTTGTGGTGAGTCAATGGTCCTGCTGAGTTGGCTCAGCCTCTGCCTCTTCTCTGTAGATATCTTTCTTCAAAATTGTGCCTGCGCATGTATGCTCATTTGCCTGGAGAATTGGCGCTACTGATTCTGGCCTGACAAAACTGTCTGTGTCAAATTTCTCCAGGCATCCTGTGTGGGCAGTTGGTGTGCTAAGATTGCCCCTAGAGTTTCATCTGCTTCTGTGAATTTGAAGAAGTTAGGTGGTGTATCAAACAGATGGTCAACTTCATTCATGAGGAAAAACAGGTTCTCCACTCTGTCATACATACTCTGCCCGGTGGCTGGCCCTGGTTCTGCTGAAGTGCTGGGCGGTTGTGCAATCTCTGCTACTGCCTGGGCATCAATTCTCTTATTGTAATTGTCCAGGGTGAGCAGTCTTCCTACACTGCTTAAAATGCTGGGGAGGCCTCTGTTTTGTAGTGCCACGAACTTTTCCAGGAATCTATTGATTTCAGTTTGCATATCCTGTGTCCTCCTCTCCAGTGTTCCAACCAGGTTCCTCAATGTTATGACTCTCTTGGCTACAACAATTGTTTCTGTCCTGTTGGTGATTCCCATGACAGCTAATTGAGAGCTAGTCTTATAGTTCAGAGTATTGATTATCCTAGTAGCAGCTTCTGGCATGTGTCCAAGGCTTTCCCTGGCCCTCTGTATTTCTCTGTTTGCTTTAGTGATGAGCACCATTTGCTCATCCATGGTCTCAATATATTGCCACTGGTTGGCGATGGACCGCCCAATGTTGCTCCATAGCACTGCTTTCATTTCAGCTGTCACTTTTTCTAGTGCAAGCTCTTTCTCTAGTTCAGCAATTCTCCTCTTAAGAGCTTTTACCTCTCTCTCCTTGGCTGCTTCATTCTGTTTGCTCTTGTCAAACTTTTCATTTACCTTGGTCAAGGTTTTATTAAGTTCATCCAGCTCTTTCATTTGAGATTCCATAGCTTGGATCTCAGCTTGCAGCTTTTGCATGTCTAAACTAGTAGCCTGTTCTGATGTTGTAGATGTTGTTGCTGTGGATGGCGCTGTAGTTGGTGCTGTAGTTGGTGCTGTAGCTTCTGTTTGCTGAGGAGGAGGAGTGGTCTTTGGAGGGATTTCCTCAAGATTTATTATCAGAGGAGGAGGCTGGGAGGGTTGGCCCCCTTCTCTTTGCTTCAGTGTTTCTTGTAGTGCTGCCTTTGCGGCTTCAGTTTGTCCTAGCTGGTCTTGAGTCCTAACCAGCTCTTTGTATAGGGATACCAGCAGATCTGTAGCATCCTTCTCTTGCCTTTGCTGGGCAACTTCATCTGTTTGTGGATGGATGGTGGCCGGGAGTTTGATTTTCTTTCTTAGGGCTGCCATGTCTGCATCCCTTATCTTCAGAAGTTCTTGGATGCCTTTGACATCTTTAGGATCATGCCCTATCTCTATAATTACCTCTTCCAAGGACTTGATCCTATTGTCCTTGGCTTGTGATGATGCTCTTTCTAACTCCAGCTGAGAAGCTGTGTTATCCAGGCTGCTCTTTAGTTTATAATTCTCCAATGTCTCATCTGCCAGGGAGGCATACACCATTTCACCAGTTTGTTTATGTAACTCAATCTTGTCCATAGGGTGTATGTCTTTGGCAAGAACCTCCATATTGGTTCTTAGATAGTCCGAGGTGGACTGAGGTTGCAAAGTTGTGGGCATGAAGTGGCTCATTACCATTTTGCCTTCGCTCACATCGAAAGCAGACATGAGTCTCTGCTGGTTGCTAGGAGCTAGGTTTAACAAGTGATCATACAGCTGCACTTTTATGGGATCACTCCTCCTTTTGATGTCAATGAATTGCTGCTTTATACTTGACTGCCCCTTTCTATGTTGACCGGAGGAGCTGACCTCTCCACCCATAGTCATGTCATGTCCACGCTGAGATGAGCTGGCCGAATGTTCTCCACTGGGTGGGCCCATGCCCATGGCTTGCCTTACTGCTATGTCCTCCTCTTGGGAGTCATTCAGTCTTTGTCTCTTCTCTCCTCTGATGAAGGATGAGGTGTGGGGGGTCTCTCTCTCCCTTTTCCTAGTCACATCCTCCTTCTGTGGTGTTTGGAGGACTGAGGTGTCTACATTGGTGTCTGTCCTGGGAGGCACCTCTGTTTGGGGCTGCTGCTCAGTGTAACTAGGTAGATCTGTCCCCTTTTCCTGCTGCAAGGGCTGCTGTTCACTGGACTGTGCTTCTTCTTGTTGCTGCCCCAGTTCTTGCTGTTCCATTTCTTCTTGCTGCTGTAGCAAGGTGTCAACTTGTTCCTCTGTCAATACAGGTGGCTGTTCCACCTGTTTACCTTTGTCTTTGCCTGCTGCCTGGGATGTCTTCTCAGTGGTTTGCTGCTGTGCTGCTGAAGATCTAGCAGCTGTTCCAATTTGCCTTCTGTAGGAGAGGGGCACCTGTCCACAAGTTTCCAAGTCAGCTTCTTTTTGCACATTCCTAGCTTCTTTCTCAAGTAATTCTTCCTTAGTGACTTGTTCTACTAGTGTACCCTCTTCCCAATCTAGTGCATTGGCATACTGTTCAATTTCAGGTTGTCTTTTATGTGCATAGTTGCCCAATTTGTATCTAATTCTCCTGAGGGAGATAGTATGATTGGGGTCATAGGGAATCCACTCAAAACTGGTCTGCAATCTGAGGCCTTCCAGGATGCTGTGTGCCTCTTTCCACCCTTCCTCTTTCTTGTTATACAGGAAGGAACCTAGCTGACTTCTTACCTTCAATTGTGATTTCTTGTTTCTACTCTGAAAGTGAAGGTAATCTGAGTTCCCAAACTGCCTGAAATACTCTAAGGCAAAAAGCCTCATGGGGACATACCTTGGCAATCTAAATGGGT
The DNA here is from genome assembly GCA_031772625.1 of Pinus tabuliformis. Lineage (NCBI taxonomy): Eukaryota > Viridiplantae > Streptophyta > Pinopsida > Pinales > Pinaceae > Pinus > Pinus tabuliformis. The sequence continues at coordinate 659,276,183 of CM062807.1, forward strand.
TCAATTCACAGCCATATATCCTAATGACTGTGTGGTTCTGGTAGAAGTACCAGTTGCCAATATTGTAAGATTTGTTCAAATGTAGAATCCTCTTCATTTCATCGGTTAATCTAGGAGGAGGAGTACCTTGCAGAGCTGTTAGGGCCGGATGAACAAATAAATCAATAAACTCACAGTATGTATAGGGTGATACTGAGGTAAAATGAAAAACAGAGGTCCAGAAAACAACTGATCTTGGGCTTCCTTGGGCATTGAGTGGCCTCAAAGGAACAGAGAAGGTAGCTGGCTGATAGAAAAGGAATAAATGATATATATAGGAGGAGTACCTGAACAGTCTCTCCCTTTTCAAATTCATGAACTGATCATGGATTTTCTCTGCTATGTAAGTTGCATAATCATACTGCACAGCTGGAGGCTTACCAGGGGCAAATATGGACAGCATTGCCATTATGCTTTCATCTACATCTTCCAGCCCCCTGAATCCTAGGACATAGCCAATTAGATCCACCAACATTCTGCCCAACTCATTCAGACAATGGTACCCAATAGGAGGGGTTCTGACTGTTTCAGAGCCTGGTGTGACAAACAGTTGGTTGATTTTGACAATCTGGTCACTGGACAGCTTGATCCCTGTGTTAATCAGATTCTGCATGGACAGAGGGGTCAATTTCTTGGCTGTATTGAAGCACAGCATCTGGTTTATGCTCTCTGGGGTGATCTGGAACAGGACTAGGCCTGTGGGGCTCAAGACTGCTCTTTGGCTGGGGTCATAGCATTCCTGGCAGCTATAAATAAGCTCTGGCATTGGATTGACTTGGGGAAGGTTGTATATGGGCAAATTTGACTCCCAAATCCCCAAGATATCTGCCCCACTGAGGTGCTGGGCTCTTAATTCATTCAACATTAGCACATTGTACTTGGTTCCCATGGGGAACCAATCCAGCATTTGGTAGTCCATGTCCCCCAGGGCTTTCCATGCTAATTCCTGGTGAGGGGCATTGATGGGCTTAATATTCAGTGCAATAGGGGTCTCCATAGCTCTTCAAGTTGCAATAATTGTAGGTAGACAGGTGGAATGGTAAAACACAGTCTGGAGGCAGTTTTCTGTGGAAACAGTTGAGGTTTTGAGTATTCAAGGGGAATTCTCTCAATAGCAATTGAAATACTACTGGAGTCTAGTAACAGAACTTCTCTGTGGCCTAACTGAACTCTCCAATCGGGTGAATTATGTCTATTAGGAGCTCTGCCGGGAAAATGCAGAATTACAGAGGTTTTATGAGGATTGCAGGTTTCTAAAGCTCTGCAGGTACTTCTTGGCCCTCACAATGACAATGGTGGATGAACAAATGGAAATGAACGGTGCAAATATCGTTTTTATGGTTCTATTATCCCTCTGAGCAATTTTAAGCTTAATGAAGGTCGTATGGAGGGCGAGACGGTCTAAATACCTGTAATTCGACGAGCAGAGGTTGAAACACAGGTGCACAGTTGCTGTTTGAGGAGGTCGCCCGGGCTAATTGACTGGTTGGCGAAAATTTGAGTTCAAACGGTCATGCAGAGCACTCAGCAGAAACAACAGTAAAAATGGTAAAAACACGGGAAAATTGGTAAATATGGGTTATTTTACCAATTTGGCGCTTTTTTCTGCTGACGTCAGCATGACGTCATTGGTGGGTCATGGTGAGGTGACGTCAGCTGACGTCATCGGGCGACGTGGCAGTGGGTGACTGGTCAAGGGGCGGCGAGGTGGCAGTCCAGTCAGCAGTGAGGTGGACCCATACGAGAGGCAGGTATGAGCAGGCAATGACGTGGCGGCGAGTCAGCGGCGGGTAGGTGGCGGTCAAACTGCAGCGGTCACGGTTAAGGCCTTAACCGCCGCGGTTTCTCGGGGCGGTTTAGGTACGGCGCAGAGGCTGTCAGAGCGGGCTCCGAGATGGTCCATCGGTTGACGCGTGGAGGAGGCGTGACAAGGCGCAACGTCACTTTCCCGGAGGTTAACGTGCCGCCACAGGAAGCGCTCCGATATTGATGTGGGCCGTCGGATCTGAGGGGCTTGATCCGACGGCTGACGGAGGAGAAAAAGGCGCGTTTGATAGTGCGGGCGGAAAAATCAAACTTTGTGGGTTTTATGGGTTTTTTCAAATGTTTTGATTAACCAACCATGCGGTAGGATTGGGAAACGTGCCAGAGGCGGGTATTAGCCTTTGCAAAGGTTTTATATGCCAAAGGGGTTTGGAGAGGGGTTTTATCAGTGCAGAGGTGATTTGAGGGCAAATTGACTTGCAGCAAAGGGGAAGTAGGGTGGAATAGGTTCACCAAAGTGGCCAGATGCCATTTTGGTCCCTTTTGAACAATACACGGCTATTATGCCTAGGGGAGGGAATATACATAAGATTTGGGGTTTTATACACCTTAGTGTTAATAATATTAGGGGTGGGGGTAAGATAAGGGAGGTTATATAGTAGAATTAGGAGTTAATATGAATGAAGGAGGGGAATTAGAAAGGGGGTGTTAGTGATAGACTAGAGAGGGAAAGAAAAGAAGTTAGTGATGCTCTTTGCTGTGAGTTCATGGAATTCACCACTTTGTTTGCTGATAGATTTATTGCCTTGGCAAGAGACCTATTGATGCCTGTGTAATGGTGATCATATTCTTTCTGCAACCACAACTGCCTACCCAACTATTTGCCTAGCATTTTTTGTTTCTTCTTGGAGGGGCACTTGGACTTGCAACCCTCAATTGCCTTTTCTTTTCTTTGGCTTTTTCCTTTTCTCTCTATCTACTTCTACCCTTATGTCTTCCAAGGTCCCAGATTAAACTTTTGGGAACCTTTGCTTCTCTACCTGAACTACTTGTCTGCCAAGATTAAGCTGTTTGGACAGACCTCTTTCTCTATTCTACAACTCAAAATTGAAACATGGCATGATCCAGATTAGACTGTTGAATCATCCACAAAATTTGAAATAAGGTCCTCAATACTTGAAACACTTTACCCAGCTCTTGCTTTCTAGGAAATATGGGATCTTTGGGATACCAGAGCAGAGCATATTTGGCTTTTCTCTTGCCAATCATGAAATATGAAACCTATTACTATAGGTATCCAACAGAATCCGCCTACAACCTGCGCTTACGTTCTTCCTCTAGTTGCTGTTATCACTCCGGTCGCATTATAACCAGTAAGGGTTTTACCAACAGTCTCCACGGTGCATAAAGCAAACGTAATTTCATACAAATAATATAAACAGTATTAGGGATGTAGAAGAGGGGAAATATGCACAAAAATAACTACGACTCCTCCTTTTTCATTTCTCTAATAGTCGAACCCTTACATTGTGTTTTGTCCCTCCTTTAAGAACATTGTTAGGAACTGTTACTAACTACTGTTAGTTATGTTCGATCAGTTACATTAGTTATTTCTTGTACATAATTTTTCTTTGTATCTCAATAGTTTTTTAACAAAAGTAAATTAACTGTTTAGAACAGTGTCACTAACTAACTCCTACTGTTCCTAATTACTGTTCACTAAATTAACTTAGACAACTTATGAAATAAAAATAATAAAAGAAAAACAAGCATGTTATCCATTCAGTGAATTAACTCCTTTGTCCCCTTCAGAGACCATACCGCCTTCATTTTGTCTTTGTCCTGTCATCCAGATGCTCTTGCATCATTTTCCAATTTGCAGATCATAAACTTTTGAACACACTCTAACTATAACACTGATCATATAATATTGAACGAAGAGGAGTAGAAGAAATATGAGGAGGCGAATTATGGAGGAGAATACAGGAACTTCACGACTGCCATGGCTACAACTTCAACCGATCAAAATACACAGCCGCGCAATTCAAGAAACCCATTAGTCACTGCTGATTTACTAGATCATTATGTAGAAGATATGGATAGGTAGGGGATGCTTGCATAAAAAAAATCTGTAAATAGTGGGCACTGGAGAAACAACCTTGAGGAGTGAAGGGCTATGCAATGTTGATATATATATGCCTTGTCTCTAACTTCTTTTGCTTTCTGGGTGTAAGATCTCTTAAACTTCAACTCTCCCACACAAAAAACACTAACTTTTCCTCAATACTTGAACACGTCGCGTGATCATTGAGCCCTTTAGTGATGTAAATATTATCCATATCTCCTTGTTATTGCTATTTTCATACTGATATATATTTCAATGAATGCTCTTTGTTGTATATGATCGTGGTCATAACTCTAATCCGATGGACACTTTATGATCTGGTTTAATGTTAATGTTCACGAAATGGAGGTCTCTTGAGATCATATAACTATAACGAGTAAGTTGCAGTCGAGCGCCACTCCCATTCGACTATAGTCTTTAGTGCACATGGATTTTATTTTTTCTATTGCATTGGCTAGACCGCTGGAAACTTCTGGAGCCCCAGCTGTAGACACGATGACCTTCCCAATTTGTACCTCACAGATGATGCGTTGTCATTCATACAACGAAGGGAAACTAAGCTTAGATTGCGACCGTCGATTGGAATGGGACGTTAAGAAGGTAACATCCTTCCCCTTCTGGCATGCCATCGTTGTTCATTCACATTCTCACACACTCGCGGTTTGAGCTCTGCATATGAAACGCTTGTTGTGAATTCCAAGCATCTAGGTACTAATCGAACCTGACCCTCCACTTTCTGTTCCTAGCTACGATTGTCCAGACCCTCTTTGATAATTATGGCACTCATACAGTTCTGTTCAACGACAAATCAGATAATCAATGAAGACACTAACTATTATGGCAGTTCAATGACAAATTCTAATTATGGGACTAGATTCCTTTTATCGAGAGGATCAATATTATGATTGAAGTGCTCAATTTAGAAAAGGGAAAATGTATTTTGAATTAAAGCTCACATGTGCACAAAAGGAAAAGTTGGCCCAAAAGATAAATTTGACACCGATGGATGGCTATAAATACAAGTGACCTCAAGCTCATTTGGACAATCATCATGAATCATTCTTCTATTCTCTTCTTTGTTTTTCTCTCGCATAAGTTTGAGGCAAGTCCATGGAGAATTGGTTCACATGAAGTTGAAATTGCAGGGTCCTAAGTTCATAGTTTTGTTTTAGGGGTTTGAGTCTCAGCCGAAGGCTTGCCACGGTGAAATCTTCACTACAATCGCATGCAGGCCGACTCATTTGTGCGAATGAAGCTATTCAGAGGCACACAAAACTTGCCTTCCCTCCGGTTGGAATGTAGGGTTTTCTTTTGACATTTTCCATAGTTAACCACAGTGGATCGCTGATACCTAAGGTTGACTACAGTGTAGTGAAGTGATATCTGATCGCTGGAATAATCTCATGAATGTTGTTTAGTTGTTTTTTTTTGGTTGGATAGTTGTATACAAAATTGCACTTAGAGATGGTTTAATTAAAATAATTAACTTTTAAAAATGGTTCCCTAAGTCTAATCTTAAGAAATCAGGTCAACTAAAGGGTATTAATTAAACCGGGTGTGAATCTTTTAGAAGAAGACAAGGATCAACTCCCAGTTAATCTTAGCCCTTGATTTTGTTTTAATCTCGGTCGTTGGATCTCCAACGAGAGACTATAAGGAGTTCGACAGGCAGTTGGAGAACACATCGAATGAGAGATCAAAGATCAGATTTCTCAAGAATACCAATGTTGAGTTTCCGGAGTGAGATCAAGTGATATTCTTGCAGTGAGGGCAGGAATAGTAGTTCGGATGAGAGTTTTCTTGATCTGGAGAGTGCAAGGCAGAGAAGGTATAGAGCAGTTTAGTGAGGCAGCGCTGCGCTTCAAAAGGAATTCAAAATTTAGCTGGGAGAGTCGAGATCTAGTGCCAGAAGCCGGGGTGTGAGACTAGAGGGCCAGAGGGTCAAATTTCCAAACACCAGGAGATTAGAAGAGGAGGTGAAGCGGAGCCCAACAAGTGTGACGCAAAGTTATGTAGGATTGATGCAGAAGCTGCATAAAGGTAACATCGGGCTAGCCATCCTATCCCTGATCAGTGTCAGACCTCTCGAGGCAGTGCGAGATTTTTCTCACTAACCCTTTGCTAGTTTTTCTCTATGTCAGATAGCCAGTTTGGGCATCCAACAATTTGTACTTTGAAACTACTACATAATAATAAAACCCTCAATTGCTGCACCGATTTTGTCGAGTTGGGTTTTTCTGGGGACATTGTCCAAAAATAACTATGTAGACATGTGTGTGTTTATTTCTCTCTTGTGCCATATTCAGTTTTTGCAACATTGATTTTGTGTAAACTGTAGTGTATGTATTTCAATATTTGCTGTAGAAAACTATAAGTAATTTGTTCAAGTAATTAACAAATAGGAGAAATATCATCAGTTTTCTACAGTAGGAATTGGGTAACCATTTTTTCACATGGTATCAAAGCATAGATCGTGAGCAGGAGAGCTCAGAGCAGAAAGGAAAGACGAGGTTCGAAATCCTACCTTGGCAGCAGTTTGAAACCCCACAGGTAGCGAAGTCCTTGAGCCAAGGAGTTTGAAGTTTTGAGTGAGATCGATTTCTCTGAGTGAGTCGACAAAGAAATTCGATTCTCAAGATCGAAGCTTTCTAGAGGCAGAAGGGAACAATGCAGTTTCCTTGTAGATCAAATCTTCAGCTGAGATGAAGTTATTTTGTAGCAGTTGCTAGCAGAATAGCGTCAGAAGGATATAGTAGCACATCTTGAGGGAATTTCTTCTTCAGAGGACTTCCAGCCAATAAGTTCGAGTTTTCTAGCGAGAGAAACAATATTTATGTGTGGGTTTTCTCACTCTAGAAGGGAGTGCAAATAGTTGGGCAACAACTTCACAGAGGAGAAGAGGGAGAAGTTTGACTTTTTCAGGAGAGATGGCATTGACTGGGTTGAGATATCAAGATTGGTTGGATGGAGCCTCCAACTATGTGATCTGGAAGGCTAGGATCTCCTACCTTCTAGATGGGCATGATCTCAAAACTTATGTCGATAGTGTGGTAGATGTACCTGCGGATGAAAATCCACTAGACAAGTATAAGGATGATATGGTGAAGACTAATAGGATCATTCTCAATGGGGTTTGAGATAATGTAATATCCCATATAGCCAGCAAGGATATTGCCTAGTAGATGTGGAAAGCCTTAGCTATGCTATAAGAAGGATATTTCGAGCAGTAGAAGGTGTACTTAGAGGAGAAGATGAGATTCATGAGGATGTAGAAAGGGGAGCATGTGGACCCCTTTCTTACGAGGTTTCAAGATGTTCAGGACCAACTGGCTTCAGTAGGGTCAACACCTCAACCCTCAGATTTTGGACGATTAGCGCTGAATAACATTTTTGAAGATTGGCAAGTTTTCATCCAGAGCATCCTAGGCATAGAAAAAATACTAGATTGGGAACGTGTGTGGGCTGATCTACAACATGAGGAAATGAGGTGTGATATGGTAAAGGCCACCATCAGTGGTTGTAGCTGTAGTGGGACAAAGCAGGTGAAGGAAGAGGAGGACGTGGCCATCTCATCAAAGGGGCAGTAGGAGCAATGCAAAAGGAAGAAGGATATTTTGAAGATCAAGTTCTTCAGGTGTGGCGAGTTGGACCACTACAACACTTAATGTCCTCTCAAAAAGAAGGACAAGGAGTAGAAGTAGGATCAGCAAGCTGCATCCGCAGAGATCGACAGGATGTCCTCCAGACTGGAGGAAGAGTTTTTCATGATTGTTGAGATGCCTCTAGGGGTGAGGTGGGGTGATCTAGAGTTGTAGACTCAGAGAGCTATAGGATGGGCATGATCCTTGAGGATTCCACCTCTTGGATCAAGACCTTGCTACGGGAGCCCATAGTCAGCAGTAGCAAGATGGACCAGTGTTAGTTAGTGTATTTAGGTGCCAGAGTGACAAATGTAGTAGCTAGTAGTGGTTAAATTCTGAGCAGAGTTGGCAACACTGCAGTTGGCATAGAGCAGAGTCAGCAACAACACAGAGACTTTAGTGAAAGCACAGAGACTAGTAGTAGTCAAAACTCGGACAATGGATGCATCATAATGAACATAGTTGGTTCAGTACTTTGGATGCTTTTCTATTACATATGTTGCAATTGCAACATCAATAGATGGAGAGAGGGTTGTAGTGCAGATGGAGTGTTGGTAGCTGTTCAACAGGGCCATCAACAACACAAATGCAACAATCAAAGTTGCGTAGTAGTTGGTGGGCACTAAAGCCATACATCAACAATGTAGTAGGAGATGATGCAGAGACATAGTGATGTTTCAGTAGGTTGCAACAGTAGAGCACATTCCTCTCTAAGAGAGAGTGTTGATTTCTATAGAATCGGATGTGATCTTGCCTCAAGATTTTGTGGAGATGCTAAGACACATACACTCTCCAATACCCATAAATTGTTTGGGAAAATTCCACCTAGAGATGGTTTAATTAAAATAATTAACTTTTTAAAATGGTTCTCTAAGTCCAAACTTAGGAATTCTAGTTAATTAAAGAGTATTAATTAAATTAGGTGTGAATCTTGTAGAAGAAGATGAATATCAACTCCCAGTTAATCTTAGCTCTTGATTATGTTTTCATCTTGGCCGCTGGAGCTCCAACGAGATATTATAAGAAAGAGTTTGATGGGCACTTTGAGAACACATTGAATGAGAGATCAATGATTGAATTTCTCAAGAGTTGCAGTGTTGAGTTTCCGGAGTGAGATCGAGTGATATTCTTGTAGTGAGGGGCAAGGATAGTAGTCTGGAGGAGTATTTTCCATATCTAGAGAGTGCAAGGTAGAGAAGGCATAAATAATTTCAGAGAGACAGTGCAGTGCCACGCAGAGGCAAGATAAGGCTTTAGAGGGAGTTCGAAATTTAACTGGGAGAGCCGAGATCTAGTGCCAGAAGCCGAGGTGTGAGACTGGAGGGATAGAGGATCGAATTTCTAGACAATAGGAGATTAAAAGAGGAGGTGACATAAAGCTACGTAGGATTGATGCAGAAGCTATGCAGAGGCATCGTGGGGCCAACCAACCTGTCCTTGATCAATGTCAGATCTCCTGAATCAGTGTGAAATTTTTCTCACTAAATCTTTGCCAATTTTTCTCTGTATTGAATACCTAGTTTGGGCATCCAATGATTTGTACTCAGAAACTACTACATAATAATAAAACCCTTAGCTGCTGCACTGGTTTTCCCAAGTTGCGTTTTCCCAAGGACATTGTCCAAAAAAAACTGTGTAGATATGTCTATGTTTATTTCTTGTGTCGTTTTTAGTTTCTGCAACATTTATTTTATGAAGACTGTAGTGTATGTATTTTGATATTTGTTGTAGAAAACTATAAGTAATTTGTTCAAGTAATTAATAAATAGGAGAAATATCATCAATTTGTTGCAGTAGGAATCGAGTAACTGATTTTTCACAGTGAAAAGTTGACAAAGTGCTCCAAATGCCAATGTCAAGGTGCATAGGTATTTGAATACTACAAGGTATGTAGTGTGTATTGTTTCAATGTTATGTTTCAGCTGCAATATTGGAGGGCAAGATAAGTGTGAAAATTTCTTAAACCCGATAATTCCTACTACAATATTGATGATATTTCTTCTACTTGTTAGATTTACATGAAAAAGTTATTTGCAGTTTCCTACAGAAAACATAGAAATACATACACTTCATCCTACACCATTTAAATAATATGCTGAAACAAGAGACTGAATAATAGAGAAAGATACAACACAAATGACACAATTGTTTTTGGACAAACGTCCTCGGAAAAACCCAATGTAGGGAAACCAGTGCAACAGACCTGAGGGTTTTTATTATTAAGCTAAAGCGTTTTTGAATAAAATTACTAGATGCCTTCCCGAAAATCCAGTTATAGAGAATATCACTCAACAAAAGAAGTTAGTGAGATTACCTCACTTTACATTATAAGTCCCGACTGATTCGACAATTGAACCAACTAGTCCCCAGCTGCTCCTGCATTGCCCTTACATGGGCCCTACGTCAGCCTCTAAGGCACTGCGTCACCTCTGATGGGAATCAATTTTCCCTTTGGAGTTGATTCCATCCCTCTTGACTTAGAATATCTAGCTCCCTAGAAAATTTCGAACTTCTGCATAAGAGGCTCTACACTGCTCTGTGTGGGTCCTGTGTGAGCCCTTCCTAGTTCTATGTTACCCTCCTTGGCCTCTTACCTACCTCCTCTATGTGTGTCTCTGCCTCTCTACTAAGTATCCTTGGTTCCAGAGAAGATCCTCTAGCCAAAACTCCCCCTGCCCCTCTCTACGTGATCACTAGAAATCACTGCGCTACCTCTAGCTTTAATAATTCGATCTGCCTGATCAACTCTTCGTATGTCTTCCAAATGAACCTCAAGATTCCTTAAATAATCTCCTCATTGACATTCAACGACCCAGATTAGAAGCTAATCAATGGCTTAGATCATTTCTGCTTCACATCCCCATCTTCTTCTAGAAGTTACACTCACAGTTATATTAATACCCATTAATTATTTTATTTTCCTAAGTTTAGACTTAGGATGCCATTAAAAATAATTAATTATTTTAATAAATCTGTTTCTGGGTGGAATTCGCAAAACACTTTTTGGGTTCTTTGGAATAAATGTGCCTAAGCCTCCCTGCAAAATTTGAGACTTAAAGCACATCTGATGCTACCAGAAATCAACACTCCATATTAGCGAGGAATGTGCTCTAACAATGCCTCCCACTGAAGCATCACCTTGACTTCATAACATCATCCTCTGCGCTATTGATGTCTTACATGTTATCCACAAACCACTGCGCAAATGCTGCATTTGTACTATTGCTGACCCTACCACTGTCAACACTTCATCCATACTGCAACTCCCTCGGAATTTCTGCATTTGTGCTGTTGCTGGCACTAGCACTTCCAACTGCCCCTGCACTGCAAACTGCTGCTGCTATTGTATCAACAATGGAAAGACATCCAAAATTTCTAAACTAGTGTTCAACATAGATGCATCTTCATGTTGAAGTTTTGACTGCTTCTAGCTGCACGCTATTCCTCTTAAGCCATTACACTGTTGTTGCTACTGCATTGTGCCTCCCCACACTGCTGCAACTCTGCACTACGCTGCTCATTCTTGGTGATATAGCCACTACATCTGTCACTCCTTTTAGCTCTGCTATATAACGAGGATTTTCCAAGGTCAGAGATGAGCTTTATCTACTTGGTTCTGCTTAAAAAAGGAAGCTCATAATGGTCATCTTCCCCTTTTCCTTCTACTCCATCTTCACTCCACCACCTCCCTTCCTCTATTATCCCCTCTAAATTCAGTAGAATAGCCCCTTTGCCTTTAAGCCCCGAGCGCAAAGTCCAAACCCTCATAAAACCCTCCCACACACCCTCACGCGCTTGCTAAAACCTTAATCGTTTCCCTGCCATTGATTTCCTCCCGTAGATCTAATGGCTCCCGTCGTGCCTGATAAAGCAACCTGCGCAATCAAATCCCCATTGTTAAGTTTGTCCCTACCCGATCCAACGACATTCTCTCTCCCCGCGCCTATAACCCGATTGAATGTTAGCGCACGATGAGAGCGGTTTTTCTCTCTCATCCGCTGCTACGTGTTGATTGCTGAGTGGGATCGCACGCCCCTGCCTTTTTACATCTTAATGCCCAAAGGCGGTGCGATCAATACCATTTACTACCTGACCTATCTGCCCTGCCTGATAACTACCATTCAGCTCCACCGCCCGATCACCGTTTGATCTATTCGCTGCAGATCCAATGGCCCAAAATCGACCCACTCCCACCTCATCCGACAGACACCATCGAGCCACCTCTATCATCATCTTCCCTAGCATCTAGATCGTCTTTCCACCCATGCACTCCCCGTCCTTTGATCACTCTGTTTGCCTAAAGGAGGAAGGTGACCAGCTTTCCCGTACCAGTTGTAGTCACTCCCCAACAACCATATTTAACAAACAACATGGCCAAGGAGAAAACGGACAAGCACAACCCGGTAACTTCATTTATCAATTATGGAACATCACTCGTACAAGCACTCCAATTGCCTAAGAGGACAACACAACACCTGAATGGATTAGATTCATCCGCTGAAGCAAGAAAACACAGTAAGAGACTCTATCAGGTGGTTAAATGTGGTTGGTGGTAAATTATAACCCCTCCATACCTAAATGGCCAAGTTCCTTTGTAATGTAAAATCTATAAAGACCCAGAAACAAGATGTAATCAAGGTTGATGGTTGGCATTTGGATGTAAAGTTCAGCTTTTGGAGACTATGGATATTTTGCCACTTGCAGCGTCTCGTCTTCATTTTCATCTAATACAAGATTCTTTTGTTGTTAACTGCTCACTTTCCATTTTCTCTTTGTTCTAAGCTGTGCCTGATATGCTATATTCTTGATCTCTAAGGTTTAGCACTAGAAAGCTATCATCCTATCTATGTGTTAGATTGTTGAATGTATCACTGAATAGGTTATCTTGGTTTCTTCTATCTAGTTCCAAAGAGCTGTCATCCTGTCTGTGCATTAGTTGATTAGATTTACAGGCTTCTTTACTGGTTGCAGCCGGCCATCACATGGTCTTGTGCATCTGTTGGTGTGGTCAGCATTCTCCATATTCACCGAATCTCTGAATTGTGAGTAGTTGGTGGTCTAAAGCCTTGTAGTCTAGGGGTTTTCACGTAGGTCTGGAGTGAAACAATGTAGAAGTGGTTATCTAGCTTGGACAAGCATCATTCCTTCCATTCATCCATTGCAACAATAAGTTGAATTTATATGTTACTAGGCATCTCCGAGCTACAACCTAAGAGAGTTTTTTAGAATCCTAACATAGTTGGCACCATTGCCGGGGAGAAGAGATTGAAGCTCAACTTCCCTGGGAGAACGACACAGATCTAGCTTTGATGATAGACAAAGTCTGGACACATCTTTTGGTTGTAATCATCTATCTGACGACTCTATTGGAGGACCAACCTCTGGTGACTCCACATCACAGTTCTAGCTCAGTTTGTGAGGCATACTCAGATAAATCCTCAAAAATCACCAACTGACCTAGTGCCTAACCCTGAGAAGAATTTCAAGCAGAGAAAAACATCACAAAAAGGAACATCAGGATCAGGTAAGCCTAAATAGTCTTATGTATCTCTGCAAGAAAGTCTCGTAGCTGAGCATGTACTTGTTGAAGATATAGAGCCTAGCACTATCAGTGAAGAAATACTCCCAGAGATTCATAAATCTCCTTGCTTAATAAGTTCCCCTTCGGCTCTCAGTCCAAAGAAAACCTCCCCTATAGTCCATCAGTTTCCTTCTACCATGTCATTCATTTCTCAGCCTTCTGTCATCCAAATGACCAGTACCCTTCCATCTACCCCAGTCATGGTAGGCCCTCAAGCACCTACCAAAATGGAAAGAATCGTAGCTGCTATGTATGGATCCCTGGTTCTGCCTGTTCCATTAAATGCCATGCCTGTAGGTGAATATCAGAAATACATGCCTAAGTTCATTGGTACAGAGGGAGTAACAGCTGAAGAACACCTTGAGTCTTTTTATAGCTATGCTGATAACCTAGATATCAGTGAGGATGATGTGTGGATGAGGGTGTTTGTCCAAAGCCTTGATGGAGAGGCTAGAAAATGGTTCAGAGAGCTGACCCCTAGGTCTATAGCAGACATTGAAGCATTAGATGATGTGTTTTTAAAGCATTGGGGAGATAAGAAAGACCTGTTATATTACCATATTGAGTTTGGAAACCTCAAGAGGGAAAATGGGGAATCATTGTCTGATTTTAATAAAAGATTCAATCGTATGTATAGTAAGATACCAGCTGAAGTAAATCCTACCCCCACCTCTACCAAACTCACTTATGCTAATGCTTTTGATTCTGATTTCTACCTACTACTAAGAGAAAGAAGATGTGCCACTCTAGCTGAAATGAAAGATGCAACCCTAGAGGTGGAATCCAATATCATGGTTGCAGAGAAATTCAAAGGTCATGCTGATAGAAGGAGGCAGAGAGGTGAGGCTTCTTCTTCCTCTTTTTCATCTTCAGAACCCGAATTAGATAAAATGACTAAAATGATAGAGTCATTGGCTACTGAAATATTCAAACTGAAGGTTGAGCAGAACCCTGGGAAAGCATGGATTCCAAACACATTTTATCCTAGAAATCCAAATCCATTTAGAAGAGCAAATGAACAATTGCAAGTCATTCAGAGGGGAAAAGAGGCTAGTGAAGAACAAAGGGTTAAGATTCCTTTCCAGAATGTAGTGATGGAGGAGGAATAGTTTGATGAAGAGGATGAGATTCACTGCATGGAAGACAAGGGCAGTGCCGCCTTTTTAACATTGGCTGCCTATGAAGAGTCATTACTCCAGGACCAGACCAATCAAGAGTGGGACAAAGAAGCTGTGCTATAGACTGAAGACCAGCAAAGATATAATTTGAGGTCAAGAACGAGCAATGTCAGAGAGAATCCTGCCCAAAGAGCTGTTGTCCCCACAGAGTAGTAGACCAGCAAATGGAAAAAACCAGCAGCGGACCCCATCATCCTCAAAGCACCAGCTCAAGATCTAAGAGGTCCTAACAAGTCCCCTTCCTCTTTTAGTTTTGAATCAGAAGTCTAGAAACTCAAAGTATTTGTGCCTCTGATAGAACTAGCAAAGAGTGAGGTCTTTAGAAAGCCTATCCTTGATGTCCTTGAGCTGAAGGCCACACAAGCCTCCACTGACTATGTGAATTTACAAGATGATAAACCTAAAGTTATGCTTAGCCCAATGACTGAACCTGCTGATGATAATTCTCCATAATTTTATGTCTCATTGGCCATTCATGACAAAATCCTCCACAACTGTCTGCTGGACATAGGGGCTAGTCATAATCTAATGCCCAAAGCTGTCATGGAAGAGTGAGGCCTTGATATCACCAGACCATATCATGATTTATTCTCCTTTGATTCAAGGAAGGTGAAGTTCCTGGGGTTGATCAAAGATTTAGCTGTCACCCTAACTCAGTTGCCCATGAAGAGCATGATGATGGACATTGTGGTGGAAGATGTTCCCCTATGTTTGGCATGCTACTGTCCAGAGGGTGGATTAAAATGCTGGGTGGGACATTACAAAATGACTTATCTTATGCCACTATCCCAGTTTTTGGAGGAGAAAGTAGAAGATTGCACAGGGAAGCCCAGCTGGCATATATCATCAGTGATGAGGAAAACCCCACTAATCATCCCATTTACGCTGTGGACATTGACTTTGGATCATGTATCCTCCAAATTGAGGAATCCCAGAAGGCCTCGGTGAAGTTCAAGAAAACAGTATGCCAGGCCATGGAAGAGGAAGGAACACAAGCTTGGGATATGTTCTTTGATGGAGCATGTTCAAAGGAAACTGCGGGAGCCGGAGTGGTGTTGGTGTCTCCAAAACAACAAAGAACTCATCTGTCTTTTAAGATGACTTTTCAGGTCACCAACAATATAGCCAAGTATGAGGCTCTGCTATTGGGCTTAAATGCCGCCAAAGACAGAGGGATCAAAGACATAAAGGTGTCTGGAGATGCTAATCTCATCATTCAGCAAGTGAATAAAACATTTCAAGTAAGGCACCCAAGGCTCAAAGCATACAGAGATGAGGTATGGAGACTCAAAGATTCTTTTAATAGTTTTTGTATCTCATATATCCCTAGAATAAAAAATCAGCTTGCTGATTCCCTTGCTATGTCTGCTAGCATGTTCATCACTCCCATGCCCCCTAAATTAGTATATGAAGTCTAGATGAAATATAGACCATCCTTGCCTGATAATTTCTAGCACTGGAAAGTTTTTGACGATGATGATGAAGTAAATAGGTTTCTGCAAGTCATTGATGAGTTCTCAGAAATGCAATTTGATCAAGAGAATGAAGCCTTGGAGGAAAATCCCTAGCCCCAGCTAAAGAACAGAATTGGCCATGACAATATTGTTCGGTTGCCTAGCAATTATATACCTAAAGGGCTAGTGCCTCTTGAGATGCTGTTTGACCAAAATGATGTGCCTTAGAAGGCTGCCCAAAAGGAAGATCAGTTTGCAGTCCATAGGCATAACATAGGGAGTCCAGATCATCCAAAATATATAAGTCTGTCCACCTATTTTTTTGATGCCCAAAGTTCTAAGTATTGCACCCTAATGAAGAAGTTTGCCGATGTCTTTTCCTAGGAATATAGTGACCTTAAGACTTATGATAAGAAGATCATCCAGCATAAGATCCCCTTGGAGAAAGACACCATCCCTTTCAAGCAGAAGCTGAGGCCCATAAATCCTTTGCTCCTCCCTCTCATTGAAAAAGAAATCAAGAAGTTGTTGGCTACCAAAATTATAGTTCCTCTAAGATATTCAAAGTGGGTAGCCAACTTGGTAGTAGTGAGGAAGAAAAGTGGAGAAATCAGGCTCTGCGTTGATTTCAGAAACCTGAACAAGTGTTCCAAAAAAGATAATTATCCTCTGCCCAAGATGGAGCATTTGCTGCAGAAAGTCTCAGGAGCCAAAGTGATGTCTTTCCTGGATGGATTTTCAGGCTATAATCAAGTCGTTGTACATCTAGAAGACCAAGAAAAGACTGCATTCACTACTCCTTGGGGCACTTTTATGTATTCCAATATGCCTTTTGGGCTGATGAATACGAGGGCCACCTTTTAGAGAGCTATGGATATAGCATTTGTAGGAAAGAAGGATAAGTTTGTCCTTGTCTACCTAGATGATATAACAGTATACTCTAGCAACCATCAAGACCATTTGTAGCATTTGAAGAAAGTGTTTCTAAAGTGCAGAAGATTTGGGATATCAGTGAATCCCAAGAAATCACAGTTTTATTTAGGAGAGGGCAAGCTGTTAGGACGCATTGTTTCTGCTGCACGTGTCAAAATTGATCTAGAAAGAGTGAAAGCAATGTAGACCTTGTCTGTCCCAAGATCAAAAATTGACATCCAATCCTTTCTGGGCAAAATAAATTTTGTAAGGAGGTTCATTCCTAATTTTGTAGAACTAGTGAAACATATTGCCTCCATGCTAAAAAAGGGGTCAGTGATCAAATGGACTGATGCAGCAAGAAGATATTTTGAAGCTATTAAGAGAGCCATTATGGAAGCTCCCACTTTAATCAACCCAGACTATTGCAAGAAGTTTCATATTTTCTCCTTTGCATCCAATGACACCCTTGCAGTAGTTTTATTACAGAAAGATGATGAGGGTTCAGAACATCTCGTGGCATTCTTCAGCAAAACATTAAGGGACGTTTAACTAAGGTATGATCTCATAGAAAAATAGGCCTATGCTCTTATCAAATCCTTGAAAGCTTTCAGAATATTCATTCTGCACTCAAAGGTAATTGCGTATGTGCCCTCTGCTTCAGTAAAAGATATCCTAATGTAGCTAGATGTTGATGGAAGAAGGGCTAAATGGATTGCAAGGCTCATTGAATTTAATATAGAATTGAAGCCCCCCAAGCTTGTCAGAGGTCAAGACCTAGCCAAGCTGATGGCAAAAGAAAATTGCATGATGTTGGACATGAATTGGATGGGCACAAATTCAGGGATTGAACAGATAGAAGAAGGCATCGTACAACAGAACCAGTCATTGGTAGAAAATCTAGCTGCTTGTGAATGGTATTCTACCATAGCCCATTTTTTGCTGAAGCTAGAAGTCCCTCCAGGCTTAAGTTCAAGCCAAGCCAGAACTATGAAGCTCAAGGCAGCCAAGTATTGTATTCATGAAAATTTGCTATATTGGAAGGATCCCTCTGGAATTCCTTTAAGGTGTCTGGACAAGGAACAATATATGGAGGTCATGCATCAGTTTCATTCCAACATATGTGGAAGACATTACTACTGGAGAACCACAACCCACAAGATTCTCAAAGCTGGGTATTATTGGCCCACTTTGTTTTCTGATGTCTTTTCATTTGTGAAATCTTGTGACAAGTGCCAGAGGTTTGAAGGAAAATAGTAGTTGAAGTCCTTGTCCTTAAAGCCAATACATGCCAATGGCTCTTTCCAGCAGTGGGGTTTGGATTTCATAGGAGAAATTAATCCACATTCTAGTGGCCAGTACAGATGGATATTAGTAGCCGCTGACTACTTCGCTAAGTGTATTGAGGCCATCCCTACTAAGAAAGCTGATCATCATTTGGTCATAAAGTTCTTGACAGAGAATATATTCACCAGGTTTGGCTGTCCACGTAAATTAGTTACAGACAATGCAGCAGCCTTCCGAGCAAAATACTTGGTGGACATGTGTGACTCAATGGGCATTAAGCTGGTTCATTCTACCTCATATTACCCTCAAGGCAACGGTCTAGCAGAATCTTCCAACAAGAGCCTGATAAGGATAATCAAAAAGCTGCTGGAAGACAACAAAAGGAACTAGGATTCCAAGCTGAAGTATGCACTGTGGGCTAACAGAGTGACCACCAAGAAATCCACAGGGAGTTCTCCATTCAAGCTGGTTTATGGCATTGAGGCTATATTTCCAATTCAGTTGACCCTCCGTGTGGCAAAATTTCTGTAGGAGGAACAAAATGAGGAAGATGACATGGCAAGGAGGATTAGTGACCTGGCTGAAATATATCAAATCAGAGATCAGTTGGTTGAAAAGTCTGCAGCACATCAAAAGAGGATCAAGCAAGCTTTTGAAAGAAAGGCAAAGATAGACCATTTTTCGGTTGAAGATTTGGTTCTTAAGTGGGATGCATTGAAGGAGAAGAAAGGCAACCATGGGAAGTTCGATGCTCTGTGGACTGGACCTTTCATCATTGATTAGATCCAGGGGAACACCACTTTCATGCTACAAAGTATGGAAGGAGAGACAGTTTTTAATGGCCCAGTTAATGGGATTTTTTTGAAAACTTATGTTGTGTAAGGCCTTAAGGCATTATGGTTGTAAATATGTTATTCTTACCAAGTTTTAGTGTAGGCTTAATTAGACTCCATGCCCAATGGAATACTAGGCAAAATGTTTTTAATATTGTTTTTGTAGGAAAGGTAGTGGTGTACAGTTCTTGAGACCTCACAGGGAGCATCTCATCCCCAGAAGGAGCCAGTGCTAGCTCTGCTATATAATGAAGATTTTCCAAGGTCAAATATGAGCTTGATCTGCTTGGTTTTTCTTAAAAAAGGAAGCTCATAACAGTCATCTTCCCCTTTTTCTTCTACTCCGTTTTCACTCCGCCACCTCCCTTCCTCTATTTTCCCCTCTAAACTCAGAAAAATAGCCCCTTTTCCTTTAAGCCCCGAGCGTAAAGTCCAAACCCTCATAAAACCCTCCCACACGCCCTCATGCGCTTGTTAAAACCTCAATCATTTCCCCACCATTGATTTCCTCCCACAGATCTAACGGCTCCCGTAGCGCCCGCCAAAGAAACCTACGCGATCAAATCCCCACCGGTAGGTCCATCCTCGCCAAATATGAAGGAATTCACTCTCCCCGCGCCTATAACCCAATCGAACGTTAGTGCACGATGAGAGAGGTTTTTCTCTCTCATCCACCGCTACATGTCGATCGCTAAGTGGGATCGCATGTCCCCACCCTTTTACCACTCAATGCCCAAAGGCGGTGCGATCAATACCATTGACCGCCTGACCTATCTGCCTTGCCTAATAACTATTGCACAGCTCCCTCACCCGATCACTGTTTTATCTATTTGTTGCAGATCTAATGGCCCAAAATCGACCCACTCCCACTTTGTCCGACAAGCCCCGTCGAGCCACCTATGCCATCTATTCTCCCGATCCTATGGTCATCCTTCCCTAGCATCTCGACCATCTGTCCACCCATGCACTCCACATCCTTTTATCACTCGGTTTGCCCGAAGGAGGAAGGTAACCATATTACCAATACCAGTCACAGTCACTCCCCAACAACCATATTTAACAAACAGCATGACCAAAGGAGAAAAAGGATAGGCACAACCTAGTAACTGCATTTATCAGTTACGAAACTTCATTGGTACGAGCACTCCAACTACCTAAGAGGACAACACAACACCTGAATGGATTAGATTCATCCGCTAAAGCAAGAAAACACAGTCAGAGACTCTATTAGGCGGTTAAATGTGGTTGGTGGTCAATTATGACCCCTCCATACCTAAATGGCCAAGTGCCTTTGTAATGTAAAATCTATAAAGACCCAGAAACAAGATGTAATCAAGGTTGATGGTTGGCATTTTGATGTAAAGTTCAACTTCTGGAGACTGTGGATATTTTTC
Organism: Pinus tabuliformis; assembly: GCA_031772625.1. NCBI lineage: Eukaryota > Viridiplantae > Streptophyta > Pinopsida > Pinales > Pinaceae > Pinus > Pinus tabuliformis. The sequence goes on from CM062807.1 coordinate 659,296,391, forward strand.
CACTTGCAACGTCTCATCTTCATTTTCAGCTAATACAAGCTTCTTTTGCTGTTAACTGCTCACTTTCCATTTTCTCTCTGTTCTAAGTTATGCCTGATATGCTATATTCTTGATCTTTAAGGTTTAGTGCTAGAAAGCTGTCATCCTATCTATGTGTTAGATTGTTGAATGTATCATTGAATAGGTTATCCAGGTTTCTTCTATCTAGTGCCAGAGAGCTGTCATCCTGTCTGTGCATTAGTTGATTATATTTACAGGCTTCTTTACTGGTTGCAGCCAGCCATCACATGGTCTTGTGCATTTGCTGGTGTGGTCAGTATTCTCCCTATTCACCCAATCTCTAAATTGTGAGTAGTTGGTGGTCTAAAGCCTTGTAGTCTAGGGGTGTTCAGGCATGTCTGGAGTGAAACAAAGTAGAAGTGGTTATCTAGCTTGGAAAAACATCATTCCTTCCATTCATCCATTGCAACAATAAGTTGAATTTATATGTTACCAGGCATCTTCGAGCTACAACCTAGGAGAGTTTCCTAGAATCCTAATAGCTCCAACACTCCTCTACATCATATGACACTTCATCCATCCTGCTACTACTGATTTGGTCTCCCATAACAATGCATTGATCCAAGAGGTGGACTCCTCAAGGATCCTGTCCATCCCTAGCTCTTTCGAACTACAAATCCAAATTAGAGCACCTCCCTCCTAGTGTTATATCAGTTGTCATAGCGAACTCATCTTCTTCAATATTCACGGGTGTAGCCTTCAGATCGTGCTTCTCATATTTTTTCATCTGTCTGAGAGGACACTGCATTACTTAGTGACCCATTTGACCACACCTAAAGCATTTGATCTTTTGAGACATCCTTTTTCTGCCTCCGCTGCTCCAACTACCCCTTCGATGCAAGGGTCGCATTTTCATCCTCCTCCCTGGGCTTCAACCCACTGTTACTGCTTCTGTCAAGTTTACACTTGACTAAGTCTCTCCTCATCTCCTCTTGCTTCAGAGCAACCTACATCTCATCCCAATTTTCCAAAGTCTCCCTGCCGAGGATACTTTGGACAAAGACTTGCCACTCATCTAAGACTGAATTAAGGGTCAATCTAACCAACTCGGACCCTTGAGGTGTATACCCTACAACTTCTAACTCGTATTAGGTCTCCTGAAGCTTTTTGAGGAACAAATCTATGCACTCACCCTTCTGCATCTGTGGAAATCTTAGTTTTTGCTCTAAGTACATCTTTCGCTGCTCAGAAGACCCCTGATATAGTGTAGACAACGCATCCCACATGTCCTTAGTAGTCCCTCTGCTAGCAATGTGATATACTACATGATCCTTCACTCCATCAAGGATCATTCTCTTTGCCTTCACCATTTCTGCTCTGTACTTCTTCACCAGATATTGATTTGCAGGCACAACCACCACGATGTCGACATAGGTCTTGAGAGAATGCTCATTTAGAAGGAATGACATCCTTTCCTTCCAGATGATTCAATGGAATGCCCCATTCAACTTGTCCTAATCTCTCATCCCACTGGTTTCCATCTCTGCCATGAAAATGTCAAACTACTCCTCTTTGCTTCCTACTACTGTTGCTCAGCCAATAAGAAAACAAACTTCTTGGTGGTAAGTTTACTAAGGAAAAATTCCCTCACTGTGCTTCTCTCTCTCTCTTCTGACATCTTTCTACCTAGTAAAAAAATTACCTACAGAAAAACTGCACACCACTAGCTCTTCCTTACGCTAAGGCTTCAATGATGCTCCCTCTACCACAACAAAATTTCGACAGGAAGCCCTTCCTCTCTATCGACTCACACAGAGAGGGACTGCTTCAAAATTCAATCCTTTGGTTTAGACTGCGCAAACCCCTATGGGGATTCAAATGACTACCTCCTATAGCTATTTCAATCTCCTTCTTTGCTCAGCGTTGGGTTCCTTGGCATTGTTCTTCTTGCTTCACCTGCACTCCTCTGATACCATGTAGAAATTCCTTAAACCCCGTAATTCCTACTACAACACTGATGATATTTCTTCTACTTGTTAGATTTACATGAATAAGTTATTTTCATTTTCCTAGGGTAAACATCAAAATACATACACTGCAACCTACACCATTTAAATAATATGCCGAAACAAGACACTGAACAATAGAGAAATATACAACGCAAATGACACACTTGCTTTTGGACAAACGTTCTCGGAAAAACCCAATGCGGGAAAACCGATGCAACAGATCTGAGGGTTTTTATTATTAAGAAGAAGTATTTCTGAATACAACTATTGGATGCCTTCCCGACAATCTGGTTATAGAGAATATCACTCGGTAGAATAAATTAGTGAGATTACCTCACTCTACACTACAAGTCCCAGCTGATTGGATAGTTGGACTAACGAGTCCCTGACTACTTTTACATTGCCCCTGCGTGGGCCCTATATCAACCTCTAAGGCATTGCGTCACCTCTGCTAGGAATCAATTTTCCCTCTGGAGTTGATTCTAGTCCTCCCAGCTCAGAACATCCATCTCCCCAAAAAATTTTGAATTCCTACATAGGAGGCTCTCGCTGCTCTGCGTGGGCCCTACGTTACTCTACATCACCCTCTCTAGCCTCTTCGATGCCTCTTCTGTGTGTGTCTCTACCTCTCTTCTAAGTATCCCTATCTATGGAGAAGATCCTCCAACCAAAAGTCCCTCTGCCCCTCTTTGCGTGATCACTACAAATCACTGCACTGCCTATAGCTTCAGCAATTCTATTTGACTGATAAACTCTATATATGTCTTCCAAATGACCCACAATCTTCCTTAAATAATCTTCTTGTTGACATTCAACGGCCCAGATTATAATCTAATCAATGGCTAAGATCATTTATGCTTGATCCTCGTCTTCTTCTAGAAATTACATCCATAGTTAGATTAATACCCATTAATTATTTTATTTTCCTAAGTTTAGACTTAGGGTCGCATTAAAAATAATTAATTATTTTAATAAAACTTTTTCTGGGTGGAATTTCCAAAAACGCTTTCTGGGTCCTTTGGAATACATGTGCCTAAGCCTCCCTGCAAAATTTGAGACTTAGATCACATCCAATGCTACCATAAATCAACAATAAGTTCTAAGGTATGATGAGAATATCATCCTCACAAATAGCTCATGCATATATATGACAGTAAGTTTGATTTATGGTACATGTGATATATTGGTATACTTTATATTTGGAAAAACATATCACATCTTAGACATGATGTATTTCCCGATCACATAAATAAGGTTAGCACATTGATAGCTTCATACTATTGATAATGTTTGTGATAAGCATGGTAACCTTGATGACAAAAGTGCAACAATAAGATTGATATTCAGGATCTTGTTGTTGACCTTGGTTAGGGTTTGATACACTTAGTAATTTTGAGAATATAGTAAATATGGATGCCCTCATTTGATGGATTGAGTTATGTGATAAAGAAATGATGTTGTAAACTCCTATTTGTTGTTCTAATAATTTGACTCTAACCCTTGATGAAATTTTGATGTCATGTTCATATGTGATAATGAAGTAGATGACGTTGACATGTTATGACCATGATGAATATATGTGTTAAAACCTGATATAGTTGGATTTCATGATATAACATTTCTCTTGATGCATGAAAGTATTATGATAGACATGTTGATGTCTTGAATGATAATGACCTAATTGGATACCAATTTAGAGGGAGGAATTGTTCTATGAGATTTTAACACCTATTTTAATTAAATGTATAGAAGATTCTTTATTGTTGAAGTAAGATTTTTGACATAAATAGAAAAATATTTGGTTTGTTGGTTTGCAGCAAATTCTAGAATGAGAAAATAAGTTTTCTCCTAGTCTATGCCCCAACTGATAGGACAGAGGGTTAATAATGCAGTTATAGGCCTCCGAATTGCACAGAAGAAGGCTTATGGGTGTGACTGTGCCTGTAGGACATGAAATTTGAATCCCAATGCATAAAACCAAGAGTATAATATTCCTACAGATATGGAGCAGGCAATATAAATTTGTATGAGCAAGGAAGTTTGAATAGATAATGTGAATGTGTTGACTAAACTTGTGTTTGCAGCAGATCGGAATATGCATATTAGTATGCCATGTTTTATTTGATCATAGAAGCTACTATATGACAATAATTGATAACAATTGCAAGGGCCTTAATATATTTGGCTAGATGATAAGTATTATAGTTTTGACATGATGTTTTGTAGTTCATAGATACGTTTTAGCTTATGATGAATTCATTGCAATTACAAGTTAGGGTTTTGATTTGGTACTTGATAACTGATGATTTTCCTTGATGACAGTGTTATGTGGGCATAGTGACTTTCAGTGACTAATATTGGTATTCAATAGAGATTTTGTATTGGCATCATCAACTTTGACACATTGGTTGAAGTATAAACAATTGTGACTTATCCTTGGTATATGCATTTTCATATAGTCACAAAAATGATTTAAATTATGATTATGAGGATGGCCCAATGGAGTTTGAAAATGCTTAATGAAAATTTTTTGACATGCCAATAGATGAAGTCATAGCTTGGTATTTGAATGTGAACTCTACCTATCACTTGGTCTGAAGAGTTTGTCATAGGGATATTGGTAGAAACTTTTATGACTTTGAAATGAGATCTAGTTAGGAATCTTTAAAGGCTTGATACACTGACTTAGTTGATTTGATTGCATATTGTTGATTTGTGTGAGGATGAATATATTAGTTTGATCAATATAATGTTTGTAGATAACATTGTATGGTTTGAAGTAAGCTTCCCGAGCCTGGTATGTGCACATTGACAGTTACTTGGGGAAGCCAGGAAGATGTGCCAATCTAAACCTCTACTTCACAAGTGGTCCAAGGTATGAGCTTGATTTTGGTTTTAGATATTGATGGCATATTCTTGACAGGTAATCAGCCTTTGATGATGAAATTAAGAGGGAGTTGGCCTCTGAAGTTTGAAATGAATAATCATTGCATGATGAATTAATTTTTGAAGTTTGGAAAATAATATCTATATCGTGAAGCTATTAAAGATTTTTTGGAAAGTGGAAATGCAAATCCTTGGACACTCCAATTGAATTTCAAGAAGTTATGAAGAGATACTGTTGAACCTGACTTGGCAACCGATATTTGATTGAAGCATTGATGTTCCATGTGAACACTTGTATAAATATATATGTTTTGGATAGAACAACCTGAGTGAATTCATGATTGAGTTGCTTCATACACATTGGGTTACCGCCAAGAAGATTTCGAGATGTTTGCATGGGACGATCAAATTTTTGGTCTGAGATATTCTTCTTATGGTATGTGATTGAATAGACACACTAATTCATTTTTGGGATCGTTATTGATGAGATGGACACATATAGGTTCTACTTTAGTGTGAGGCCTACCATGATATTTTGGATGAGAAGTTTGTAGCGTTAAGCACGAACGAGGTTGAGTATGATGTTTCTAGCATGACTAAGGATGAGATAGGTTGAAGAAACTGTTTGGAAAGCTATTTTGAATAGATTCTGGATGTGACAATGATACATTGCGATAATAATGAGTGGGATATGATTGGTAGAGAATCTTGTATATAGATGGGACTAAGATACCTTCATATATTGAGACAATGATGCTGTACAAAACAAGCATAGGATTGTGGTTGCTGCCTCTGTGAGAGGGAGGAAGAATAAGGTATCTTTTTTGTGATCTATATTTGTTCTAATGTAATATTTGATTCGATGTCCTGCATGAACAAGAGACTGCTATTATTAAAACATTATGATTGAACTCTTCAATGAGTTGTTTAAGCCAATACCAAATATGAGCATGATGATATGTTCTTGAACTACAAAGAGCAAGACTGATCGAGGAAACTGAGCCAATGCTTCCCCCCTGTATGAGCTCCCAGAGTGAGGAATTGAGATGGAGGGATCTCGGGGTTGAGGTATCTCTGGAAAATAGGGTATAACCCCTATATATTACCCATAGGGTTGGATATGGTTCTCCCCTATATTATTCTAATAGAGTATACCCTAGTTGGCATCATACCACAAGTTGGGCTTGCTGTGAATATTGTTCCCAGTCTGGCCAATGGGTTGAGAGAGTGATTGGAGGTGTGTCATGCAAGATTATTATGATGCATGTGTTCTACCACATAACTCTTGAGGGTCATTGTTAGGAATATCAGTGGGAAATAGGATGGAGGATACATTGCATTGAAACATGGTGGAAGATGGTTGTTTCATGATGCAATGACTCCTATTGCTCGAAATAGGGTGGAAGTTGTTTGCTCCCCTATGAGATGAATTGTGGTGAGAGTGTCCAATAGGACCTTCCCCATAGTCATGGAGATGAGGTGAGAGTGTCCAATTTGACCTTCGTCATTGTCATTTTGGGTTAAGACTGAGCTCCCTGATATGGTTCTAGGTTGAGAAGGGCCCCCTTATGATAAGATCTCTGATGTTTCCTGGGTTGTAGCATTGGACTCCCCATTGGTAGTGATTCTGGGTGGTGGAAGTGGCTCCCCGATGAATAGAGGGTTTTAGCATAGGCTCCCCTCCAACGTCAAATTATTCTTCTTTTAGATTCAAGAATGTTCAACATTTGAGTAGGGACAACCAAGATATAAGAAAGAATAAGCATAGATGAAATGAGATGAAAAATGATGAAATTTGATAATGAGATACTTGAGATAAGATATTATTTAATGACAATTTACTTATGATAATTACGTGATATAGTTGGAATTTTTCCCTAGCTGAGAGGGAGTGTTAATTTGGCAGCTTAGTGACAAATTCCAATTATGGGACTAGATTCCTCTTTTTGAGAGGACCAATTTTGACTATTGAAGTTCTCAATTTGGACAAGGAAAAGTGTACTTTTGAATTAAAGCCCACATATGCATAAAAGGACAGGTCAGACCAAAAGATAAATTAGACACCCATGGACAAGTGACCTAAACCACATTTGTACAATAATCACGAATCATTCTTCTATTCTCTTCTTTGTTTTTGGCTCACACAAGTCTAAGGCAGGTTCACAGAGAATTGGTTTGCATGAAGTTGAAATTGCACGGTCCGAAGTTCACATTTCTATTTTAGGGTTTTGAGCCTCAGCTGAAGGCTTACCATGATGAAATCTTAGATGCAACCACACACAAGCCGACTCATCTGTGTAGTTGAAAATTTTCAACTACACACATAACACATCTTCCCTGCAGTTGGAAAGTAGGGTTTATTTTTTAAATTTTCCATAGTTGACCACATTTGAACATTGATTCATGTAGTTGACTATAGTATGGTGATGTGCTATCTGATCAGTGCATTTGTTGGAATCATCTCTTGAATGTTGTTTAGTTTTTTTTTTGTTGTTGTTGGATAAATGTGTGGATGAAGATATGGACCATTGTACTCTATTTTGCTGAATCATTCAATGAAAATCTAATAAGAAGAAGAATTTGAAAGGGTTTTCCCCATAGTGGGTTTTGCCATGGTCTCCGACCAATCTTGGTGTCTCTGTGTGTGAATTATTTTCTTCAATTGTTCCTTTATGTCCTGCCATTGATGATGATGATGTCATTTCTATATAATTTCATATGTTTTTGAATATTGTTGTAAAACTAAATAATGATAAGATGCTATGAGGTGAATTTAATATGTAAGTGAAGAGATGCAATTATAAAAAGCAAAGAACAATATAGCCTTGTTGTAGCAGTTACAACCACCCTCCAAAATTTTGCCTTAACTTCATTTTGGAGCCCCCATGACAACCATCCTTAGCAGAATGCCTTGTACTATCCAAGTTCATATGCTTCAGTTGAGTGTTAATGGCTTGCTTGCTTGTGCTTGTCAACTTGTTTGCTTGCCACCTGTAGGCTAGCACTCTGAGACTTATTCATTTTCTGGTTATGATGCTCACCTAGGAAATTTCGCAATTCTAGAGGTGAGCCAGCCTTCCCTCTGGAAATTGCACAATCCATATGGGTTGTTTTTTGGGCTCCATAAATGTGCAATATAGCCAAGCAACCTTCCCTCTGAAAATTGCATAATGCAGCCCAACACTTGGCTTCATTTAAAAAAATGAGTAATTTTGACTGACAACTAGGGCTTCAATCCAGAAATTGCACAATGCACGAGGGACAACCAGACTTGCTAAGCTCAGAAACTACGAAAATGACATTCCTAAGTTTGCAAACTATTGCATGTGCTCCCAGGTTGACCAGTTCCCTCCAGGACTGAGCAATCATGATTTTCATGCATGGGCTGCTTTTCCTAAAAAGGAAAAAAAAAAAAAAATCCGTAGATTTTACAGATCCATTTTTAGCAGCTAGAGGTTACATGTAAAAGCCATTTTAGAAACCTTCTGCTAAGTGTCGCTTTTTCCTAGATTTGTGGCATGTGCGTCATAAGCCTCGATCTTATCAAACTTATTTATTCGACACTTCAGATCTCATTCCTCACATCGATATTGGAGCTTTGACATCCCACATCGAATCTAGAAGCATTCGGCACATTCAACTTATCTTTTTCCATATAAGTCCACTTTTCATGTCTTTTGCTGCTTTTCTATCGCTTTTTGTATTTCAGCTTGTACGAGTGTTGTTTGCTTGTTTTTTTTGAAATATTGTTGTTTTTTAATGCACATTAGCTTATAGAAGCACTGTTTCAAGTTTTTTCATTGCATCTCACTGCTGTCACATGCATGACACTGTTTCTGCACTTATGGTTATTGTTGCGGCAACTCGCTTCACACACATGCTTGTTTTCCCATTTTCTAAATCCTACACTCATTGTTTTCATGCATTATCATTCAATATTGTTTATACTCAATTTCACCATGCATTCATAATTTTCATGTTTTCAGTCGCTCGTCAGCGGGTCTAGGCTGCCTTGGCCTAGACCTTGCCTTGCCTAGCTAGAAATGCACATTTCTGAGAGTGAAGGGTCTTCCTTCCTCCAAAAAATTATGAAAATATGCGCCAATGCTAGCCTCTAGGCTTGTTCTGTGCAATTCTGAGAGCCAGTGCCTTGCTAGCCCCAACAATTGCGCAAATGCAGTTGCTAGTTTGCAGTCCTTGCTGACTGAAACTGCACATGTCCTCAGCAGGCCAGGCTAGATTGTGCATTGCACGGTTTTAACAATCAATCAGCCTCCTGATATCCCAGAATGTTCCTTGCATAGTTTTGGCAGTCAGTCTCCCAGCCTCTCGTGAAAATTGCACAATCTTTCTAGTCAGTCACCCAGGTATGTTTCATGTTAATCCTCAAGTTGTTTTGGTTTTTAACTGATAGATTTCTCGCCATGAGTGTTTCTATGTCTTTAGGTATCACATGTGTTCATCCCTCTCTCAGCAGACGAGGTACAATGGCCTCCAAGAGATCTGGGTCAAAGGACACCCTCGAGAATGCAACTGGAGATGCAATTGAGGAAGTGTGTATGAGCTTGCCTATCTATGAAGACACCAAGATGTTCATAGACAAGGATATCAAGTTGAAATGGCAGCACATCAACGACACCTTTTTAGGCACATTTGAGGAAAATCTGGAAGACCGCAGGTTCTATGTCAACATTCACAAGTTTGGTTTGTACCAAATTGCATGCAGGTATCCCGCATTTCCATGCGTGAACATGATCCACTAGATTATCTCGCATATTGATCTAGAGACAATGGTGTTGAGTAGTGCCAATGGAACACAACTTGCTACCTTTAAGGCGAAGGATTTTCAGGAGATGTATCACGTTCCACAGCCGATGATCACGATGGAGAAACCCTTTAGCAGACCTAGCATCATAGCAAACTCAAGAGACATTTTGAAGAGCTGGGTGAAAGAGCCAGCTAAGTTCAAGACAAAACCCAACTAGGTTTAGAAGACGAAGATACTGCGGAAGGCATATGAGCTCTTGGTCATCTTTTCATACTGCTTATACCACCAAGAGAGCACAAAAACCTTCCCGCATAGCTGGGTGATCATGTTGGATCAACTGGCCAGCGAAGGAATACCTTGCAACTGGTCCGACATGTTGTTACTCAGGTTGAAGGAACATGTAATAGAAGCCTGACATCTTCCCAAGGGTCATTAAGCAAAGATATACACGTCCGCTTACATATTGGATATAGTCTATGCTTGTCAGTAGTTGCTAGGCTTGGGTTGGGCATGGACACCTTCAGAAACCTATGTGCATGCTTATTGCAAGTTATTCTCTGAATGCAGCTTCCATGGAGTTATCATACAATTATCAGACCACTTCGTCACCCCGGTGTACAAGATGATATTTGAGAAGGATCCACCTTACATGTTGCAGGCAATGATGGAGGAATTGATCGATATAATAGATTTGTATGCCCCACCCCTTAGCACCTTCATATGGATGTACAACGCGGAGAAGGCTCCGCATGTTTTACTAAATTTTTCCATGGATAATCTCGTCATGTAAGAAGTGTCATATCACATCTCGATAGGGATTTCAACGAGACTGCACAGGAATAAGAAGGCACCTTGGCCCACTCTTTGGTTGCGGATTGGGTTGTATGAGATACAAAATCTTAAGCATGTTGAGGCCGAGATGGAGGAATTCAAGAGACTCATCTTCAACACCAGAAGTTTCAATCCATATGACCCACATTGCTCAGTGAAGGACCACTATGCGAGAGTGCAACATCCTTGGATCCACGGGGCATGTCGTTAGCTTGAGGAAGAGCCATGGAGATACTAATATCACTTCTCAAGGCTCAATGAAATGGTCATGATAGTTGTAGAGTGCTTAACAAAGAAATATCTCAAAGGGAAACATCATTAGCAACAGTAGAGGGTAGCATAACTGCACGAAACAAAGGAAAGAGGAAGTTTGTTGACAACACAGAGGTAGAGAAAAGCAGCAAGTTCAAAGAGGATACACTTGTGTTGAAATCATCTTTGGAGATTGAGGCTAAGAGGCAACAGTGCGACAGGAGGATCACACGAAGGAAAAGAGAGAAATAGAGGATGGAGGAAACAAAAAAGGAGTTGTAGTAGTTGAAGTGACAACTCAGGGAAGAACAAGAGTTTCACAGAAGAGAGAAGGAAGCGCAGCAGAAATAGGTACAATAGGAGGCACAACATGCATAGATTGATGAAATTATGCCCACGCAGGTTATAGATTCATCTGAGCAGCTGGTAGAAAGTAAACAGGGTGACCAGTCATAAGAGAAGGACTTAGCTCAAGAGATTGAACATATGCTAGAGAAGATGGACATGGATATGGTTTAGCTAGAGTCAGATCATGATATTGATCTCATGCCTTAGAACCAAGAGGTCACCCCACCAGCTTCACCAGATCTGGAAGCAGAGCAAGTCCCAAGCTATCAAGGAGACATAAAGACCTTTGAAGACAATTCAGAAGCGGAGATGCACAACATATATTTCAACGAGTTACAACACAGAGTTGTGCAATCCCGTAGAGTGCCCACTCCAGATGTTCATATATCTCCTGTGTAGTTTGAAGAATGATTGATCGTATCTGATGTGCGCAAGCATCCATCAACACTGGTTAATGCTACCAAAGCATATCCTAAATCCATCAGCTCGAGTGTCAGATTCTTGATAGCTGAGAATGAGCGCGTGGTTAAGGAATTACAAGTGGCCAAGAAGGGAGGAGAATAGGTTACAACTTCTGCCAGAGTGAAGTTGAGGAGAGTGATACTAGATGAAGTAGCGCCTCTTGAGAAAATCATGCAGACGTTGTACTCTATATTTGTCACCATGCATAAGTCAGTTGTCCATCTCGACGGTTGGCAACAACGTTTTGCTAGGAGAGCACACATCTTGTCAAATCTGCACACTGATGTCGATCACATGCAAACATGGAAAATGAGGTACAAAGGAGACCCATTCCACTTGCCAAAGATGATGAAGCCAAAGCTGGTAGAGCTGAAGGCATGCATTTGGAGTCATATGTAGAACTATGAGGAACTCCCACAGCTCATAACCAATTTGGAGGCTTCACTTTCATGAGTGTTTAGAAGCATGGATGTCATTGTGCACATGCATGCGATCCCATCCATTGGAATACTCACCGAGGTGAAGTCAAAGAACCAAGTCCGACTAGAGTTGGACATGTAATTTGATGAGTTGATGCGTGTAGCCACTAGCGCAGACTTGGAGATCATCACAGACACTATGCATCAATATGTTGTTGGTCCAGATGCACTCAAGAATATGATGCACATGTTATCAGACGAGTTGGATAGAGGTGCCAAATCAGTGTACCCAGACGTAACTGAGGTAAGAGTTCGCTTTTAGAAGGATGTCACCATAGAGCATGTAGACAAAATAACAAAATACCAAGCTTGGCATCAGTTTTCCACCATCGATCATCATGAGGATGTCGAAGAGTTGGTCTTCCCACAACTTTCTGAGTCTTAGTGATTTCTTGCATGGCTTACTCAAGCCTATTTTGTCTCACATGGGTACGTGTACAAATTGTAATGTAAACATGTTGTAACAGTGAAAGACCAAGTGTCGATAGTAGAATGTAACAATCATGTAGTAGTTGAAGAGTCATGAGGGTAGATGAAGAGTCACAAAGGGGAATGTCAAGGGTAACCCCACCCTTTGCTATTTATAGATCCTTATAACTCATTGTACATAATTTTTGGGAGCCAAGCTTCCCACAGGTATAGCTTAGAGAAATCTTGGAGTGTATTATAACTAGCCTTGGCTTCTCCATAGTGCAGAACCGATATATCTCTTTGGAGGAGCAGGCGACGGTGACTGTAACATTCCGCTATCAGGACTAGTGGTTGGTAATGGTTGTATGTATGATTGGATCTTTCACTCTTTTAATATAATGGAGCCAACAAATTTCATGCATATGTTGATATTGTAATTCAGCTATCTTGGTTACTCTAATGATATATGTAGTTGTTATTTATGCATGTATGTACGAACTATTATGTATATGTTTGCATGAATCTTATCGAAATGTGATGTTGGTATAACCATCACTTTGGATCGTCGACTATCCTTCTTTCCATCTTGTGATGTCTTATTGATCATGTGTTCCCTTTCAAGATGTGTTCTATCACAAGTTTCCAAGGGGCACACTCATCCCCATTCCATGTGTTAGATCCTTTCATGCACCTTCCTTGAATTTCTGTAAATGTCACACCCTTGCTACCAACAAGGACATCTTACTTACCTTTGTGCGCAACCGCGGTTAAGGCAATACCGTACTACCCCACTATTGGGACTCCTACACCAAACGGTTTGAGGTCTAGTTGGGACTTCTTACCAAGAAGATCCCCTGACATGTTGGCGTGTCCAGCACCATCAACAAGCCCTTAGAAAAATTAACGTATTTTTTTTATCCTTGTGCTCCATCCCTAGGAGATGTGGCGGGTAAGAATGTAAGGATGACAGGTATGAACTCTCAAAGATGATTTTCTTTGTGGCTTAATTTATTCCCTTCCAAGATTATCCACTGATTTTATCTTCTTATTTCACCTGGTAGAGTTTGCAATAGGTCTTGGTCTGCTGTGGAGATAATCAAGTATTAGTTCTATGGATTATTTTTAGCAGTACAGTATTCTTTAAATGGGCCTTACCTTTTATAGATCTTGACTAAACCCATCTCTCTTTGTATTGACAGGTTAGCGAGCAGCTTGCTCTTCTGTGCATACACTTTGACTTATTATTATCAAGGGTTTTAGGTTCTGCTATTAACTCATTTCCACTTATATGTTACAAGTCCCAAATAGAAACCAAACCCTATAGAGGGTGAAACTAGTCTTGATTTCTTTCTCTGAAGTGGGTACATTATGTTAATGCCAAGGTCCTAGCCTTGTATCACGAAATTAATATGAATTGATCCATTATTATCAGGATTAATAATCCCTTAGACTCAACAATTTAACTCTATCTCTTGTATATTTTTATCTGGCATTAGATTATGGCCTAATAGCTCAACAAATACTGTGCAAGATACTCTATAAACGTGTATGAGGTGACTTATAATTACCAGCGTGATTGTTTAATAACTTCAGAATTCGTTGATGGTTATACAATGTATATATTGAACTTACGTTTTTGGAAGGAATCTAGTCCTTATGGTCTTGGTGCATCACGCATGTATCTATAGTTCTTTTTCCTTGCTTACTATAGATGTAATGTGTTCACAAGTGGAAATAATTTTTGAGTACTTTTAGTTGAAAATATGAAGAGTAAGTATGACAACCTTACTATTTCCATATTCATCATATGGGTGAATGTGTGAAGATGAGTTACACTTTTGGGCCAAATGTCAAGATGAAATTTCAAAATTTTACTCGTTTATTGAATTGAAGCCCTCAAAATTCATATAAACATTGTGAATTTTGATTTAAAATAAAAATATAGTTTGTGGAAAGTTATGTTGTTGTCCTAATGATATTTTTTTGCAAAAAAATTTAATGTTGTATAATATGTCAATTTTCCATTAAATGAAATGCTTGTCCTTGCAAATTTTCACACATCCTAAGAGTTATGTGTGTGTTCAAGTAGCATAGCTTAATCTAAAGTGCATATATATATATATATATATGAGCATGATCTACATAGGGAAAAATAAGTTTTTCATATTAATTTTTTTTTAATGAAAATTTATAATTTTTATTATTTTTTGAAGTTGTCAAAGTAATATTTCATTTGCATTTTCTAGACACGTGTTCTCTTAAGATTTTTTCCAACTATTTAAATAAATTGAAAAACCAAGATAGTGGTATTTTTGAATTTTTTTAGTTCTGTACATTTTATATTATTGATTTTTTATTCAACCTCTTTCAAACCGTGAAAAAAATTCAAGCATTATGTTTAAAAGAAATTAAATGAAAAATATCATAAAATGTCAAACTCATATTCCATTGGATAAATGATTCCTTCATGAATACAATAATCAACTCTGCCACCTAAGGACAATTTTCCCGAAGTCCGTTAGGGTACAAGATGGTGTTGCACAAAATTTTGTAGAATAGGTGCTGAAATTGTAGATTTTAGGACCTCAAAAGCTCAATCACGCCCTTGCTTAAAATGCTCAATTGAGTGCTTAAATTTTAAATTCAAATAGCTCAATCTATCTATTTTTTATTCGAGTAGCTTGATCGATCTATTTTTTAGCACTCGAGGAGCTCGATCGAGCAATTAAAAATGACTTAGCTCGATCAAACAATTAAAAATGACTTGATCTAGCGCTTAAAAATAGCTCGATCTAGTGCTTAAACTGCTCGCCCTCTTTTTTTTCAGCTAAATACACTTTCTCTTGCCAAAAAGTATAACCCATACATCACTCCTTTTTGGTATTAATCTAGTCATAACAATGTAAACTTTGAAACGGGAACTGATACTGTTACCCGTTTCGTAGAGATAGCAAAAAAGTGACCTGATTTTGAAAAGGGGTGATGCAGAACAAACATGTTTTTCTTAGAGCATAGTTTTTGGCACTTTAATTTTTTTATGTACATTACGTTTTAGAATCATAGTGATTTTCATGCTGATTTTCATGCTGATTTAAAAAAGTGAGTATTCTGCATCACCCCCTTTTTTTAAAAGACCTGTTTTTTGGCTTTAAATTTTCTAATGTATAAAATGTAAATAATTATTTTGTAAATTTGATCATTGTTGAAGTGGTCGTTTTCTTCACATTTTCTTGTTTTTTATTTTAATTTTAACTTTTTTTTTTAGTGAGGTTTTTATTGTTTTGCATTTTTAAATTAGGAGGTCGATATTTAGAATTTTCGATATTCTACATATTTATACATCCTTAATTAATTTTTCAATCCACATGAAATAATTGTTTCTAAAAAACAATATTTTTTAACAATGGACATAAAAATAACCATTTTTAACATAAATATAACTAAAAAACTATACGTCTTGATAATTTTTTGCTAGAATTGACATGTCAAAATCACAATTTTTATATGATAATTTTAACTAAAAATGGTTAAATAATAGCTTTTTTTATGAATTTCATGTCAAAAAAATAATAATAATCACTTTTTTTTTCAAAAAATAATGATTAACTTAAAAATCAATGCGAAAATAACATATTATAGATATTGAACGTATAATAACCCTAATTGAGTGTTTATTCTTCTCATAAAATGTCAAAGTCAAAACATTGCAAAGCTTGATTTACAAGCATAACTTAAATTTAATCAACAATGTCACGTAATCCAAACTCTTCGTCCTCTAGAGTTTCATCATTGCCTTCTTCCACAATATTTTCTGTTTCCTTTTGCTCATTTTCCTCTTCTAATGGGTCTTTGATGTCTGCGAATCTCGCACACAACCCCTGGCGCCCCAACCCTCTCAACCCCCCCCTCCACCGTCCCGGGCGCCCTCACCCGCCCCCCCAACCGACACCCCACCCTACCCCGTCGCCCTCACCCACCCTCACTCGCCCCCCACCCCGGCCCGGGCACCCTGCCAACCCCACCCGCCCGGGAACCCACACAAACCCCCGTGCCCCAACTCTCTCAACCACCCCCGGCTCGGGAGCCCTCACCCGCCCCACCAACCGCCCCCCCACCTAGCCCCGGCACCCTCACCCGCCCCCCGGCCCGGGCGCCCTCACCCACCCTCACCCGCTCCCCCACCCCGCCCGGGCTCCCTCACCCACCCAACCCGCGCGCCCTCACTAGCCCCCTGCCCGGCGCCCTCACCCGCCCGCCCTCACCTGGCGCCCTGCCAGGCGGGGGCGCAGGCTACCCGGGTGGCGCGGCCGAGGCAGGCGCCACCCGGGCGGCCCGCGCCACCACCCGACAGGCGGCAGGGTGATTACCAGAATCGCCCTGCCGCTTGCCGGGCCGGGGCGGGGGCCGCCCGGGTGGCGCGGACGAGGCAGGGTGGGTGAGGGCGCCCCGGGGGGAGGGCGGGTCAGGGTGCCCGGGCAGGGGGGCGGAAGGGTCAGGGCGCTGAGCGGGTGAGGTGGGTGAAGCCGCCGGGCGAGCGGGCAGCCGGGTGACGGCGCCGGGGCGGGCGAGCGGGGGCGCCCGGGCGGGTGACGCGCATGAGGGCGTCGGGCGGGCGGGCGAGGGCGCCTGGGCGGGTGAGGGCGCGGGGCGGGTGGGCGAGGGTGCCGAGCGGGCGGGCGAGCGAGGGCGGGCGGGCAGGTGAGGCGGGTGAGGGTGTCGGGCGGGCGGGCGGGCGGGCGAGGGCGCCCGGGCGGGTGAGGCGGGTGAGGGTGTCGGGCGTGCAAGGGCGCCGGACGGGCGGGCGGACGAGGGCGCCTGGGGGCCAAGGCGGGTGAGGGTGCCGGGCGGGCGGGCGGGTGAGGGCCACTCGGGCGATTGCCGGAATCGCCCTGCCGCCTGCCGGGGGGGGCGCGGCCAAGGCATGGTGGGTGAGGGTGGCCGGGGTGGTCGGCGGGTCAGGGGGCCCGTGCGGGGGGGCGGGCGGGTCAGGGCACCTGGCGGGCAAGCGGGTGAGGGCGCCGGGCGGGCGGGTGAGGGTGCAAGGGCGGGTGGGCGGGTGAGGCTGGTGAGGGTGTCGGGCGGGCGGGTGTGGCGAGTAACGGCGCCGGGCGGGAAGGCGAGGGCGGGCGAGCAAGGGCGCTGGGGTGGCGAGGGCGTCGGGTGGGCGGGCGAGCAAGGGCGCCGGGGTGGCGAGGGCGTCGGGTGGGCGGGCGAGGGCACCGGGCAGGCGAGGGCGGGCGAGGGCGGGCGGGCAAGGCGGGAGGGCGAGGGCGGGCGGGCGAGGGCGCCGGGCGGGCGAGGGCGGGTGAGGCGAGTGAGGGTGTCGGGCGGGCGAGGGCGCACGGGCGGGTGAGGCGGGTGAGGCTGCCGGGCGGGCGAGGGCGGGTGAGGCGGGTGAGGGCGTCGGGCGGGTGAGGGCGCCCGGGCGGGTGAGGTGGGTGAGGGTGCCGGGCGGGCGGGCAAGGGCGCCCGGGCGGGTGAGGCGGGTGAGGGCGCCGGGCGGGCGAGGGTGCCGTGCGGGGGGGCGGGGGAGGGCGCCGGGCAGGCGAGGGCACCGGGCGCCCTCACCCGTCCGGCCGCCCGTGCCCTCGTCCGCCCGGCGCCCTCACCCGCCCGGGCGGGCGGGCGGGTGAGGGCGCCGGGCAGGCGAGGGCGCCGGGCGGGCGGGCGGTCGAGGGCACGGGCGGGCGGGCGGGTGAGGGCGCCCGAGCGATTCCGGGAATCGCCCGGGCGGCAGGGCGATTCCCGGAATCGCCCGGGCGCCCTCACCGGCCCGCCCGCCCGGCGCCCTCACCCGCCTCACCCGCTCGGCGGGCGGGCGGGTGAGGGCGCCCGGGCGATTCCCGGAATCGCCCTGCCGCCCGGGCGATTCCCGGAATCGCCCTGCCGGGAATCGCCCGGGCGCCCTCACCGACCCACCCGCCCGGCGCCCTCACCCGCCTCACCCGCTCGGCGGGCGGGCGGGTGAGGGCGCCGGGCGGGCGAGGGCACGGGCGGGCGGGCGGGTGAGGGCGCCCGGGCGATTCCGGGAATCGCCCGGGCGGCAGGGCAATTCCGGGAATCGCCCGGGCGGCAGGGCGATTCCGGGAATGGCCCGGGCGCCCTAACCCGCCTGCCCGCCCGGCGCCCTCGCCCGCCCGGCGCCCTCACCCGCCTCACCCGCCGGGCGGGTGAGGCGGGTGAGGGCGCCGGGCGGGCGAGGAAGTCGGGCAGGCGGGCGGGTGAGGGCGCCCGGGCGATTCCCGGAATCGCCCGGGAATCGCCCGGGCGCCCTCACTCGCCCGCCCGCCCGGCGCCCTCGCCCGCCCGGCGCCCTCACACACCCGCCCGCCGGGCGGGCGGGTGGGTGAGGGCGCCGGACGGGCGAGGGCACGGGTGGGCGGGCAGGTGAGGGCGCCCGAGCGATTCCGGGAATCGCCCCGGCGGCAGGGCGATTCCGGGAATCGCCCCGGCGGCAGGGCGATTCCGGGAATCGCCCGGGCGGCAGGGCGATTCCGGGAATCGCCCGGGCGCCCTCACCCGCCCGCCCGCCCGCCCGGAGGGTGAGGGCATGGGCGGGCGGGCGGGTGAGGGCGCCCGGGCGATTCCAGGAATCGCCCGGGCGCCCTCACCCGCCCGCCTGCCTGGCGCCCTCGCCCGCCCGGCGCCCTCAATCGCCCGCCCGCCGAGCGGGTGAGGCGGGTGAGGGCGCTGGGCGTGCGAGGGCGCCGGGCGGGCGGGCCGGTGAGGGCGCCCGGGCGATTCCGGGAATCGCCCCGCGCCCTCACCCGCCCGCCCGCCCGCCAGCCCGGCGGGTGAGGCGGGCGAGGGCACCGGGCGGGCGGGCGGGTGAGGGTGCCCGGGCGATTCCCGGAATCCCCAGGCGCCCTCACCGGCCCGCCCGCCCGGCGCCCTCACCCGCCTCACCCGCCCGGTGCCCGGCGCCCTCACGGGCGGGCGGGTGGGCGGGCGAGGGCGCCGGGTAGGCGGGTGAGGCGGGTGAGGGCGCCGGGCGGGCGGGCCGGTGAGGGCGCCCGGGGATTCCGGGAATCGCCCGGGCGGCAGGGCGATTCCGGGAATCGCCCGGGCGCCCTCACCCACCCGCCCGCCCGGCGCCCTCGCCCGCCTCACCCGCCGGGCGGGCGGGCGGGCGAGCGGGTGAGGGCGCCGGGCGATTCCCGGAATCGCCCGGGTGCCCTCACCGGCCCGCCCGCCTGGCGCCCTTGCACGCCCGGCGCCCTCACCCGCCTCACCCGCTCGGCGGGCAGGCGATTGAGGGCGCCGGGCGGGCGGGCGGGTGAGGGCGCCCGGGCGATTCCCGCAATCGCCCGGGCGCCCTCACCCGCCCGCCCGCCCGGCGCCCTCACGGGCTGGCAGGCGGGCGGGCGAGGGCGCCGGGTGGGCGGGTGAGGCGGGTGAGGGCGCCCTGCGGGCGAGGGCGTCGGGCGGGCGGGCGGGTGAGGGCGCCCGGGCGATTCCCGGAATCGCCCAGGCGCCCGCCCGCCTGTGCCCTCGTCCGCCAGGCGCCCTCACCCTGCTCACCCGCCCAGCGGGCGGGCGGGTGAGGGCGCCGGGCGGGCGAGGGCGCCGGGCGGGCGGGCGGATGAGGGCGCCCGGGCGATTCCCGGAATCGCCCAGGCGCCCTCACCCGCCCTTCTGCCCGGCGCCCTCGCCCGCCCGGTGCCCTCACCCGCCTCACCCGCCCACCCGGCGCCCTTGCCCGCCCGCCCGCCCGCCAGTGAGGGCGCCGGGCCGGCGGGCGGGTGAGGGCGCCCAGGCGATTCCCGGAATCGCCCGGGCGCCCTCACGCGCCCGCCCGCCCGGCGCCCTCACCCGCCTCACCCGCCGGGCGGGTGAGGCGGGTGACGGCGCCGGGCGGGCGAGGGCGCCGGGCGGGCGGGCGGGTGAGGGCGCCCGGGCGATTCCGGGAATCGCCCGGGTGCCCTCACCCACCTGCCCGCCCGCCCGGCTCCCTCACCCGGGTGAGGCGAGCGAGGGCGCCGGGCGGGCGGGCGGGTGAGGGCGGGTGAGGTGGGTGAGGGTGCCGGGCGGGCGGGCGAGGGCTCCCAGGC
This sequence comes from Pinus tabuliformis, assembly GCA_031772625.1. NCBI lineage: Eukaryota > Viridiplantae > Streptophyta > Pinopsida > Pinales > Pinaceae > Pinus > Pinus tabuliformis. Next base: position 659,316,888 of record CM062807.1, read on the forward strand.
GGGTGAGGCGGGTGAGGTCGTCGGGCGGATGAGGTGGGTGAGGGTGCCGGATGGGCGGGCGAGGGCACCCGGGCGGGTGAGGCGGGTGAGGGCGCCGGGCGGGCGAGGGCATCGTGCGGGCGGGCGGGTGAGGGCGCCGGGCGGGCGGGCGGGTGGGGGCGCCCGGGCGATTCCCGTAATCGCCCTGCCGCCCGGGCGATTCCTGGAATCGCCCTCACCCGCCCGGGCGCCCTCACCCGCCCGCCCGCCGCTGCCCTCTCCCGCCCGGCGCCCTCACCCGCCTCACCAGCCCGGCGGGCGGGCGGTATAGGGCGCGTGACGGGCGAGGGCGGCGGGTGGGCGGGCGGGTGAGGGCGCCCGGGCGATTCCCGGAATCGCCCTCACCCGCCCGCCCGCCCGTGCCCTCGCCCGCCCGGCGCCCTCACCCGCCTCACCCGCTCTTGCGCCTTCGCCCGCCCGCGCTCCCGACGCCCTCGCCCGCCCGCCCGACACCCTCACCCGGCTCACCCATCTGGGCGCCCTTGCCCGCCCGGTGCAGGGCGATTCCAGGAATCACCCGAGCGCCCTCACCCGCCCGCCCGGCCGCGCCCTCGCCTGCCCGGCGCCCTCACCCGCCTCACCAGCCCGGGCGCCCTCGCATGCCCGGGTCCTCGCCTGCCCGCCCGCCCGACGCCCTCGCCCGCCCGCCCAGCTCCCTCACCCGCCTCACCCGCCCGGCGCCCTCACCCTCCCGGCGCCCTCTCCCGCTCGCCCGCCCGGCGCCCTCACCCGCCTCACCCACCCTGGGGCGCTCGCCCGCCCACCTGCCCGCCCGCCCAGGCGCCCTCACCCGCTCGCCCGGGCGATTCCCGGAATCGCCCTGCCGCCTGCCGGGAGGGGCCGTGGGTCGACCTGGTGGCGCGACCAAGGCAGGCGCCACCCGGGCGGCCTGCGCCCGACAGGCGGCAGGGCGATTCCCGGAATCGCCCTGCCACCTGTATGGCGGGGGCGCAGGCCGCCCGGGTCGCGTCGCTGCGCGGCGGAGCCAGGCGTCACCCAGGCAGCCCTCGCCCCCGCCCGGCAGGCGGCAGGACGATTCCCGGAATTGCCCTGCCGCTTGCCGGGCGGCTCGCTCCGCCCCCTGGCAGGCGACAGGGCGATTCCGGGAATCACCCTGTTGCCTGCCAGGCGAGGGCGCGGCTGAGGCAGGGTGGGTCAGGGCGCCCAGGCTGGTAGGTGGGTGCCAGGCGGGTGAGGGCACGCGGGGGGGGGCGGGCGGGTGAGGGCGCCAAGCGGGTGGGGGCGCCCGGGCCCGGCGGGTGAGGGCACTCGGGCCGGTGAGGGCGCCCGGGTGGGGGGGCGGGTGAGGGCGCCGAGCGAGGGGGCGGGTGAGGGTACCCGGGCCTGGCGGGTGGGCGGGTGAGGGTGCCCGGGCCGGGCGGGCGGGCGGGTGAAGGTGGGTGAGGGCGCCCGGGCCCGGGGGTGGGTGAGGGCACCGGGGCCGGGTGGGGGGGCGGTTGTGGGCGCCCGGGCTGGTGGGAGGGGGGGTTGAGAGGGTTGGGGCGCGGGCGGTTGTGTGGGCGCCCGGGCGGGGGGGATTGGTAGGGTGCCCGGGCCGGGTGGGTCGGCGGGTGAGGGTGGGTGAGGGCACCAGGGCCGAGGGGCGGGTGAGGGCGCCGGGGCCGGGTGGGGGGTCGGTTCTGGGGGCGGGTGAGGGCGCCCGGGCCAGGGGAGGGGGGCGTTGAGAGGGTTTGGGCACGGGGGGTTGTGTGGGCGCCCGGGCGGGGAGGGTTGCAAGGCGCCCCGGCCGGCGGGGGGGGGGGGGTTGGGAGGGTTGGGGGGGCGGGGGTTGAGAGGGCGCCCGGGCCGGGCAGGGGGAAGGGTGAGGGCGCTCGGGCAGGCGTTGGGTTGGGTTGGTAGGGATTAAAGGGGCCAGGGGTGTGGGTTGTGGGTGAAGGTAGTAAGGGTGTCGAGAGGGGGGTTAGAGGTAGGGGACGAGTCGCGCTGTGGCGCCCACCCTAGCATGTTATGGTTGAAAACATGTTAAATTTATACTTAGGAAAGAAAAATGATATTCTACCAAAAACATTAATGTGTTTTTTTTCGTCATAAACAACTTTGTTTGACACATAAAAATTTGGTTTTATTAGCATTTTTTAAAAATGTTGAAAATTGACCCTAAAAAAAAAATCATTATTCCAGTATCATCACTTTCATTTTGAAGCTATATTTTGCACGAAAATTTCATAGTAAAGTTCGTAGTTACTGCCATTTTTAAAACATGTTCAAAATTAACGCCTAAAAAATAAAAACATCGTTCTAGTATACACACTTTTCGTTTTTAGCACTGTTTTTGATGTTTTTTTGGGGTTTTTTGGCCAGAGTTCCCGTTTTGAGTTTATAGTTCCCGTTTCAAAGTTTACATTGTTTCATGTAATTCCATGTTCTTCACTTTATTTAAGAGTAAGGTTTCATCTTTGAATGTCATGATTTCTTTCAAGAAATAGTTCCAATTCTTCTTGATTATTTCTATTTGAAGTTTTGTAGATTACTGAAATAAATTGACCTATATTTTCATTGTAGTTCATCTATAATTTTTACGTGCAACTCATTTTACAATTGTTTATAAACGCTTTCTAATTCTTACACCTTTCCGCGACTCCATTCTCATCATATTATTTCTTCCCTGGCCGAGGAAACCAATCCTCACAGGGTTCTTTATTAGCAGATAATGCCTTTTCTGTATTCTTATATTCTAATATAAAAGAATGTATATTACAACTCATTCTACCATTTACATACTCTTCTCTTCTGAAGAACGAATTTATGGATTTTCAGCATGCAGCCCCGTTCAGAATTTATTATTTGTTATTTATTTACATTTTTTCCAGTGTGTTGTATTATTATTATTATCAATCTAGTGTATGGGCAGGACCTGATTTGTTTGGGACTTGAGTTTGCTCACGGGATGCAGTTAATTATACTATACATATCAACGACTATTATGGGTGGAAACATGTTGGTTTTCCTCGAGAACTAACCTTAGCTCGCTACTAATTGCTTATTCAAAACATTTAAAAATAAATTACTCTTTTTCCAAACATTGTTTTTCATTCTTAAGAAAAATAATTCACTGTGACCTTCATCATTCACACAACATCAACCATAATAATTCGTACAGAACTATGCCACTGCTTCAACATAGGAACATTACCATTCCCAAACATTATTCATTTGCAATTTGCAACTATCAAATTCCATTCCCCAAAATATCAATAATAATATAAGTTTTGGAATGGTTAGAAATACTTATTTGTTAGTTTAGAGGAATAAGGAATTTACAGAGGAGAAATACCACTCTTTCTGATCAATGAGAATGGAAATCACATCTATTTCTCCTCCTGAGCCTTTTCACTTTCAGTACAATAGTTCACAGTGACATAACAAGGTATATTCTCATGCATCAAGACTCTACAGTCCAGCTTAGAAATTTGCAGACTCACAAATTTATTTTAGAGATTCCACTAGTCACCCACTAGCTCAAGAATACCCTAATTGGTAGCATCATGCCCTTATCAAATATTCCTCAACCTCCCTTTTCAGATGCCAGTATTTTCCTCTCCTACCCTCTTGACTTCTATTTCCAACTAATATGATTTATCTCTAGAGATGAGAGTAGATGTCTTCTAACTATTCTAGAAAATGAACATTTTCATATAAGATTTTTTTCTAATAAATTCCATAAATTACCCTAACTAACTTTTAAATAAAATTAAAATGCTTTAAATTTCTCAATAAACTTTCCACATATTCCATAATGCATGGTTTACCAAATTGCTGCACTAAATTAAAATAAATATTTATTTTTCATTTAGTCTTTGATTCAAAGAATTATGGCGACATAAAAAGGAGAATGAAAATGTATTTTTTATATGATTATAATATGATTATCATAACATAAATGCTTTAGTGATTGTCAAGGAGGCAATTTGAAATTGGTAAGATCTTTCTGTTTTCTGCAATATGGGTAAGTCTGCTATTAATTTTTTGTGCAGTATGATTCTATTGTTTTAAGGATTTTACGAGCACTGGTTTTTTACTCTTTGCAGCAATTGACAAATTATTTTATTTACAACATTTAATTTTTTTTGGGTTTGATTTTTAAAATGAATGCCTAAGAAAGGTAGGGGTCTGAAGCCCAATAAGGGCTGATGAAACACTGAAAATTCTGAAAACTCTTCTTATATTGGACCTTCTTTTGCAGGTAGAAAGTCCAAGCAGACCCAGACTCATCACGCTGGAACAGTCCACTTGGATTCTAGAAACAGTGATTCAGGTGTGACACAACCCAAGAAGGGGAAGAAGGAGGCTAACAGTGATCGGAAAGTCCAATTCAGAAATAGTCAACCTTCATCTTCTATAAGTGGTTCAATTGGAGGCACAACAATGGCTGATCATGAAGACCGTGTAGAGGGGACTGGCGAGAATCAGGTAAATGAAGAGCAGTCCACTTTTGGATTTCCAATAGTGAATTCTGAAGTGAATGTGAAAATGAAGAATATTTCACCCTCAGCTCTTCCACATTTTCATGGTAAGGTGCACGAAGACCTAGATTAATTCCTTTTTGAGTTTGATATACAATGTAGGAGTTATTATTATTCTTTAGATGCCTAGAAATTAAAATTATTTCGTGCAACTCTCAAGGATTTAGCGTTGCGCTGGTTCATGGGACTGGGAGGAAACACTATAAGTTCTTGGGAGCAAATGAAGAGAGTGTTTCTGAATGAATATCAGGAATATTGTAAAACTAGATAAATACAGGACGAGATCTTCACCATTGTACAAGGCGATGATGAGACTTTGGAGGACTACTTAGAGATATTTTGGTATATAATCCAAAGGTCCAAACAAAAATTTGATTTAAGCACCATTCGAACCTTGTTCCTATGAGGGATTACTGAGGATTCTAGACATAATTTGAATTTGTTAGGACAAGGAGATATTTCTCAGAAAACTTTTGAACAAATTTGTGACTTGTGCAGGAAGTTCTCACGAAATCAATCTAGATCCACTAGAGGAGGTCGAAGCAGAACTAACAAACTAGGATCTACAGATGCTATGATTATTGGCTTGGAGAATAAAATGGAAAATATGAAAATTGAAATAATTAATACTATTAGCAAACAAATAGACTCTTTGAAATTTCAGCAAAAACTAGAAAAAGAACAAGAGTCATTGTCTATTTTTTGTCCAAAATGTAGGAAAAAGCATCCTTTAAGAGAGTGTCATGCTGATATAAAGAGTGCTAATAAATGTGTGATTTGCGCAGAGAACCATGTTACCAAGGAATGCCCCTCCATACCTGGATCGAAAGTTGTATTTGAAGGATAGAATTCTGAACCTAAGCCATTACATGCCATGGGAGCGTGAAGGAACTGGCCACGTGTAAGTGTAGGTATGGTTCCTGAACCACACTTTTATGGTTATAATGCACTTCCATATTCTTATCATAATAATAATGATCACTCTCAACATTGGCAGCACATAAACCATTTTCACCATGGACAGTCCTCTCAACCTTGGGAACAAGGGTGGAGAGGGCCAAACCATTAATATCATTCCTATCCTGCTCATATACCATCATATTCTCGTTCATATGCACTGCACCATAGGTCACAACCATCTTTTCCCTCTCTACCTTAGCAGAGTCAACCAATTCCATCATTGCATTTTCCACCACCATTTAGACCACCTCAACTACTTTCTCAACCAATACTGAATCCTAATAATAAGGCAGTACAACTGATTCACTCGGTTGGACCGTCCCCTTCTCCTACCTATCGAACCTTGCCGGTTGGGATAAATGAGCTTCAATTGAGATCGGGAAGGGTAGTTAAACTAGAAAAATAAAATAAACCCATGGTGATCATTGAGGAGAAAAATGAGGAGGCAACTCTTGATCATTCGAAAAACAATGTCACCATTCAGCCCATTCCCGTACCTTCAGATTCACCATCTTCTTCAAACCAGCCTCCCTATCCAGAGAGGTTGGCTATGGAGAAGAGTGACCCCGAGTCCACTTTGGCTTCAGAGTTAAGGAATATTTGCATAAAGGTTCCTTTACTTCAGGCTATTATAGAAATTCCCATCTACACAAATATCATTAGGGATTTATGTCTTAAAAATCCAGGGAGGAAGAGAGTAGAACCTCAGACCATTCAGTTTGTTGGTAGAGCAGCTGAGTTAATGACATGATGCGTATCAATGGAGAAATATATAGATCCTGGAAACCTAGTTGTTTCTGTCCAGATAGGTGATATCCTTGTCTCTAATGTATTAATAGACCTGGGGGCGACCATCAATGTTATGACCAGGCAAACCATGGAACAACTTGGGTTGGACTATATTCATCCTACACCCACCGTGCTTGAACTTGCAGACATATCTAAAATCAAGCCCGATGGAGTATTGATTGATGTGGTTGTCTCTATAGATTCATCCGAATACCCTACAAATTTCATTGTGCTTTAGTCAAAGAATCCAGTGGGAGGACATCCTTTTATTCTGGGACGACCATGGCTTGCCACGACCAATGCTTATATTGGATATCGCTCTAGTGATATGTACATTTCACATGGAGACTCTATGAAAAAGGTCGCCTTATATCCACCTGCTAGATCTATTCAGGAACTCAAGGACACTTTATGGTTAGATTATGAAAGCAGTGATGAGGAGACCCGCTTTGCTTCTTTGATTCATCATCATACCGAGTCTACCAAGGAGGGTGAATTACGCGATTTCTTGAACAATTTAGACGTTATTCCTAACTTTGACACAGTTCATCAGATCTTTAGTCTGGATTTTCAAGGAAATTTTGATTCCCAACCTTCCTCATCCCATACTGTATCATCATCTTGAGCTCGAGACCACTCTTGTTGGAATTATTCTAGGAAAATCTCTACACATTAGCTCAGACGTGGATTCATCTTAGTAAGAGCAACTTGTTACCTTGTTGCGAGATCACCTAGATGCATTCAATTGGAGTTACGAAGACATGAAAGGCATTCCTCCTGAGACTTGTACTTATCATATCTATATGTAGGAGGGAGCCCAACCTGTCCGACAACCCTAGAGATGAATGAATCTCGCATTAAGAGATATTGTTAAAGAGGAATTACAAAAACTCTCAGATGGTAATTGAATCCCATTTTTGATAGTCAGTGGGTATCTCCATTAGTGATAGTCCCTAAGAAAGATGGGAGATGGCGTATTTGCATTGATTATTGAGAATTAAACAAAGCCATTCTCAAGGATTACTTTCCCCTTCCTTTCATCGATAAGGTGCTAGATACCCTTGCCTGTAAAAAGAACTTTTCATTTTTAGATGGCTTTAGTGGGTATAACCAAATCCAGATCACACCCTTAGATCAAGACAAAAATACCTTTACATGCCCTTGGGATACATTTTATTATTGAGTGCTTCCTTTCGGGTTGTGTAAGGCAGCCGCCACCTTTCAGAGGGTTGTGCTAGCTATTTTTTCTGATCTTGAATGTGTTGAGATTTATATGGATGATTTTTCTGTGTTTGGTAACTCATTTGATGAAGCTCTTAAAAATCTAGAAAAAGTTCTTTTACATTGCCAAGAGGCTCATCTTGCTTTGAGTGATAAAAAAATGTAGATTAATGTGCAAAGCAAGAGTGGTTCTTGGTCATTTGGTTTCTGACAAAGGTATCCAGGTAGACCTCGCTAAAGTTGAAGTTATTTTTCATCTGCCTGCACCCAAAACAAAAAGGGAAGTGAGAGGCTTCCTGGGACATGCTAGTTATTACCAGAGATTTATTGAGATTTTTTCCAAGATTGCTAGCCCCCTTTTTCGATTATTAGCTAAGGATAGTGAATTCTCCTGGTCCACAACTTGCCAACAGTCGTTTGAGACATTGAAGAAAAAAATAGTACATGCACTAGTTTTGAGAGGACCAAACTGGTCCTTGCCATTTCACATTTCCTCTGATGCCTCAGACACTACCATTGGTGCAACTTTAGGACAAGAGGAGAATAAACAATCCTATGCTATTTATTACATCAGTAAAAAATTTTCACCTGCCGAATTTAACTATACAGTGACTGAGAAAGAATTTTTAGCCGTTATTTTTTCTATTAATAAATTCAGACATTACATTACAGGATATGAAGTTTATGTGCATACTAATCATTCTGCTATAAAATATTTAATGAATAAACCTTTAACTAGTGGTAGAGTGACTAGGTTTTTGCTTTTATTACAGGAATTCAATGTTACAATTATTGATAGACCAGGAAAGTCTAATGTTGTAGCTGATTATCTTTCTAGATTAAATAATCATTGTCAAGTAATTCCTGTTGATGATGATTTCCCCGACGAACATCTTTTTTCTATGTCAGTAAAATACCCATGGTTTGGTGACCTAGCTAACTATTTAGTCACCACAAAAACCCCACCTCACTTATCTGCTCGTGAAAAGTGGAATATCATTAAGAAAAGTGCTTCGTATTCTTGGATAAAGGGAGATATCTTTTAAACTAGACCAAATCTTGTTATTCGTAAAAGTGTGAGAGAGGAAGAAATGTTTGATATCTTAAAATTTTCCCATGATGAACCTTGCGGTGGCCACTTCGCTGATAAATGAATTGCATATAAAATCTTACGCATTGGCTATTTTTGGCCTGCTTTGTTTAAGATGCTAAGCAATATGTTAGGTGTTGTGATAGTTGTCAACGGATGGGTCAACCTATTCAAGCCAATGAAATGCCTTTATGTCCTCAAGTTATGATTGAGCCCTTTGAAAAATGGGTTATTGATTTCATAGGACCCATAAACCCCACATCTTTAAATAAAAAAAATATCTTGGTTTTTACTAATTTTATTACTAAATGGGTAGATGATAAAGATGTTTGTTTTGCCACTGAAAAATTTGTTGTTGATTTTCTATTTAGTGAAATTTTCACTAGATTCAGTGTTCCTAGAGAAATTGTTTCTGAAAATGGAGTGCAGCTTGTTTCTAACTTGGTATAGGAAGTCATGAATCAATATAACATTCGGCACAGGAAATCTACATCGTACCACCAACAAGCAAATGGCCAGGTGGAATCTACAAACAAGGTGATCGAATTCATCCTCACCAAGATAGTAAACATGTACAGGAAGGATTGGGCCAGCCGATTTCCTGAAGCCTTATGGGCTTATCGAACCACTTGGAGGAATAACACTAGGCATACACCATATGAGATGGTGTATGAAAAACAAGTCCTTTTTCCAATTGAATTTTAGATAAAGAATTTCAGAACTGCAGTTCAATTGGGTCTAGATCTCTCGAAAGCACAACAAGATCGTCTATTGTAGTTAAATGAGTTGGATGAATTTTGAAGGCATGCTATTCCACTTAATATTTTAGTGCAGTAGCAATGCAAGAATGGAATGACAAGTTTATAAATAAGAAATAGTTCCAACTAGGTGATTGGGTACTTCTTTATGACTCTATATTTAAACATGTTAAAGAGAAGTTCCATACTCGTTGGATGGGACTGTATGAGGTAATTCAAGTTTTCGACAACGAGGCTATAGAATTCAAAACTATCGATCGATGAAATTCATTTTTCCTTGTGAATGGGCATAGGCTGAAAGCATACTTTTAGCCCCTCCCAAAGGAAGATTTCATGTAGCAAGTGCAACTACATTCTGAACTTCAGTTGGTAGGTGGCTATGCCGGCCTATTGTGATTTGATTTCTTCTCTCTTGAAATAAAGTTTAAAGAAAATCCAAAATAAATAATAATAAAAAATAAAAATGAAAGGTAAAGAAAAAATCTTTTCCTGTGATTGTGAAAATCAATTTTACTAACATGATTGCAGAATGATTAACCTAAAAACTAGCTTGCTGGCAGGAAGATCAAATTCTAATAAAATGGGAATGTTGCTTGATTTTTAGATGTGTTGACTGTCACCAAGAAGAAGCAGGTTCAAGTGCAGGAACCGAGCCCTTATCCAAGTTTGGGATAGCTAGCACGAAATTTTTTATCCAAGCAACACTCAATTCCTGCTACATTTACTTTTGGATCAGCACTATACATGCAGATTTCAGGTGAAATTCTACCCTTCTTCTATTCCCATTTTCGTAAAAAAAATCCCCTATATTTTCTTCTTCTTATCCCATGAGGTTTATCATCCCTTTCTTCAAAGAAACTTTCCCTATCCAATTTCGTATTTCTCTTTTTTCCCCTTGAAAATTTTTCCCCAAAATCCCCTTTCAATTTGTCCCTCTTGGTGGTCTCACTCTTGAATTCCCTGTCGTAATTTCCTTCCCATTCTAAAATTTACCCTTTTTCCCACTTATTTTTTTCCCTCATGGATCGATTGTAGGATCTGATGTGAACTCACAAGTCAGATTGGAAGGCATATATCAACACCAAATACTGGTGAATAAAACCTCCCTTATATATCCAACAAATTTTTCAAATCTAGCTTATGAATTATATCCTATCAGTTTTTTTTTTTTGGTTTCCTTTCTCTTTCCAGATATGCTACAAATATCCCTGGTGAAGGAATGTGTGTTCGAGTGCAAGCATGTTTAGTGCACGCATATTTAAGTGAATTCATGTTTAATGCAGGCATGCTTAAGTGCAGGCATGTTCAGTGCAAGCATGTTTAGTGCAGGCATGTTCAGTACAGGAATCCGTACCACTGAGCACGCCCAATTCTGAAAACACATGTTCTAGTGCAGGAAAAATGGTCTCGATGAAAATATAGTGCAGGAATACCTGGTGAAAAAATGTGTATTTGTTATAGCTCCAAATCTCACTCTTATGGTTTGTGATGCTGCACTTATGGCCTAGGGCAACCCCTCCTTCCAGACCTGGTCCAAAAATTTAAAAAACAGTGTTTTATTCCCTGTACGCGACTTTGCCCTGTGTTAAACGCGTGTACACGCGGGTCTGTCATACCCAACCCGCGTGTATCTATTAAAACACTTAAAAAAATATAATTTCCTCTTTTTTCGGGCGGTGATCGCGGGTTTACCTGCTGGATCACCTGTTAGTGCCCGTGGCCCAACTGTTCCCAACCAACTCCTAACTAAAAAACTACTTTGGAGAGGGTATAAAAAGACATCAAAGGGAAGGCCAAGGAGAGAGAGAAAGGAGAGCAAGATTATTATGCTGAGATTTTTCCCTTAGACCAGGTCTGAAGTCCTTGGTGCATCCTGCACTTCCCCCATTTTGCATAGGAAACCCTTGTTTCCATGTGTATTGGTGATCATTCATCCTTGACATCATCATTGAGTAAGACTTGGAAGGAGCTCTTGTTGAAGGCTGGAGGCTGGAACGAATCCGGGAGGAAGCTTGCTTGGAGCCTGCTGAAGGTGTTCAGGTGATATCTTTCCGATATATGTACTTTATTTGCCTTTATATATAAAGAAACACGTCTTTGTTCCCGAATAATCTTTCTTTATGCTTATGAGATTCTTGTGTTGAATTCTTATGAAAGTAGTTACTTAAAGATTATTTATAACTAACTTTATAGCATAAAGATGATTTATACATAAACTTCTATACATGTACTGTTGTGTTCTTTGGTTTGTTTGTCTTGCAGGTCAGAGAAAGAAGAAGGGAACTCCAAGAAGGGTTTGCACCCTAACGGTCTTCTCGGACGTAGGACCTTAGGTATGTACCCTAAACATTAGAATTTGCTTAAAAGTAAAAAAGATGGCTATGTGTGTGTGTTTCTTTGTATAAGCAATTTTCAGTCTGGTAGAGTCTCAGCCCAAAGGACTCTAGGGGTACTTTCCCTTCAACCAGAATTGGCGACTCCGCTGGGGACAACATTCTTGTTGTTCCTAGTTTGGGTAGTCCTCAAGCCAATCAAGGCTCAGCCCCTCTGTTTGTTGGTTCTGACTGTTTGATATTTTCTTGAACTCCAAGCTTTTCCAGTTTTTCAGTTTGTGTTTTTTATTTTTCTTGAAACACTTCATATACGCACTTTTTCTGGATTACAGAAGCGTATATACGCAAGTTGCACTAAGTAAACCCGCGTATACGCAGGTTTCCTTAGTTACAGTCGCATGTACACGCATTCTGCAAATAATTGCAGGCGCGTATATCACATAATTTTCAAGATTTATAATTTTTCTTTTGGCTGAATGTCTGTCTGGTGGTTTGGGTCAGTTTAAAGCAGTCAATTCCCAGTGACAGTTCTCTGTTTAACAGGGGGCATCTTGTTTCGAACTCTCTCTAGGAGTGCTAGTCTTGTTTTTCGTTGATTGCAAGCGTCATTGATTTTTGACACACAAGGTTTCTGTTTAAGAATCTTGATTGCTCTGTTTCGGCAGAGTGGGAAGATTGTCTTAAAATCTTTGTGTCCATTTTGTTTTCATGACATTTGTGTTTGCTTAACGAAATCATTTTTATGACCATTTGCTCCTTCGTTTCGGGAAAGTTGTTTGTTACCATTTCCTTGAAACTTGTCTTTTGATTTCTTGGACTTTCATTGCTGCTTTTGATTGTCAAAAGCGATTTCGAACACATTTTATTTTTGTTGAGTTCTCATCATTTGGAAGGTGTCAATTCACAAAAGTGTATGGTCGCTTGTTTATCAATCATTAGTGTCAGTTTTTTTTTTGAGAGTTTTCCTTTGAAAAAGACTTTTTGGTTTGATTGAAAGAAAATCTTTTGAAAGTTTTTGAGTTTCGCTTTCTTAAACTTGCTTCTCATCTGATTTCCTTTTTTTTGCGAAGTGAAAGTGCTTTGTTTTTTATCTTAAAACTTGTTTTTATTGTTTGGACGAAATGATTAGTAACAAATCATCTTCTATCTAAGCATTTCAGTGGCAAGACAAAATTTGGTAAAGCAGCAACTTTCCTTCTTTGTTTTTAGAGTAGTCTTTGAATCGTGCATCCACATTTAGTTCTTGCATTAGGGAAAGATTTGCATCTCTTTTTAGGCATATTTAGTTTTGTTAGTTTTTGTGAGTATGGAGTCTGAAAAGAAAAAGGAAATTTTTTTTTTTTTTTGTTTATATTACAAGTACCTTCTGAACCTCATAGAAATTGCTATTCATCGAAAACAAAAGTGCATGTGCATGTAGCTAGGTTTTATTAATTTCTTTTGCGTCCATAAAACACCACAAGTTTCACCTCCATTACCTTTGACTTAAAGAACAGCCTAATAAAATCAAGCGCTTAATTAAAATCCACTAGAACTTTTTGTTTTAGTTATTACACCAACAAGTTTAGGATTTTAGGGCCTTGGATTAGGCGAGTGGAGAGTTAACTCTCCAAGGCCACACAAAACGTCAAACATAAGAGTCTGATTAAAGAGAGTAAATCCAATAGCGTTAGGGAGACCAGGAAGACTCCGGATCTGGGAGTTAAGCACGAGGGTCTGTGAAGACAGGGAAGAGAGATACCCCCTCTCCTACTTGTCCGAACTTACCTCACGACTGTTCCGCCTGGCTTCTGCGACGAGTTGGTACCCATAGTTGCCTCTCCTAGGGATCTGCATAGGTGGTTGCGGAGGGGAATCCCGTGGCACCTGAGGTCGACGTTGTATCACTCTCGACAGTACTTCCGGAGGGCACCCTTGCGAAGCTTGGGGGCTTGCACCGGCGCAGACTGTTGTTAGGAGGTCAGCGTAACTTCCTCTGATACCTTCGCTGATAGGACTGGGCCCTCATCATCCCAGACTATCCTCGGAAGGCCCTTTGATTCACTTTCTCGTATTTTGGTGTCCGGTCTCAATCACCCGGAGCGGAAATACTTGAAAGTTGTTTGACTGGCTGTATCTTTAGGAACTTTTTAGTGTGTGCTCTGTGCTCCTAGTTGGCCTAGCTTTTAATTTTTTGAGTCTTTAGATAAGATCATAACAAAAAATTCAAAGTGGCTGACCGGTCTCCAAGACGGTCTCGAAGACTTCGTGGTCTCTCGCCACCTAGTTTAGAGCCTTCTCCTGGAAGGCGCAGAGGGAATACTACCGGTGGGGTCCGTCCCACGCCGGCTGACGCATCGGGGATTGATCCTCCTCTCGGGGATATTAGCGGCCAAGCAAGGCCTGGTACTTTTGAGCAAGAGAGGGACGCTCCAGTCTTTTCTCAAGTTCGCTTTCAAGCGGAGGATAACGTAGAGGTAGAAGAACTTTCAGAATCATTAGTGATTCCAAATTCTCCACTACCATCTAGTTACCCAGACGTATTGCAATACGTTGGGCCTCCATTATATAGACCAGCGAGTCCAGGTTACGCTACGCGCTTACCATTTATGATCACTACTGGAAGCATGGCTTCCACGAGTGCTGCGACTATGCAAACCCCAACATCGGTGCAAGGGGGAGGAACCATTTCCATCCCCTCCGCTTCCTTGTTCGGATCGTTTGCTAGCACATCTTTGGTTGGGTCTACCTCCATTCCGTCCACGAGTGGAAATGCCCAAACCAATGCTTTTAGTACTGGTTCCTTCCTTTTTGGCACCCAATCACAGGGTATTCCGTCAGTTCCGTTCAATGCCGCTACATCCATGATGGGCGCATCGGCTTCATTTCAGGGTTTTCCTTTTGGAAGTGGTCATATTCCACATTCCAACCCAACGGTAGGATCCATGCCTTTTTCTTCAATAGGACAAAGCAGCAATCCTTTCCAAGGTTGGAATAACCCTGGGGCTAGTAACGCAGGAACTGCGAATCCATTCATCGGTCAACAAGGAAGTAGGCCGTATTCCACGGTTAGCATGTTTCAAAGTATTCCTCCCCTCGCTTCGGCTTGGAACCCATATCAGGGGTTATCGACTCCTTACAATTCTATAGGAGGAAACTTTGCAAGCTATGGAGCTTATACGGCAGGAGTTGGTCAAACTCCGAATTTTACTGGACCACAAGGCTTGCCCTTTGGTTCAGCTGGTTCTACTGGTCACTTGGGGCAGCCTGGTGCCTCTCAAATCCCAGGACAATCTTTTCAGAACTTGGGGAGTTCTGCCCAGTCTGGGTGGAATCCCCTAGGTCCTCCTAGGCTTCCATTTCTGGCAACGTTAAACTTGCCAGATCTCACTAAGCTAACGAACGACCCTATCAGATACAATCCAGCCTGGCCTCCGGTCCCAACCAAACTCCCTTCGGACATCCCAAAATTCGAAGGGAAGAGTGGTGAAGATTCGGGCGATCATGTAACCACATTCCATTTGTGGTGCTCATCTAACTCCCTCATCGAAGATTCGGTTAGGTTGAGACTTTTTCAGCGCACCTTGACTGGTAATGCGGCTAAATGGTACATAGAGTTGCCAGGGGGCAGCTTTACATCGTTCGCAGACTTAGCTAATATCTTCTTGAATCACTTTCAGTTGCCTGTCCGCTATGATGCCGGAACTGAACTTCTGGCTACCTTTCGTCAGGATAAGGCAACCCACATTTCTGATCACATACAGGAATGGAGACGGAGAAAAAGGCTCATTAAAGCCGAAATCCCTCCGGAGTACCGTCTAGAGTGGTTTTTGAAGTCTTTGCAACCTGAGATCTCCAAGGATGTCTCCATGTCTGGGGTCTATTCTGAGGAGCAAGCCATTTTCAGGGCCCAGCAGTTAGAACTGATCTACTCTCAGTCTGGGATCCTCCAAAAGTACTTGCCAGATGCTCCTGGATCTAAGGTTGATTTAGCTAAGCCAAAGCCAGGTCCGCATGCGGATGGTATCGTGGGGTCTGTAGACTCGACTACAGTGAACTTGTTGAATCAATTGCAGCAGTTGTCATTACAAACTGCTCCTAACAATCAAGTCACAATGTCTAATCCTCCTGCTTCCCAAAATTCTTCCATTAACGCCGTCCAATCCGATAACCCCAAAGGAAATCAAAATTCCGATGGGAAAAAGAAAGGACATGGTAAAAAGAAGAACTCGGATGGGAAGCCCGATGCAAATAAATCCGGCAACAACGCTGGTGGTGGTGGAAATGAGTCGAGAAAGAAAGTTAAGTTTCCTTGCAAGTTATGCAAAGGAGACCATCTAACTCATCTCTGCCCTAGAATTGAAGACGCTCAGCGCTTGTTAGGACAGCAAGGGACTTCTAGTTCGCAAGCTGTGTTAACTAACCCGTTTCCCCAAGGGCAGCAACTTCTTGCTGGCGCAAGTTCGAACCCTGGTACCTCCGCAGGGGGCAACCAGGAAGGGGACAAGTCATCAAATGTTTTCATGATGGGTGCTCACGCTAATGTGGCCACACGGTCACGCGATTATGGTGAAGGTGAAAATTCTAAGGGTAAATCAGTTCCCGAAACTAACAACCCACTTCATATTGAGCGACCTTCTGTTGAGACTATACCTCGGGTGCCGAAAGGTTCAGCTAAACGCGCGACTATCAACCCTAATATTAGGGCAGCCCAGAATTACTCCATTGTAGAGGATCTGGCTCAGAGTCCATGTGCTATGTCCGCGTTAGAGGTTCTCCAGACATGTCCTACTCAACGAAGTGCCTTGCTATTGGCAATGGGGGCAGTAGATCCAAGTAATTCTTTAGCTCTCTCTTTTGATATGAGTAATGTCAAAAAGAGACTTCCTCATCACATGGCTTTCCAGATAAAGTCAACCTACCAGAAAACGAATATTTTCCGGACGGTTGTAGATGAGGGAGCTTCCACATGTGTCATGTCTATGTCATGCTGGAAGGCCATTGGATCACCGACGGTTGTTCCTTCACCCACCCTATTGACAGCATTTGATGGTCACTCTCATAGACCGTACGGGATTATCCCGGCTTTTCCTATATGTGTTGGAGGAAAGGTCGTTAATATTGAAGTAGAAGTCATAGACGCTAACCTAGATTATAATCTCCTATTAGGAAGGAACTGGGTATACGAGATGGAAGCCGTTGTTTCGACTCTATTTCGTGTCATTTGCTTTCCCTATGAGGGGAAAATCGTTAAGGTTGACCAATTGGACTATTGTCCAGCTGATCCTCAAGCAAACTCTGACTCTACCATTCCTTTAGTGGGTAACCCCCGTCCGCCTATTGAGAGTCTAGGAGTCGGGATGTATTCTTCATTGATGGGTACGTTTAACCTTCCCCCTCCTACAGCTGGTATAGATACAATTTCATCCTCCAGGGATCCTTTACGGAGAGAGTTTGTCCAAACTCTTTATTCTTCGAATCCTGGAACCTTAGCTTCATCTGTGACCACATCAGGTGACGACAAGGTGGGTGAAATAGAATCTCTTATGTCTACAGCAGAACCTAGATGCGAATCTATCGATAACTCTGTAGATAACCATTCTACTATTTCCTCTGGGAAAGAAATAGATGGTGATGTGGCTCATTTTCGGACCCCTGATTCCACCTCTGCATCGGATTGCTCGGATATTGTTTTTCCATCGGATGAAGCGATATTCGAAGCAATGACGGCCGTAGATCGACCTTTGGAAGATTTACATCGTCGGTTATACTTTCATTCCCCTGTGCATGAAGTAGAATCTCGGTCCTCCAGTTCGACTAGTGATGTTTGTATGGTCCCTTTGGCTCCGACACATTTATTTGCCGAAGAGAGTATATTGATTGGTTCGATCGTCGTACCTATAAACATCCCTAGGTGTCAGTTGGCGGAGCCCCCTGACGGGCTCTACCTCAGGAAGTGTTTTGCTTAGTTTTACCAGGCAATGGCTTCTTTGTATTTTATGTATATTTGTACATATCTTATCGAGCGTTTTTCTGATATCAGCACTTTTGGTCTGCTTTGGCAGGTGTTGATGGATGATTTGGTTTATTTTGGATTCGCCGATGGTGCTAGTCGGCACACTCGGAATCTTGCTTCCGCAGCTTGGGTACTTTATTACCCAACTGGTCAGTTGATGACATCGAGAGGCGTGTGTATCGGTCCTGCTTCAAACAATATGGCCGAGTATACAGCTGTTATCAATTTATTATCCGAGGCAATCTCTTACGGGATCGACTCGTTGGTAGTGTATCTTGATTCTCAATTGATAGTGTCTCAGTTAAATAACATTTATCGGGTTAGAGATCCATCATTATATCGCCAATATTTAAGGGTGAGGTTGTTGCAAAGATCATTTACTTACATTAATTATTTGCATATTCCAAGATCTCAAAATTGGTTAGCTGATTCTATCGCTAATCAAGCATTAGACTGGCATATCAATCATTCATAAAATCATGCATCAAAAAGTCAAACTGTATATATATATATATCACAAAGCGTCTCGAGTGTACATATGTGTGTCCAAAAATATACAAAATTGGGACTCAAATGCCCATAATCATGTCAGGCATATCTAATGCCTCGGCTCTGGATGAGCAGCTAAATAACTAACTATAGCATTGGCCACGCGCCGAAAAACGCGAACCCAGTCACGTGGCATCCCAACCACATGACGCTGCATATCTGGAGGAAGGTCCTCTATCTCGGCCATCGGTACTTGATAGCTCAATCTTGCCAAGTGTCGCTGGACGTTGGCGAGGGTCCTTTCCGCATCCGCAGCCGCCTCTTCGGCTCCTCGGCCACGCCGTCCGTGCCGTGGGAATCCATCTGGTCGCACAGGCCCAATGTCTGGAACATGATCATCATATCAGTCATTTGAATCTCATCAAAAAAAATATATTTTTCAAAGTTCATCATTATGCTTGAAAAATCCTAAAAATCATAAAATCATAAAAATCAAAAAATCTTACCGATCTCGCCCCATGCTGCATCTGGTGGCAGCACTAGGTCAGGATCTCCTCGGAAATCCAGTCCAGCATAGGGGTAGTCGTCTATGGCGATGATCTGTTGCTCCCACCAAGCAAAAAAGTCGTCGTCGAATGCATTCCTGGGCACTTCCCCACCCCCCAGACGTTTCATCAAGTCAGCCCACCGGCCCATACGTGGATCACGTGGACTACTGATGGGAACTGCTACCCTGGGGCGGAGTGCAGGAACCTTCTCGAAGAAAAATGTGCATAAAATGGTTCCATACCCAAAGTTCTTGGTCTGTCCCTTCCTGATAGAAGCAAGCTGCTCCTTCATGTTGGCAAGTAGAGGAGTACACCAGTCAAACACCGTGGTGAGACAGTCCACTGCTACGCTCATGTTTACTCGTGATGCCTGATGTAGCGAAGATGACCCGTTCACTCGAGCTATGGTGAACAGGATTATCCGCAGTGACAAACTCGCCACGTGTGGGATCGAGATCTGACTCCCGACCTTCCGATGACCTGGGCAGTAAAGTTGTACATAGTCGTCTACGCTGAGACTATTCCGGGTCCTGCCCCGGGAGTGGACTACCTCTCCCCTTCGGGAAAGGCCCGTGATGAAATATATATCTTCCACTTCTATCCTGAGTGGCATTTGATCAATCATAAAAGCTTCTTCCTCGACATCCCAATAATCAATAAGTCTCTCGAGCATACGCACATTTGCTTTCATATTCGGCAACTTGAAGAATTTTAACAATCCGCACCCCCGTAAGGCATCTAATGCCTCATCATTCTCCATAACTTCATTATCTACAGCTGAGTGCTCTCTTTCACGCCATGTGAGAGTCATCCTGGAAGAAAAAAATCAATTTCATCCATTAGTTTTTCGTATAAAATTTTTTCGCTGCGCACACGCGGTTTTCCCTATACACAGTCGCGTGTAGGGCCGTCGTATACGCGATTTATATACACCCAACCCGCGTGTACGCCGCAGAGCAATTTTTTGCAAAAATCTAACGGTGAAACATTAATTAAACTTCCTAAAAACTATCACAATTGATTGCAAGACAAGTTTAGTGCTTACCTGGAAGTTTTCGGCAAGTTTGAACGGTTGAATAAGTCACGGGGAAAGTTTGCTCCTTTTGCTCCACAATTTGCTCTCCAAGTCAAACGGTGAAAATGGTAAGTCCAATATTTCTTTTTATAAGTTTTGAAAATGCAAAATTTTTTCAAAATTTTATTTTGTTTGGTTTCATGTCACTTTTAACTTGGGAGCTTGGAATGTCGAGATTGAGTTGTTTTTCAGGACATTTTGGACATTTTTCGACGGTTCGAGGCGGTTCCATGACTGCTGACCCGTCATGGCAGGTATCGTGTTCTCACTGGCATATAGGTTAGGGACACCATTTTTCCGTTGCATTATGCATACTAGCCTCCATTTGACCGATACATCTGCCGTAGGGTCGACCCCATCATGTTATGGTTCGCAAGCCATTTTCACTCGCCGATTCTTTAAATCATGACATGATGGTAGAGCCATCCTTTTACATGGGCATCCTAGTTAGCACCTCACTGACATTTGTTGCCCATGCTGCTTCGTTTTGAGTAGGCTCGGGAGTCCTCTGTAGTCCCGCAATGACTTATGCGTTGAAGACTCATTCTTCCTTGCTTCTTCGCTTCGTTCTGGCCTTATACCCTAGAGGCTCCTATGTGTGTTGAGTTGTACTTCTGCATTGCATGTTGACCATTTGCACCTTTTGGCCTATAGCCGGCTTCACTTGGACTCGTGTTTAAGCCCACTTTTGACCATGGCGTCTGCAAAAATCAACCTTGCATCCCCTTGACCTCTGCAGCTTGACATACCCAGATCCGTGGAAGGAACATACCTCTGAGTGTCACTGACCAGTTTTTCACCTCCCTGCATTGAGCATAGGAACGTTCCTTTCCCAGGAACTAGAGCATCTGTTTCACCGACACTCGTTCTTTCCACTGTACCATAGCATTCTTTTATTCTTTTTCCGGCTTATCAGAAAAAGACAAAAAAAAAATTAAATATTCCAAAAAGAGCGGGAACAGGGACATTATTTCCATTTATGGTTGGCAGCTAGAGTCAGTCGTGTCGCCTTTGAACAAAGCACTCAAAACAAAGTCTCCTCCGCATGGGTGGGATTTAGTTTGACTTAGGTAAGCCATAACCTTGTTATCGAGTCAGTTCTCCCCCGATTGGTTATCTCTTCCAATCATATGGAGGGTTCGTTCGTGCCTCCTGCATGACGAACTTATACAGATTCATTATATGCTGCCACATAGTCACATTGAGTCGTGCTTTTGTTCAAGGGAAGTTAGCCTGAGTCGGCCTTTCTGCGGTGTCTCTTGACTCATTTTTCAGTCGGCCATCCCTGGTTGTCAGTGTCATGTCTATCATCACATCAGTTATATTGGTCCTTCACTCGTGCCGGTTTGAGAAGGTCCCCATTGACTTCTTGCTGGCGGGTCTTGTCCTTATCGACGACGACACATTGCTCTGAGGGCAGACCTAGAGACCGCACCCTGGCCCTATTTTCATTATTGATAGGTCACCTTGTGCTCAGCATCGATCAGTATCATGGGTCTTTGACTGAGTGGTTTCCCTTGTGTTCGACATCAGCATACATTATCACACATTGGGATTCGTGCAGTACCTTGGTTTCCATTTGACCCTATTGGTGGATACCTCGCCTCTGTGTCAGCTTTCATTATTGGTTGGTTCAGAGGGTTTCTGCCGTGCGCTAGCCACATCTTGTGTACGCCGGAAACGTACTTCGGTTGGGTTACTACATCTTTTTCGTCCGATTCCTTCCACATTATTGGCCTACGGGTTACACTCGCGCTAGATTGATGGAGGATGCCTTAATGCCTTCCTTCTAGCGGATCTTTCCCTATCGACTCCGACTCATTGCTCTGGGGCAAAGATCTAGAGTCCATTTGGCAGTACCTTGGGGTTTGCAGTCATTAGTGGCAGATTCCTCGCTATCGACAGTGGGAAACCATCATTGTCTCCTGATTGATAGATTCTTACAGGTGTTCGACTTTAGCTCATCTATTCACACTTGTTAGATTGTACTGGGTACCTTGACGCTCATTATCATTATCGGTGAGTAGTCTCGCGTTTGTTAACGGTATACATCAATGACCGGTAATCAAACGATTTCTCACATGGTCGACTTCAGATCATTTATTCCCATGGTGTAGAAATGTACCACGGCGGTCGGTGAAGACCTCAGGTTGTATCAGCATTCATTGGTTCACTTGACAGTTGCTCCTGTTGCTGCTAGTTGATACCATTCCACCTTATATGTTGCAGTCAGTCATGGCGACATTCTATATGCTGGCACCTGAGTTTGCAGTGTAGTACCATCCTATTCCATCATGTTCAGTTGGTACCTTATGGGATCAGTCTTTGATTTCAGTGATCCGTTGCATCTTTCAGCATCATTGACAGTTTTATATGTGATATTCAGACATGTACTTACTCATTATGGTCAGATGATCCATTATGTATTTTACAGTCATTTATACTTGTATACTTAGTGGATCCGCTTGTACTTGATATGCGGACATGCTTTACTTTTCCTGAGCATGGGTATGCCCGCCTCAGACAGTGTTTCTTTCTGATCTCCTTTTGGTGGCTTGGCAGGCTGAATTCTGGTGAAGTCCTCCTCGGTTTTTCGGCAGAGTTCCTTTCCTTGTACTTACTTAATGTATTTCGGCCATCATGTTCCCCTTCTGACCTCATACATTAGGGGGCATCTGTTATAGCTCCAAATCTCACTCTTATGGTTTGTGATGCTGCACTTATGGCCTAGGGCAACCCCTCCTTCCAGACCTGGTCCAAAAATTTAAAAAACAGTGTTTTATTCCCTGTACGCGACTTTGCCCTGTGTTAAACGCGTGTACACGCGGGTCTGTCATACCCAACCCGCGTGTATCTATTAAAACACTTAAAAAAATATAATTTCCTCTTTTTCGGGCGATGATCGCGGGTTTACCTGCTGGATCACCTGTTAGTGCCCGTGGCCCAACTGTTCCCAACCAACTCCTAACTAAAAAACTACTTTGGAGAGGGTATAAAAAGACATCAAAGGGAAGGCCAAGGAGAGAGAGAAAGGAGAGCAAGATTATTATGCTGAGATTTTTCCCTTAGACCAGGTCTGAAGTCCTTGGTGCATCCTGCACTTCCCCCATTTTGCATAGGAAACCCTTGTTTCCATGTGTATTGGTGATCATTCATCCTTGACATCATCATTGAGTAAGACTTGGAAGGAGCTCTTGTTGAAGGCTGGAGGCTGGAATGAATCCGGGAGGAAGCTTGCTTGGAGCCTGCTGAAGGTGTTCAGGTGATATCTTTCCGATATATGTACTTTATTTGCCTTTATATATAAAGAAACACGTCTTTGTTCCCGAATAATCTTTCTTTATGCTTATGAGATTCTTGTGTTGAATTCTTATGAAAGTAGTTACTTAAAGATTATTTATAACTAACTTTATAGCATAAAGATGATTTATACATAAACTTCTATACATGTACTGTTGTGTTCTTTGGTTTGTTTGTCTTGCAGGTCAGAGAAAGAAGAAGGGAACTCCAAGAAGGGTTTGCACCCTAACGGTCTTCTCGGACGTAGGACCTTAGGTATGTACCCTAAACATTAGAATTTGCTTAAAAGTAAAAAAGATGGCTGTGTGTGTGTGTTTCTTTGTATAAGAAATTTTCAGTCTGGTAGAGTCTCAGCCCAAAGGACTCTAGGGGTACTTTCCCTTCAACCAGTATTGAAAAGCTTATATTTGTTTATTAATTTTTTGTACATGCAGAATGACTGCACCACCTATAGATCATGGCATTCAATAATTTGTATTATGGTTGAAACCTTGTTTTATCATTTACTAAATTAGGAAGAAATCGTTTAAATACAAAGATATTTTAGGCTATGAAATCTCATCTTTTTAATGAGTACTGAGTACACCTTATGTGAGATCATGAAGTGAATGTGGGATGGTATGATTCTCCCGAAATCCAATACTTACCTCTTCTTGGAAAGACTCATCACCTGTCAATGATGGCCTTACCTCATATTCGACCTCGCATGACCGTTACATTGAATCATTATCTAAACCGCCACCTTTCCCAATCATCATCGCCTGCCTGTACTTGAACCAATTTGTATTCACATCCACCCGAGGAGTGTAATCTTAATGACATTGAAATTCCAGGTATTGAAACCCTTAATGATGTTCAAATGTAGGAACTGGGTAGCTAGGATAACCTTGTCCCTGATGATGTCGGCACATGTTTGGAATCAACTACTGAGAAGTGTGCACGAGAGGAATTGGGAGTAGAAAAATCCACCCTTTGTCTGAACAGTCAAATAGAAGAGCTCAAGTAGCATGTTTATGGCTTGGAGATATTAAACCAAGCCATGAAAGAGCAGGATACAATGCAGAAGTAGATAAATGCAGAGTTAGCAGGAGAAGTGAAAGAGAAGAAAATACAAGTCAAGATATGGAAATTCTAGGCCTCAAAGTGCTATAAACGTCTTAAAAAGGTGACCAAGCAACTCAAGCAGGCTTGAGGCATGAAGGAAAAGAGAGTGAAAGCAGGGATCATCGTACAAGTTCAGGATTGAAGGGAGGCTCCTTTGCAACAAGTAAAGGTTGTGTGAGGACACACAACAACATAGGGAGGGGAGGATGTTGGTAGGCTAAATTGCTTCATTTTTAACCCCTTTCCTACTTCAAATTCATAACCTTATACCTCTGTTTTAACCTCACAACCTCCTTATTCCTCCACTATTCCAAGAATTGTGCCTTTTCCTGCACTAGCTTTATATTTCGCATTTAAGGGTTACAAATGTACTTAATTAATTATTTTTATAGATTTTATATCTTTAATATTATTTGCAAGTAATATCTTCTTTCCTAAAGTATTTGGTAAGAAATGTATGAATCATTTATTTAGCATGGTCGATTGCAGGTAGGATTCCTACACTTTTGGTGAATCCTAAACTTCTGTGACAACTGACTACCTAACGTGGACATCTCGTTTAGAATCGGTCATCTCAAGTTGGGCTCGGAGCGAATATAAGTCAGGGATATGATAGAGATCAGGTCGCCGACCGAATGCTTAATTTTAGTGTTTTGTTACAGCCAAAAGGCATAAAATGTAACGTTGTTGTTATTTCATTACATTGGAAAGGCTTAGATCGTAATGCTAAATGTAATTTTGTTACGGCCGCAGGCCTAAAGGGATGTATATAATGTACAAATCAGATAGGAAATGGGAGCAATAGAAATGCTACTGTAACTATGGTATTTTGTAATTTTGCTGGTATCGCCCTCGTTTTGGGTAGGATTTGATTTCATCATGTACATTTCCTGATTCTGAAATTTAATATAAAGGGACTACGCCATGCTATTTCAATCCTGTGTTTTAATTCTATGTTGATGCGTTGCTAAGAGCTAAGTTTCCAAGTTTCTTAAACAGGGAAATGAGCTGGTTGGCTAGGGCCCAACCAACCCAGCTCATTCTCCCTCGCATTCTTCTTTCTCGTTAAAGGTGTGTTGATTTCGTTTTAATGCAAGGTGTGAATTAAGTAGATGCTTCTATTCTTTCACAAAGTTCAGGTTCAATTTCATTTATAGCCATTGTGTGACAGATCCATGGTGTGCATGCTTAACTAAGTTTGATTTTACCTTTTTGTAATTTTTCTTTTCGAAGCTTAGTATTATTTTTGCCTAGATCGTGCAAGCACGTTATTCCTGCACTAGTGCATTTACAATTCTGCAATTTGATTTCTTTGGTTCATTACAGCGAAGTCTTTCGTTCTTTTTTGTCATAAGGATCTTGATGCATTTCTGCAAGTGAGTGTTCATCTTTTAGAAGTATTCTTGATATTCTGGATTAAATATGCTTTGGTAATTAAGGAATGAACGTTGTTATAACACATTAATTTGTACCTGCACTTTACACTTTTAAGGAAAGGATCAAACTCCACATCTAATTATTCAAAGTGAACCTTTCTGAATTAAAAAGATTAAAAAGGAAGATCAGATTTATGTGAATAACTATTACAAGGATAAAGCTTATTGTCACAATTAGATGATTTCTTTAGTTGCATGAAAGAGTTCCTCGATTGAAGAAAAGTGTGCTTTGAATTTCGAAGTTAATTATTATTTTTAAGTTAAGTTGGGTTGAAGCATATTTCTGTTTGTGAAAGTTATTTCAAAGTTCTATTCACCTTTGCAAATTCTTTTCTTAAGTTAACACACTCTTTATTATTTTATGAAAGAAATTTGAAAACTTGGTGCAGGAATCTCTGTTCCGGTACAAGAATCAATATCCTAATACAGGAACAAAGTGCTCTAGTCCTAAGACTTAGAGCCCCTGCATGAGGAAATAAATCTTCAGTACAAATGTAGAATATAATTCCATCATATAAACTTTGTTCCGGTACTGGTGCAAGAATATTGTAGGAGTACAGGAATAACAACCCAATGCAGTGAGAAAGATATATAAAGAAGTCAGATATCTTTAAGGGTCCAATTATTAATTTGACATACAACTATATTGAAGATAGACATAGATTTCCATTTCAATTAATCAAAATTGGTTACAAGACTTTGAAATTTCCTTTTATTTATTTCTTCACAAAAGTACTTTCTTTCATATTCCAGCACTAGAATTTGTTTGGTGTAAATTGTCGGGTGATCTTTTCTTTTCGATTCTGCAAGATTGTAATTAAGGAAGTAGGAATAGAGTTAGGAAATGTTCATATCATTTCTGGCATTTCTTGTGCTTCGCCTCTAAGTTTACGAAACCCCTGGGTTGACAATTAAGTGTTGAAGGAGTCTGCTTAACCACAATTCCTACACCCAACACCTATTCTTAGAATGGTTAGTGTATGTCTGTAAGAGTGTGGGGTACTATGGCTTTGGTCTTCAAACTCTCGAATATGTAAATATGAGAAAGAGGGATTCCACTCCAGCATGCTATAATTTTATTCAATTCTACAATCTGAGTGTTCATTCATATATTGTAGGAGTGAATTTGGATGCATTGACCTTGGGTAGGAGGGAAGTTTCTTTGTACAGATTAGTTAATGTAGCCATCTACTTAGTAAGAGGGCAGGGGATTATTCCTCTTTATAGCGGGAGGAAGACCATTTTTATGATTTGGTGATAAGATCTAGGTGTCTGGGAAATTGTTCTGACTTTGTAGATGAATATTTTGGAGATGGGGGAGGTCTCAAAGAGTGCATGTCTGGGTTAATGCTATTGCAGGTGGATTATGGAACCTGGGTTATATGATTGATACGATTTTTTGCTATTGGATTTAATTTCCATTTGGCAATCATTCTCACCTAGAATGCCTTACCTTGGATAAGTTGCATAGGAAACTCTTAGAGCTGGCTCACTAGCATCATGGAATTTTTTTGGGTCTTTGGTCATTCCCGTTGGATGATAATAGATGTGGCATTGTTTCTAAGGATCATTAAGTGGGCTAGAAGAATAGACATCCCTCGCAAACTTGGAAGAGGGAGATTGGAATATGTTCTATGGAGCCTTATGTCTAAAACATGACATTTTTGAGGGAATTTTAGGGGTTGGGTACATCATTGTGAGCTATATCCTTAGACATGGAAACAATTTTTGGATCAATCTATTTTAGTCAAGATGCCACGTCAATGGGATAGAGTTTGTAGGGGGATACTTACTATAAGAAGAGAGATCAAAGGGGTTAATCTAACAAGAAGAAACAATTGTAGGACTTTGGAGGGAACTACATGAAGCTTACTCATGATCCTATTTAGGAAGAAATGACTAGAGATGAGAGTGAGTCCCCCTCTCATAAATCCTCTTTGTTATCGGGAAATCTAGCATCCACTCGGATCTGCTAGTCCCACTAAGACTGGTAGCTATCTTAGAAACAAAAAAACTAAAACCACTTTCGTTTTCCTTTATGAGAAGTAGATAAGAGTGGAATGAAGGACACCAACCTCAGTCTTTCGCTTGGTTCCTTGCTTGATTTCTCTCCTTTCTAACAGATCCTTGCCGCTTCTCTTTCGTCTACCCAGCTTCAAAGAGCACCTGTGGAATCAAAGCAGCATAATACTATCGAAGAACAGAGATCTACAGTCATAAACAATATTGGACTAGATATATATTGACCACACAAATGCATATATCATTAAACATACAAGAATGTGGAGGAAAAATTGAATAGATTTATTAATAATCAAGAATAGCAAAGAGTATTACAACCAATTGCTCTGACCCAACGTCATCTTCTAGCATGAGAGCCCTTCTTTCACCTCATGAAAAGTTTAGATCACCCAACACTATGATATTCCAACAAGAAACCAACAACACTTCCTTACAAGATACAAAATTCCAGCCTCTAGATCTCTAGGATAAGGGATCCATATATAGATGATTGCAGGGGGTGAGTCAGCTTCTGGGATTTGATTAGTGTCCTATCTCTGATAGTTCTTGATTCCACTTGGAGATTGATGATCTCTTACTCATCCCTGGGTGAATTCAGAGAGGCAAGTGTCACAGGAGAAGTTTCTGGAAGATTCCATGATCATCCACCTCGCAAATTGTCTCTACCATTTGTCCACTCTCACCCATTGTACCCCATAAAAGGGCTTTTCAATATGCATCACACCTCCCATGTACATTTAGGTGGGATGCATCACACTTTGACCATGGAGCAGGTGAGATGGTCCAGTTTTGACCAGTTCTAAGTAGTTTTTCATGGAGAACTTCTCGGAGATGATGTAATCAGCTGAACTTGTTCTTTTAGGGGATGGAACAACAATTTCAGGGACTTAGGATCCCTTGGTTTATGGACATGTTTGATTGGGGTTGCAGTGCCCAAAAATGTCTATAACATTTGCCCCCTAAAGCATGAGGTCGTTAATCTTTTGATGTCGGGTGAAATGCTTTATCATGAGGATCCAAAGTCTTTTCGAGCTGGAAGGTGACCTGTAATAAGATACAATACAATACATTATCTTCATAATATTTTTCATGATCTAGCTGAGGCGGGCATTCCCATGCTTAGATTTATAAATTCATTTCTATGTACATAAGACAGACAACCGTCTGTGCGAGAGACTGATGATTCTAATAGAATCATCATCCTTTGATTCAGATGATCATCTATGCAGCAACAATGTACATTTGATGTTTTTATTTTCCTAAATATATCACAGCCCGAATGGATGAAACTAGATCTAGGGTCTTCAAACTCGTTCAATCTTCACTCGGAGTACAAGTCGATCCATGTGAAAGATGTTCTGGAGTCGAACATGGAAAGAAATCGCCTGATTACCAGCCAATGATGTAAGCTGTTAACAGGTGCGAGAGGAATCACCGATAATGATGATGACCCTCAAGGTACTACAATACAATTCGTGGGGTGTGAATAAGGGACTTGGTGTTGAACACCACGCAAAATCTTTTGGTCGAAGGCCATTGATGTAAACCTGTCTCCGGAAGTGAGAAACTTGCCATTGAGGCATGCAAGCTTCAAAGTACTGAAAGGGTTGTTCCTAAGTCGACTTCTTGGATAATGAGCTGATGTCGACAAGAAGTGACCCGCCGTAGGAGGGCCTTAATGAATCCCACATCTATGACATGGAACAGAGTAAATGATTTTGGAGGTAAAAACGATCTGATGATACAGGGCTCAGGGTGGCGGTCATGAAAGAATGGAGTGTGAATGTATTGCAGCGGATGAGATACAGGTGAATTCTCTGAGCGAATTCTCTTGAACATACTAGTGACACTGACATGATGGATTGGTAGTGTTAACCCCAGATGTGGATGGTGTGATGGACCAATGGTGATATGACCAGTGAACGGAACAACCCAACCCGACTCGGATGCGGAGTGAAAGTGTCATGTTCAAGAGCGACTTGCTACCAATAAAGTTTCTTCAAGTTTTCTTCCCAATTTTTCCCCAGTCATTGCTGACCAGTACCTCTTTATTTTTGTCAAGCTTGAGGAGGATAACATATTCTTGTTCTATAATTTTCCCTTCTGTCAAACTCGTCGCTATATTTTAACGAGCCTAGCGACAGTAAAACTCGTTCTTGTCTATATGGACAAGTTTGTCGCTATTCGGTTTTAATGAGTTTAACGACAAAGATATATCGGTCCTTTTCAATTTTAGAGAGTCTGAAAAGGGATGTAAAGGAAACTCCAATAATCCTTTTTCGTCATATAATCCCTTAAGTCTGAAAAAGTATAAAATAATACAAAAGGGATGAATTTTCGGTAATTTTAACGAGCCGAACAAGACAAGTGCTCGATCTTTTTGTGTAATAATCCCTCAGGTCCAAAAAGATTAAAATCTAGAGGAGGGATAGCACTTCCGGTCGCTTTAACAAGTTGGAGATGCCAATCGGTCGGCAATCTTTTCATATTTTACGAGTCAGTTGAAAAGAGCTTAAAGGAGACTCATTTTTGAGGGACGAGTGATAATTTCGGGTAGCAGCTGATTCCAGGTAAGGTTTGGAATTTCCTAATCATGGTAGTGTCACAAGGATGGCTAACAGGATCACTCTTCGCAGCTGTTCCTCAAAAGGGGTAAACAATCAAATGGGGGTGAACAATCGGCTAAAAAATAATGGAGGTGATGATGAGGACATGACCAAGGCTCAAAAGCTGATGATAATGCATTCACAATGGTTATTTACCGGAAATTGGTTTTTTTTTTTTTTTAATGAGCTTAAACTCTGGGGGAATGTTTGCTCATTGCTTATGTTTAATTTTTAATGAGCTTGAACTCCGTGTAAAAACTGCTCGTGATAATGGTCATTGATTTAATTTCACTGTTGATCACTTTGTTCCTTCAAAGGTTGTACCGCTTGTTCATTTGCTTCATCAAACCGATTAGAAATGAACAATATTGTTTCAAAATGAGTTAAAACACTAATATTTTATTCGAATTACGTGAAAAGTAATTTAAAAGTGGTTTTTACCCCTCATTTTACCATTTCATTTGAACTTGGCTTGTTGGAGTTCTAGAGGTGCTTTTCCCCCTTGATTTTCACCGGCTGATTTCGGGAGATTCTGTGGATGATTCTTGGCACTGTCTGGACCAGGTAGGAGCTAAACCTGAGCTCTTCGGTTGCATTCCTTCCTTTTCGAATTCTGTGCATGTTTCCTTGTTTTTCTGAGCCTTTGGGGTTTGAAAAATTCACCTTGTCTCCATCGCACGCTTTCTATATCGAAAGGTGCGATGCATCCTGGCTTATCCATTGGCCAGTAGGGATGCATCCCACCCAGTACACTACTGGGGGTGCGATGGGCGCAAGAAGGGAAGTTTTTGCACTGTTTTCTCATGGAATCTTTTCCTGTTTTTTGCCAAATCAGGATCCTGACTCTTCTCTTTCTTGTTTTGCAGAGATTTATCGGAGAAAAATGGTTGCTACATGGTGAGAATGCGAGCATGAAGAAGAGGACATGCTTGCTCTACATGATTCGGTTATAGTAACTGCACTGTGGAACTGTGGCCTGTTCAAGTTTTTCCACATCTCTAGCATGAGGCAACAAATCAAGTTGTTGCAATATCTTCTCGATGCATGGGATCCTACCAACCAGGTGTTTCAGATCAGAGGAAAATATATCCCCTTGACTATCGTAGACATCTATTTTTGACCGTTTTATCGAGGCGTGGTGCCCCTCTTTCATTATCGGGTTCCGCCCGTGGTGGCGAATCCGTGAGAGATTATATTCGCCGGTATTGCAGAGAGAGATATCAGCTGAGTAGGGTCAGCAAGATCAACATCCGAGATGTCAATGGTCGGTCCTTGAGGACCATTCTGTTCACTTTTACTAGACTGGCTGGTAGTGCGGCTCCTCACGTAGCTAACAGGTCCTTTATGTCGTATGCCTTGGAATGCCTTGAACCAAAGGTGTTAAACTGGTGTGATGTAGTGCTTCCTATGATGAAAAAACAACTGACCAAGGTAAAGAATGGAAAATTGAAGAACTTCAGTTATGGTTCTATTTTGACCACTTTTGCCTTGGAAAAGATCCCACTGATGCAGTCGCAATACATCTCACATGGCTTACCTCCACCGACTGAGCCACGAATGTAGAGATGGGTCGACCTTATGGCCCGACATGCTGGTCAGTCCCAGGTTTCCTTTTCTAATACCTTTTTCGAGTGGTTCAACCGTTAGGAGATGGTTTTTTTCAAGTATCCATATGCTAGTATGGATTTCCGGGGTGACCCGGATTTGGTGCTGCCAGCTGGTGAGCAGTGGGGTGTTATCGGTAAATTCTTTGACCATATCTCTGTTCATCATTTCTTTTTATAATTTTCTTGTACTTTCTTCTATTAGGACTAATCAAAACTCATGTGCTCATGTAGATGTTGGACCAGTTCGGCCAGTAGTATGTCTAAGAGTACCAGCTGTCGCTCCAGTAGGAGAAGCTATGGGGAGGGCTATCCTTCGCAACCTTGATGTGGCCGAGACTCTTTCAGCATTGCAGGATCAGGTCGAGGGCCTCACTCTTTGTATTCCAGATGTGAGGACCGATGAGCTGCCCTTGAGGTTGCGACGACATACTACTGGCATGCCGAGTCGATGGACTAGGCTATTATGCATGATTGCACAGGTGGTGACTTGTTATCACCAGCATCATTAGACTAGGGTTCCCCCTAGCATTTTGAGTTTTGGGTCATTTGACTGATTTTGACCTAGTTACAGAACATTATGTATGAACCATAAACAGTTATATATATATTTGATTTTCGAAGCTTTATTTTGGTTGAGTTACGTGATCTTGATGCAAATATTTGATGAAATGCTTCTTTCATAAATGTTGCAAATGTTTATCTAAAACATAATTTTCCAATGAGTCTGTTAATGTGTTTAAGTTTCTGGAAATATGTTGATATTGAATAGAATCAAACTACCTTTCCAAAATCCTGACCCTTAGGAACATGCGATAGATAGCTGGATTTCATACGGAGTAGATACCAGTGAGCTATAGGATGACGAATTGTGAGTCTATCCTGATGACTAGTCGGCGTATGCCACGCGTAGTGGCATCAGATAGGAGTTCTATCAATACGCTGTATTTAGCAATATTGTTCGTTGACCGACCAATACATACCCCTCTGAAACTCACTAACTCGCCGCTTGGATTGAAGATGGCCCAAGCTGCAGAAGATAGGTTCCGCGAACTACGACTCGCTCTGTCGGCATATCCAACAAATGATTCCAATAGGTCTGACATCTGCAAAAAATGTAAAAGCGGATCACTTAACCAAAACAATTACCCTTAGCGAAAACAAAAATGTAACAAAAGCATAGGGGTTACTATCTTGAGTCAAGCATAGTAACGCTTAAGGTACAACCCGTTGCGAGGTTGCGCCAGTGGAATCCCATCATAATCTACTAACTTGTAGGCTCCTTTTGCTAATACACATTTAACAATATAGGGGCCCATCCATAAGGATTTGAACTTACCTGCTCCCAATTTGTCGGATTCCTGGTCATAAAGTAAGACCAGGTCACCTTCTGAGAAGACATGAGGTTTGAAATTCTTGTCGAACTACGCCTTGACTCATTTCTTATGGGATTCATTAGCCAAAGCAGCATCATGACGGGTTTCATCCAATTGGATTAGTTCCAAGAAACGAGCCTCTTCTTCAGAAGTTCCGGGGAGAAGGTCGACTGCGAGTTTGAGGAACGAGATTTCACACTGAATTGGTAAGATTGGTTCCAGGCCATACACCAATTGAAAAGGTGTAAACCCGGTTGCATTTCTCACCGATGTCTGGTATGCCCACAAGGCTGAGTACAGGATCAAGTGCCAACTCCTTTTGTGGACACCAATCATCCTTTGCAGCATCCGCTTCAGGACCTTGTTGATTGCCTCAACTTGTCCGTTAGCCTGTGGATAATATGGAGTGGAGCTATCATGGGACAGCCCTAACTTGGAAACCAACTCAACCATCATGTGATTGCGAAAATGTGATCCATGATCTGTGACTATGGCCTGTCGAACGCCGAATCTGGAGACGACATGATTGAAAAAGAAGAAGGCAGCCGTTTCACCGTTGTTGTTTAATGTAGGCATTGCCTCGGCCCATTTGGTAAAATAGTCTACTGCGACTATGATATACCCATGCCCCCCGGCCGAGGTGGGGTTACATGTCATGAAATCTATGCCCCATTTTGCAAATGGCCCAACAACAACTACTGGTTGTAGCGATGCAGGTGGTATTCTAGTTTTCCGATCAAAGATTTGACATGCATGGAAACTTCTGACTGCGGTTATGCAATCTTTAAACATTGTTGGCCAGAAGTATCCTGCTCATAAAATTTTTTTCACCGTAGCGTAACCAGATTGATGCCCCCCACACGCACCTGAATGGCAATCATTCAAGACTTTTTCAGCCTCCTCGTGGGTGAGGTACCTCCTCAGAATTGTATCGACACCATGACGGTAAATTGTATCATTGACGATCATGTAGTCTTTTGCTTGGTATCGAATGCATCTTTGTTCCGAGCGGGAAGTATTAGACCTATATGTTTGGGTTTGGAGATAGATTATTATGTCTCCATAACACGGATTGCTTGAAGATATCAGAAACAAAGATTCGTCCACAATTGCTTCTTCTGATGTTACATCGTTGGACGACGATGGGAGATCGCATAGTAGTTCTGCGAAAACCAAGGATTTCTTCGATTTGGATTTTATAAATTCCAAATCAAAATCTTGTAGAATTGCTATCCATTTTGAATATTTCCCCCCCAGAAACTGTCGCAACAATATATAAGTCATGGGGTTGCAATATGACAGAATGGTAGTTTTTCGAAAGAGGATATAGTGTTGAAATCTTTGTATCGCTTGAATAGCTGCGAGAGCTAGCTTTTCAATGTAGGAGTACTTGATTTCTATATCATTTAAGTTTCTACTTAAATAATATATAGGATGTTCAATTCCATTGTCTTCTTGAACTAAAACCATTGCGATGGTTGTATCCGCTGCAGCTAGATACAGGTTAAAGTCTTTTTGATAACGAGGAGCATACATTAATGATGCTTTTATTAGGGATTCCTTTAAAGCATCAAGGGAAGCTTGCGCGACCTGATCCTAGATGAAGGGTACTTATTTTTTCAATATATGAGTATAACCTTTAGCAAGTTAGGCGTAATTTGGAATGAACCTCCTCAGAAAGTTTGATTTCCCTTGGAGTTTCTGAATCTAAAGCAAATTTGAAGGTGGAGGAAAATTGATGATTGCCTCAACCTTACATGGGTCGAGACGAATCCCGTCCTTTGAGACCACAAAGCCAAGTAAACGACCAGAACTGACACAAAATACACATTTGTGTGGATTGAGTCGTATCTTGTAGTGTCAGCAACATAGAAATATCGCTCTCAAATGTTGCGGATGATCGGTCTGCTTTTGCGAATGATCCAGAAGATTGTCAAGATATGGTTGAACGATGTTTTTGATGTCGTGGAAAGCATAATTCATTGCCCTCTGAAATGTTTCCCCTGTGTTCTTCAAAACAAAGGGTAGTTTGCGATATGAAAATGTGCCCCACGGACAAATAAATGCAGTCTTTGACTGGTCCTGTGGGTGGATATTTATTTGATTATACCCGGAAAATCCATCCATAAATGAAAATATTTCACATCCGGTGCATTCATCAATTATCTGGTCAATGAAGGGTGTAGGGTAGTTGTCTTTCAGACAAGCTTGATTTACATCCCTATAATCGATGCACACTCTAATCGTTCCTTGTTTTTTCATCCGAGGAACAATATTCAATACCCAATCGGTTAGAGGAACTGGATAAATAAAACCAACATGGAGAAGTTTTTCAACTTCTGCCTTGATAGCAGTGACTTTCTTGGGGTGCACCTACCGTAGCCGTTGTCATACCGGTTTGACATCTAGCTACATCTTAATTTCGTGTTCAACTATACTCGAGTCAATTCCTGGCATTTCATCATACGACCAAGCAAAGACATCTCTGAATTCGCGAAAAAGAGCGCTATATATTTCCAGTTCTGAAGGAGAACAAGATTTGTTGACATGAATATTCTCTACAACATCTATTTTGGTCGAGATATTTATGGCGATAGTCTCTTCAATATTGGACAAGTTTCACTCGGAATCCACTGTGTTTACAGTATTTGATAGAAAATAAAAAACTGAGGGATGATGAAGGTCACTAGGAGTATCTTCTTCGTAATCCAGAAGATGGGAACAATGGTGGTAATCTTCCCATGGTGCCTCGTCAATCATCATTGACTAAACAATTCCTTTGTCTGTATAGTGTACTTGTGACCAAGGATCTGAAGGGGTACCATATTCCTTAGACCTATCTATCCAAATGCTTGATGAGCGTTGATTTGGGTTTGCCTCCCTTGCCGAAAACATTGATTGCTACAAGATTTATATTGGGCTTCGAGGCAATACCTGCAGATGGTCCATGTTAATATCATTTTCAGAGATCTTTTGAATAGAAGATATCATATTGCAGGTTGCCACCATTGCCACTTCCGCTAGATTTATTGGACGTGGTAGGGAAAAAGTGCCCATTAATATAGGGTCTTTTAGTAGGCCTGCTCCGATATTTTGAAGCGAATTATGGCTTCCATGGATCATCGGAATGCTTCCCATAACTTGTGAACTGTTGGGGAGAAAAGTTTGTTGGTCGATGATTGTAATTCCTCCTTGAAAGGGAAATGGAATCTTCCTGAAGTAGGTCGACACAATGGCTTCCATAGCATATATCGAGGGCCTTCCTAGTAGGATGTTGTAATCGAGGTTTCCGTCAATTACTTCAACATCTATTTCTACTATTTTGCCCCCCAGTTCGACTTGCAAGTTACTTAATATCCCGTAAGGGGTGTATGTTCGACCATCAAATGCTTTTAATGTCGTCGAAGATCGCGACAAGGTTGGAGATCCTAAAGTTTTCCAGCAACTCATCGACATAATACATGTAGATGCCCCCTTATCAATAATTGTTCGATGAACAGTTTTGTTGAGGGCTTTCACTTGAATGAGGAAAGATAATTGAGCTGGTAACTGAGGGTCATATCCTTTGTGATTAAAGGACACCAGATTGGAATCCGTTGGGTCAATCCCACCTATTGCTGATAATAAAGCTTGCTTTTGGGAGGAGCAATTTTGCTGTACCTCAAGTGTCGACATAGCGGACGGTGATTGGGCCAAGTCTTCCACTATATTATAGTGCTGTGCTGCTTTGGAATGAGGATTAAATGTCGATTTTTGTACTACTCCCTTTGGTTGCTTTATCGTTAGTTCAGTAATGATGGTTATTGTCGAACTACTGGGTTGATCATTGACCTTGTTGTCTGACAGCTGTGGATTCCCGTAATATTTATTCCTTGTCGATATCAAAGCATCGTTTGGCTACTTTGAAACCGACAACATTAGCACTTGGGACGGGGAAGCATTGTCACTAGCAACCAGATTTGTTCCTGGATTTGGAAATGGATCAGTCAATACTGCCGAGGTTTTTGAATTCTTGAAGAATTTTCTAAGCTCAGCTTTATACGGACACTCTCTTGTCCAATGATCCTCATCACATATTAGGCATGGAATTTTTGGTTTCCTATCTCCAGAAGGGTTTGCAGAAGATTTTTCAGGGGACGACTCCTCTTGTTTTTTCTTCTTCCCTTTCTTTTTCTTCTTGCCTCCTGGTTGCTTGGTTTCTTTGCCTTTGTCAGTCGATACGGCATTTACTTCCGAGGCGAGAAGTTCTTCATTTGCATTTTGACCTGAAACCGTACGGGCCTTTTTCGACTTAGCCTTTGCAGTTTTCGTGCTGGTCGTTCCTATCACGCCATCCCCGGAATGAGAGTCTTTGTTTGATTTAGGAGATGGAGGAATGGAAATTTCTGGTCTAGGAGCATCAGGGATTTTATCGTAGAGCGTGCCATATTGAGTATAGATCAAGTCTAGATATTGCACACAAGAAATTACTTGATCTTCAGTGACGACTCCTCCCTTTGCCACATCCTTCGTAATAGAAGGTAACAATGACTTAATAAACCATTTAGCCAATAGCTGATCAGGAACATATGTTTTTTCCATTCTACGACGACGTCGCCACTCATGAATATGATTGGATATGTGAGTGGCCGTCGTTTGCTTGAAATTGGTAAGAAGTTCTGTTCCCGTTTCATACCTTATGGGTATGTGAAAATGGGTTAAAAAGGTTATGGCGAGGGTGCTGAAGTTATCAAACAAAGCTCTAGGAAATTCAATATACCATTTTGTCGCTGGACCAATTAACGTTCGCTAAAAGAGGCGAAGCCTAATCGAATCATCATTTAGAGTGTTAGACGAACACCACAAGTGAAAGGTCATCACATGATTCGAAAGGTCTTCACCCAGATTTCCATTAAATTTAGGAATATCTGATGGATGTTTGTGAGGGATCGCTGGCCACCAAGGGGTGTAAGCGATTGGATCGTTTGTCAGCCGATTTAGATCTGGTAACTCTAAAGTCGCCACGAAGGGCAACTGTTGATTCAGGTTCGACGAAGCATAACCAAGATAAGATGGGATTTCCTGAGTAGTGGGTCTTTGCATACCAGCATAGTGCATTTGACGCTGATAACTTTGATAAGGTTGATAGGCATAACCATTATGAAATGGTTGATGTTGACCATTTTGAATATACGGCTGCCCATTCCTTGTAAAGACTTGGTGCTCAGATTCTTGGTAAACTTGTTGGAATTGTGGTTGTTGATATTGCACTAGCCATGGTTGTGAGACCATGTGATGTTGTCCAATACTGGCTGTTTGACCGAGATGAGGGGTAATGGTAGCCGTTTGAGCCTGGGTCATTCTAGTTAAGGAGCGACTAACCGATGATTGTGGTGGCGTCACAGGGACAAGGGGCTGTTGGATTGCGACCTGAGAGACTTGAGGTTGGAATACAACAGGTAACACTTGTACTTGCGACACTGTCACAATAGCTAGTGTAGTGGGAATATTTGACATAGGCAAACTTTGTTGCATTGAGTATACAACTCCTGGTTGTTGAGGCAGTATTGGTATCCAACCACTGGATGTAATTCCAACATAACCTGAATTCTGTTGGGAACTCATGTATGTTTGAACTCCTGGAGGAGACAATGAAAGGGCATATTGTCCCCCATACGACGGTAATCTGATGCTTAAGGGAATTATTTTCCTTTGAGGACCAGACTGCCCAAATTGACATTGCGAAGGATCAATTTGCTAAGAGTCAACATAAGAGATTCCAGATATTATTTCGGACGAACAAACGAGAAAAGAACATACTGTTGAAACAGCCCCTGGATGGATCCCAACCAGTGATTGTGAACTAGTTGTGACAAAAGGTACGCCGGCGAACATTGTCGGAGTAGCGGTAGGAAGTTCTGCCACTGTTGTGTTAGATGACACAGTCCTAGATGTCGACGGTTTTTCAGACATATCTAGTCTATCCAAAAGGTTTCCTAGCGATTCTATAGGAACTTTCGATAACGGTAGACTAATTTCTAATGAAGAAGGATATAGAGTGACCGCTACTCCAAATTGCGATGGAATATTAGGTGGTGGATCCTCCACAATCTCTTCTATAGTAATCAAACCAGGTGGAAGAGGTAGACCATCAGGTCCGTAAAATATTTCCGGTGTCGAAGAAGGTATAGATTCTACAGCGATTGATGTTTGGGGAACAACACCTTCCAAATTAGCTATGGATGGAGCCGGTTCAGATGTAGAAGTGTTTACCCTCACACTAGGATCAGTTCTACTGTCCTCTTGTTGCTGCGGAACTTCTTCTGTAAAGGCAGGGGTACCAGAAATGTTTGGAGTAACCGGAGTCTCCGAGGGTGTCAGAACACTTGTTCCAACCTGGCCAGGGGACTTCGAACTGGTTAAATGAGTTTGCTTTGTCCAGAAAAGTTTTGATTCTGGGGAAAAGACGGTTGACTCATAAGCCTCCGCAAATGATGGGGTTTCAATTGACTTTCTTCCACGATTGCAGATTACTCGATCAACTAAAAATAAAGGGGAAAATGTTTCCGAATTAAATGAATTTTAGACGCTTTGACACAACTTGTTTTTTCGATTTTTAAGAGTTGAGAAAAAACAAAAGATGACTCTAGTCGCCTTCGATTTTTAATGAGCCTGAAGTGACAAGTGCTTAGATGGACCTTTCTCTTTAAGGAGTCTGAAGAGGAATGAAAGAGACTACTCTGGAAATCTAGATAGAGGGATTACCAAACCAATCGCAAAACTGCAGAATACTTTTTACGGTACGACAGTCAATCTTCCCTAACGTTGTGTTCAGTGCATTGCGATCGATAGGGCGACAGACATGGCTTCCTATGGATAAAGGATATAGCCTATTGTGGTCTCCCAATATATACTCGACGGTACGTGGGAGCACAAGTCCGTACTGGCACTTGTCGTATCAAAGAGGAGGAATCACCCAACCAACAGCGAAAGCGATAGTTACCAGGCTTTACGACGCCAGAATACGTCTCTGGCCTAGACTTCTAGATGTTGTGCGTTAGGTTCCAAAGCATTTTTAGGTTCATTAAATTTATTTTACAGTTGATATTTCTTAAGAAATTTTCCTTTCAGGTTCACCACATGATGTAGATGTACAATTCCTAAAATACAATCTAAGATGATAAAAAATTATTTAATCTTCTTTTTGTAATGAAAATACTAACTACTAAAGAAAGAGAGACGATATTCTTTCAACATAGAGCAGAGAGCACACACTAGATGCACTGTCCTAAATCAAACCAACAAGTAGTCTAAATGCAAATGCACATGCATGTATTTTCTTTCATCTTTCTTAATGTGTGAATGAAAAGAAGAATGCTAAGTACAAATCTGAATTATCTTTTCTAAGCGAGAGTACTAACAGATTTCTCTTCAAAAAACGAAAGGAAGATAATGACGACACTTTACTATTTCGAACTGAAAATTGCTTTTGACACTTGAAAAACTACTAATTCAAATCAAATACAATAGTAACTGTATAATTGACCATCAAGAGCAATAGAATTCCTTTCTTTGACTGAAAACGACACTTGTGACACTTTCAAATCAAAAGATGACAGTTCGACCATGCTACTACTTTGCAAAAGAGAACTGAAAATGGCGGAAAATACATAAAAAAATCACAGTTCTTTGCAAAATGGAGGCGGAATGATGGAAAGAAAGGGGGTTTCCACAGTGGTATACTAATCACAGACAGCAAAACTCCAGAATAGAGCTGAAAAGAGTGAAGAAAAACCAAGACTTGGAGGCAAAAATTAGCCTTTTCTGATCATCGCACCTGTAACATAAGGAAACAGGGATGCATCCCGCCTACTGCACACGAGAAGTGCGATGCATCCAAATTTACTTGAAGAGAGGGTGTGATGGTACTAGGATGAGACTTTACTTGGCTCTTGGTCATAACTTGCAACTCAGTTCAGGGATTTAGGCCAAGCAAATGATGTACAGTAAATAGAAATCACAGGGGCTGATTTAATGAGGTTACTAGAGCCACCACTAGGGCAATTAGAAGGTTTGCAAATCGATTGTTTGATTTATAAACAAAACCCGGAGATAGACTAAAGCAGCATTGATCTACTTTGCACTTGCATAGCAAACGCAATTCAAAGGCTAGTTGGCTTGACTTCAGGATCTGCCTGTAAGTTTATAAAACAAACAAATATAGACAAACAAACAATCTATTCGCTCCCCAGTGGAGTCGCCATTTTGTTATCGGGAAATCTAGTGTCCACTTGGATTTTCTAGTCCCACTAAGAGTGGTAGCTATCTTAGAAACAAACAAACTAAAACCACTTTCGTTTTCCTTTATGAGAAGTAGATAAGAGTGGAATGGAGGACACCAACCTCAGTCTTGCGCTTGGTTCCTTGCTTGATTCCTTTCCTCTCTGACAGATCCTTGCTGCTTCTCTTTCGTCTACCCAGCTTCAAAGAGCACCTGTGGAATCAAAGAAGCATAATACTATCGAAGAACAGATATCTACAACCATAAACAATATAGGACCAGGTATATATTGACCCCACAAATGCATATATCATCAAACATACAAGAAAGTGGAGGAAAAATTGAATAGCTTTATTAATAATCAAGAATAACAAATAGGATTACAACCAATTGTTCTGACCCAGTGTCATCCTCTAGCATGAAAGCCCTTCTTTCACCTCATGAAAAGCTTAGATCACCCAACACTATGATATTCCAACAAGAAACCAATAACACTTCCTTACAAGATACAAAATTCCAGCGTCTGGATCTTTGGGATGAGGGATCCATATATAGATGATTGCAGGGGGTGAGTTAGCTTCTGGGATTTGATTAGTGTCCTCTCTCTGATAGTTCTTGATTCCACTTGGAGATTGATGATCTCTTACTCATCCCTGGGTGAATTTAGAGAGACAAGTGTCACAGGAGAAGTTTCTGGAAGATCCATGATCATCCACCTAGCAAACTGTCTCTGCCATTTGTCCACTCTCACCCATCGCACCCCATAGAAGGGATTTTCAGTATGCATCACATCTCCCATGTGCATTTAGGTGGGATGCATCACAATTTGACCATGGAGCAGGTGAGATGGTCTAGTTTTGACCAGTTCTGAGTAGTTTTTCATGGAGAACTTCTGGGAGATGATGTAATCAGCTGACCTTGTTCTTTTAGGGGATGGAACAACAATTTGAGGGACTTAGGAGCCCTTGGTTTATGGAAATGTTTGATTGGGGTTGCAGTGCCCAAAAATTTCTATAACACTCCTTAAAACAAAAGTAATGGTGGAATTGGAAAAATAGATCCTAGATTTAGGGCACACTAGAGTAATATTCACCTAGTACATGCAAGCCATTAATTTAAACTAGAAAATGAAGTTTATTTTAGGGAACACAGTAATAAATAGACAAGGGCATAGGGATGATGTCCTCCACTCTCTGGAGCACGCCCACAGGTGCCTGAACACCATGGATCATAGTTTGCATCATATAGAACAACACCTGGGCTTACCTCTTATGGGAAACACTACTTAGGAGAAGGGAAAAACACCTATTTAGATTGTTTTTTATTTATTTAGAGCCTTCAAAGTAACTTTACATGTCTTATTTCATGTTTTCTATTGTTTCTCTCTTTTGTCAGTGCATCTCAAGATTGATATTTGGGTATAAGGAGTTTTTATATTCTCTTTTTTCTCTCTAGTATCTCATTCCTCTCTTAGGAGGATTATTTTTTGGTTATGGTTAGGACTCTCTAATGAGAGACTAACATTGAATATCAAATT
Organism: Pinus tabuliformis; assembly: GCA_031772625.1. Classification (NCBI taxonomy): domain Eukaryota; kingdom Viridiplantae; phylum Streptophyta; class Pinopsida; order Pinales; family Pinaceae; genus Pinus; species Pinus tabuliformis. The sequence goes on from CM062807.1 coordinate 659,359,914, forward strand.
TATGTTGTAATCTCTAATATTATAGTTAATATAATATTCACCTTACAAAAAAAATTAAATCCTTCCATCCCTAGAACATTGGGATAAGCATCAAAGACTTCTATCAAAACACCAATTAACATTTAATGAGTTTGTTGAAAAAATTACATAAACATTCACATGACATCTTACTCATTGGTGGGAATAGTTGGAGCAAAGAAACAAGGATGGAATCATCAAAGGTCCCAATCCAATGGAATATTTTAATGAATTCTCGAGGTGAAAAAATTATAATAATATTAATGTGCAAGAAAATACATTTTAATCTCTTCTTATTTGCATAATTGTGCAACATATGACATTGAAATAAGTAAAAATATATGATATAAAATATCTTATATGCAATAGGTGATGCATATAACCCTACATATAAGATTGAGAGAACACCATAGAACTTATAAAATTTATCAAAGAAGTACTGGAAAAGAAGAAAAGTACCTTTTTTAATCAAAATTTCAACTTATCCCTTTGTAGGTTTACTCTAATTTAAAGCACATACACTGGTTGGTGTTACACATCATTTTGTCAGCATGACACTTGATCGTTAAAATGGATCTCTTGTCATCGATAAAAATGTTCCATTACAATCCCTTGGAAGTCAAATAATAAAAAACCCTTGAAGAAGATGTGAATTTTGGGTAAAATGGCTTTACGAATTGTCAAGTATGACCTGCGCCCTATTCCTAGTAAGTTTCCGCACATTTGTAGTTTCTATCCCTGATAACTGCATAGAATTGGGCTCTGTCTTCCACTATAGACTGTGTAGGTAAATCAAATAAAAGTAAAAATAAAAAGTGAATTCCAGAAGCATTGTTGGTTGAATATATCCCAACTAAAATCTTCTAGGTCATATCTATTCAAGCCATGCCACTCAGATCATGGAACTAATTCCCTTTTATCAAGGAACCCTAATCCCCCAATTAGAGTATCTTATCCTTCACTTTTGGATCTGAAACTTCTTCCTCTTGATCTATGAATTGACTAGAGGATAGAGGGATTAAGAGGTTGAGAAAAGATACACTTATGTTGTTGGATTTACATTGGAGGGCTTCTCAACTAAGGAGAGGTTTCAAGGCATTTGGGAGGAACCTCATGACATCAGGACAAAGGTTGTAAGGATCTTATTTATCCTTTAATTAATACAAATGAATCATTTTTCCCACTGTATTTCCTTATTGAAATGATGAATGGTTTATGATTCTTTTGATAGTTAGTAAGATAAGCTCAATTTCTAATCTCTTTGATCATTAGATTAATCTTGTTTGAATTGTTATGATTGCATATGCTTTTGGTCTCTTTTATGTCTGTGATTTCAGGTATTTTTGAGCATTTGAAAGCTTCATTGAGATGGAGTTTGGTTCCTCATCAAGAATTTCGCAAATAGGTAAGATGCCTATTCTCTTACTCTTGTATTTACAATTCAAACAAAATTATCTTAGGGAAAGAGTCATTCAATTGCCTGTTTTTTTCTAGTTTCCTTTAGGATCTAGGGAGATCACTCATGTCAACAAGAGGGATTTATCTGCCTAACAAATTGGCAACCATACTGGGGAACATTACTGTTCTCTTCTCTTTTCTTAGTTTCTCTTTTCGATCTTCTTTGTTTAGCTGGACCTGAATGTTAGCAAATTTATGATATTTTAGATCCTTTGCTTTGATTGATTTATTTCTTATTTTTTTCTTGGAATTCCGAGACCTGCACAATTTTTTTTTCATATACAGAGTGAAAATTTTCACAAGTTTTGCATTAAGCAACTTGCACATGCGCACTGGTTTATGCTGCTAGCCTACGTGCAGTTCCTAGAAATTTTTGAAAAATTAGGTTTTATCTTGCCCATAATCTAAATTTTGGTTTCTGAAGGTGCCAACATATTTGTTTCAGTTGTCAAAAACCTATTTTGAACGTTTTTGAGTGCTTTGTGAGGTCTTTTGAGAATTAATCCTTTTGCAAAATTGATTAGGGTTTTGTCTAGCTTGTTTGTTGATTGATCAAAAAGAGATAGGTTGTCTTCAAGATCACTGTATTCCTGTATTTTTCTATCAAATATACCAGATTTATTATCAATCTTTCTTATTTATGGTGAAATTGTTTGTTTAATCTCAAGTTAAGGTTTCTCAGAAATTGTTATGTTTTGTGAAAAAATGCTTTCATTACTGCATGATAAAAGGAAATCGTTTCTTTTCATATTTGAAATCTTTCATAAATACATTCTAACATCACTAGCTTAAATAATTCATTAGGGAAATTGCATCTTTTCCAACGCTTGCTTGATTTTTGTGTGTTTCAAATTCTGAGTGATAAATGATAAAATACATTTTGGGTTTGTTTGGTCTTTTAGGCAAATTTTAAATCTTAGTTTATTTCTAAATTTGGATTGCATCGTAGTGAAATTGGCTATCTCATGAAAATAATTTTGGTCAAATTGTGAGTTTTTCATTTTGTTAAAAGAAAATCAAAGAAACTCTTGTTTTCCCTTAATTAGGATTTCATTGAATGATAAATTACAAATTTCATGTTTGATTGCATTAGAATTTTGAGTAGAGTCATAATATCATAAGTTTCGCTCTCATTACGTATTGAGTAAATAACAACTTAATAACACAATGTTAATTAAAATCAATTAGAATTTTATATTCTTAGGGAATCAAATTAAGTGTAGATTTTTGGAATAGGAAAGTGAGTAAACTTTCCAAAGCTACAGACAAACAATAGATTCTTGCATTAGGGAGAGAAATCCAATTATTTCAGTTTTTCTCTGGGAAGCTCTTCTTCTACATGAGTTAAGCACAAGATCATGTCAGATCTGGGGAAGTGATCCTACCCACTTCATTTGCTATGATAGAGTGATTTTCATGTATTACAATGTTGCTGCAAGATACTTGGGGTCACTTGAAAGTAAACCTCCAATTAACCATGTTGAGGAGCTTTCATGGGGATTGAGCTTTGTTCCTCTGCCCTTACATGTACGTCCGATTTACGACTGTCCCTCTAGGTAAAATTGTTGTAGTTGGTAAACTTAGTGACCATAATCCTAGGGCTATACCTAAGGTGATGATAGAGGGAAGGTCCTACTATACCTGGAACATATGTTGGCTAGACTCACCTGGGATTTTTGGAGGGTAATATTTGCTTGAGATGGCATAAGTGAAGCTACTTGCCCCAGACCATTTCAATAAGTAGGTTGTTAGTGTAACTGGTTCCAAATTCTCATATCTATCAAATTTTCACCTTGATCTTTGCAACGTTGGATTTCATCACTAACTAGTAAATATTGATCTCTGTGAGAAGTGAGTTTGTATGGTTTGAATTCCTAGATTTATTAATGTGTTACCTTGTTTTCTTTTTACTTTTTAGAGGCTTTAGGTGTGATTTTGATATTGTGTGAATAATTAATTTTGAAAAAGAAAAAGATTCATCATGGCTGAATTACTGAGAAAATCATGTAGAATTCTAGGCCGACCCCTTGAATATATGCCAAGTCAACTAGAAAAGATAAAAACTGGAAAATAAAAGTCAAAAGGACCTAAGACTGAAGATGAACCTGAAACTTATGATGTAACAGGAACCAAAGTAAATCAACCAGAAAAATCTACTATTCTAGAACTTGAAGTAACAAAACCTGAATTTGACCAACCTCAAACACTAGAATTACACTCATAAGTAACTAATCCAAAAGTTACTGAACTTATTCAAACAAAATCATATGTTGGAGGGAGTTCAGTTTCACAATTAAACGAACTAGATATCATGGAACCCGAGTCTAATGTTTCTGAACCTGAGTCACCTTTAGCTATTTTAGCCCCTACTCCTCCACATTCACTACGAGTAAAACTTCTTATTACTGATAGTCTACCTCTTTGTCTTATTAGTATCAAAGGACTTACGTCCGAAGAAGAGGAAGAGTCACCACATACACCAGTTTCTACTGATGATCAAGTAGATAATATAGAACTTATTTTTCTACTTTTGACCCAACCCTTGGTATTTTACACCCTTGAAATTTTTAGGTTAAGGATTTCCACGATACACTACTCCTTATTCTATTGTACCGAGATTTGGTATGTCTAGAATAACTTTTAGGGAAATGTCATCAAATACTGAATCCATGTTTTTTACTTCTCCATAATCACTTTTATATGGTGACCCATCAGTCCCTCTTGGATATCATTCTCTTACAGGAACTTATTCAGGAGGTTCTCCTTCAAATCAACCCTCAATTATGTCAACTGGTTTAAGCAATTCTATTGTCCAAGGCTTGACATCTAATAAATATATAAATATGATTTTCGACAATGTAGGTAATCCTAAATTTAACCTAATAGGCGGTTGTTACCCACCTAGGGGGAAACCATCATATCCTCCTCCTGGGGGACAACCTTTAGTCAGATATTACCCTATAGTTGGGGAGAAACCTCCTCCTGGAAATTATCAAGGTTATGGTCAGATACCTCAAGCCAATTTAAGTCAACTTGCTGTATCTGAAACCATTGTTGGTACTCCATATCTCGAGATGAACATAATATAGAATCCTTCATATAATCAACAACCAATACCAGTTGCTCCTCAAGTGTCAATTTATCAACCTGTTCAACTTGTTGGAAAACCTATTCAAGGTATTCCTATTCAAGTCCAACAACCTGTTTAGGGTAATCCATCAACACTTGCCAAACAACTTCTCCAACAACCTGTCCCAAGTACTCCATAAACTCTGATTCAGTCTACTATGTCAACGTCTGTTCAAAATCCAGTTTCGAGTTTACCGTCAACTCCAATCCTAGGAGTATCACAAGTAACTGTTCCAATTACTTCTCAAGTAACGATTCAACCAACTACTCAGAATATTCCTCAGATATCTGTTTATCAAATTGTTCATATAGTTTAGTTTAAATGCCAAATAACTGTGGTACAACCTATTATACCATATGTGAAAACACCGTTCCGAGGATAAGATTTTCAAGGTCAACCCCAGAGTCAATTTTTTTAAGGCCAACCTTTTCAAAATGAATTCTTCCAAGGTAAACCTTTGCAGAGTCAACCCTTTGAAGGACAATTTATCCAAGGACAAATGGACCAAAGTCCTCCTTTCTAGAACCAACCATACCCCGATCATACTTTTCAAGTGGCCATTCAATTTCAATTCGTTATGGGTCACCCTGCATATCCAGGAGGTATGCAAATTCTAACTGCTCACACTATTATAGGATACCTTGGGTATCCTCCTCTAAGAATAGGACTTTTCCCTCAGGGTTATCAATACCCACAACAGGACCCTAACCACGAATTACAATTTATAGAAACTTTAGATTTACTAGATTTATCTCGGTTAACAAATGATCCCATTTTATATCTATCATTTTGGTCGGAAATCCCTATTATGTTTCCCAGTGACATTGCAAAATTTGAAGGTAAAACAAGAGAGGATCCATCTAATCACATCATAACTTATCATCTTTGGTGTGCCTTGAACTCATTATTCGATTATTCCATTAGATTACGACTTTTCCAATGAACCTTAACTGGTTTGGAAGCTAAGTGGTATGTTGAATTACCACAAGCTTCTTTCAGTACTTTCAACGCCATATCCACTTCTTTCTTAACACATTTTCATCTGATATGATAATGGTACTAAACCTTTAACTTCTCTGAAACAGTTAACATCCACTTATATTTCATATCATATTCATGAATGGAGATGAATACGCCAATTGGTTAAAATTTATATCCCAGACCAGATTTTGGTTGAATGATTTATAAAATCACTTTTGTCGGTGATTACTGAAGATGTTGCCAAAGGTGGCATTGTAACTGAAGAGAAAGTTATTGATCGTTCCTAGTACTTAGGTATTGTTTCTACTCAATCTAACACTTTGTATGAAAAAATTCCAAATCTACCTTGTCCAAGTAAAACCAACCCAACCATTACAGGATCACATGCCGCTGATGGTGTGGCTGGTTCTGTGAGGAACCAATCTAAGCCTAAAAGGAAAAATTCTAAGAAGATTCAAATATTGGCTTTACTAGAGTCACCTGAAGAATATCCTTCTTCTGAAATTACTTGTGAAATAATAAAGAACCAATTGACGAAAAGAATAAACCTCGTTATCCTTGTTTAATCTGTGATGAAGATCATTGCACCAAGGAGTGCCCTCATCATGTCGAAGTTTCTAAATTCGTTAAGGGTTCACCTACTCCCACTGTTTTGAAGGATCTATTTCCTTCTCAAGACAGTAAGATGGTTTCCCATAACCCATATTCCTCTTCCACATTGGTCGACATCATGATGATGTCTTCACTAGTTATGATAGCGACGAGATCTCAAGGCTATGGATAAAAAATTCCTAGTTTGAATGGAGATGATCGTAGTTTATATGGTCAAGATTCTACATCTGATCCTCCTATTTTTGAACCTTTACACATAGAAAAACCCAATCCTGATATGGTAATTCGACTGCCTCCTAAATCTATGCTTCGAAAGTTAGCTTTTAATCCTCATGCTAGACCTCCTTAGAATTACAACATTATTGAAGATGTGGCTATGTCACCTTCAGCAATGTCAGCTCTCGAAGTGCCTTAGACTTTTCCAACACAAAGGAAATTACTATTATCCTCTATAGGAGAAGTAGATCCCCAAGACTCTAATATAATCATTTTTTATCTTGAAAATCATGTACCATGACTCCCACATCAACTGGCAGTCCAATTACTGTTTTTGTCAAATCTAGACGATTTTTTCGAACAATAATTGATGAAGGAGCATCTACATGCATTATGTCTATTACTTTTTGGAAAGCTTTAGGTTCTCCAATGATCAATCGATCTTCCACGACTCTAAAAACTTTTGATGGAAGAGGTTTAGACCTTATGGAATTTTGAATGATCTACCTATAGAATTAGAGGGTGAAACAATTGCGATTGAAGTTGACGTTGTTGAAACATTTTACTTGGACGAAGTTGGACTTATGCCATGTCTGTAGTGGTCTCTTCATTTTTTTGAATGATCATGTTTCCTCACAAAGGAAAAATTGTGAAAGTAGAACAGTTGTCCTATTACACTTTAGACCCTAACTCTATTGGCATCATTCATTTTGTTGGAAAATAGACTACTCCGTATGAAGATGTTGGTGTTGGTCTTCTTAAAGGCTCATCTCTTATGGGGAATTTCACGTTCCTTCCACCAAATTTTCCTCATAATGTTGCCCAGGTGAATATGATGACATCAAGCACTTCCAAGTATTTTCATCCTTAGAAAGTGCCTTTAGAGTAAGAATTAACATTATACAATAGTGAGATGTCTCTTAGTTCTTTTGAATTGGCTTATGAGGAAGTTCAATCCCTTTCCATACCATCACCATCCAAAAATGAACGAGTGAATATGATAATCGATGATTATTCTCATTTGTCACATTTAAAACCAATTATCGATAGTTGATCCTTTTGATAAATAGTTTATAATTGATGGAGGCATTATGGAGGTAATGAATTTAGATTAAATGCCTTGGGACAATTGCCATCATCACTCATCTTTCTTACACTTCCTTCAAAAAGTCGAGAATAATTTTTCGTTTATGTTTTCACCTAAGTTTGTGAATAATCCCGAATGCCCAATGTTTATTCTTCATTTTTAATCTTAGAAGAATTTATAAAACATATCAACAACAATGTCAATAAACATCTGAGTGAAACTAGGAATCACTGAAAATATTCATATAGGAGCTTCTTGTTCTTTTGAATAAATTCAAACATATAAAACCCTATTCTAGGAATTTCACGACATCTTTGCCTGGTCCTATGAAGAAATGCCTGGATTCGATCGTAGTATTGTAGTGCATAAAATTAAGACTTATGTAGATGAAAAAATTGTTAGACAAAGATTACATCCTGTGCATCCACAAAAAGCTGAAGTTGAAAAACTATTAAAAGCATGATTTATTACCCCATTCCTTTGACTGATTGGGAATCAAATATTGTACCAGTTAATAAAAAACAAGGAACCATTCGAGTATGTGTTGATTATAGGGACATTAAAAAAGCTTGTCCAAAAGACAATTACCCAACCCCATACATTGACCAAATTGTTGATGATTGTGCTAGAAACAAGATTTTCTCTTCCATGGATGGATTTTACGGTTACAATCAAATAAATATACTCCCTGTCGCGCAGCATAAGACTGCATTCATCTTCCCATGGGGAACTTTTTCATATCGTAAACTCTCATTTGGTTTGAAGAATGTTGGCACAACTTTTCAAAGAGCGATGTCTTATGCATTTCATGATATCAAACATATTGTCTAACCCTACCTAGATGACCTACCAGCTCACTCATGGAAACGACAGGATCATCCATTGCATTTGAAAGCAATTTTCATTAGATGTAGGCACTACAATATTCATTTGAATCCACACAAATGCATTTTTTACGTATAATCTGGTCAACTTATAGGATTTGTTTTTTCGAAAGAAGGCATCTGTGTCGATCCTCTTAAGGTAGAGGCAATTCTAAACTTTCCTTCTCCTTTTAGTCTTCGTCAACTCCAGAGTTTGTGGGGGAAAGAAATTTTTTTGCGTAGATTCATCCAAAACTATGTTGAACTGACCCAGGGTTTTACCTGACTTTTGAAAAATGGCATTCCTTTTATTTGGTATGAGCTTACTGAAAATCATTTGATGCATTGACCCATGCACCGTTATTGCATTCACCTGATTATCACCAGGATTAATTTCTATACCTATTTGCATGAGATGCTGCGATTGGCATGGTATTAATATAGGGAGATCAGTTTAATAGTGAACATGTGATCTATTACCTGAGTTAAAATCTCACTAAAACTAAGATCAAGTATGTAGATGTGGAGAAAATAGCCTTGTCATCCGTTCAAGTTGTTTAGTGTTTTCGTCACTATATACTTTTGCAAAAAACAACTTTCATTTCGGATTGCAACCCTATGATATATATTCCTACCAAACAATTTCTAGTGGGAAAGTACTCCAAATGGATAGCTCTTTTACAATAATTTGATTTGGAATTCAAAAGAAATAAATCAAGGAAATATTTAGTTTTTGTTGAATTATTATGTGACTTTCCCTATACTAACACATAAATGGTGGTAGAATATTATTTGGCAGATTGATCTCTCTTTCTAATCAGTACATCCGATACTTGGTACGGAGATATCATCACATATATTCAAACCCAAAATTTTAGGCCTGAGTTATGTCAAACTGATCATCATCACATCTGCTACCAATCCCAACAATATAACATTGTTGGTAACACCATTTATTGTCGCGGTATTGAATCTATCTTTCGATGATGCTTAAATTTTCAAGAGGATGAAAAGTCATTAAATTATTTTCATTCTAGAGCGTGTGGAGGTCATATGTCTGGATATGCCACTACCCAAAATATATTGCGCGCTAGTTATTTTTGGCCATCCATGTTCAATGATTTCATAATTGCAGTTCGTAAATGCCATAATTTCTAGGTTTATTATCGCAAGATGCAAGCGCCCCTAACTCCTCTTCACCCTATTATAGTTGTTGGTCCTTTTTCAAAATGGGGCATGGATTTTGTCACCTGTAACCCTCACTGGGCCGGGGGGCATGGGTATATTATCCTTGTAGTTGATTACTTTACAAAATGGGTTGAAGCAATGCCTACATACAAGGAGGACGGTGAAACTGCAACAACTTTCATTTTCAATCACGTGATTTCTTGGTTCGGTGTCCCACAGACCATTATTATGGACCATGGTAGTCATTTTCGAAACTCTATGATGACTGAATTATTGGTACATCTCAACCTATGCCATGATAGCTCTACCCCTTACTATCCACAAGAAAATGGTAAAGTTGAAGCTATTAACAAAGTTTTAACAAACATGATTAAACAAATAGTTGACATTCATAAAGGAAACTGGCATACTATGTTTTTTTCAACCTTGTGGGCATGCCATACTACTGCCGAAACATCTACAAGTTTCACTCTCTTCCAACTTGTTTATGGTTTGGAGGCAGTTTTACCGATTGAATGTGAAATTCCATCTTTGAAACTAGCCATCGAGTTATTACCAGCTACCTCTGTAGAGGAAGAGCATTTTTTTCATTTAGCACATTTGGATGAAACTCGCCATGAGGCCGCATTGGCTTGTGAGGTTCGTAAAAAATGAGTCAAAGCTTAATTTGATAAAAACATAAATCCTTGTTCTTATGAAGAAGGTGACCTACTCTTGGTTTATGATCAAGCACATGAAAAAATAGGTGTAGGTAAATTTGAGCCTATGTGGCATGGCCCTTACATTGTAAAATGTGTATTAACTAAAGGATCCTATGAGCTGGTCGATTATGATGGTGTCTCTTTGGGAAAGCCCAAAAATGGCCTTTACGTGAAGAGATATTATGCATAAAATATTTTGTGGAGATTTGTACATTACTTGTATTATAATTTTATAAGTGTGTGTGGTAGTTTTATCATTTTTTACAATCCACTACTACTCCTGCTTATCTTGTTTTACACTTGATTTGCAGATGTCGGCATTCCCTCAAACTTACATTGGCTTTGCTAATGGTGCTAATCATAATACTCAAAACTTTTCTTCCGTAGATTGGGTTATCTATTCCCACAACGATGAGTTAGTTTCTATTCATGGGATATGCCTTGGTCAAACAACGAATAATATAGCAAATATAGCGCAGTCATTGGACTATTATCTGACGCCATCTCATTTGACATTTGACATATGATTGTTAGATTAGATTCACAACTCATAGTATTACAATTAAACAGTGTCTACATAGTAAGAAGTTCATCAATGTTAAGAATGTTTTTAAGGGTTTGCCTTTTGGAAAGGCAGTTTTATTACATTGAATATCAACAAATTCCAAGAAATTTAAACACATTAACTGATGCATTAACCAACCATGTGTTAAATAGACATTTGTAACAATTGGAAGAAAAAACAATATCATCCATATATTGAGAAAGATAATTTGAAATCAAAAGTAGTAGTTTTTCATTAGATAAAGTTTGTAGAGTGTGTTATAAAAAAATATGTCATCCAAGGACGTAAGGCCCTGTGGCCTTTATTATCCGAATATTCTGATATAAAAATCTAACTGTAGCCCTAGAAAACTAAGCAACTAAGCATGGTGATGATCATGATAGAAGACTATAGCATGAGAAACCCGACGTAACAATTCCCTGAGCGATCCTAGAACCCCAATCATGTGCCTCTGTTGCTAGAGAGGCAAATCATCAATCCCAGTCTTTGGGATATCTATAGTCAACCTCTCTAGGTTGTGCTCCAGCTCACCCAGTACCTCTGCTACGTCTGAGTTGGGTGTTGCAACTTTTATAGGTTGGTCACCCCACCTATCAAAATGTCATAGCCCTACTGGTCGAATTGGACCCACATCTGCATATGAATTTTGAATAATTAGCTTTGAAAGACAAAAAACCACATAAAGAATAAAAGTTTAGAGAAAAATGATCAAAATGAGAGATTTTTACCTAGGTCACCCCACTGTGTCCCCACTGGAAGAGGGATTTCAGGGTTGCCACTATAATCCATCCCTGCATATGGGAAGTCTTCGATCGAGATGATCTGCTGACCCAACAAAACCCACCTTAGCATCTATTAGCAGGGTCGAGGGCACATTTTTTAACATAGAACTCGCCTAAAAATTCAAATGAAACCTAAAATTGAAATGTAAATGAATGAAAATGGAGATATCAAAGAGATCTCTTACCTGGAGGAAATGGTTCGTCATTTCGTCCATCAGTTTTCTCAGAATCAACCTCAAAAATTTGGTGGTAAAAATCCCTTTTTCTGCTCTCAAACTAGTTAGAAAAAAATTGGTAAAAATAAAGTTACTTTATGAACTTTTATAGGTTTTTGGGTGATTAAATTATTATTTTTATATCTAGGACCTTTTAAAAGTCAAATTTTTTAGTGTTTTTTAACCTAGTGTTGAGGATTTATGATAATTTATTGAGTTTAACATGTAGAAGAAGTTACAACATTTAAAAATGGATCATTTTGACTATGAGCAGATTTTTATCACTTTTTATGCTCATAAAAATCATGAAAAAATGAAAATATAGGGTCCTCTTTTAAGCCCTTTTCATACTCTCAAAAAATGGAAATATTTCTGAGCATTTGATTGTTCAAACTTGTAAAAGTAAATTAACAACCATCCACTCAGTATAAGTTTACCCCTTTTACAGTCTGAACTAGACTATTTACAAAAAAGGTATACATTGATTTATTATGGTCAATAGAGTTCTCTCTTGCATTATTATATCCTTTTTCTAGCTTGAGGGACTAAATTTATGAAAAAGAACATGACAGAGTTTATTTATGTTTTTCTTCTGACTACCTAAAACTGAGAAACACTGAGCTTTACTTTCTCTGGGATCGTTAAAAGTTTATGGTAAAATAACTGAATGAGTTTCCTTTTCATGTATTTTCAAACTCTTTAAACGTGAAAATGATAATTAGTTACCCCTTTACTGGAGTCATAAAAATTAAACAGTATAGGACTCATTAAACATAACAAGACCAAACCACTCCTTCTTAGAGTTCATTAAAAATACTTCGGAGGACTCATACGAAGGATGATCTTACAGGACAAGCATATGTTATCCTCCTCAAGCTTGTAAAAAATAAAGAGGTACTTGCCAGAAACATTGGGGAAAAAGTGGGAAAGGGTATTCATTTTACATTCATTATAAAGGCAGTATGTCGCTCTTAAATATGACACTCTGTCACACCTATGTACGGGTTCGAAAATCCATTTGTCTTATAGTTAATCAAACCCCATTGAAAATATTCAGTTGGTTTTGAGTATTATCGTTGAGTGAAATGTTGCCAAGCCAATTTTTGTGTCACTATGTGTTCAAGGGAAGTTCAAACTTAGTTCATATTCCTTTGCAAATTTATTCCTTTAGCCACATCGGGCATCCCTGAGTTAGTCCTTGCCACTATTCTTCAAAACTTGACATTGTGTTTCATGTTGTAGGCTTTTTTTGCGACGGGTTGCTTCCTATCGACCTCAGCTCATTATATAGGAAGTTGTTCTAGAAACCTTGAGTACCTTGATTCAAGATTGCATGCCTTAATGGAAGGTTTCTTGATTTCAACGATAGGTTCTCATAATTGGGCTTCGATTGAATAATTCTATGAGTGTTCGAATTTAGATCATTTTTTTCACTCTATAGATTATGTTGGGACGGGGTCCCCTGGGTTAGTTTGGGGTTAAGATAACCCAAGTTTTGGTACAGTTTTGTAAATAATGTAAATTCTCCACGATTTTTGGATGTGGAGCACGTAGATGAACAGGGGTCAAATGGGCTTAGCCCTTGATTTATGTAAAGTTTGAGTTGGTTTTGAGATTCAACCATGGTCTACGGACCATGGAATTGTATGAAAAGTATATAAATAGTGAGTCTAATGAAGGGAAAAATAGACATAAAGATAGACTTAGACAGTGAAGAAAAGAAGACAAAGAAAGATAGAGAATTCGGTCTAGGACAAAAGCTAGGGTATGAAGGCTCTGCTTCCTGCACATAGATAGGGAAGGAAAGGCTCCATAGCTGAGTGTGTGGACGCCTAGGTAGAGTCTGCAGCTAAGTGCAGATACCCCTGTAGTTGTGTGCGAATGGCAGTTTGAGTATGTAACCGTGAATTGAAGATCAATAAAGACCGTTTTCCGAAGAATTCCTGAGTATTCTATTTATCCCTGTTAATGTTATATATTGCTGACGAATGATTTGTTTTATGAGATATTGATTGAATGGTACATGATTCTCTTGAATAAGTCTTAATAATGTATCCAATGTATCGCCGGATGCGGGTGACCTGTAGCACAATACCCACGATGGGATGGAGGAGGGCAGAGCATGGCTGGCACATGTCCAGCATGCGCGCCGGACAGAACTTCAGGTGGGCGGCCATAAATGCAAGGTTGATTAACAATACGGGAGCTCGGATGTTCGGCATTGGAATTACAACACTATCCATTCGCGCCTGCTCAGGAGAATATCGGTCTGCAGCGAACTTAATTGCCATAGTAATGGCGGGTGAGGATCGAGGGAAGGGCACCTGCATTTTAAGTGACCTCAATGCCAGTAATCTGCATCTGTGTTTCATTCAGTTCGGCAAGATTCGGAGCTGTGAGAAAGAATGGGTCTGGGGAAGGTCTGACGTCGGAGGCTGGTTTCGATTTGAGCCTGAGGCTATGCTCTGGCGGTGTAACTCTCTCACAGAGTCAAGCAACAGCCCCTGTGTCACTACTGGTTAAGGCAACTCGGCTTTTGGAAACTTTCTTGTTGCTGTTTGTGTTCGTCATTGCGTAATGCCGAGACCATGCTAGCGTATGCTGAGTCACAGAGGCTCTGGAAGAGGAACCCCCTCACGGCCCCCCGTTGATTCAGGTTCCTTGGGGATTCCTTCTCATCATCGGGGAACAGAGCGCATTTGGACCCCTAGCAACTTCCTGGACCCAAATTCTCCAGACTCGGCCAATTCATCTTCATTTGGTTTAGCCACCTTCTCGTTCAACTGCTCTCTAACGCGCCCTCGAATAATGGCTCATGTCTCTATTCTCTTCATCGAGGAAGCTCAGCACGAGGGAGAATCCAACACTCCAATTCCTCATTCTGAGGAGGTCCATAATCCCAGCTTTCCAAAGCCCACCTCAGAAATGCAAAAGGAGCAGCCCCAGCCAGCCAGCGCCATCAGCTCCATGATGGAGGCCCATGTGTAGCCAGACATGCAGGAACCAGAAATTGGTTGGTGTAGGATCGTAGAGGAGGAGCTCGATGAGTAATCCAGGCTCCAGCTCTCACCTTTTTTTCTGGTTATATATGGTTCTGTCTGTCAATCTCTCTTCATGTTTTCTGTATTGTTTTCTACTGTCTAGTGTCTGATGTGGTGATGTTACTTGTGTCTGTATACCCTTCACAGGGAATGTCTAGTGTCGGTTCTGTGTATCACTCTGTCGCCCATGCGTGGGAAGTAAGGTTCAATCTCTCTGTTTCTGAATCTGTCATGAACAAACGGCCTAATCCACAGGCTTGATGGCTCTCTGTTATCCAAGGATGTAATTACTCTCTTTTTTGTATATAATAGATTAGATTTACTTAGCAAAAAAAATGTATGCAATGTATGTTTAACTACTTTCGCAAAGACTTTGGTAATCTCTCCTATGTTTACTAATAACTTAAGTAAATATGCGTGAACACTAATTTAGGACTGCTCTCTGATGCGTGTAAGTGAATTGACTGTTAGAGTTCCCGCAAGGATTGATCAAAGACCTTCATGAAGGTTTGAAGGCTGCTTTAACAGAGTTGCAGCAACATGCCCTAAGAGGTTATCGATATGCACGAAGGTGGATTTGGGGCGCTAAAAGACATCATGCTAGTCTTTGGATGTAGAAACTTGGTTGTTGCATCCCCTCATATTGCTTTTGGTGAGGCTGCAGCCTGCGCTACGCAGGTTGTTGCTGAAAGGAACATTAGTCTAGGGATTTTTTGGTTGGCACAACTAACTTTGTAATTGGGTCAAGACCCCTTAAGCAAACAAATGGTTTTGTTGTCGGGACAGGGATTTGCTTGAAAGAGATGTGTGATGTCGCATCATTGGAATTCAACCAAGAAAGAAATTGAAAAGTGGTTGGATTGAAATATTCACAAGTTTGCAGGACAAGAAAATGGGAATATGCGCCTGTCAGAGGAATATGGTGGAACACATATCTGTATATGGAGATTCACGAGATCTTCTTCTACACTTTCCCTATTGAACTGTATGAGTGGTTAGTGAAATTGATAGAAAGTTAAGGACAGTGGAAGCTCGATAGTCCTATAGTGTGGACTCTAGAATTAATGCGAAAATTAGAAGCTTATGAGAACAAGATCATGTGGGTTGTTGATCATTGGCTCGATCAGATTCTAGTAGGATTTGTTACAGAATTTATAGTTGATACCTCAGTCAGCTATAGCGAAGCAGAGCTCGATTTTTAAAGGGACCGAGAGGTAAGTATTTAAGATCATTGAATACTTGGATTAAAATGTTATTATGTGAAAAAAGGGTGATGCCATTACCTTGATGTTCGGATCTATGCAAAGTGGACATTTCTTTAGAAATCGTGAAGGATCAGGACCAAAATATAGTCGATTGATTAGACCTCCTTCAAGTGATGATGAAGGGGCAGGGAAGATTATGCCACGAAGCACTATTTAACTAATCACTCAGGGGATTCCTTGAGAAAATAATCCTTCCAGTCAACCTCCACCCCCACCTCCACCGCATACTCCTTCGCCCACATCTCCACCTCCACCACCACCATTCAACATGGCAAACACAAAGAAAATTACGATCTTCAAGGGTATAAGAAGCGAAGATGGAGAGCAGTTTTGGTTTGTTGCGAACATTATATGGATAGCACATCAAATTACTAATGACAATATAAAGAAGGCACAGTTGGTTACCACTTTACAGGATCGTGCGCTAACCTGGTACATTAAGTATTGTTATGATAATCCTCTTGTGACGCTAACATAGATGAAGGAAAATTTTAACAAAGAGTTTAGTGAGCCTAAGTCTGACTCACAGTCAGTAATTGGATTTAAAGAAATCATGATAAGGGTTGATGAGACTCCCTGGGAATTTGATCAGAGGTTGAAGTGTCAGATCAGAGCAGCTAGCATGCAGATCATAGATAACCAACATCGTGAATGGTAAATAGCGTTGCTCTTGCCCCAGTTGAGAATTTCTCTATCACTATAGAAGATAGAAACACAGGCAGAAGCCTTGGAAATCATGTTGAGGATGCATGTGTCACCTGTTCAGGATATGAACATGGGAATACAATAGATCCACTCACAATTAGCTAGCTTACACCTAGAATTAAAAAGTTTGAAGAAAGACAAGGAGACTAAACCAGAGGTGCATGCAGAAGTTTGGTGTTTGAAGTGCAAGGGCTAAGGGCACGATAAACACCACTGTCCAGTGTATGGGAATTATATTACAAGAGGGGGACCAATTCCCCAGAAGCCAAAAGCCCCAACAAGGTTGAGCATGGGGGCTGCGTTATGGTGTGCTATTTGTCAATTCACTAGACAACATGCAGTAGACAATCTCCATTTACTTCAAAAATTTGTCCACACACGCCAACAATTGTTCTGTAACTTCTACAAATCTATGGGACATGATGAGCACCACTGTCGAAGCTATGAGCTGATTATGGAAAGGACACCTACATACGGGATGCAAGCAAAATCTCGACCACCATATCAGGGCACCAGAGGAGTGCATAGAGGTTATCAGGGTCGAGGACGAGGCCGAGGAGGAGGAGGACCTGCTAGAGGCCATGGTTAGATTATTTGCTACAACTGCGGAAAGCCTGGGAACTACGCGCGAGAGTGCCAGAATCCTACACATCCGTCTTGTCAATACTGTAGACAGTTGACCATACTATAGAAGAATTCCTAGTGCTAATAGCCAAAATGAAAGAGAAGAAAACAAAGCCTCAGTAGCCTACATAGAATCTACAGATGATGAGGGTTGAGCCCCACGAAGAAGATCAAGGCATTAACATTATGCTAAGAAGTGGAGTGACGACTGGTGCTAATAAGGGTAAACAACTTGAAGAAGGATGGGTCTGCAAATATCTAGTGAAAGAAGCCACCTTTGACCTAGATCGTGTTAAGGAAACGTTTATGGAAGCTAAGAAGAGCTTCACTGAGGCCTCCACCTTAGGGATGCAAGACAAGACACAAGAAATCTGCGTTCTTGTAGAGGTTGATCCCTCTGTACTCACTATGTTTTTGGAGACCTGCATAAAACTACTTCACAATACCAAAGTTGTGGAAGGAATTAATAAATAAATGTGCTAGCAAAGAGAAATTCCCTGATGGACACCAAGTGGTCAGAAAAATTGGAAAACATAAGGCATGAATAGGGCGCGAGATGAGGCTCACCACGAAGGTAGGTGATTGTGAGATGGACCAGGGCATTTTGGATTTGGGGCTTCGATGCAAAAGTTTACCGAAACAAACATGGGAGAGGATGGGGAGACCTATGCTTCACTGGTCTTCGATTTAGCTTAGGATGGCGAACCAACAGAAAATCATCCCCATGGGATGACTATATGGAGTAAAAATTGATATTGAAGGTGCGAGAATGGTACTAGACTTTGAAGTTATAGAAATTGTTGATGATAATAATCCCTACCTTGTACTCATGGGAATTGACTGGGATATTGATACGAATGGAGCCATCAATTTGAAGAAGTGGACAATGTCGTTTGAGAGGAAGTTGCCATTGGTTATAGTGCCACTGGATCCTGTAGAAGGGGCACGCTATACTGAACCAGTTCGTGATTATGACGAAAGTGGTGATGAACTGGATCAAATTTACAAGATAACAACGTGGGATCAGGAATGGATCAATTCGATGGAAGATGGACGGATTGCATGGGATTGGGAGAGTTACTGCACCTCTGATTTAGACAAAAAGTTAGAGAATTGGAAGAATCACTTGCATGGACTGTCTACATTGTGATGCAATATGATGATGTAGTCATTGCGCTGTGTTTCGTTGGAGGTAAGGAAATTACCCTATTATGATGGTTTAACTGACAAGATATATTTTTGGATGAATTTGAGTGCAAAGTCCTCGAGGATCACTGCTTCCAAGCATTAGAGTTGGTACTACGTGCTATGCCCGCACGATTGTGTGGTACGCATAAGGATAGTTTTGATGGATGGTAAGATTACCAAAGGATGATGAGGTTATAGTTTGGGCATGCTAACACTAGAATCACTGAGAAATATAATGGGAGGGACGATCCACGCAATCACTTGGCGAAATGGACTAAAGCATGGGGAACATAACTGTAGCTAGAGTGGGTACACATATTTTTCCATACCTTGGATACAATTCCCATGAATAGGTATCTTGAAATGGAGCTCTGCCATGGAACTATGGAATGGGATATATTGAAGGGAGGGTTCTTATCGACCTTCAGCTTTGAAGATGGCTTCACAAGCATCTATGAAGCACCACAAGAGATGGCTTCACAAGCATCGATGAAGCGGTACTATGGATCGAACCAGAATGGAGCACCCAACTGTGCCATGTGTTAGCATGCTATAATGTCACCGTTGAAGAGGAAGATGAATATCCGAGAAACATTAATATTCCAGAGGCAGAAGAGCACCGCAAAGTCGAAGGCCCACAAATAGAAAACCTAAACATCTCTGCACCTTTGAATACAAAGAAAATAAACATTAGCACTGAAGAAGAACTGAAGTTCACAAAAATTGGAGATTATTGGGATGACACTACTATGGATAAAGTTGTTGAGTTACTCCACAAATACTAGGATCTCTTCCCCACTAAATTTTCAGATTTGAAGGGAATAGTTGGCGATTTGGGCGTTATGAAGATCATTCTGAAGATGGATGCAAATCCTATTAAACAGAGGCCATATTGCCTTAATACTAAATACAAGGAAAGTGTTTTCCAAGATCTACTTAAGATGCTAGAGGGAGGCATCATAGAACTTGTTGAAGAATTTGATTGGGTGAGCCCAATGGTGCTTCAGGAGAAGAAACAAAAAGGTGAAATTAGGATTTGCGTAGATCTGTGAAAGATTAATGATGCGTGTGTTCACAACCCATTTCCAACGCCGCTTACAGATGAAGTGTTATAAAATGTTCGAGGGTTGGAGGCCTATTCCTTGAATGATGGGTTTTTCGGGTATCATCAGATCAAGATCATGCTTGAGGATAGGAGCAAAATGACCTTTGCGATGGAGTGGGGTTGTTTTTAGTACATTGTGATGCCATTTGGACTCAAGAATGCGCCTACAATATTTTCCGTGTAGTCATAGCAATGTTCAAAGGGTTCATTCATAAGTTTCTAGAAGTATACTTTGATGACTGGACGACGTTTGGATTAGTGAAGAGCTATGTAGCAAGTTAGCACCTGATGTTGGATACATGTTGCAGATACCAGATCACGCTGAATTTCAAATACTGCATATTCTATGTTCCTTTTGGGATCTTACTGGTCATTTTGTGTGCAAGCAAGGATTGATGGTGGACCTTGCAAATATTGTGGTAATTGTGAATTTGGAGGCCCCTAAGAACATTAAGCAACTACATGTGACACTGGGAAATATGAGATACTACAAAAAAATTATCAAATCTTATGCTCAAAGTACTACACCCATGGAGAAATAGCTAAAGAGGGATGCAACATTTTGTTGGGACGAAGAATCCCAACACAACTTAGATGTGTTGAAAGAAAAGATTTTCATTATGTCGATCTTGGTATTCCCTGATTGAAAAAGGGAGTTTCATGTACATGTGGATGCCTCTTGCATTGCTTTGGGTGAAGTACTAACACAGGCCAGTGAAGGAGTAATGGACCATCCTATATACTTCGTAAGTAGGAAGTTATCGAAGGCCGAAAAGAATTATTCAACAACTAAGCATGAAGGATTGGCCATTGTGTACACGCTGCAAAAATTTAGGCATTATATATTAGGAGGGCATTTTAAGATGTACACAGATCATTCTTCCTTGAAATACTCGGTAAAAAAGCCTGTGTTGGGAAGGAAGATCTGTAGATGGTTGCTATTATTTTAGGAGTATGACTTTCAAGTCATTGTGAAGCCAAGGAGGTTAAATGCAGGACCTGACTATCTGTCGAGGATTGAAACATGAGAGGAGCCTAATAATCTGGAGGAAGGGTTTCCAGATGCACATCTCTTTGCGGTACGTGTAGCAGATGATCATTTTCTAGACATTATTCACTTATTGACTGCAAGAATGGCACTAGAAGGCTACACAAGCCAACAGAAGAAGGAATTAGTAGTGCACGCCGATTTTTTAGTCATTGTGGGGAATTCGTATAAGATGGGTGTAGATGAAATATTGTGATGATATGTGCCAGACTTTGAGTGTCATAGCATTCTCGCTGAAGCTCATGGGGGAGATGCAGGAGACCATTATGCAGGAAAGGAAATTGCACAAAATATTTTGTGTACAGGTCTATGGTGGTCAAATTTGCATAAAGGTTCCAAGGCGTATTGTAAGGTGTGTAATGCATGTCAAAGAACTAGCTGACTATCGTGAAGAGATGAGTTACCGCTACATCCTCAAGTATCTTTGCAGCCCTTTGAGAAGTGGGTGAGTGATTTTGTTGGGCCAATTCAGCCCCCCAGGAAATAAAATGGGTGTGCACTATATTATCACTGTGTAAAAATAATTAACCAGATGGGCAGAAGCACAACAGGATAAGGATTGTACAGGGGCTACGACAACAAAATTATTGTTTTAGTACGTCTTAACTAGATTTGGCTACCTGAAAGTTTTGATGAGTGATAAATGTATGCAATTTCTGAACGAAACGATTAGCTTGTTGACTAAAGAGTTCTAGGTCTACCATCAGAGGAGTACACCATACCACCTGCAGGAAAATGAAACTGTTAAAGATTTTAACAAGATTTTGGAGAACTCACTGACAAAGATCTGTAACATGCAACAGAATGGATGGGATGTGCGTGTACCTACAGTACTATGGTCTTACAGGACTACTTGTAATAAGCTGATAGGGAAAACGTCGTTCATATTAGTATATGGGGTCGAAGCCGTAATGCTGATGGAGTACATTATGCTTAGTCTGCACATAGTAGCTCTGGTAGGTAGGGTGGATCACAAGGCCTTGGAGGAAAAACTCAAGTAACTGATGGAGTTTGAAGAAGACCATTTTTTGGCAGGATTCAATCAACAAGTGCAGAAGGAATGCGAAAAATCATGGAATGATCGCCACATCAAGCTTCACACATTCAAGGTAAACGATCTTGTCCTATTATATGATAGTAAATACACTAAATTTCCCGGTAAATTCCATATGCATTGGTTAGGGCCATATATTGTCAAAGAAATTACAGATGGAGGCGCAGTCCATCTCACGAAGCTGAATGGGGAACCCTTCCCAGGAAGATGAATGGAAGCAGGTTGAAGTTGTATATACAGGATCCTGCACAATGAATATATGGAAATAGGATTTTCTTGGTTCTCCAGGTAGTTGCAAGGGAGCGCGAGACTATAAAATGCATTGCCTAGCTTGGAGGACAACACAACGAGCAGGCTGTGCGGATAATGATGAAGATGCCTCCCAGGAAGCTGCGCTATGGGGGAAGGTATTGTTTAGTGCAACAGGAAAATGACCACTGGCGTTATGTTTCATGACTTGACGGCTAGAAGACGATTAAGTGGAGCAGGGTGGTAGCTTTTAAGGCAAAAATATTTGAATATCTGCAACCAAAACAAAACTTATTATTAGAAATTGGCAAAAACGGTCAGATTTGAATTCAAAACCCCCTATAAATTATGTGCTGATCCAACATAGAACACTTTGCGCTCTTAGATTTGTTGCTGAATTTCACTGTCTGTCGCCTATGAGCCAAGAATTTTGGGAAGAATTCTTGTCACAAACAAACATTTCTCCTAAATCCCATGAGTTGTTTATGGAGAGAATGACTGCCACCAACCTTGTCGAAGCCCTGAGGTCAGAAGCAGTTGTGTCTAACGCACCAGGACCAAAAGTGTCAAGTGTAGAGGCTATGTCTGCGGTGCCCACGACGTCGAGGTCGCCTAGCCTAGAGAAGACCATGACAAAAGACAAACAACCTAGAATGAAAGAGAAGAAAACCATAGCAAAGGAAAATAAGAAAAAGCTGGTGTCAGTGTGCACATCCCCAAGGAAGCATACTGAAACACAGGCAAAGCAGAAAAATGATAAGTACCTAGAGAGAGTAGTGGACTTGGAGATGAAAGAATTATAGGGAACAAAGGATATTGATGTTGAGGAAGTGAAACCCATGACAAAGATACCTCAGTATATCCCTCTGTGAAAGGGAAAATAAAAGGTCACGAAGGACCTGGATTCTGAGAAGTTTATAATTTCCACACCTCTACCACCTTAGCAGGTCCCTTTTGAAGGCCCGTGACTCGCAAGGATCATGTTGTTAAAAATGGAGGATTGGGACCTCGCAAACCATGCTAAGTTTCCACACTTGCGACGGACAAATATATGCGGAGGGACTATTATGAAGAAACAAGTGTTACAACATTGGAGACGGAAGAATGGGTCCGCGGTGTTGAGTAATCAGGGTTTCTCAATTTGTTGTGGGTGCCACTTTATCACCGCACCCCCATTAATATGATATGTGTGCACTAGCTCCTCACACTGGTGCACGATGGATGTTTATGGCTAAGACAACCTATCCCCATCACAAACATTCTAATTGACAGAATCATGCGACTGCCTTACAAAGGTGCGAACCCGGCTAAGGAGTTTGGCAGAAAGACTGGGGAGAAAGATCTTGCAAAGAGGATGAAGAGGGATTATGACCTCCTCAACAAGCCGTGAGGGTATTCAATTATTTCCATGACAGAACAGGGAGTTCAAATCGCTACCCAGATTTTAGTAGGGAATGTGATACGAAAATGCCACGCAGACGAAGTTTTGGTGCTAGTAGTTTCCCTTGTTACGTAGTGCGCAAAAGGCATACAGTTTAATTGGGAAAGATACCTCTGTCAGGAATTCCTAGCGAACTGCCACGAAGGCCAGGACGAAACCAAGCCATTCCACTATGCTTAGTTGTTGCTATCAAGTGTGCTCATTGCATGGAAATTGCTAGAGGATAGCCAATTTCCTCCACTCAAGGAAGGATTACGGGAGGCAACACAATTTGCTTCCTTATGGTCTACAAAGGATGCCACGTCAATTGCATAGACGAAGATATGTTGGGTTCTTATGGAAATGGATCTTCGTATGGAAATAAATCAACATCTGAGGTTGTCCCCAACCTTGTTCACACAGCTGTCAACCTATGTGGCATTCAAGGCTGACTTCCACGGAGTCTATATCTAAGCGTGGAAGGATCAAAAGTAGAAATAAAACTAGTTGCCCTATTTGGTGTCAGAAATGGATGTGCAGGAGGTTGTAGCATCATGGCCTGCAAAGTGGCATGCCTCGTCAGAAGTAGATGTTGGAACAAACATGAGTGCGGGAAGTTCTTATGCTCAAAAAAAAAGGAGGAAGCTAAGCAAGCTACGTGTACCCTCGTAGAACAACACAAGAAGGAAGTTGCATACAAGGCTCACATTGAGAAGGAACACCCTACTATGGAGAAGGTAGAAAAATAACAACGCGAGTCCCAGAAAGGTGATAAGTCACCTTCGCTGGAGACAGAGGAAGAAGAAATTTTAGGACAAGGCGACAGAGGTGATGAGGGTTAGAGCACCCCATTTATTTTGAAAAGACGTGGCAAGAAAAACAAGGGTGGAACATGGAGAAAGAAAAAATATGATAGAACATAAGTTGGTCCCATGGTGTTGACAGAAAGTGATCTTGATGGGATCGACGATAAAATTCAGGACACTGCCATAGAAGTGTTGCAGCAGTTCGAGCAGTAATACATGCATATTCTTGGGGGCATCTAGAAGGATCTGCGTGAATTGCTGCTCCAGGCAATCAGAACCTAGTAAGATGTCAGGAAAGTGAGAGGCACGCAAGGAAATTTGCCACAAGGAAAAAGTACAGTTGCAGAGATGGCCTCGACGTAGGATGTGAGAGTCTTCCCCTTGCCTGAAGGTTCAGACTGCACCAACACAGATGAAAAACACACACTTCTTCACAAATCCACAAACATGGGACAAAACCTTGTCGCACTGTCACTTGAATCTTTACATGCATTACTTCATGGACTCATGGAAGAACTCAGGATTAGAGAACAACGAGCACTCACTACTGTTAGTGATTTTAAAGTCAATAATCAGCAATTGTTTGTTCAAAAGACACAGGCTCTGAAGGAAAAAGAGGCATTGCAGGCACATAGTTCACGTCTAGAGTCAGTAGTAGTGGAGGCATGCAAGACAATGCCTGAGCTTCACATCTCGGAGGATGCACATCCAGAAGCCAAAATCAGAAAACTAGCCGTTGGTGTGTGTGAGGCTAAAGCAGAAGTTGGATGAGTTTCTTTTGAGTTCAACATGAAGATTTCAGAGCTGCAGTTAATGTTGTGGCCCACAACTCCACTTGAGGTCTGGGAGCAGCGCGAAGTTGCAATTAAGGAAGGGATGGCTACCTTGGATGCCACAGTAACTGACTATGCGACACTGTTCGAGCATACTATGGAGCTAGTGACCACTTTGTAGGAGGATCCAAACCTGCAGACATTGAACACATAGGTACAGGAGCTGCCACACCAATATCATGAGGTCAGGGCGCTTACGTTCTCCTTAGCACCAGCGCAACACCTTGCCAAGTTATATGAACGAAAACAACTACTAGCCCAGGTGGAGGAAGTGTAGAAGGAGGAGGCCTTGCTAAAAGCCAGGTTGCAACCTTGGTTGGAGGAGGTTTATTAGGTCATAATTTAAATTCAGGATAAGCTTAAAGGACTACAACAGACACAAAAAATGATGAGGTTGGTCGGAGAAGGACTAGCCACTGAAAAATTAATCGAGGAGGTTCAATAGGCAGCATCACAGGACACTACGGAAGTTGCAGTAATTCAGGTGGAGTGAGGGGATCTTTGCAGTAAGATCACAGTGCTAGCAGAGTGACTCGAGGGAAAGTCACGATCTTTGTGTTGGGCGCCTGTTGGGATGGGGTCCCTTGGGTTAGTTTGGGGTTAAGATAACCCAAGTTTTGGTACGTTTTTTTAAATAATGTAAAGTCTTCACGATTTGTGGATGCAGAGCACGTAGATGAATAGGAGTCAAAGGGGCTTTGCCACTTGTTTTATGTAATGTTTGAGTTGGTTTTGAGATTCATCCATGGTCCATGGACCATGGCATTGTATGAAAAGTATATAAATAGTGAGTCTTAACAAAGGTAAAAATAGACATAGAGATAGACTTAGAGAGTGAAGAAAAGAAGATGAAGAATGATAGAGAATTGG
This sequence comes from Pinus tabuliformis, assembly GCA_031772625.1. Classification (NCBI taxonomy): domain Eukaryota; kingdom Viridiplantae; phylum Streptophyta; class Pinopsida; order Pinales; family Pinaceae; genus Pinus; species Pinus tabuliformis. Next base: position 659,385,938 of record CM062807.1, read on the forward strand.
GTCTAGGATATGAGCTAGGGAAAGAAGGCTCTACTTCCTGCACTTAGATTGGGAAAGAAAGGCTCCACAGCTGAGTGCAAGGAGGCCTAGGTAGAGTCCACAACTGAGTGCACAGACCTCTGCAGCTATGTGCGTAGGGCAATTTGAGTTTGTAACCTTGAATTGAAGATCAATAAAGACCATTTTTTGAAGAATTCCTGAGTATTATGTTTATCTATGTTAATGTTATATATTGCTGATGAATGATTTGTTTTATGAGATATTGATTGAATGTTACACAATTCTCTTGAATAAGTCTTGATAATGTATGCAATATATGTTTAACTACTTTTGTGAAGACTCTAGTAATCTCTCCTATGTTTACTAATAACTTAAGTAAATCTGCACGAACACTAATTTAGGACCGCTCTCTAATGTACATAAGTAGGCTAATTCATTGTTAGAGGTATGCAAGGACTGATCATAGACCTTCGTGAAGGTCTGAAGGTTGTTTTAATAGAGTTGTAGCAAAGTTCCCTAAGAGGTTATTGATTTTCGCGAAGTAGATTTGAGGCAATAAAAGACATCGTGCTAGTCTTTAGATGCAGAAACTTGGTTCTTGCATCCCCATACTGCTTCGGGTGAGACTGTAGGCTACGCTATGTGGTTTGTTTTCGAAAGGGCCAGTAGTGTAGGGTTTTTTTGGTTGGCGCAACTAAATCTGAACCTGGGTCAGGACCCCTAAGACAAGAGATTGTATTGAGAGTACCTTGAGAGCCATTGTCATTATTGGTCGTTTCTTTCACACTTATTAACGGTTCACATCATTGATCGATAATCAAGTGGTTTCTACCATGTTTGACTTCGATACATTCACTCGCATGGTTAGATTTGTATTATGGATCGAGAGGTGGAGATCAAGACCTTGGATATAGTTTCATCAATCCAGGTTGAGAGGAATTATATATTCATGATTATGTAGACAAATTCATAGCTAATGGCTGCGTCCATATTATGTCTACTATGGATATGATTCTTGACGTTTTCCGTACTTGTTCATTGAGTCAGTTTTACTCTGAGTATGGGAATGCCTACTTCAATGATGATTATATATTGCATTGTAATCGTCGAATGTTTCTTGTAGGTTTCCAACCATTGTCTTTGATCCAATCTTTGGCATGATAAAGCACTTTAATGTTTAAAAACTTATTTTTCAGACTTCGCAATTTAGGGGGTAATCTGTTATATGTCATTTTGTCACCACTGCACTTGACCATTTAAACGGATCTCTTGCCATCCATAAAAATGTTTCATTACAATCCCTGAGAAGTTAAACAATAAAAAACCCTTGAAGAAGATGTGAATTTTGGGTAAAATGGATTTATAAATTGTTAAGTGCGACCTATGCACTTTTCCTAGCAATTTTCCATGCATTTGTAGTTTTTATCACTGATAATTGCGTAGAATTGTGCTCTATCTTCCACTATAGATCGTGTAGGTAAATCAAAGAAAAGTAAAAGTAGAAAGCGAATTCTAGAAAAATTGTTGGTTAAATATATCCCAATTGAAAGCTTCTAGGTCATATCTATTCGAGCCATACACCTCAGATCATGGAGCTAATTCCCTTTCATTAAGGGACCCTAATCCCCCAATTAGAGGATCTCATCCTTATCCTTTGGATATGAAAATTATTCCTCCTGGCCTATAAATTGACTAGAGGATAGAGGGATTAAGAGGTTCAGAAAAGATACACTTATGCTATTGGATTTAGATTGGAGGGCTTATCAACTAAGGAGAGGTTTAGAGGAATTTGGTAGGAACCTCATGACATCAAGGCAAAGGTTGTAAGGTTCTTATTTATTCTTGAATTAATACAAATGAATCCTTTTTCACATTGCATTGTCTTATTGAAATGATGAATGGTTTATGATTCTTTTGATAGTCAATAAGATAATCTCAATTTCTAATCTCCTTGATCATTCAATTAAGCTTGTTTGAATTTTTATGATTGCATATGTCTTTGATCTCTTTTATGTCTATGATTGTGGGTCTTTTTCAGCATTTGGAAGCTTCATCGAGATAGATCTAGGATCCTCATCAAGCATTTCAGAAATAGGTAAGAGGCCTATTCTTCTACTCTTGTATTTACAATTTGAACGGAATCATCTTAGGGAAAGAATCATTCAATTGTCTGTTTGTTTTTAGTTTCCTTTAGGATCTAGGGAGATCGCTCTTGTTAGTAAAAGGGATTTATGTGCCTAACAGTTGGATAAAAAATTAGATTTTTCATCCAATGAGTACCCACTCAACATACGTTTGAGTAAATCCACACTGAGAAAAATTCAAAATACATGAAAAATGTGTTTTTATATATTTCAATTTTTTTATTAGTGTGGATATACTAAAAAATGTGTAGAGTGGGTACTCGTTGGATGTGAAATCTATTTTTGTATCCAATGAGTATATACACTTGAAATTCAAGTAAACATACAATGAGATAAGTCAAAAATACAATTAAAAATGTAGTTTTCTTTCTTTTCTTTTAAAAATTCGGAACTCTTATTTTATTATTAGGTGGACCATTTTAGACCTCAAAATTTCCTTGATGGTTGTACCAATAAATATTGTACAATAGATTGGATTGAAACAAATAAATGCAGGGCCAAAAGAAATGTGAATAGAACCAAGAGAATCAAGAAGTATCCCAATGGCATCATACCACATTGTCCAAACCTTTAAATGCTGTAAAACTGAAGATGGGGAGGTGATCACTACAATACAAAATACTAGCTTTGGAAGAAACCACAACATCCATTGAGAAGTCCCATAGGCATAGCTAAAATATCCCATTAATTCACCATCCCACTCTCTCTGCGAGCATGAAGCCGCCCATAATCCATAAACTAGTCTAGGGCACAAACATAACTAGACCACCGCCGCTCCAATATGGCATAATAAGGAACATTTCAAGAAAATGTAAGAAGGGATTCATAGTGATAACATGTAAATTTCCATGCATAAGCCCCTCAATGTTGACAGTCCTAGAAGTAATCCGATATACACTGGGGGAGGGACCATAACACACCATAAAAGTCACATAAGGAAGTTCTGCAAACAAAGTTGAGACAAGAGTGAAGACTTCCCATCTACATGGGTTGTGTTGGCCACACCACCACTCCTCTTAAATGAATTGTGTTGTGGTGGGGTGGCAAGATCGCCCCCAACCTCCTGCATACGTCATTAGCCACACCATTCGACAAAATATTAATAATAACATTATTAATATTAAAATTATTACTATTTTTATGCTCTCAATATTAATGTGATTACTTAAATGTTATTAATAATAATAATATTAAAATACTATTAATGTTATTAATAACATGAGAGAACAATATTATAGTATAATAACATCATTTGAATAAGGTGAATTACTACATGTAAGTACCATTATATCCAATTATAATATTAATAATATTAATAATGTTAATTTTATTATTATGTTTTTCATATTATTATCATTATTAATATTAATGCAATATTATTTATTTTTATTGATAGCTTTATTTTTTATCGATTGGTAATTTTTACATAAAATTGTGAGACATTTACTCAACTGGGGTTATCCTAGATGGTTGGAAGGAAGGAATGAAATCTTCCCTACCCATGTTCAATTCTAGCCAATCACATGATACACATTGACACATTGACTTTATTGACAATATTAAAAAATAAAATATGATACACTTAATATTCATCTTTTAATTACTATAATCATATGAAAAAAAATACCACATTATGCATTTAACAATGTAAACGTTGTATAATAAATTTACCTTGTATTTCATTTTAGTTGACATTTAAAGTAAGCATGGTCAACAAAATCCTTCAAAGATTCCTAGTGATGTCACTAGCATGGTCAAAAAAATCCTTCAAGACTCCTAATGATGCATCTTCTTATGCAAGAAACATCTAATTCAACATTTCAATATGCGAAACTATCTCACAACAGTTACCTTTTATTTCATTTTAGTTGACTTTCAAAGCAAGCATGGTCAACAAAATCCTTCAAAGATTCCTAGTGATGTCACTAGCATGGTCAAAAAAATCCTTCAAGGACTCCTAATGATGTCTCTTCTTATGCAAGACACATCTAATTCAACATTTCAATATGCGAAACTATCTCATAGTGAAACTTGACTCTTTTATCCACCTCAAGTTTTAATCCCACTTAGATGGCAACTAATAAACAACTATAATAAATGTGGTTAGTATAAATCAATAAGGTTAGAAAAACCAATATCAACATATACCAAATATGATCAAAACAACTAAATATTCATATCTCACTTTCAAATCCATTATAATAAAGTATCCAAGTCCACTTAAAACTCTATTACAACAAAATCTTTAACCATAAACCCAAAAACCACTATGGGCTCAAATTTATTTCAATCATTGAACTTTTTAATCTTTTATCGAGTAAAATTTATCTTACAACTCACTATCTATACCTATTTAAATATGAATATTCCAAATGGTTATTGTCTTTTATCAAAATCGAGTAGGATTATCACTTAATATCTACCATTTAAAACAATATTAGGATGTCTTAATTTAAGAAGCACACAAGAAATTTATCACTTAATATTAGGATATCTTAATTTAAAAGAAATTGTTGATGTTTTCATGTCATGATTTACATATAGTGAATTAGATTATTAAAAACTAAGTGTCAAATGAGCACAAATTTTTGGTTGGCCATGGGGATTAACTGGGGGAGCAATATCATACCCGTGGATTCATATTAGGGGATATATATAGAGGAAAAAATGACATAATATATTGGGGGTCCGGGGATATATAGGGGTAAAGGGTTTTTATATTAGTAGGTATAAAAAATGGAGCTCAAAGTTGATGAAAACATATAAAAGTATAAAAAATGTTAATGAAGAAATGGATACCTAGAATATGTCGTGAAATTAAGGGTTTTCTCAAATTGGAAAGGTGTATTGGGTTTATATTGGTAGGGGGTTAAATAATGTAGTATTTATAAATTTTTTTTAAGATGTAGTCAAATTAGGGATATTGTTTAGTATCCCATAAACACACGTGACATTTCAAAGATGTATTGACTAAAGCCCTGAGCTTTTGGCCTTCTAATATGCCCACAAATATTGTAGTATTCATAGTTTCTTTAAATCTATTTATTATATTTTCATCAAATATATTTATTATATTTTCATTTATTTACACTAGAATGCTGTCCATCCAACAACTATTGTTACCCCTGTAATTTGAATTTGATAACAACAATAGATTGATAATTAACTAAATGAGATAAAACAACTGCATTTATTAAAAAGCGTTTCTCTTCTCTAACACTAAGTACAAAATGAGAGGGATTGAATTTGTGAAACTGATATTATTTCACATGCCAATCACAAACTGTGCTATTGATATTCATATTTCAAATACTTGCATGCATACACAGAGAAAATCTTAAACTAAACCAAACAAAAAGAGGATCAATAATGGGCCCAAGACGATGTTTAACTAGCCAAAACCACATTAGAGAATAACAAGGGCCGGCGAACAATGGATTTCTCAATTGGTATTAAATATAATATGCAACATCGACACCTACTTTTTCCCATGGTAGATAAGTATTAACTGGAAAACGCTTGGAATTAAAAAAATAAACTCATTCTAAATTTTTATTTGAAAATTTTTCTTATAAGGTTTTAATAGTTTTAATCAAATGAATGATAAGGCATTCAATTATCTGGGACAAATGCATGGAAACAAAGATGAATATTTTAATTTTTAACAAGAACAAAATAAAATTATTAAAATCAATTCCAAATACTAAAATTCCAACGTAACCTATTATATTAATATATTATATTAAATAACTCTAGTATAGCCGTATATGTTATATTAGATAAAGCATATTCTTTTACCATTAAATCTTATCTAATATAACATAAAAATTTGAAAAATAAAAATTTTGCAAACCTACGTCTTGGAAAATAAGTACGCCTATCACCATAATAATGAGTATTCATTTTTATTGTTTTATTCCAATGGTGCACCTAACCATGACGACGTGTAGCAGCCAGGAGAATGCAAGGCCGAGAAGGTTTTATATGCCAAGGCAGGTTTCATAAACCACGTTAGCCAAGATAATGCA